>OX421842.1:41442041-42114541 GCA_949127995.1 Suillia variegata
TTTCCAGTCAATGGTGCGTCATTATTTCCATTTATTGGCGCAATCAGTCAACGTTTTATTTCCGGAATGTAATTAGGTAACAGGCTTCAAACACACATACACACATATGTATAAATATATATATATATATGTTTAACTGAAGTTTGTATATGCGTGTGTGTCATTCACATCCGCCGCCACAAAGTATATTTAATGGTCAAAATGGCAGCCGGCATCGTTTGGTATGACAAATTCTGCGCTCCAGTTTGTGAGTTGCGAGAGCGCATGTTTGTATGTGTTTGTCTAAATGTACACGTGCGTGCGCGTTAGTATGTATGTATATCGTTGGACGTACGTATGTATTCTCGAAGTTGGAGGTTTGGTAATTTATCTTGTATCGGTTTGTTTGCATAGACGTATGCCAAGGTAAAGGATACATTTTTTTTTTAAATCAACTAATGTAAAAACAACAATTATAAAATGTAAAAGCAAATCAGTCAAATTTTCTCTATGTTGTCTAAAATTCAATAAATATATTTGTTGTTTATTTAAGAGGTTTCCGTATGTTCTTTTAAGTGCTTTACCAAAATTTAAAAAAAAAAACTTTGCTACGTCCATGTTCTTAATTTCTATTATTAATGCTTTTGGGAATTCACGCTTTACTTTTGTATGCGCTGCTAATTGCTTATGGGGAATGAAATAGTTCGTTTATTTGCTAAAAATCAATGGCAACAAATTCTCTGTTCTGACCGTCACTTTATTCTTTCGTTGGCTCCGGAAACTTTTCCATCAAATTTTTATTGCATTTGTTTTGGTTTTCCTGGATTCGGATTTTTGCTGAGTTTTGCACGCCTGTGTGCCTTTCTAATAAATTTATCTACAGAATACTTATACATATATACACCACAACCACACATACACACACACACACTGAGACTCGCACGCACATTCACACATAGCTTGGTATATTATTTATCAATTCAATTTTCAGCCTCTATTTACTTATGCGGTTTTTGTCATCGCATCGTTTGCACATTTGTTGCGAAAAGTTACAAATCCGCTTAGCGTAACCCAGCAAAAAAATCTTAATCACTTTCAGGCCGAAATTTTACACTAAAATCAGTGATTCAACGCAAAGCAGAGCGGAAATTTCCATACGAATGAGATGCAAAAGGTAAGACGGACATTTGTCCAAAAAAATTCCAAGCCAGGTACATGAATTGTGTGTTTCGAGATACATATAAGAGTATGTAGTATATAATAATTTCCTACATACATATATATGAAAATTCTTAGACAATCCTAAATTAACTGTATACCACTGTAGGCTGAATTTGACTATTTACTTAAAATGAAAAACTTGAAAACATTTCCTAAAAATTTCAGACCCGATTTTTCGTTTTTTGATATTTCAATGGGTTATTGTACTTAATGTATTGTATTTTATATACATTATTTTGATTACATAAATTAACCACCTAACTAAAAGTAGCCAATGTTGCTTGTGACATGTTATGTTTTTATTATAATGTTATTCCACAGAATTGAAAAAAATATTTTTAATATACAATATTTGCAGAGCTGTGCACTAAATAGTTAAAAAGTTATTAGTTAAATGTTATGCAAATTTTTCGAAAACCACTAAAAAGTTAATTAACTTGCGTTCAATTTCTTCCGTTTACTCAAGTAAATTAAATTTAAAACAAAGCACTAAGAAAGTAAAACCATTAACAAAAAAGGAAAAACTTAGAATTGAATAAGGGCGAATCAAATGATTTTCTGACAGATACCGACTTCTGGGATATAAATAAATGAAATTATGTTGGTGCAAAACTAACTAACTCACAAATTAAACGACATTTAGAATTCTATATTCTAATCACAAGTGAGTGCAAACTTTTATATGAAAAGTTATTTCTGAGTTTTTGAAAAAATAAAAAATAATATTTTGTTATTGCTTTTGAAATTTTGGTTTGGTTAGTTGGATGAAATAGTGATCCCTAGAGAAGGAATCCGAAATAGAAAAAAATAAAATAGAAATTTTGACTTCTACATAAACATTTTAACGACGTTCACTTTTCAACGAGATTAACGAAATTAACTTAACGAAGTTAAGTTTTTGGTTAACTTTTATCGAATTAACAAAGTAAACATCCTAATTAACGATGTCCAGCTATGTATAGTTGGTATGTCCAATAATTACATTCAATATTTGAAGTTACAAAATGGTAAATTTGCACACGGCTTTTGAACAGTTTTACTACGGCCAAAGTTAGCTTGGCAGTGGTAAAATCACATTTACTGTGTAGTCAGAAAGACTGACAGCGTCATTCTGTACCTTAATTGAAAGGCCAAACGAACGATCCATGTGTCCACAAAATCATCAAGGATTGAGATTTTATAATTTTCTTGTTAACGTTCTCAAAGGAGGGCGTTTTTTTTACTATCTATATAAAAAATTTGCCACGCCCAAAACCATTCGATTATCGCGCTAATATTACTCCTAATAATTTGTTATCTGAGTTTGTATCGGCTCTTTTGCCAATATATGGATCAATTTAACGCCCACTTTTCAAAAAAAGGTCTGAACCATTTTACGCCCACCACCATTGCTCAGTAAATTGATATGCTACATAGGAAATTTGTATAGGAATGCACCGGGAAGAATAATAGGATATACAAAATCTGTCACGCCCACTTATTTCGCCAAATCTGGTTAATTAGGTAAAAATAGGTAAGTACCGGGAAGTACCGGGAAGTTCTGCTACCATTTTTTTAAAGTGGCATTGCAACGCATGCCGGGCATTCGCTAGTATGTATATATTGTTATTATAAATCTAAAGTGTTGAACATTAATATGAATTACCTCAAAAAATAGGTTGGATCAATTTCAATAGAGGAATATTTTTGTTAAACTAAGTGAAAATATTCGACTATTTTGATAATAGAACAACAAAATCCATGCGCCCTTCAGAAATAAATAAATTTTATTTTATTTTATATAAATCGGTTCTATTGGCAAAAAAAAAGAACCACAAAACCCATGTACTCTTCAATTATTGAAATTGCTCAAGAATAATGTGAATCCTTAAAAAAAAATTCCAAATAAATAATTGAAAATACAACTTAACTGTACCATGAGTAAATAATCTGCCAAGCGAGCTGTGCCTGCCAGTTACTACTTGCAAACAGAGATGTTGCATTATGGCAACAACGCATGCGAAAAACATGTGCTCTTTTGTTGTTTGCGAAGGTCAAGCAACAAATATTTGTCCATGTTAATGCTGACAGAAGTACAAAAACAAAAAAGAGTCCTGCAGCGCGCCAAATGCAGAAATGAAATTTCAAATTGAATATGCCATCTGCTGTCCTTTTCTAATGTACGCACGCATTCATATATATATATTGAAGTACATATGCACTTACATACATTCATATTGGTTCCGTACATATATACATATATACATATAAGTAAATATGTATGGAACAATTTTCGGTAGAAAGAAATTTCTATGCATTATAAACAAAGAAAAAAAATCAGTTTTACTGACTTCTTTTAGTTTATTGTAATTCCTTTTTCTTTATTAAAGAAAGCCGGTAAAATAATTTAATAATACTACGTTAATATTTTCAATCCGATCGTTTTCAAAAATTGACCAGTTTGTGTCTAAAAAGTAGAAAATTTTCTTTAAATTTTCAAACCAATATCGCCAATGGTTCGTAATATATCGTGTACATTTTACAATATTAGGCTTGTTCAAGGCCGATCGAATTCAAAATCTAATCAGTTCGTCGTAGAGACTGTGTGCAAAATTGCATCACAATATCTCTAAATTACCAACAATTTCGAGTGCAAGAACGCTTTTGGATATATGTATGTACATATTTGGATAATTTTGTATTATTTTTGGCAAGTACAGCCACTTTTCTAATTTTCTCATTGTCATTTAAAGAAAATGTTTCATTAGCCCAAAAACATTTTCTGAGTTTCCTCTAAAATACAATTTCTTTGGTTGAGTCATTTTTGCGATGAGTGTAGAACATACGAACAAAATTAGTGTCCATGAGTAAAATTGAGAACATTTTTGGTTTGAAGTAAAGGAAAATTATTTTTGTCCAACGTATGTTATGTACAAAGAATGTATGTATGCATTTTCGCAAAGCAGGTAGTGACTATGGTCGTAACAAGGATCTCACCTATACAGATAAGCGAGCGATCCTTTTCTAAATGCATGTAATGTAAATAAGGGATCGTTAGCTAAAACAAGTAAATTGCTTTTGCAGATTTCGCACATTTTTCTCAGGCGTGCATCACAGTGTGTCAGTTACAATTGGATAGCCCAACGGAACGGTGCAACGGTTCAGCGGCGCGTTGTTTAGTGTTACTTTTAGTTGAATTGCTGCAACGTGTGTGCTGGGTATTTATATTTAAGTGAAGTGAGTTGGAAACAAAATTTGGTAACTCAATGTGCTAAAACCGTTCAATAAGTTTATGAGGTTTTGTTAACATTCGAAAGGTAGCTGATTTTTAAATTATTTGAAAATTTCCGATAAACTTATTTCATTAAAATGGTTTAATCCATTATTTTATATCTCGAATGTCAAGCAACTCGATTGATTAAAGTGTAGGCGAATTCGTTTGGGATTGGAAGTCAGTAATTTGAATTTGTTTAATTGTACGTATAAACATAATCACAACGCGATCAAATGTCCAACACAATTCTATACATCCGATTTGTGAATAAGTTCATATTTTTTCCTCTTTTGCTGATCTTTGTCTAATCCCTTCCCTCTCGACAGTTACGAGTGAGCCGAGTGGTTTTCTAAAGCTGCTGAAATTTTGATAGAACTAATTTCCATGGTTATAAAGTACCAAAGTAAATTAGTTTTTACTATGAAAATAATTATTTCAAAGATCGGTTAAAATCTAAAGTTTATGTTGTTTAAAGTTATGCGGAATTGTATAAATTTATATTTTTTTGTCAAAGGTTTTGAGTTCAAATGACCAAGACAACAGCAAATTTAAATTAGTCATTCTTTTAGTCAAATACTTTAAATTGCAAGATGAGTTATAATCACTTCACTCACATGCCGCCACCTAGAAAGTGTCGCCCGGTGAATTTTCCCCCTTCGCCTCCTTCCTACGGCCCTGATTGCAACATAAAAGAAATTGACTATACAAAAATAACAAATTTAGTTAATTAAGTTTATATTTTATTTTTATTTTTTTTTATTAAATATTTTAATACTATCAAAATTTACTGATCGTCTTTATTGGTGGTTTTCAATATTAATCGTCTAAGTGAATGCAGAATCGTTACGTTTTCGTAACGTGTCAATTAGCTGCAGCAATCGAGATAGAAACTCTCAACTAACGAAACTCTTTAGACGAAACGAACGCTTCGTTCGTGATACAAAATGAGGTTATTAATCTATGTTGCGTTTTTTTTTTTTTTTTCTAATTAGGACAAACAAAAATTCTTTCACTATGCCGTCATTTATGATGTATAGTACAAGAGAGAATTATAGTAGCGATGTTCTTCACGGATTGCATAGTCAGCAGCTCGAAGGAAAATTTACCGATGTTGTGTTGATTTCGGGAATTGATAACAGGAGGTTTGTAATATATACGAATAGATTTAAGGAAAAAGCATCATTTATGTCGGTTTTGTTATAAGCAGAGCTGGGCACGAAATAGTTAAAAAGTTAAAATTTATTTAACGATGTTACCTTTTTTTTGATAATTTTTAACTTTGCCATTCATTTTAAAAACTAATAAAAAGTTAATTAACTCGTGTTAAATTGCTTCCGTTAATTCAAGTTAGTTGAATATAAAATAAAAAACTGAAAAAGTTAAATCAAGTTAACTTTTTAACAAAAATAACAAAGTTAACTTTTTGGTTAACTTTTCTCGAATTAACTGTGTTAATATCTTAATTAACGATGTTAATATCTTAATTAACGATGTTAGTATCTTAATTAACGCTGCTCACCTATGGTGGGTAGATGCTTGGAATGTATATATTGTATGTATATATACGTTATATACTCACATATATAGTTTTTTTTTACAACTTTCGCACAGATTTTCCTGCCATCGCGCTGTCTTGGCTTCGTGCAGTAAATTTTTCAGCGCTTTGTTCCTTACGCCCATGCGCGAATCCTCACTGAAAGAAATCCCCATAGGCGAGGTACATGGCGACCAGTTGCTGCTATTGATAACATTTTGCTACACCGGTTGCATGGAATTGAATGAGGACAGTGATGTCAAGCAGCTGTTGTACACAGCGTCAATGCTGCAGATCGATGCCGCCGTTGAGGTCTGCATATCGTTCTTTCGCAGACAGCTGTCGAGTTCAACTTGTCTGGGTATATACGCCATGGCAGAGGAACTTAGCCTGACTGGATTAAAAAGGCATACACAAAAATTTATCTTCAATCACTACGAGAAGGTATATAGTAGCTGCTACACTCTGCTACATAGTAATGGGAACTTTTATAAATTAAGTTTGCTCTTATAGGTGTGCAAATGCCATGATTTTCTTCATTTGAGTTTAACTAACTTGATCAGGTTAATCACCAGCGATGACCTAGCGGCGCCATCCGAGGAAGTGATATTTGAGAGTGTTCTGTCGTGGATATATGAAGATCTGCGTGGGCGAAGAAAATACTTTCTCAGATTGATGCGGCTGGTGCGATTGTCTCTTTTAAGTCCGACCTATTTGATGAAAAGAGTGCAACCACTTTGTTCTGAAAGTGGTTGGCTGGAAATGCTGATGGATGTACAATCACAGCTAAGCCCCGAACAATTGAAACCTCGGAAAGTGGTTCAACAGGACATGTTGGCATTCTTTTGGACAAACGTAAGTTTGATTAAATTAAACATTTAATTTTTTTCAGTTAATTTAATTTAATTGTTTTGTTTTTTGTTTCCTGGTGGCCAGGCGAAACTTGACATGGATAGATATTGTGCTATTTCGGACACGTGGCGTTCGAAGGATGAAACACTTATTGAATTCACCACTGCCTTCGCGTCTGTGTTTTGGAAGAATAAGTTCGTCGCTTTGGGTGGATTCTACGGTCATATTACACTTCAGACATTCTGTAGTTTCAATATAAAAACAAAGCGATACGTATTCGAAGACAAAATGAAGATCGCACGTCGTGACTTGGGAGCTGCTATTCTCGATGGCCAAATTTACGCAATTGGTGGTGTTAATGAAGAGGGTACCTTACATGAAGCTGAACGGTATGTTGTAACGATTGTAAAAAAAACTCTAAAGAAATTCAGATAACTAGGAAGAAACTGCTCAGAACTTTGGTATTCTTTCATTTGGAATATCTCACATCATCTGTGCGATCCTCTTGGCCTCTTCTAGGCATGTATTGACGTACCATGCTAACTAATATATTCTTAAATACGACATTGGCAAGCAGGACTATAACGCTTTTCAGATATGACAAAATTCATACTTTTCCTTTCCTAAAAGGTCGCGATATGACCACCTAACCATGTAAAAAATTTTATATCCAATTTGATCGGTTCATATCTGATTAGATCCATAAATCATTATATATTAGATTAGAAACAATTTGATGTGTTAAGAAACGATAAGAGTAAAGTGGTTGAAGAGAGGTTAGAGTGGCCTCACATAAATTCCTTCGATTCCTCTCATCTAGATCACGATACGAAAAGACAATCGAAAACCCAAACAAGGCGTAAATTTTGCTAAATCACTCCAAATATATTTAGATATATGAAAAATGGTTTCTTTCGTTTTGTTGTTAAATATATGTTGTTGACGACACCAATAGCAACATTTTATTTGTTTAAATTATTACATTGTTGCCGTTTCTTTTGTAGATATGATGAAAATACGAAAACTTGGACACTCATTGCTGACATGCATCACGCCAGAAGAGGTTTAGGTGTAGCTGTATTGAATGGTTTACTATACGCCGTTGGTGGTCGTAACAGTAATAACCAAATGGCAAGCACTGAATCCTATGATCCAGCCTTCAATCAATGGACAAAGCGGGCCGACATGAACGTCCGTCGTTACAACTTTAGTGTATGACATGAATGAACTTTCTAGCTTTCTAGTATGATCGTCTAAAGCCTTTTTACTTACAGTTGGCCGCTGGTCGTGGGTCTTTGTTTGCAATCTCTGGACATGATGGCACATGTTTTACACGAACAGTGGAGCGGTATGATCCAGCCGTGGACACGTGGACTCTGGTAATTTAATTTAATTTAAATAGAAAAATAAAATTGATTTTCTATTGTACTATTTTGCAGATCTGTTCTCTAGGACTTGGACGAATCCATGCTAGTTGCATTTTTGTTGGCGATCGCCTGCTGGCAATGGGTGGCACTTTTGGTTATAATCCAATACGATCCACTGATAGCGTTGAGGAATATAATTTTGAAACGGACACTTGGAAGCCGACGATACCTATTTCGTGTTCTTCGTACAACTTCTTTAAAGCGGTTCCAATACCGATCCAGGATTACACGCATTAATATCCAGAAATGTGTACAGTGAGAGAACGAAATGTAGTGATAAGTAAACAATTTTATATATCATATGATATCATATCATATCACTTCATATCATGTGATATCATGTCAGATATCAGATAGACTTTAAAATATGTAGGAGAAAGCAAAAAAAAAAAAGGAAAAGGTTCCCAGTTTTTAAAATGTTTAAGATTGTTAACTAGTTTTAAAGAAGCACACGAAAAACGTTAAATCGATATTTATTCCCTATATGCTCTTTGGCAAATTCGATCTCATATTATTATATCATACTAGCTATAGTAACCGGAATTGCACTGGTTCTGTTTTTAGTATTTTAATAAACTTTTCTATTGCTGTCAACTTCTTCTGAAAATATATTTGTGCGTATATGTGGCGAAATATATTTTCACAGCATATATACATAATATAATACTGTATATAATATATTATCTGCCTGTATCATAACTGTCGGCAACTTTATAAAAATGGGCGTGTGTTTGGGTCAATTTAACGCCCACTGTCACAACTCAGAAACAAGATGCTCTACTTTTGGTATGACGACGATATCTTCTATCTTACAAGAAGTGGGCGATTAAATAGAAGGACTTGAAATAATTTCGTGCAATTTTTCTTCTTGGAAAATTGAACTTTATTGTGAAAAATTTATTAACACATTCAATCTTAAAAATATTGTCTGTCGCTAGCCATTGAATTTGCTAGGAGCGTTCGACGTCTCTCGGTTTGAGTTCATATGGCACTCAATTTCCTACCTTCCGGATCATTCCCATTTCTCGCATACTCGTTCCTAAACAAGGTCAATAAGAAGTATGGGGAATAGTGTATGAACTTATCTATTATTTCACCATCCACTTCATAACTATATCTTTACTTTACATTCCGACACTATCCTGGGTACAGCACAATGGTCCTTGAGGACTGAAAGCAATGGTCCCATATCAGCACACATCAAGGTCAATAAAATCCAATAGATCGAACCAGAAACCAATAACTGGTTGACATTTTGCTTCATTTGAATAGTGACCTATATAAGTCGCTAACAATTTTGGGAGCAGTTGTTTACACAAAAATTGCATTTCCGCGGGGGTTAATTTTTTTCAATTAATAAACTTCATTCGAATAAGCCAATATATACAATATTTGCCAATTATATAATATATTATAATATTGTATAACTAAAATAAATATCATATACAAAAGTTATCCGCGTGAAGAAACGATTTTGTGGTATAGTTTCGGTTATAAACTACTACCTTAAAATACTAAATTCAAAGAGAAGTTTAAATCAACTAAATTGTTTTTATTTCTTAAACTTTATTTGTTTAGAAAATGCCAATATTAAATTAGTATAACTTATTTTTTTGAGTCACAAAAAATACCAGTTTTTCCATAACGAAGCATGTCAATGCAATCAAGTAGCCACAGCTTAGCAAAATCGCAGGCATCTGAAAGTACTCCAAACTAAGTGCTTTGACTTCGTAGTACTCTGTACTAAAGAATTTTAGATTTCCCACACGAATACCCTCTTCACCGGCTTCCTCTAAAAACTTCCAGAAGAGACCCGCACTGAAAACACGTTGAGTAAATTGATTAAAGATCTCCTCGAAGGGCCAGCCAAATGCTATAGGCATTCCACCTAATATGGAGTTTATGCTCTTCGACATCAGTTTCATCTTAAAATGCGTCATGAACTTCTGTTGATACATATAATACTGGCACTTATCCAGCTGACAAGTGTATGCATAGGATGTGTTTAGATTATCTCTATGTTGATAAAATACACTAACAGATAATTCCTCAGCAAGTTGCCACATAAGTTCGGATATACCGAAGGTTTCAAAGATTTCAAAGTCGCTATCGGCAACTGCCACACTTATATTTCTGGCCAGCAAATCCTCCAAGCTATCGATTTGTTTCTCAAACATCGCAGTCGTCAGTATGCTGGAAAGTATGGCCAGATACATGTTGGTTAGCATAAAGCCTGCAATGACCAATATTACATAGATCCCGAATTCCACTTTCGAACGTATCTGGCGATAATTATATGAAATGAACACAAATGCACAGAGTACTTGTAGCGCCGATCCACTGAAATCCCAGCGACGATCCTGTTGCCAATAGACAAACGCGGTGATCAGACTCGCATAGACAATGCTCAGGCCAAAGGTCAACCAAACAGAATCGTGCAGTGGCGCAATAAAGTAGCGAAAGTTCTGAATGGGCTGTGCAAATGGAACCATGACAAATCCATACGACACCAGAAATGGTCTGGATATTACAAAGTGTGGACTCATGAAGCCACCATCAGCACACACATCCACTTGCTTTGTCACTAAGTAATGGACACATTCGACAAATGTGAATTGCTTATAGTTCGGCAATAGAACAAATGTCAAGTTGGCATTATAATGGTCGGCAAATATCTGCACATATTGCGGAAATACGCCTTTGTATATAAATTGGTCGTTCCAATCTTGATAAATAAGCGATCTCGGTGGATTGTTCGCTACCGCAGCACGAAGCGGATATCTTTGAAAATTACGCCAGTTATTGCGTTGTGCGAGATACTGTGCGACAGTAATGCTGGTTACTTTCAAACGAGGAAACGGATTGAAAGTATACAGCTCATCCGCATTATTGCGTAGTGTTAAAAGCACATTGTAGAAGCCGTGCCTCCAGCACCATTCGGATATCCAAACCCTCATTGGTGCTACCAGACTCAAAGAAGCTGTTGCCACAAAAATGACATCAATTTTATGCCAACTTTTTAATGATTCCTTAAGTGTGTCGAAACGGAGTTCATCCAAAGTCTCACAGTCAATTAACACTATGGCCAAGGCATGAGAGTTGAAGTTATGACGCAATTCACTGTTAGTATTTCGAGTTATGATCACCCGTGGTAAACTATTTTTCGCAAAAATGTTATCGCTTCCCTTGTGATGTTGCAAATCGTAATAAACGTTAGTTCGGCTAGAGATGCGTTTATTAAGATCTTCAATTAGTTGGGGTACGTTTAGTGCACTGACTGTCAGTTGCAAAAATAAAAACTGATAAACCAATTTTATGATTTTCATTTTTGAACCGAAGCAACGAAAGATGAAATTGTTGGTAACAAACTCTACGCCAATCCGAAGTAAACTGAATGTTTGAAATGTTTCGATAACTATTCAAATAAGTGCAGAGCTTTATGAAAAACTGTCACTTACTTTGCTTATAATTCTTCAAAAAAAATTTAGTAGTTACCTGCATGTGCTAGTAAAAATTATGTTTTAATAAAACATGAAGGAGGAACCTTTTTAAGGGTTAACCCTTCATAATATAACAACAAAAACGTTCATTCGATTACACACATTTTCATTAACTTTACTATGGCCTATCAATTAAATGTTGTGTATGAAATACAACTACTCAAGCTAATACTAAATATCATCTATTGGTTACATTCATGGCCGCATTAATTAAATTCAATTAAAATACGTTTTACTTGTTTATATAAACAACAATTACATAAAATTGTTAATTTCATTAAAAAAAAAACTAACCCTTAAGGTTCTGAATGATTTGAAAAAGTTACATGGTGTTAATACACATTACAGATGTATTACGCAAATTATTTGTCTCAAAAGCACTGAACCCTAATTAAATATAAAATACTTTAAGAAAAATACTTAATTCTAGTTAATCCAGCTAAAATTTCATTAGTACTGGTTATTCTAAACTCCGGCGGTATTTCGAACAGTTCAAAATACTCTCTTCGGATGGATTTTGTTCGTTTCCGTCGCCATTTAAATTGCATATATATACATTTTTTTTTTACAAACGCAACAATTTATATACAAGAAACCAGGATAACTATTATAACAAAGACGGCGACACAAAGGATAATGTCGATTAACTCCATCTTATTAAATTTGAATGGATCTAATATAGTGGGAATCTAGTTTTGACAGAGCTAGATATCACGATCTTAAAATTGTTTTGACAAACACAACAAAAAAATCTCGCAATATCGGAATAAATACAATCGGTGAGAAATAGTAGAAACGGCGGCTTTACGTGTAAAATAGCTCTTAGGGAGTGATTTTTGATTTTTGAAATTTACAAAGCCGCCGTTCGCTTATGATCGGTCTTTGTTTTCGATAATTAAAAAAAATAATTAAAAAAAAATACTTAAACAAAATATTTCAACAAATTATTTGTAAAAATCATGGAAAATCCTGCAAGAACGGATGATTGTAGGAAAAGGACAAGCATCATTAATCCATATGATATTTTAATGCTGGTTCTTACCTCTACAATTTGACCAAAATTCATTCAATTTACGGCTGTACAAGCATGAACAAGGATATTGAACCAACAGATATTCTAAGCTCCGGCGGTATTCCGGCCGTTCAAAATACTTTCTTCGGATGGATTTTGTTCGGTTCCGTCGCCATTTAAATTGCATATATATATTTTTTTTTATTTACATATGTATAATCAACATATTGACGAATACTATCTCAACAAATTTTTTGTGATATCATGGAAAATCCTGCAAATAAATATAAAAGCACAATAAAAACTTAACATGCGGTTTAAGATCCATATTGATATATGTTTAAATAGCAATTTGAAACCCTACGGATGATTAACAATGCAATTAGGAATTGGAAATTTATTTCGTGGGTCCGCTCTCTTTAAAATCACTCAGGATTTGAATTATTAAATATTTAGGGTAAAAAAGGATGATGATTAATATGGGTTATAGTTATTTAGGATAAAACAGTGTTTGGTTATTATTATGGGTTGTGAGCGTAATACATAACTCGCGAGCTCGAGAAAATAATCTTCATTGGATTGACTTAGTAGGATAAGATGTCCCAAGCCGTCTTCGTAAGCCCAATTTCCTCAACCTCTTCGAAGATTATCCCCGAGATATCCTTGAATTCATTAGTTTGAATTTGTCCATCTATCATAGGCATTATACAAAGTAAAGATAGAATCGACATTACAATGTTTTTCAATTTAACTTTTCTAGGATATTTTTTATTAATGTTATTTAAAATTGTACAATCTGTTTTAAAGTTTATAAAATTAATATCGTCTCTTAATATTCTTTTAAGAATTAATATATCTTCAGTCTTAAAATATCGGATCTGGTTGTCTCTGCATTATTAGAAGAAAAAATTAAAAAATTTATTTAAATTAACCTGTCGCGCGGACGTTCCCAGTCAATAATAACACGGAAAATTTATGTTTTTCACTGGTCCGCAAGGTGACCAGGGTCAACTTGACATAAAATTGTCCTTAAATGGTATTTTCAACCTCGGTAAGGTATAAGATGGTCTTCTTTTTACTCCCGCCTTATTTTTATTTTTATATTCACAATGAATCTTATTGAATTTAGTCCTTAATGTTCTATACTTCCTTGTGAACTCATCCTTCTGATAAATGTCTAAATAGTTTAGAAACATATCTTGAGCGAATTTCGCGCATTCTTTTAAATATTCTTGGTTTTTATAGCATAGCAATTACTCAGTTTAGGTAATTAAACAGAAGTTTTATATAATCTTTTGAAAGTTCAAAAGAAAGAGTTTCATTATCTAAACACTTTGCCTCATTCCACTATATTTCTTCATTATTTCTCCATTTGAATCTATTGAGGTTTGAAAACTAGTTCCTAACCAGCTTTTCTTTCATTGCGAGAGAGAATCAGCACAAAAGTTGGATTATTTCCCCCTTTTCCCCTCAAAATGTATTGGCTGTTGTATCCTAAAATTATACAACCAACAGATATTCTAAGCTCCGGCGGTATTCCGAGCCGTTCAAAATACTCTCTTCGGATGGATTTTGTTCGTTTCCGTCGCCATTTAAATTGCATATATATACATTTTTTTTTATTTACATATGTATAATCAACATATTGACGAATACTACCTCAATAAATTATTTGTGATATCATGGAAAATCCAGCAAATAAATATAAAAGCGGTTTCAAGATCCATATTGATATATGTTTAAATAGCAATTTGAAACCCTACGGATGATTAACAAATAATAAAGCATAAGCAGTGATATCGGATCTGGTTATCTCTGCATTATTAGAAGAAAAAATTAAAAAATTTATTTAAATTAACCTGTCGCGCGGACCTTGCCCCAGTCAATAATAACACGGAAAATTTATGTTTTTCACTGGTCCGCAAGGTGACCAGGGTCAACTTGACATAAAATTATCCTTAAATGGTATTTCCAACCTCGGTGAGGTATAAGATGGTCTTCTTTTTACCCCCGCCTTATTTTTATATTCACAAGGAATCTTATTGAATTTAGTCCTTAATGTTCTATATCTCCTTGTGAACTCATCCTTCTGATGAATGTCTAAATAGTTTAGAAACATATCTTGAGCAAATTTTGCGCATTCTTTTAAATATTCTTGGTTTTTATAGCATAGCAATTACGCAGTTTAGGTAATTAAACAGAAGTTTTATATAATCTTTTGAAAGTTCAAAAGAAAGAGTTTCATCATCTAAACACTTTGCCTCATTCCACTATATTTCTTCATTATTTCTCCATTTGAAACTATTGAGGTTTGAGAACTAGTTCCAAACCAGCTTTTCTTTCAGCGCGAGAGAGAATCAGCACAAAAGTTGAATTGTTTCCCCCCTTTTCCCCTCAAAATATATTGGCTGTTGTATCCTAAAGTTATACAACCAACCGATATTCTAAACTCCGGCGGTATTTCGAGCAGTTCAAAATACTCTCTTCGGATGGATTTTGTTCGGTTCCGTCGCCATATAAATTGCATATATATACATTTTTTTTTTACAAACGCAACAATTTATATACAAGAAACCAGTATAACTATTATAACAAAGACGGCGACACAAAGGATAATGTCGATTAACTCCACTTTTTTTAAATTTAAATGGATCTTAAATAGTGGGAATCTAGTTTGGATAGAGCTAGATATCACGATCTTAAAAGTTTTTGACAAACACAACAAAAAAATCTCGCAATATCGGAAAAAATACAATCGGTGAGAAATAGTTTTGTAAAATTTTCGAAAATTTTGAAGTAGAAACGACGGCTTTACGTGTAAAATAGATGGATTTTGTTCGGTTCCGTCGCCATTTAAATTGCATATATATATTTTTTTTTATTTACATACATATGTATAATCAACATATTGACGAATACTACCTCAATAAATTATTTGTGATATCATGGAAAATCCTGCAAATAAATATAAAAGCACAATAAAAACTTTACATGCGGTTTCAAGATCCATATTGATATATGTTTAAATAGCAATTTGAAACCCTACGGATGATTAACAATGCAATTAGGAATTGGAAATTTATTTCGTGGGTAGGACCGATTTCATCGCACTGTCCAGTTTCACCTTGTTGGGCCAATAGTCCGTCATGCTGGCATGTACCACGATGTCCCACGTCGTCTTCGTGAGCCCAATTTCCTCAACCTCTTCGAAGAATATCCCCGACATATCCTTAAATTTATTAATATGAATTTGTCCTTCTATCATAGGATAATACAACATAAAGATAATATTAACATTGCAACATTTTTAGTTCTTAATCTTCTAGAACGTCTTATTTTCATCTTTCTTCAATATCTATAGAATATTTTAAATTTTTTAAATTATTTACATTATTTTTCTTTATTGATTTTACTTTATTATTTATTTCCTTTGAAATATTTATATTTTTTATTTCTTCTGTAGGAAAAGGACAAACATTGTGTACCGCACACTTCGATATGCAAAATTTTGATTTAGTAAATGTTTAATCTCTGTCCAAGTTCCTATTCAGTTATTTATTTCAAAAACTTCACGAGCTTTAGCTTTTAATTTTGATTTTATTACATCCCAAAAACTCTACTTAGATAATTCGTCATATCGATTTAAGACGGGTGAAATTCTATCTACTAATTCTAAAAAAGCTGGTAATTTCCTAAATTTTCCTTCAAAGATGGGTAACCTATCCTCCAAATATTTAAAAGGATCAAGGGTCATCACTTACTTCGTGGTTCCACTGCCTTTATTTAAATTTTATTAAAATATTATTGAATTTATCTTAATACTAATTATTTTCTTACGTAACAATTAGTTTTTGGTATTGTATTGATTTAAAAAAAATTGTCGTCTCGCTGCTGTCTTCTTTTGATGCTGGCTTCCTTCGCTGCTGACTATTTGTTGATTGCTGTCTGATGGTCGTTGCTTGATGATCTTTCGTTTGCTGATTGTGGTTTAACTTTTAGTTTATTTGGGCTTACAGATCGTTAATTATTGCTGCACAATTTTAAAAAGTTCACTTATTTAAACACTATGACTTGTCTCTTTGATCTGTGACGAGAATGAACTTTTTGCCCTAATAGCTAGAGTTGAAATACATTACTCTATTCTGTTAACTTGATTTTTCAATTTCCTTTAGTTTACAATTTATTGTTTCAACTTTATACGCTCTATTTTGAGTTTTTTGAAATTTACAATTATCTGATCGAATAAATCAATTTGTTTATTTAATAGATCCATTTAAAGAAACGATAAAAAAACGGAAAACTGAAAGTTAAACACATATATATTTTATTTAGTCGTTATTTATTCTGTTAATGTTTTTATATAAATATTAATTTTATATAAGAAATACAATAATGATTACTATAGTTATTGTTGCTGTTGGAATTATGGTGTTTGATGATCTCCTGCCGCCCACGTTGATGACTTCTGATTGGGAGAACCAACCCATGTTACTTGTGGTTATATTTTTCAGTTTCATTAAGGCAGGATCGCCATATAAAGAATAACGAAGTTGTTCTTTTAAACGAAATAATTAACTTTATTTTATGAATGAATTTTCGGTTTTTTTTGGAATTGGCTTAGCAAAATCGCAGGCATCTGAAAGTACTCCAAACTAAGTGCTTTGACTTCGTAGTACTCTGTACTAAAGAATTTTAGATTTCCCACACGAATACCCTCTTCACCGGCTTCCTCTAAAAACTTCCAGAAGAGACCCGCACTGAAAACACGTTGAGTAAATTGATTAAAGATCTCCTCGAAGGGCCAGCCAAATGCTATAGGCATTCCACCTAATATGGAGTTTATGCTCTTCGACATCAGTTTCATCTTAAAATGCGTCATGAACTTCTGTTGATACATATAATACTGGCACTTATCCAGCTGACAAGTGTATGCATAGGATGTGTTTAGATTATCTCTATGTTGATAAAATACACTAACAGATAATTCCTCAGCAAGTTGCCACATAAGTTCGGGTATACCGAAGGTTTCAAAGATTTCAAAGTCGCTATCGGCAACTGCCACACTTATATTTCTGGCCAGCAAATCCTCCAAGCTATCGATTTGTTTCTCAAACATCGCAGTCGTCAGTATGCTGGAAAGTATGGCCAGATACATGTTGGTTAGCATAAAGCCTGCAATGACCAATATTACATAGATCCCGAATTCCACTTTCGAACGTATCTGGCGATAATTATATGAAATGAACACAAATGCACAGAGTACTTGTAGCGCCGATCCACTGAAATCCCAGCGACGATCCTGTTGCCAATAGACAAACGCGGTGATCAGACTCGCATAGACAATGCTCAGGCCAAAGGTCAACCAAACAGAATCGTGCAGTGGCGCAATAAAGTAGCGAAAGTTCTGAATGGGCTGTGCAAATGGAACCATGACAAATCCATACGACACCAGAAATGGTCTGGATATTACAAAGTGTGGACTCATGAAGCCACCATCAGCACACACATCCACTTGCTTTGTCACTAAGTAATGGACACATTCGACAAATGTGAATTGCTTATAGTTCGGCAATAGAACAAATGTCAAGTTGGCATTATAATGGTCGGCAAATATCTGCACATATTGCGGAAATACGCCTTTGTATATAAATTGGTCGTTCCGATCTTGATAAATAAGCGATCTCGGTGGATTGTTCGCTACCGCAGCACGAAGCGGATATCTTTGAAAATTACGCCAGTTATTGCGTTGTGCGAGATACTGTGCGACAGTAATGCTGGTTACTTTCAAACGAGGAAACGGATTGAAAGTATACAGCTCATCCGCATTATTGCGTAGTGTTAAAAGCACATTGTAGAAGCCGTGCCTCCAGCACCATTCCGATATTAAAACCCTCGATGATGCTGCCATATCTAAAGCGATTGTTGCCACAAAAATGAAATCAATTTTATGCCAACGATTTAATGATTCCTTAAGTGTGTCGAAACGGAGTTCATCCAAAGTCTCAAAGTCAATTAACACTATGGCCAAGGCATGAGAGTTGAAGTTATGACGCAATTCACTGTTAGTATTTCGAGTTATGATCACCTGTGGTAAACTATTTTTCGCAAAAATGTCATCGCTTCTCTTGTGATGTTGCAAATCGTAATAAACGTTAGTTCGGCTAGAGATGCGTTTACTAAGATCTTCAATTAGTTGTGGTTCGGTTAGTGCACTGACTGTCAGATGCAAAAATAATAACTGATAAACCAATTTTATGATTTTCATTTTTGTACCGAAACAACGAGAGATGAAATTGTTGGTAACCAACTGTACGCCAATCCGAAGTAAACTGAGTGTTTGAAATATTTCGATAACTATTCAAATAAGTGCAGAGCTTTATGAAAAACTGTAACTTACTTTGCTTATAATTCTTCAAAAAAAAAAATAGCAGTTACCTGCATGTGATTGTAAAAATTATGTTTTAATAAAACAAGAAGGTGAAACCTTTTTAAGGGTTAACCCTTCATAGTATAACAACAAAAACGTTCATTCGATTACACACATTTTCATTAACTTTACTATGGCCTATCAATTAAATGTTGTGTATGAAATACAACTACTCAAGCAAATACTAAATATCATCTGTTGGTAACGTTCATGGCCGCATTAAATAAATTCAATTAAAATACGTTTTACTGGTTTATATAACCAACAATTATATAAAATTGTTAGTTTTAACCCTTAAGTTTCTGAATGATTTGGAAAAGTTATATAATGTGAATACACATTATCAATGTATTACACAAATTATTTGTCTCAAAAGCACTGAACCCTAATTAAATACAAAATACTTTAAGAAAAATACTAAATTCTAGTTAATCCAGCTAAAATTTCATTAGTACTGGTTATTCTAAACTCCGGCGGTATTTCGAGCAGTTCAAAATACTATCTTCGGATGGATTTTGTTCGGTTCCGTCGCCATATAAATTGCATATATATACATTTCTTTTTACAAACGCAACAATTAATATACAAGAAACCAGGATAACTATTAAAACAAAGACGGCGACACAAAGGATAATGTCGATTAACTCCATTTTTTCAAATTTGAATGGATCTGAAATAGTTTGGGTAGAGCTAGATATCACGATCTTAAAATTCTTTTGACAAACACAACAAAAAAATCTCGCAATATCGGAAAAAATACAATCGGTGAGAAATAGTTTTGTAAAATTTCGAAAATTTTGAAGTAGAAACGACGGCTTTACGTGTAAAATAGCTCTTAGGGAGTGATTTTTGAAATTTACAAATTATTTATAAAAATAATTAAAAAATAATTAAGCAAAATATCTCAACAAATTATTTGTAAAAATCATGGAAAATCCTGCAAGAACGGATGATTGTAGGAAAAGAACAAGCATCATCTGATATTTTAATGCTGGTTCTTACCTCTACAATTTGACCAAAATTCATTCAATTTACGGCTGTACAAGCATAAACAAGGGTATTGAATTCTTCTGCATCCTTGGAAAAGAATATTTATTTAGATTCACCTGTCGGTCGGGTGTTGCCCCAGTCAACAATAACTCGGAAAAGTTTTTGTTTTTCAATGGTCCGCCAGCGATACCGTCTGTTATCAGAGTTCAGGGTCCATTGGAAGCTCAAAGCAAAAAATTTTATCATCTAAAAACCTTTCTCCTCTTTGCCTCTTTCCACTTTATTTCTTCATTATATTTCCATTTGAAACTATTGAGGTTTGGGAACTAGTTCCTAACCAGCTTTTCTTTCAGCGCGAGAGAGAATCAGCACAAAAGTTGAAATATTTCCCCCCTTTTCCCCTCAAAATATATTGGCTGTTGTATCCTAAAGTTATACAGCCAACAGATATTCTAAGCTCCGGCGGTATTCCGGCCATTCAAAATACTTTCTTCGGATGGATTTTGTTCGGTTCCGTTGTCATTTAAATTGCTTATATATATTTTTTTTTTATTTGCATATGTATAATCAACATATTGACGAATAATACTTCAACAAATTATTTGTGATATCATGGAAAATCCAGCAAATAAATATAAAAGCGGTTTCAAGATCCATATTGATATATGTTTAAATAGCAATTTGAAACCCTACGGATGATTAACAAATAATAAAGCATAAGCAGTGATATCGGATCTGGTTGTCTCTGCATTATTAGAAGAAAAAATTAAAAAATTTATTTAAATTAACCTGTCGCGCGGACGTTGCCCAGTCAATAATAACACGGAAAATTTATGTTTTTCACTGGTCCGCAAGGTGACCAGGGTCAACTTGACATAAAATTGTTAATGTTAATGTTCTATACTTCCTTGTGAACTTATCCTTCTGATGAATGTCTAAATAGTTTAGAAACATATCTTGAGCGAATTTCGCGCATTCTTTTAAATATTTTTGGTACTTTGCTATAGCAATTACTCAGTTTAGGTAATTAAACAGAAGTTTTATATAATCTTTTGAAAGTTCAAAAGAAAGAGTTTCATTATCTAAACACTTTGCCTCATTCCACTATATTTCTTCATTATTTCTCCATTTGAATCTATTGAGGTTTGAAAACTAGTTCCTAACCAGCTTTTCTTTCATTGCGAGAGAGAATCAGCACAAAAGTTGGATTATTTCCCCCTTTTCCCCTCAAAATGTATTGGCTGTTGTATCCTAAAATTATACAACCAACAGATATTCTAAGCTCCGGCGGTATTAAGAGCCGTTCAAAATACTCTCTTCGGATGGATTTTGTTCGTTTCCGTCGCCATTTAAATTGCATATATATACATTTTTTTTTATTTACATATGTATAATCAACATATTGACGAATACTACCTCAATAAATTATTTGTGATATCATGGAAAATCCAGCAAATAAATATAAAAGCGGTTTCAAGATCCATATTGATATATGTTTAAATAGCAATTTGAAACCCTACGGATGATTAACAAATAATAAAGCATAAGCAGTGATATCGGATCTGGTTGTCTCTGCATTATTAGAAGAAAAAATTAAAAAATTTATTTAAATTAATTTATAAAAATAACGCGCGGACGTTGCCCAGTCAATAATAACACGGAAAATTTATGTTTTTCACTGGTCCGCAAGGTGACCAGGGTCAACTTGACATAAAATTGTTAATGTTAATGTTCTATACTTCCTTGTGAACTTATCCTTCTGATGAATGTCTAAATAGTTTAGAAACATATCTTGAGCGAATTTCGCGCATTCTTTTAAATATTCTTGGTACTTTGCTATAGCAATTACTCAGTTTAGGTAATTAAACAGAAGTTTTATATAATCTTTTGAAAGTTCAAAAGAAAGAGTTTCATCATCTAAACATTTTGCCTCATTCCACTATATTTCTTCATTATTTCTCCATTTGAATCTATTGAGGTTTGAAAACTAGTTCCTAACCAGCTTTTCTTTCATTGCGAGAGAGAATCAGCACAAAAGTTGAATTATTTCCCCCTTTTCCCCTCAAAATGTATTGGCTGTTGTATCCTAAAGTTATACAACCAACAGATATTCTAAGCTCCGGCGGTATTCCGAGCCGTTCAAAATACTCTCTTCGGATGGATTTTGTTCGTTTCCGTCGCCATTTAAATTGCATATATATACATTTTTTTTTATTTACATATGTATAATCAACATATTGACAAATACTACCTCAATAAATTATTTGTGATATCATGGAAAATCCAGCAAATAAATATAAAAGCGGTTTCAAGATCCATATTGATATATGTTTAAATAGCAATTTGAAACCCTACGGATGATTAACAAATAATAAAGCATAAGCAGTGATATCGGATCTGGTTGTCTCTGCATTATTAGAAGAAAAAATTAAAAAATTTATTTAAATTAATTTATAAAAATAACGCGCGGACGTTGCCCAGTCAATAATAACACGGAAAATTTATGTTTTTCACTGGTCCGCAAGGTGACCAGGGTCAACTTGACATAAAATTGTTAATGTTAATGTTCTATACTTCCTTGTGAACTCATCCTTCTGATGAATGTCTAAATAGTTTAGAAACATATCTTGAGCAAATTTTGCGCATTCTTTTAAATATTCTTGGTTTTTATAGCATAGCAATTACTCAGTTTAGGTAATTAAACAGAAGTTTTATATAATCTTTTGAAAGTTCAAAAGAAAGAGTTTCATCATCTAAACACTTTGCCTCATTCCACTATATTTCTTCATTATTTCTCCATTTGAAACTATTGAGGTTTGAGAACTAGTTCCAAACCAGCTTTTCTTTCAGCGCGAGAGAGAATCAGCACAAAAGTTGAATTATTTCCCCCCTTTTCCCCTCAAAATGTATTGGCTGTTGTATCCTAAAGTTATACAACCAACCGATATTCTAAACTCCGGCGGTATTTCGAGCAGTTCAAAATACTCTCTTCGGATGGATTTTGTTCGGTTCCGTCGCCATATAAATTGCATATATATACATTTTTTTTTTACAAACGCAACAATTTATATACAAGAAACCAGTATAACTATTATAACAAAGACGGCGATACAAAGGATAATGTCGATTAACTCCACTTTTTTTAAATTTAAATGGATCTTAAATAGTGGGAATCTAGTTTGGATAGAGCTAGATATCACGATCTTAAAAGTTTTTGACAAACACAACAAAAAAATCTCGCAATATCGGAAAAAATACAATCGGTGAGAAATAGTTTTGTAAAATTTTCAAAAATTTTGAAGTAGAAACGACGACTTTACGTGTAAAATAGCTCTTAGGGAGTGATTTTTGATTTTTGAAATTTACAAAGCCGTTCGCTTATGATCGGTCTTTGTTTTGGATAATTTAAAAAAATAATTAAAAAATACTTAAGCAAAATATCTCAACAAATTATTTGTGAAAATCATGTAAAATCCTGCATATACGGATGGTTGTAGGATAAGAACAAGCATCATTAATCCATATGATATTTTAATGCTGGTTCTTACCTCTACAATTTGACCAAAATTCATTCAATTTACGGCTGTACAAGCATGAACAAGGATATTGAACCAACAGATATTCTAAGTTCCGGCGGTATTCCGGCCATTCAAAATACTTTCTTCGGATGGATTTTGTTCGGTTCCGTCGCCATTTAAATTGCATATATATATTTTTTTTTATTATTTACATATGTATAATCAACATATTGACGAATAATACTTCAACAAATTATTTGTGAATTCATGGAAAATCCTGCAAATAAATATAAAAGCACAATAAAAACTTAACATGCGGTTTAAGATCCATATTGATATATGTTTAAATAGCAATTTGAAACCCTACGGATGATTAACAATGCAATTAGGAATTGGAAATTTATTTCGTGGGTCCGCTCTCTTTAAAATCACTCAGGATTTGAATTATTAAATATTTAGGGTAAAAAAGGAAGATGATTAATATGGGTTATAGTTATTTAGGGTAAAACAGTGTATGGTTATTATTATGGGTTGTGAGCGTAATACATAACTCACGAGCTCGAGCAAATAATCTTCATTGGATTGACTTTGTAGGATTAGATGTCCCACGCCGTCTTCATAAACCCAATTTCCTCAACATCTTCGAAGATCATACCCGACATATCCTTAAATTTATTAGTTTGAATTTGTCAAAATAAAAATAGAATCGACAATCGGATATTTTGCATATATTTAATTTAATAATAAACAATAATTTCCAAAACCTTTATCTTTAATGTCCTATTTTACTATCTTTTTCAATATTGATCTATCATTATTTTCTATACAGATATTCTAAGCTCCGGCGGTATTCCGGCCATTCAAAATACTTTCTTCGGATGGATTTTGTTCGGTTTCGTCGCCATTTAAATTGCATATATATATTTTTTTTTCAAATTTTTTGAATAATCCTGAAAACAATGTACTTCGTATACCTGTTAAGTATTTTATCGACATATCTAGTCGATTAACTTCATCTTATTAAATTTGAATGGATCTGAAATAGTGGGAATCTAGTTTGGGTAGAGCTGGATATCACGATCTTAAAATTGTTTTGACAAACACAACAAAAAAATCTCGCAATATCGGAATAAATACAATCGGTGAGAAATAGTTTTGTAAAATTTCGAAAATTTTGAAGTAGAAACGACGGCTTTACGTGTAAAATAGCTCTTAGGGAGTGATTTTTGATTTTTGAAATTTACAAAGCCGCCGTTCGCTTATGATCGGTCTTTGTTTTCGATAATTTAAAAAAATAATTAAAAAATACTTAAGCAAAATATCTCAACAAATTATTTGTGAAAATCATGGAAAGTCCTGCATATACGGATGATTGTAGGAAAAGAACAAGCATCATTAATCCATATGATATTTTAATGCTCTACAATTTTACAAAATTCATTCAAATTACGGCTGTACAAGCATGAACAAGGATATTAAATTCTTCTGCATCTTTGAAATAGAATATTTATTTAGATTCACTTGTCGGTCGGGTGTTGCCCCAATCAACAATAACTCGAAAACGTTTGTGTTTTTCACTTTTCCAAAATATTTAACTTATATAAAATATATCTTAAACTGTGATTCGTATTGATGGCCTTGTAATATTCAAGATTTTATCATGACACGATATTTTTTCCACTGTGAGTGGAGTTGATGGTAGTCTTCTCTGACTCCAAAAATCTTCACCAATTCCGTCTTTTTCGCTGGCCATGTCGGTTTCTAGAGTCCTGATCACTTGAAGTGTTTGTTTTCAAATAAACAGTGGAACACTTCGGGGTCCCTTATGAACGCTGACAAACCATAGTCCTTTTTCCCAATGTTCTTCCTAATCAAACTTGGTAGCCTCTCTTTGAATATCCGATATCGGGATTTGGAACAGCCATGGAAAAGCTAAAACCAAGATGGCCTTAAGAATTGCGGAATCGTTAGCTATTTAAATTATTTTTTCGCTACACTTTAAACTTCGGTTTAGGGTGTCCGTATGTACGAATATCTTATTATTTTCTTTATAAAGTAAATAAAGCCACGACAACCTTCTTTACTTTAGAGAACTCTTTATTTAAATACTTTTCCCTAAATACTTATTTCTTATCTACATTTTATTCTTACAATCTACACAACGTACAAAGGTTTAACCTATGTATGTAAATACCCAAACATTTTGTTCCTACAATGTGGGGCATTATGAAAATGTTCAAGATTTCGGGTGTTGTAGATATGGTCATGACTTGAATGGACATAGCTCACGCGGTCAAAACCGAAATACGAGTCCAATTCAGCTGAAACTTTGACAGCAGCCGTTTTCGGGTGGTGAGGCTTGGAACTTATAGGACCGCCCTCGTTAGATCATTCCACAATACAGAACGGTTGTTTCTTCAAATGCTGGGCCAGTAGCTACCTTAAGCTACTGGACTAGTGAACTTCGGTTGGCATTTTTGGTTGGAACATCTAAAAACATGTAAATTTTTTCAGGAATATTGAATTTTTTGTCAGCCAACTTCCTGAATATTCCCATTACGGTTTGTTGCGAAGGCAAACTCAAAACCGATTTTTAGAACTACTTAAGCTCTAATTTGACTTTTGAAATCAAAAGAACGAATCTCAATTACGACATTTTCATTAACTTTATAGAGCAACTTGTTGTTATTAAATTAACCTGAGATACATTTTCTAATAAATCACACGCCTTTACAAACTCACCTCTGACAATCTTAACTTTCAGAATGACTGTAGACAAAAGAATTTGTTTATTAATTTTTTAATTAATTTTAACCACTTCTTAGTGTTGCACTTTTGGCAGACACTTGCGGCTTATCTGTGTGCAAAAGTACATAATGATTTACATTAGCATTTTATACAACCGGAAAACGTGCCTTTTCTTTTTTAATTCAAACATTTTCTTCTCCACTGAATAAGCTTTCTTAAAAAAATATGTATGTACCTAATATCAATGTATATAATTAAAAACCTTTATTGAAATATTTCATAATTGAAACGACTTCTATGTACCTGTTATTTTTTTGTACATTAATATAGTCGTAAGTTTATTTTAAGTATCTAAACAAATTTTTGTAAATAACAAATCTGAATCTCATTTTTTTTGTAAAGCCGAGCCAAATTTTGTATGGTCAGGAAATTGTGACTTATTGTAGCTTTTAAGATTGATTGTAATACAAATTTAACAATGTAGTTTTTAAGTATTAAAATTAAGTATAATTAAGGCGTTACTTTCATTCAACATTTATCACAAATTCAATATGAGTTTACATTATCGTGGAAATTTTAAAAATATCGATGAATATTTAACATTTTTGTGAATAAAATAGAAACGTCATTTGTGATGCACAACTAAAAAGAATTGTTGTTTTATTTTAAGTATTTTGTAAAAATATGTTTTTTGGATTTTGTGGAATTTTTCCTTTATTGGAAACCCTGCACATTTCACATTTTAAAAATCATAATTTTTGGAAAACGGAAGGTAATAGTTCGAGTTTTGGATATCGATGAGAACCATTCAAAACATTTTAATAATTTGAAGTAAATTGAATGTCCACCAGTTCGCAAAAACTCTCAATTTCAGAACAATAAGCGATGTGCTTAGGGATCTTGGCTTGGGTGTAAAATGTCATTAAAATATACTTTAATGGACAGTGCCAAAGAAATCGCGAACTATGTTGGGATAACAAAAAGGAAAAGATACTTGTTGCATATGAGCAGCTCTCTTGTAACACACCATCGAAAATTTTTTTAATTTGGGTTTTGAATATCGAAAAGCAAATCCTCTAGATTTACATAGGTCTAGCTTCAGCTCGAGGAATAGGTCGGTCCAACGAAATTTTTTCAATGCTATTAAAGAAATAAAAATATTTTTTTTTAATAATTATCCAAATCTATTAGAAACCCGGATCTTCGGTAGATCTGGATTGAAGGTTCGAATTCAAGGAATACGATAGACAGCTGAAGATCTTTTGTAATTTGTTGGGTAGTAATACCGCTCAAAATAGAAATATTTTAGAGAAGAATACGTCGCCAATTTTCTCTTAATAGTAGTGAAATTAATTTTTTTAAATTTAATTTGAGATGCTCGAGATTTTACTGACCAATTTAAAAATATTCGGTACCTCGGTTTAGTCTAAGTTTCCATACCGATTAATGATTCAAAGGGCGACACTTCGAGCGAGGCTAAAATTTTCACGCTCATTTTTGGGGAAGTAGTCGACGGTGCCTATTCAAAATCAGATACCGAATTTCAGATTTGTAGAAGCAATATTAGCGAAATAATTGAATATTTTTTACTTAGTTTTACAAAATGTGGGCGTAATAGGTGCGCGTGGCAATTTTTTTTTGTTCCATACCATCCTTGGCGTGAGCACAGCACTTCCCCAAAATTTCATCACAATCGAATGAATGTTTAAAACGCGCAAAGCTAGAAAGAAAGAAAGATACATTCATTTTTTTATATGTATATGTATATATATGAATGCTTAAATGTGTCGGCGTAAAAGAAGAAACACGTGACAGTTCCAACACATCTCAAAGGATATCAACGAAGGTTTTTAATTATGTATACAAGTAAATGAAAGGCACACAACGCGAAACCACACTAACATATGCACTGATACATTAACATTTGTATCTAAACGCATGCATGTGTAGGTTTTACTTTTATCTTCATAGATTTGATTTTGTTGAGGTAAGTTTGACAATTTATTTAATAGACAATATGTAGAGTTGTTTTAGTCTTTTGGCGTTCTTCGCTAGAGACTTTAGTTACGTCACTTTTCTTCCAACAGCATTTTTTGGTTTTTGTCTTTAAAGTGTACATATAAAGTGTATATATATATTAGCAATGTAATCGTATATTTTCCTTTTTTTTAAGTGGACGTTAAAATGATCCAACCACATCCACGTGAAGTTGTCGACAATGCCTATACAAACTCAGATACTGAATTTCAGATTTCTAGCAGCAATATTAGCGAAATAATCGAATATTTTTTTTACTTAGTTTCACAAATTGTGGGCGTGACAAAAAATACAAGTAGATCAGTTAATAAGTTATTGACATTCTGAAATATAAATTCTAAATATTTAATACAAATGAATATTATACAAAAATCGTTAAAAGAAAATACTGAAAAAAAGGAGAAGAAAAAAATTGATTAACATTCGAGAGATTTATCCTGATTGCTGCAAGCGATTTAGAAAAGGCTAAAATGGGTGTTGTCACTTCGAAGAATGTACTCCAAGTACAATCAATGTATGTGTACGCTCGACTGATTGTTTGTGTGAAAGTGTGTGTGTGTGTCTGTGTGTGTGCGTACGTGCGTGCGTGCGTGTGTGTTTGTGTAAAATTTATCAAAACCACAAATCGCTGAAATGTTATGGGAACGCATGGCGACAGCATCCAGCCACCGAATGCCGAAAGGAAACATTTTCTAATGCGTGCTTTAAGATATCTTTACGAAAGTTTTTGCTCTGCTATAAAAGATTAAAGTCGCGCGCTCTCGCTCTCTGTCTATTTTAGTGCTCTCTAACAGCTTATTGAGCGCAATAAAAGATAAAAAAAAAGGTGTAAGGTTCTAACAAAATATGCGAAAAAAACTTCAAATTGTGTCAATGTGTTGCGCTGTAAATGAGATTTGTGGTCGAGGTATTACTTTATATACAGTTATATTTCAAATTAAACAATTCAATGCAAATAAAAATTAAAAAAACATTTAAAGGTTAATAACCTCAAATATTAAAATCTTGTTTATTTGCTGACACAGCAAAAGATACAAGAAGAGAAAAAAAAAACAAACTTTAGCATAATAACCCACATTTGAAAAAGTCAGCTTTAACAGCTGTTTTCCTCCTGTTGAAAAGCTTTTTTCCACAAAGAGTTTTTTTCTCTATTTAATTTAACTCTCTCTCGTGTAATTTGTGTTTTTTGCCTCTTTATAGCATCTTTTATGCGCAGGCGCTTGAAGAGTCGCCTCTTCTTGTTGTAAGAACAGCTGTTCGATTGTCGTTGCGCTCTATTTCTCTCCGGGTTGCTTTTGTATTTTATTTGTATTGGTTTAATTGCGTCGCAGCGCCTTGCTCAACAGAAAACCACTTGCCTTAAAATCAGCTTCGAAAACAGTTCGGTAAGGCATCATGTATAACCAGAAATTTGGAGAGCAAGGACTTTAGAATTTCAAGTAAATCAATTTAAAATTGAAAAGTTTCACTAAAAATATCTTTACTAACTTTTTCTTTCTTTCTTTCTTTCTTTCTTTCTTTCTTTCTTTCTTTCTTTCTTTCTTTCTTTCATTCTTTCTGTATTTCTTCCTATCTTTATTTTCGTTTGTTCCGTTTTCACTTCTAAAGGACTGAAAAGATTTTCTTCAAACTTAGACATAAATCGGGATGGGCCTGGAAGAAATGAAAGTTATATAAAATCTGCCACGCCATCTAGTTTTCTTATATTACTAATAAAAACATGAAATTTGATAACTGAGTTGATATGATTACTGTCGGCAACTTCAGCCAAAAGCGGGAATGATCAGATCAATTAAACGCCCAGGACCAAACCTCAGCAACATGATATATAGTTTAAAAAAATTTGGTATGGAGTTGTATATATGGTGACCATATCTGGGCATATAATAAATCCAATAATGCCCACCACTGTATCCCAGGTGCGTTGTATTCTAGAATGATAAAATTTAGTATGGAAATATACGATGATCTCACAAGCAGTGGGTGTGGTTAGATAAATTAAAAGCCTAACGCCATGGGATAAACGTAACAACTATGATATAATTTGGTACATAGTAACTATGTACATCCGACCAGAAAAAGCTACTACAGTTTTACTAACATAGAATGTGAATGAAATACAATTCTACCAATTTACAACAGGCAGTATATATCACTTATTCTTGCCAATTTAAATAAAGGACAAATGGGTGAGGATGGTAAGTTTATTAATCTTGATCAACTAATAAACTTACATGTAATTATTAGGTGTACAAATAAGTTTCCGCCGTTTTTTGTTAATAAAATAATATTTAAACGATTTTAAACGATGTGAGACTGCTTGCTGAGTGACTTCTAAACTAAGTGCAAGTTCCTGTTGTGTTTGAGACGAATCGTCACCCAATAATTTCTCCAAATCTGCATTCTCGTAAATTTTCGGCCTTCCACTGCGATCTTTGTCTTTTATGTCAAAATCACCTTTTTTAAATTTTTGAAACCACTCACGACATGTTCTCTCACTCAAAGCATCTTCATTATATGCTTTTACGAGCAATCGATGCGACTCAGCAGCAGATTTTTTTAAATTATTATAAAAAAATAAATTAAAAGTTCCCGCATATGACACTTAGTTGGCTCAAATTGAGACATTTTCAGATGAAGAAAAATATATGATGCTAATGCGAACTTAATAACATGATAAGGTTATGTTGTTCTGGAATAAACAAACTAATTTTCAAGTAGGTTACCATCTGCGAATTCCAACGTAAACCTCGTGCCACGCCATCTTTCTCAAAACGGAATAATTTGCTTTAAAATACTAGATTTGACCTAACGAAATCAACTTTTTTTTCATTTACTTTACACGAAATGAGATCAATATTTTCATGAGATTATTGCTCATATTTCTTGTAAATATATATATGTAATTTTGTATTATTATTATTTAATTTCTTAAGTAAACTCCAAGTAAAGTCCAATCTTATATTACATTTAAATTTCACTTCTGCTTTGCGCTAAAAATAAATATTTACTTGCGCTGCATGAATTATGAAACAAAACTGCACAAATTCACGTTTGAATATTCAACACTGCGTATGAGCGATACGTAATTAGATTGCAATTAATCAACACGTATACGCAGCGCCAGCTAGCCATAGAGCATACCAAATACGACATTGTAAATAAATCGCAAACAAAGTTATAGCATGCGATAGAATTCTTTCGAGCACGGGCGCTCTCACTCGCTTGCGATTTTATGCGTTTACGCATAATGCTCAATGGCGGGCGGATGCTGTGCGAGAGAATGTGCGTTGGCTGGCATTTACTCTCTCTGCATATTTCGAATGTTAACGACACAAGAGAAACCCTGCAGGGGAAAATACTAGTTCTGAACTAGCGAAACACTAGTTCCTTTTTCACCACCACTGGTACGCGTTGTATCTCTTTCCCATGGAAACAACTGGCGAATTTAACATTGCGATGTCCTACGCGGTGGCAATTAGCCCGCTCTGCATCCCTTTTTCTCTAGTTATGAACTAGAGAAAATTTAACTAGATTCGAACTAGAACGTTAGTAAACTAAAAGTAACTAGTTCAAAATTGGCACAAATAGAACTAGTTTGTAACTAGAAATAAAGTCTCTAGTTCAAAATTGGTACAAAAATCATTAGTTTGTAACTTCAGTTTAAAATTCGCAAAAACTCCCTGGTTAATAAATTAAACAATAACACTACCCGATAGCCAAAATGATCTGGGTAAACCAATACTCATTTCCTATGTAAAATGGGGCGCTAATTTCGAAAATCACAATCATATATATAATAAAAACTTTAGTAGTCCTTAACACTTCAGAATTTGTCAAAATGTTAAATCTGTTCATTTGCATTTTTTATACCTTATGGAAAAAAAATGTAAAATTAGTCTTATAATTTTTGCATTTTAGTCTATTGACCGATTTTTTTATATAATACGTCGTTTTAATCGCAATTAAACGTGTTCTGACAGGAAAATATAAAACCTGTAAGATTTTTGCATTTTCGCCATTTTATTAATAATATAATTCCATTTTTTTTCGAAAAATTTTTAAAAAAATTGCAAATTGTGTTTAATTTAGTGAATAACGTCGAAGATGTGGGTCTGACAAAAAAATGTTATTACCATTGATGATAGATAATTTTATTACCTTTGATTTAATGTATCACTCATTGAAATCGACTAACGCAAACGTGTTCAATGTGCAGTTACGTGACACCACCTTTTCGAAATTCAACAAAAACATTAAATGGGCGATATCTCCTAAACGGTGTGACAGAATTTTTTGGTTGTGATTTTCGAAATTAGCGCCCCATTTTACATAGGAATTGTATATCAAATTGTTCAGATCAGAACTTTTTTTGAAATTTGTCGGCTAGTGTAATTACTGTAAAATGATTTAAAATAGTTTTATTAAAATATATATCAAATTTTTATTCCGTTTGAACGTAATATCATATAAAAAAATACGAATAAATACATACTTATGTGCTAGATACTTCTTCGAAAATAACATTAGAAGAGTTATATTTTTGTGTAAGTAACATTTTTTTTGTTAAATCTGCAAATCTTTCGGTCGTTAATGCAAATTATATTCATTAAAAAAATAAACAGACCAATATTATGTATCTACCCAAAAGTGTTTGTTTTTCCCGTGTTCAAAGCAAGTAACATGCAAGTTAAGATCACTCCCAATGGGAGGATCAACAAAATTAGAGTTGGGGCCAGCCACTTGGCCCTTTTCCTGTAAATGAAACAAGTTAATTAAGTTGGATATGCAATAAATTACATTTTATTGAACTGCATTCAAGTAACGCCAAAATTGAAGTGGCAGAATAACTTAAACTAACTTAGAATGTAACCTTAATTTATTATATTATAATATTCCTAACTGCTGCCTCAGCGATCCCATGGTGACGATTTGCTGCAGCATGTCAATGTTGGCTTAGTGAAACTGCGGTGGCGATGACCACCAACTGGGCCAGACGCGTGTGCATATCATATTGCACCACGCATATAGGTCTCAGCCGAGCGTGTTAACTTGTATTTCCTAAAAAGATTTGCGAGATTCTCTAAATTAACTTTTTGGAGAAGATGAATTTGATGCAGCCGCACAAGGCGGTCCATTATTTTCTTCTAGCACTTTTTCTCTGGCGAAAATTGACGAACCACTTCCTCATTTATTTTGCTGACAAGTTCACTCGTTATATTTGCTATATAAAGTTCCGTTTCTTGTATATAATACGTCGTTTTAATCGCAATTAAACGTGTTCTGACAGGAAAATATAAAACCTGTAAGATTTTTGCATTTTCGCCATTTTATTAATAATATAATTCCATTTTTTTTCGAAAAATTTTTAAAAAAATTGCAAATTGTGTTTAATTTAGTGAATAACGTCGAAGATGTGGGTCTGACAAAAAAATGTTATTACCATTGATGATAGATAATTTTATTACCTTTGATTTAATGTATCACTCATTGAAATCGACTAACGCAAACGTGTTCAATGTGCAGTTACGTGACACCACCTTTTCGAAATTCAACAAAAACATTAAATGGGCGATATCTCCTAAACGGTGTGACAGAATTTTTTGGTTGTGATTTTCGAAATTAGCGCCCCATTTTACATAGGAATTGTATATCAAATTGTTCAGATCAGAACTTTTTTTGAAATTTGTCGGCTAGTGTAATTACTGTAAAATGATTTAAAATAGTTTTATTAAAATATATATCAAATTTTTATTCCGTTTGAACGTAATATCATATAAAAAAATACGAATAAATACATACTTATGTGCTAGATACTTCTTCGAAAATAACATTAGAAGAGTTATATTTTTGTGTAAGTAACATTTTTTTTGTTAAATCTGCAAATCTTTCGGTCGTTAATGCAAATTATATTCATTAAAAAAATAAACAGACCAATATTATGTATCTACCCAAAAGTGTTTGTTTTTCCCGTGTTCAAAGCAAGTAACATGCAAGTTAAGATCACTCCCAATGGGAGGATCAACAAAATTAGAGTTGGGGCCAGCCACTTGGCCCTTTTCCTGTAAATGAAACAAGTTAATTAAGTTGGATATGCAATAAATTACATTTTATTGAACTGCATTCAAGTAACGCCAAAATTGAAGTGGCAGAATAACTTAAACTAACTTAGAATGTAACCTTAATTTATTATATTATAATATTCCTAACTGCTGCCTCAGCGATCCCATGGTGACGATTTGCTGCAGCATGTCAATGTTGGCTTAGTGAAACTGCGGTGGCGATGACCACCAACTGGGCCAGACGCGTGTGCATATCATATTGCACCACGCATATAGGTCTCAGCCGAGCGTGTTAACTTGTATTTCCTAAAAAGATTTGCGAGATTCTCTAAATTAACTTTTTGGAGAAGATGAATTTGATGCAGCCGCACAAGGCGGTCCATTATTTTCTTCTAGCACTTTTTCTCTGGCGAAAATTGACGAACCACTTCCTCATTTATTTTGCTGACAAGTTCACTCGTTATATTTGCTATATAAAGTTCCGTTTCTTGTTTATTTAGCCTCCTTGCTATTAATTTTTATATTTTAAATATATTTCACAACAATCACAAAACTTTCACTGTTTACAAGTTAACATTTTCTGTTTTTCGATAAATTATATTTTATCGATAATCGCACATCACTAAAAAATCATATGGAAATACAAGAATTATCAAAACATTTACGCCGGAATTAACTTATAAACAAGCAAACTAGGAGCCGATTTAGTTACAGCCACTTGCTCGTTTTTTTTTCTATTAGTGACTTTAGTGTATTTTAGAAAAAATATTGAATTTTTCAAAATTATTTATTAAATTCAATTCAAAGACATACAAATTTTTTCTTAGTTACACTAAAGTCACTAAAAACTAAAAAAAAACGAATAAGTCGCTGTGACGCGAATTTTGACAAGCGAACTAGGAGCTGAGTTCGCTTGTCAAAATTTCTTTTGATAAAATCATTCAAAAAGTATTTTATTAAATAGTAGCCCAATTTGGTTCCTCTTTTACTAGTATATCTCTAGTACTTTTACGACTAGTTCAATTTTCACTAGAACAGGACTGGTGCAGAACTAGAACATTTTGATACTGGTACGCGTTTCCCTGCAGGGAAGGCGTTGAGTTTGGCTGTGTGCGTGTGTGTGTGTTTCAGACTGGCTTTTTGAAAACGACACTAACGAAGACAGAGTTACAAACACGCACATGCACACACACACACACAAACGTATACTGCCATAAGGACTTGTGTGCTGCTTCTTGCTCGCAACAACCAGCAGAAGCAGCAGTCAGCAGCAGCAGCAGAAACTGAAGCAGTCGTCGGGTTCACAACCGAAAAGTAAACACAACAGACAAACGTTGTGCGACGACGACGGTCGCTTCGGCAGACGACGAACAAACGAACGAACGTACGAACGAATGCATAGCATCGCATCGCGATGAGCGCATCGACGAACTCACATTCAGTTAACTTTTGACCGCACAAGAAACGGGTGGTGTGTTTTTTGCCCGAAACGCGACGTCGCGTCAGACTCACAGCCAGAGCAATATATTGTTGTTGTTGTTTGTGTGTGAAAGGAAACAATGATTAAATTAAAAGAGCTGAAGAAATTTAAAAATGCTTTACAAATCCAAATTAAAAGCAAAATAAACCGATAAAAGTGTTGTGCGTGAAAATTAAATTATTTACATGTGTACAACAAAAAACATACAAACAAACACATAAAGAAAACAAAAAGTAATAAGTGAATTTTAAATAGTTCAAGCCCACGCAGCGGATAACGCTGCATATGACGCTCAAATAGAATACAACAAAAAAAAAACAAAGAAAATAAAACCCTTTTAACAGTCGACTCATCGTTTCCGCTGTCAGACCCTGCAGCACTCGTACGCGTAAACTGTGTGATTCCTTGTGAGACTCCTCCAGCATCTTGCTCGGCGTTATTACTTTTTTATTCTTCCCGGTTTTCTGCTTGGGCTCTGCTGTCTCATTGTCATTGCGTGTGCTCTGCTTAAACGGGCATTTCTGGCATTTTGGCGTTTTTCCTTTTGTCGAATTGTTTTTCTTTTTCCATCTCGTTCGTGTGTTTTTTTTTTGTTTGCCAAGTCTCGCTGCTGACTGCGCGGCTGCATTGTCTTATCCTTGCCGCCGTTTTAGTCTTATTATTGATTCGCATCGTGCTCTTAGCTTACGCCCAAGAAGAAAAAAACAACAACAAAAAACAACAAACAAAATAAAAAGACAATAAAAGCAAACTGAAGCAAAAAAAGGAAAATCGAAAACGCAAGAAAAGCGCAAAATACGAAATAATGTTGCAAAGGCCATTGGCAAAATGTTAATAAGTTCATAAGGGACACTGGCAGGCAGGCAGGACTTGTTCATCGTTGACTGGCGACGACAGCGAAGCCTCTCGACCTCGTTACGCTCGACGATGCTTTGGATAAATTGGATAAGGTGCTAAAGTGCAAATTGTGGCGTGGCATAAATTTCAGTGATATCGACTTCAGTGCTCGGCTTCTAGTCTTGGCCAAAGGATTAAAGTGTCAAGAAAAGTGCGCAATAAAGAAACCAAGAGTAAAAAATAAAAAAAACACGTTAATATGCGACAAAGCCAACGCTGAAATATCAATCGAGCCGATGTGAAATTGTGAAGTAGACCTTTAAATTGCATCGAATTAATTTAACTGGCTTTCAGTCAATTAAAATTGTTGTTGATTGTGGAAAAATCTGTTTAAATGACTGCGAAGGTTAACTGAAATTACTTTTCAAATATCATAAAGTGTATACCGCAACTAGCAGTTAAACAAAAAGTAACAGTGTTCGTTTAAAAAAAAGTGTGTATTGAAAGTAATTTGACTAATTTTTGACTGAGATTGTGTCTAAATTGAAAATTTTGATATATAGTTTCTATTTATACGAGTATACTTTATATACAGCAAAGTGTTAGAATAGTAATGGTAGGTAAACCAGTAACAAATACTTTCGTTTATCCCTTCGTGTGATTGAAATATTAAGTAAATACTAAACACTCAAATAAAGTGAACTTTAAGATAAATAATAACACCAGTTTACTATAAACAAAACCATTTTTGTAACTTAAAAAAAGTCACAAAACAATTTTGTTAAATGAGAACAAATCAACGGTTAAAAGATACATTACAATTTTATCAACATAAATTTTACTTCCAGGAGTTTAAAGAGTTAAATAAACAACAAAAGTGTACCTCGAATTAAGTCATTCAAAGTAATGAATTTTAATGCCATTAAATCAAGCGCAAAATACGAAAAAAGAAACACTCGTATATGAAAAAAGTTCAGCCAATTAAAAAATATTACTAAACATTTCAATGTTAATTACTTAATTGAAAGATATGAACAAAAAAATGTATCTTATAAATGTATGCAAAATCTTAAATGAATACAAAATACGTGTTAATTGTGAAAAATAAAACATTAAATGAAATAAATAATAAAAAATTACATTAACACCGAACAATGCAATTTTAATTACGCGTAGACAACATCGCGTATGAGTATCATTTAATTACATGAAATGTACATTTCTTCAACACGCATTCGGCGTGTGTGCCATGGCAACATATGTGCCGAACTGAAATCTTGTCGCTACTTCGGTGAATTATTTTATACCTGAAAAAGAAGAAAATTTTTATTAAATTATCAAACAATTTCATGACCGAAAATAAAATGATTTGCAAAAAGTAACTAACTAAATCATAACAACTTACACTAATCAAAACATAAGTGAAACCTAAAGAAATACAAGGAAAGCCTTCACCGAAATAGAAATATAGAAATAAAAGTAAATAAACAAACAAACGAGAGAAAAAAAAATCCGCAGTAGAAGTATTTCAAGCAGGCAGAGCAGCGCGGTAGAAGCACGTGCTCATAAACAAAATATTTGTGATAATTTGAATGCATGCGGCACGCTAAAATGCACATGCAAAGCAAATACATGTAGTTGAATATATGACCATGTGTGTGTGTGTTTGTGTGTATGTTGTGTGTTATCGCGTAAGTGTGTTTGTAGTGGTGGTAGTATTTGCTGGCATGTAGATGAGCGCTAGAGTGTGTTTGCTTAATTACAAACCGACAAACACACACACGCACACGTACACACACTCATACATATAAATTACTTACGGCAAGGATGCAGTAACATTTGCATTTTGCGTCATTATTCTGAATGAGCGCGCGTCAGCATCCTTTGCTTGCCGTCAATACGGAGCGCGCGCGCAACTTCAGCAGCTGTGCGGAGCAAATTGACACAAGTGCGTCGACATATGCCAAAAAAAAAAACTGTGAAAAAAACCGAGAAAAAAAGATATTTTACGCGGCATAAACTTACTTTTTCATAAATTGCAACAACATTCTAGAAAAAACAAATACAAATACAAATAAATACAAAGAGAAATAATAATAATTTATTTAACTGAATTTTTTTGCTGTGATTTAATTATTTACGTTTTTTTAAGACAAAAGAGTGTACTCAAAAAAATCCTTTTTTCTTTGTCAGGAAATCGTTCGAATTCGTTAATTAATGCAAAAACTGAAACTCAATTAAATGTTGAAATAATATAAAAGAAAATTTTGTGGTTAAACAATTTTTAAAAGTTGGTAAATCAATTGAAAATCCATTTGGAAGAACAAAAAAAAGTTTGGAACAAAAGAGAATAAATTTCTTTGGAATAATTTCATTTTTATTACCAATATTTTACCTAACTTATATGCATAATTGAGAATTTAACTTCGTTAATCCGAGAAAAGTTAACCAATAACTTAAATTCGTTAAGTCAACTATGTTAAGTCAACTTCGTTAACTTATTTAAATTTAACGTACTTTTTGACAAGTAAACGAAGTTGACTTAACTTTTAACTAGTTAACGTTGTTAAAAATTTAACGTACAAGTTAAAATTTCAATACCAAAAACTTGTTTGTTAGTTTTTCGTTTTACATTCAACTAACTTGAATTAACGGAAGAAATTTAACGGAAGAAATTGAACTTTTGAACTTATTAAAATTAAACTTATTAAAATTTAATGTACTTTTTAACAAGTTAACTAAGTTGACTTAACTTTTAACTTTTTAACGTTGTTAAAAATTTAACGTACACGTTAAAATTTCCATACCAAAAACTTGTTTGTTAGTTTTTCGTTTTACATTCAACTAACTTGAATTAACGGAAGAAATTGAACTTTTGAGCGGTTTTCAAAATAAATGGGAAACTTAAAAATTTGCAAACAATTTAATTACGTTAATTAACTTTTAACTTTTTAACTAGTTCGTGCCCAGCTCTGCTTTTATGTCAATAACGACTAATATATTGAACTTTTTATAAATTTGAATCTTCTCCTAAAATTTTTATATTAAATTTATTTATTGATTAAAAAACTAAAGTTTATCTTAATAGTAATGAAAAATCTCCATTAATTGTTGTATTATTTCCAATATTTTCTTACGTCGTTAAGTGCGCACTGACATTAGTTAATAACATTAAAATGCGACTGCCACATTCAGCGGAATTTGTGCAATAATAATAATAATAATAACAATTAACAATTAAAACGAAGAAGAAAACGAAAACAATAAAAAGGAAGCGATTTATTCGTTATTCGTATAAACGAACTTCGCCGTTAAATTGGTTTTAAAACGTAATTAATTAAAACGGGCGAAAGCGCAATCAAACAGCGAGCAACATGTGTGCCCAGCCGGAATTAATGCCGCGCGTCATACGTTACGATCGGATTTTCAATAATCTCCTGCGTATCGCGATGATGATTGTTTTCGGATTGGCCAATTTAAATAATGGTAAGTGAAGATGAACGCAATATTTTTTCAAAGGATTCGCTTTCAATCAATTGGTAATCGCTCGTACAAGCCGCAAGCCGCATACATAGCATGTGTTTGCATCGAAAAAGTATGAAAGTAGCAGTTGGTTAACTTTGAAGTCAACATCTTAAGGTCCAAGTAGCTAATTAAAATGATTGATTGATGATTCTAGTTCTTCAATTTGATTAGAACTTGCTAGAGCCTCTTATCTATAATCGTTTTTGTATTACTTCGTTTATAAATAAAATCGGTTTAACAAATATTTCCCAATAAAGGTTTATATTCATACATATGTACGACGTGTGCTTATGTATGTGTCTGTGATTTTAAGTAAATATTATTTAAAACTTTATGCAAATGGCATTTTTTGGGCAAAACTGTTTTTCAATCATGTGCTGGAAATAGAACAGCTTTTAAGACCGTAAAGCTACTGCAATAACTAATAACAACTTTTTCGTATTTGTTGGCAATTAACTAGAATTTATTTTTGTTCATATTTCACACAAAAAATTAAAAAGAAAATACTGAAAAATAACTGAAAATTACAACACGAAGTTTAAATTCTCGATTGTTACTAAACCAACGAAGATTATAGACTGATATGAAAATACTGAAGCTATATAAACCAAAAGATGAGGAATAGTAACATATTCCGAAACAGCGGACATCGTTAAATTGATTGGTCAATATTTTTGTTGTTGTTTAAAAAGTATAAGACAGATTCAGCCCATTGAAATTCTCAAACTACTCTTATTAGCAATATGTAAAAAACCATTTGTTATGAAAATTTAACATCGCGTCTTATTGTAAAATAATATGTAATATTGTTATGTTAATTTAACATGATGTATTGTTAATTTAACGTGATTTGTAATGGTATATTGAGCTTGAAAAAATTTGATCAGCAAGAAAGTGTTATTTTAACAAGAGAAAGTGTTAAATTAAATGTCAACGGTTTGCGAAGATCTTTATGAAACAAATTTCAAATTAAAATTGAGTCCTATTGGTCCAACATTTTCAATTGTTAAATAATTTAAATAAGTCATATTTTTTTCAGAAAGCTCAACAAAATACTTAACAATATAAATGATATTTGTTCCTTTGCGTTGGTATATATTTACCTGAAAAAGAGTTAATGTAATTTTAATTTTACACGAAGTATTTTGCTTGTGTAGAACTCAACATTCTCTACATATAGTAGAAGAATAATTGTTTAAGTAAGAACCGGTACAGATACCAATAATTAAATACATTATTGCAGAATAAAAAATATAAAACATAAAGTCAATTCATGCGCTGTTGTCCATATGCTCGAACTTCTCTTGCAATATCCTCAAGGTTTGTACAACCGATTCACTCACTTTATTGGATGCTATTTGCCGCATAGCTTTCATCTTCTAGACAGAATCAATTGATTTACCTATTTTCAACAGATCTGATTTCACCAGAGTCCAAAATCGCTCAATTGGTTGCAACTATGGCACATTTGGTAGGTTGATGTCTTTTGCTAAAAAAATTGATATTGTTGTCACTGAACAGCTTCTGAGTGATATTAGCGCAGTGTACTGAAGCCTATTTGATAAACAGAAAACATTAAAGCCATTTTAAAATTTGCAAAACTTTCGGTACCGGTCCTTAAAGTGTATGTCAATATTTGTCCATATTATGGCTACAAACTTTGCTAGAATTCAATGGAATCAGCATCATCATATGAACATCAACTTGATTAAAGAAAATTAAACCATTTTTTCTGAATTGGAATCAGAGTTGGGAAAAATGTAATCGATACTTAGTATTGCTCTAAAACGCTTCTATAAAATTTTTTATCCAATCAAAAATTCTTTGGTTACAGCTTTCGAAAAATAGTCTATAATCAATAACAAAAAAATGAAGATTACTTTGGACTATATAATGTCAATCATTACATATGATTGGTTGATTACAATAACCAATCGTAATTTATTGCAATGATTAACAAAATGCAATCATGCTAAAAATTGTTAAACATTAAAAAATTGTTATCAAAAGCTTAATTATTATTCAAGGATGACATTAAATGCAAATAATTTATTAAAGTAAAAGTAAAATTAATTAAAACATGCGCAACGATTTGCTGCAAGTAATAAAAATAAGCAGTACGCACGCACTACAATTAATTCCATCTAATTAATTCGTGTCTTGTTGTTGGTTGTTGTTGTCATGTTTTACTGTCAAATAATGATATTATGTCAATATTAAATTCAATTCGGCTCGAAACTATTTACACGCGATGTCGTACCGTTCGAATTAAATATCACAATTTGCATAACAGTAAAATACTTTGTGATATACGAAACCATTCCCAAATATGCATTAGGTAAGGTTTCTGGTTTTGCAATAAATATAAAGTGCAACAAACGTCAAGGTACATGTCACGAGACCATTAACATATTTGTTGTTAGTATTAGTAAAGTAGTTAGTAATCAATTTAACATTTCTAATAAATTTTTATTTGATATTGGCATTAGTTTTAGTTGTAGTTTGTGTACAAGCTGATAATTGGAGGTTGTCGATTAATAAGAGGGTGAAAATATTCTTTGTTTTTTCTTCTGGGTTTATGGACAGAGAAAATAATAAAACCGAATGTGTCAAAATATTAAGTTAGAGGTTGAGAATATATATAAACCAGAAAAGATTTTTCAGTTCGAATTAAAACACTTCAATTTAAAAATTGATGAATGCACCAGGTGCAAGGTTTATCTCTCATATTTCGGTATAAGGGAAAGCAAATAAATAATTATCATCAAAAATGACTTAATTGCTCTTCAAAATATTCTCCATGACGATCAAAACTCTTTTGAATACGTGTGAACCAATTTTCGAAGAACCATTACATTTCCATTCGATTGTTAAATTATGTGATATCTAACGCGGTCAAATTTTTTTTATAGCCAAATTTTCATGCAATATTGAAGCTTCCACTAATGTGCAAGGTTGCCTCAATCTCACGCTAAGTTACATGACGATCTTGCAGTCTCAGTTCAAGCACAAATCAATGTTTTTTAAGGAACAATAACAACAACCGATTTTGGAAGACCTTCTCGAAACTCGTCGTTAGGCGAACTACGGCCACAATTGATTCAGTAAACCATCCATAAGCATTAGTCCTTGATAGTGCTTCATCGTCAAAGATCGAATTAAGTCCATTGATGTACTGGGTTAATCTTGGGTTAATCTCTGTTGAAAATTGTAAAATATCAATCACACGAAAATGTTTACGATATAATTCCATTTTTTGGCCAACATGAATTTTTGAAGTAACTGTAAACAACTCAAATAGCATTCCTCCATCAAAACGTTCTGAGTTCGTATATTGTCAAAAATGTCAAACTTTACTATAGAAACGTCTGGCAGCACAATTGGTTGCCCAGGCCCAAAATTTAAAAGGCAAAGCTCGTATTTTTTAAATTTTATATAGAAGTTCATCTTCCGAGAATTTATTGCAAATTACTTTCATTACCTAAATTACATTTTCTCTTGAATTAAGAACTAAGTATGATTAGATTTTTAAGAGCTTAATAAATTCTAATTTTAAACTTATTTGAGACATTCTATTTATTGTACCAACAACTCCAAATTAAATTTTGAACTTAAGATATTCCCATATTATCAACTTTTCAAAGACTTTTCACTTCTTCAAGTATTTCCTGCTTTATGTGATTTCTAGAATTAATAGTAAAAGTCTTTACTGTATACTTAAATTTGTTTGTTTAAATTGACATTTCGTGATTTTCAGCAAAAAAGCAAAACTTTGACATATATCCTTTTGCATATTTCTCTCAACTGAAAAAAAAAACAACAACAAAACGAAAGCAAAAATGTTTACCTAAAATTTTTGGAGTCCAAGCAAATATAAAGTTTAATAACTGCAACAGCTGTTGGTATTTTAACCCGAAGGAACAACTTTATGCGCAACTTTTGCAAAATATTTTAATTAACTTAACACAGCGGGGAAAATCTAAAAAATACAAAAACAGTAAAAATTTAAAGAAAAAGAAAAAGAGAAAAAAAAATACAATAAAGATTTCCTACTGCGAGAAAGTTGAGAACTTCTGGGATGTGCAATTAAGAAATGAATTCAATTGAAATTTTGTAGACTAACATTCTTTTGAATCGGAGTAAATCATAAATGTCAGATTTAGATAAATTACGCTTATCTTGGAAATGTTTTTTTTTAAATTTCAAGAGCGTCTGAAATGTTTGACAATATCCAAATCAATCTTAGAGTAATTTGAACTAAAGAAACAACAAATTATTAAGTAATGGAAAGTTTTCACGCTTCTTTATTTTTTAAGCAGAGATTATTTTGCTAGCTCTTAGCTTATGTTTGGTTTAATATCCTGATAAATTATATATCAGTTGGATTTGCTGATGACTTTAATAAGTCTTAAGTTTAATATGAGCCACACTATACGAATTGGAAAATGGAAAATGGAAAATTGAAACAAACACGTTTCGAAATATTGATTTCTCTACACCAACTCAAAGTAAAGGCGCATGATTTGCCACTGTATGGCATTGCAATAACAACAACAATATCATAAAGAAAAACAACAACAATAACTGGTGAGTTAACAACGAAAATAAATAAATTTGAAAATGTCGAATTTTTGACAAATGCCAAACATGCTGTCACGACATCGAATCGACATCGGATCGTATTGTCGGCACTTGTCAGCAAGTGCCATCACAAAGCGTTTCGCAAATCCCTTTTGGCAATACTCAAACACACACACACACAAACAAACAAACAAACAAACAATCGCAGAAAAGGATGCATAAGAATCAGAATCAGAAGAAGAAGAAGAAGTTGAAACAAATCAAAAACACCAAAATGATGAAAAACCCGAATTTGTTGTGCTATCCGAAAAATTCCAACCTCACACTCGCTCCAAGTTGCTCCAAGTCGAATCGAATCGAATTGAGTCGAATTGAGTCGATTCAATCTAGCTCAGCTTGAACAATTGCCAAACGTCACGTTTTATGAACATGAAGCGAAGAAGTTAACTGAAGTACTGAAGTGAAGTGTAGTGAAGAAAGCAGCTTCTTTTTTATTTATTTTTATTTTAAGCACGTGTTGTTTGGCCCACCTCAGTCGAGTTGTTGTTGTTATTGTTGTTTTTTTTTTGTTATTATTTTCGTTTTCGATGAAATTTTGTAACAAAACCAAGCGAAAAATTACACAAATACCAAAGCAACTTACTAACAAATAAGGAAATATATATTTCATATATATATATGTTGTTTTTTGTTGTTTGTTATTTTCTGTACTCGTTGCCAATTTGGATTTACCAACGAATTGAATGTGCTTTTAGTTAGTTTTGTTGTTGTTCTCGTTTCTGTTGCTGCGAGAGGTTGCGACACGTTACGCAGGTCAGCTTAATTCGAAATGTTGTTATTGAGGTATGAAGCGGGAATGAGGCGGTGAGGGCTTCAAGGCATGGTTTCACTTCTGAGAAGTTACTCCATAAAAGTATGGTCCATAAAGAAGCGCTTCGAAAGGAGTTCTGATTCTTATTGTACAAAATATACCTTAGCACAAAACAAGAAAATGCAGTTATTGGTTATTAATAAAGTATGCAAAGAAAATGGTAATTTTAATCAGAAATTTCGAAGCTTTTATTCATTTTTTTATTTTTTAGAGAAATTATTTTTCGATTTTTCTATTAACTTATAAAAATCTGCTTATTGTAACACAATTTTCATATCACACACTCACATCAAAAGGTGCACAACTCAAACTAATTTTAGCTTCAGGGTACATGGCATATTTTTTTATTTGAATTTGAAGTATGGATCATTGAGAAGAAACTACTTTACAAGTTTACTTATAATTTATAGTCCAGTTTAAATTGTTATATCTGTTATTTCTGAATATTTTGTAAACATTTTTAAAAGCAATTTTCTTTCAAGCGGCAAAAATCAAAATATTTTTTGGAAAACATTCAAACTTACTTCAATTGTCTAATCAAAGACATAACTCGATTACATATACTTAACAAACAAAATATCATTAATATAAAATGTGGTACAACTCAAAATATGTCTCTTTAGCTTTGACCATCAATTATGTCGAATTATTTCAATCGCCAGAGGCATTTGTCCTTTTTTAAATCAATTGGTAACAACATTTATAGCAGACTTTAGCAGTTGATAGAGTCAATTTCCGTGAAAATTAGTTTGGTTAAAATAAAATATAAGTTTTTAAGTTATAACACCATTAAAGTAAATATGTATATGCTTCTATTGGAAGTGGGCGATATCATCTTTTAAAATCAATTTAAACTGAAGTATAAAGTTTGTCAATTAAGGCAAATATTTTAATATTAACTCAAATCTTTAGTAATTAAGATTTATCTACAAAATATAAAAAAAAAAAAAAATAGAAGAGTTGAAAATATAAAATTGTTTTACTGAAATATGTTTGGAAGTAAATAGTATGGCAAACAGTAGCAACCTTATAAATTAGATTCTGTTGTCTGCTGCATTTGCTCACAGTCTGATGATATTTCAATCAAGAATTTGGCGATATTTCACAAAAAAAAATCCAAGTTTCAGCATCGATTCATAACCACAGAAGAAACATGTGCCCAATATTTAATGACTGACTTTGAGGAACAATCAAAATATTTGACTAAAATGGAAGATTCGACTTTAAAGAAATACTTAACCATTAATGACTGCATAACAAATACCAAACAAAGTTACCTCTTTTTGTTTTTCTAAACCGTTGTTATTTGTATCTCAAACAAAACCCTCTCATAAAATATTTCCTTCGACACTAATGGTTAAATCACTTGTAATTGAACTAATAGTTCTAACGACTGTTTCTGGTAGGCACTATGCAAAAGTTTGTATTAGTTTCTTAAAAGCGATAGAAAAAAATCTACCTGAAACTCATGTACAGTAAAACTGATATCCCTCTCCAGCTTATGTGATGTCAGGTCATCGAAAGCTTCAGTTGTTTCGCTTATTCAAAGTTGTACTACTAGGAATGTCCAATACCACTTGCATAAGTATCAGTTAAGGATACCCTCAAAAGCCGGAAAACCTAACGTCAAAAAGGGTTAGACGTATCGTATATATCAGTTCGTAGTAATAAATATGCAAGTTTTCTTCTTTAAATAGTTAAAAAATATTGATATTACATTTCTTTTAAATATTTTTTGTCAGCAAATTATATCGTTTTATTCAATAAACATAAATTTAAAATGAAAGAACCAAATATGAAAAAAAAATTTTAAATCTTGCGATTTTGTAGTACTTCTTGCCTCTGTTTTTTTTTTGCTTTAGCCGACACCCTTTTTGATCTCCATCCAATTTAAGTACGTCTAATAGCATAAAAGAAAAAAATTTCATCATTCCTGGACCGATTCATTTACTCAATGATATTTCAAAAAATATTTACCATAGACATGTTTCATATTTTAAAAATTTTCTAAATAATAGTTATGTATGTACAAAATTAAATTTAAATATCTAATTGCGCTTTGATTCATGTAAATCATGGTCTATAAATATTAGGTGAGCAAAATCATGGTTAAATAAAATGGTTAGGAAAGTAGAAATGAGAACGAAAATTTTGAGAACTCACCTCGATTTACTCGATTTACTTTATTTTGAAGTGTAATTTTTCTATTTTTGACAAAAAAAACGTTGTTGTTTTTATTTAATTGATAATTTCGTAAATAAAAACCAAAACTTAGTTTGTTGTTAAAAATCAATTAAACAAACTTAAAAATAAAGTAAAAATCGAGGTGAGTTCGCTCAATTTGTGTTCTCATTTATACTTTCCTAAATTTATTATTCGACCTTGATCTGATATGTTTGATAGTTATGTGCTTATATAACAAATAAATAAAGCATGTGAAATAAGTTACATCATCAATTCATGCAGCTCAAAAATGTTTATACAACATTTTCCCGGAATAACTGTTACTTAAATTTGTTTTTCACTTGAAACCGAACACAGCCACCTTGGCTAACAGAACAACAAACAACAAGTTTCGTTGGTTGGGGTTGGTATTAATGAAAAATTATGCCTTCATTTTCGTCTTTTGTCGGGGAGGCTGACAAATTGAATACAGCATAAAATAAATTCAAATAATTTCGTCTGGCACCGCGGGTGCTGGAGCAAATTGTGCAGATAGTAGTCAGCCAGTGTTGATGTTATATTATGTTATGTTTCTTCTCTCGGCCGACCGACCGACCGGCCGGGGCTTAAAATATCCAGCCAGTGTTGCAGTGTACGCCAAAAAAAGGGAGAAATAATAAAAAGGGCACATAATAAATCAAAGAACTGCAGCGAATAAAATATACATGAATTATTTTATTATTTTCTTCTTTTTTTTATTTTGGAAAAAAAAAACAACAAAATATATATTGTACGAGTGTGTTTATGTATGTGTAGACGTTCATAAAATATGCGTTCCATGAATTTTATCGTATCGGACGTTGGCAGCGTTCGCGTGGGTGGCGCACATGATCTAAGTAGAGCAAACTGAATATGAAACAAGGACGCGCGATTGTCGAAAGCGAACAGTGCGAATCCTGTAAAAATTTTAAATCAAATCAGTTTGAAGTGTTTCAAATAACAAAAAGAATAAGTGGATGGAAACAAAACTAATGCAAATATAAAGTCGAATGAAATTTTATGTTACTGATGGCACATTCCACGTGCAAAATGCAACAAAGATTTGTGAGAAAATCTTCGGTTAATTTTTAGTCACTTTTAAAAAGTGTGATTTTAAATTTGTGAACTTCATTTTGTCTATTGTTAAAGTCTCACAGATTTACAATAAGTTTATGGAAAATAACAAATAAAATGATTAAATAATAAAAATAAAAAAAAAAAACGACTTATAACAAAAACAAACTTACTGGCATAAAGTGAATTACTCTAAGCCAACTGCTTTCAAAAGTTAAATCTAAGAGTCTCGCTTTAATTTAATATAAAGCGAGACTCTTAGCATGGCGAAAATAATCGACTTAATTGCTAAGCAAACAACACACACACACACACAAAGGACTTGACCCAAATTTCAGTGACACTCTTGTCAATGAAAGAAGAACTTTTAACACAAAAGCAGCCAGATATTTCATATTGACAGCTTCCAATCCCAACAACTGCAATCGGACAAAACTGAAGTTCACACAAAAGGCAAAGAAAATGGAATTCAATCAAAATATTAAACAAAAAAATGGTCTGAGAATTATTTTTGGCTAAGCCGCAGCTGTAATACCTCACACACTATTTTAGAGCAACATTTTTATTTAAGTGTTGTTATTACAACAATTATGCTTAAAGTAAAGTTGTTATTTTATTAAAATTCTGAGTTTTTTTTTATCTGACCATTAAATTTCAAGTGTTATTTTCCACCATGGTGTAACAATATAAAAATAGTGGAAAGTCTTTGTTCACCTCGATATTGTCTCTCTATTATAAAAAATATAAATTTTTAACAGTTGCCATGCCTTCTATAGGAATATATATAGGTATATAAATTAAAAAAAAACAAGTAGATTATTGGCAAATATCATAAAAATAACTTCAAAATGAAGCAGAAATATAAGTTATAAATCGAGGTGAGTTCGCTCAATTTACGTTCTCATTTATACATTACTCATTTTATTATTCAACCATGATTACCAACAACTTTTTATATTTACTTTTCATATATTCCGATTCTCAACTCAAAGTAAACTCCTAAGTTATGCGTCTAAGAAATTGTTTGTAATTGGGAAAAGAGAGGAGAGAGAACATATTTTTTTTTTACATTTACTGGAGTTTTGTGGACATTTAACTTTGTAAGATATTTTGAGTAAAGAAACAGTAATTTAACTCTAACTTGTTTGTGAATAAGGATGTTAATTATTTGTTTTTGCAAAATCAAGGAGTTTGTATTAAGTTCTCTCTAGTAGTATCTACTCGATTTTGCTCATTTGAGAATTTAATCTCTGCTACAAATAAGTTCATATACCAATCTTCAGTTCGGTATCTCTTAAACTACGACATACCTCTCGGAGAGATGAACGAACCGAAATCGATGCTAATTATTTATAAGTTTATACATATATCATAATAACCTCCTTATGAGTGTGTTACAAATGCAAGACAAAACTCAATATGCCCCAAGGTCAGTGCGTTCATCTGGTGTAGGACATTAAAAAAAAATGGCAGTAAAAATGTACTTCCTTTAAAAAGCATCTAAAACAGAAATGAAATCGTGTGAGTGTCAAAAAATGTGTTCTTTTATGTGTGTGCTGTGCTTTGGTGTGCGTAAAACACAAAACACGCGCAAACATATCGTCACCACATGACGCACAGTACTCTGATATATAATAACAAACACAGAAGTTAAAATTTAATGAAATTGCATGTAAGTATAAAATGTTGAAATCTAAAGCATATTTGCAATTTTGAGAAAAGATCAACAAAATACAAAAAGGTCATTGCCTAACGCAAATAATTTTGTAGTAATAGTTTTATTTTTAAAGGTCAGCTGATTTTACATGTAAAATTCGATGTTGAATGAGTAATTAACATAACAGAAAATATTAAATTTGTTCAGTTTTAAATGTACAAATATAACAGAATACATATAAATTATTAAAGGGCGAGACTAATTTAACATTTTTGGTTGGAAATGTATGATAGCATTAAGAGTGTAGATGTCTTCTAAACAGTCTGTCGAAAGTTTAAATATTTGACGAGTTAATAATTGAGTAAATAATATATTGTATACGAGTATTTCAAAATGCAAATATTGCTTCATCCTCCTTTAATTTGGTCAACATAAACAGAATGCACTATCGATATTTAAAATTTTAATATACTATTTAAAAACAAGACCATAACTCTGATATCGACCTATAATATCAATAAATTTATTGTTTTTTGAACGTATTTGTATGACTTTTTATCTTATTGTGTAAGGGTCTCTCTAAAAAAATTTAACTAAATTCGATTTCACATTGACTGCCTAATTGGGCGTCATACCTTCAGCATAAGATTATTCACTTACAACTGCTGTAGAAACTTCAATCAACCGGCAGAAGGAGAAACTCTCGAGTAACTACTTTGACATTGACCATCGCTAGCCAAAGGCATAATTAGTAATTTTTGATAAGCTGTTTCAGATCTTTAAATGACTTATCTGGTATAAATACCTCGAAACTCAAGCAATTCGCATTAAGTAATGGTATTTTCGTTAGGGTCCAAAGTTACTAACTAATTTAAACGATTTTCTCCAATTAAATGTAGCTTGTGTTAACGCTATGGACCTGGTTTGGTTTTTGTGAGGCACCAATACAATCTAACCTAGACTTCATATAGATTAGACTGTGGCTACATAAAATCAAATTTATTTTAAAGTGGTCCTGATTAAGTACAACACAATACTGCAACCTAGACTTACTTTACTTTGAAACTATGTATCCACTTTATCAGGGTGGTTGTGCACATTGAATTATAGGTCTCGCTCCATATTAATTCTTCACAATTAGTGAGTTTTTATAATAAAAAAATTTAATTCAATAGCCGTAGCACACATCTTAAATTTTAATCAATATTGATTATGTTCCAGAGTACTGTGCGGCGTCAGTGCACTTTAACGATTTTGGTGCAATATGCGAAAAATACGAGCGCTATGTGCTGAGCAGCGCACAATTGTACGCGTTTAAGGTCAATAAGTCATGCCGGCTGGCGTACTCGTATCATTACGACAAAGCCAAAAAAAAGAGAGAAAAAGAAAAAATGAAAAACCGGCGACACAAACGGAAACGTCAGCGTTAACATTTTATTTTGTGGCAATATTTAACGATGCAATGCGTTTTGTGTTCTTTTTTATTTGTATGTGGTTTCTTGTAAAATTTTAATTAAATATATTTATACTCGTACATACATCGATTTAAGAAAGCTGCTAAAATCTGCTGAATTAGAGTATATATTGTTTGAAATGTATATATTTTTCAATAAGACTAAACAAAAATTCATTTGATGAATGTCAATTACATACAATAAAAAATATAAATCGAAGTTTTTGAAATATATTGGTTTATAGTACCCGCAGTTGCCCGGGTTTGGTTTCGAATTGAAATATTTGTAAGATAACGAGTAAGCGGAAGTTTTCGGTACTCCCCGATTCTGAGCTACTTCGGTGGCCATTAAAGCTCTAACCATGACCAATTTTGGTAAAGTTTTCGATAGGAGCAATGTAAGCGAAATATTCGAATATGTTTAATTAATTTCACAAATTGTGAAAGTATTAGGTGGGCGTGGCAAATGAGCCAAAACTTTCCTTTGAGTGGGCACAAAAACTCTTCAAAATTGCAACCCAATCAGATGAACGGTTCAGATGCGCATCGGGTACAAAGAAAGATACAAACAAACATTCATTTTTATATACTCACTATAGATAGTGAAATAAGGTGTCCTAAAATTAACCAAAAGAAATATTTAACCAAGTTAATCTAAAAATCCTAAATTATGTTTAATGCCACAACTTCCGTTTGAGATTTTTCTATGAAAATCTTTCAAAAGATTTTAAATGCCATAAATTTCGGAAGCTTGGAGCACGACCGCGTCGCCGTCGCAATTTTCTAGCTTGAAAAAAAAAAAATAAAAGAAGCAACATTTTTCGCACAAGAAGCGATTATAAATTTTGGTATTTAGCGCGCTTTACCATAAAATCCCGTTGTGCGATGACATTTCCACAATAGCACAATATGGCGTCGCTGGGTACTTACGATTTTAAACGTTCTTCTTCATCTTTTGTCGCCGCCGCGTACGACAAATACATTAAGCGCGCGCGACTGGGGAAGAACGCACAGTACTTGGTTGCGTTGACAAAGAGTGGCTGAAAAATATTATGTTCTCAAAATCAATGGAATTAAGTTTCGCTACCAGAAAATCACCGGTTATATAACGTGTAATTTAACCAGCATTGTTATCGCGCTCTCATAAAAAAAATCGAATTCTTAAAGGCTTCGGAAAAAGTGAAGCTCAATTTTTTTAAATTATTAATGAGTTATGAAACTAATCGCTAGAGATATCAGAGTAAATTTTGATTTTAAATAGATTAAATGAGATAAAAGGAAAATCTGCGCCCAAGCGAAAAACAAAAAACTACCGTATATTAGAGCCATCCGGATGAATGTATCTGACGGATTTGCTTAATTTTGTTAAATTTGAATGCGACCACAATGTACAGTTACTATGACATGGGGAGTCCTCCGAGTGAGGGAGCGAAAAGGAGTACAAGCGAGAAGGTGGATGAGGGATAAACTTAAGTCCTCGCATAACATTTTGGATTATAGCGCCCGTGGATGACGATGCGCTTGGGAGAGCCGCGAGCTGGCGGGTGGTGTGTAGTGTTAAGTTTGGACGGACGGACGGGCGGGCGGGCGGGCGTTTCGATGTTCTACCGCTCGCTCGGTCGGTTGCTAACGGCTATGATACTGGAGAGAGAAAGTGGGGGGTTGGGGGGTGTTGCAAAAAGATGCTAATTTATGAAAATTGCTGTCGAAAGTCATTAAAGTTGAGATCGTTGAGAAATTATGGTGAAGCAGTCAGTAGAAGCAGCAGCAGCAATTGTCGCAAGTGGATGTTCAAAGCAATATGAAATGGGCATGCTGGTGGGTAGAGAATGGGAGGGCGGGGGTTTTATTGTACATACGAGAGCATAAGCAAAGCATATTGACTTTAAGCGATAAGATTATGTCAAATTTGCATAACTATGCTACTGTGCGATTGTGAAAATGCGAAATTCTGCGCAAACTTATGCGAAGAAAAGAAAAAAACGAAAATTATAACTGTCAAATGCCTAAAAATAAACCACAGTTATTGTTGGCATAGGCGTATTTGATTTGTCACAGACAACTTGCTTACATATGTATGTAAATGTACGGAACAATATAATAAATATGTATTTGCTTATATTACAAAGCAGCAATGTAAATGGAAATTAGACATTAGACGGAAAATTTTGAAAAATCAGCACAATTGCAGTAAGTAAGTAAGAAAGTAAGTAAGTACGTAAGTACTTTGAAGAATAAATTATTCTATTCTTTTTGTACGTTAGCCTCTTATTACGCACATGCATATGTATGTGTATGTGGACTGCTTGCTTTAAATAGTTCCTGACTTTTACCCTTAGACAACTGAATTATTCAATTTAATAAACTTGACGAACTTGAAAAACAAAAATACTTGTGCTTTTTCCTTCACTGCACTAAATGTATGCCACATTTCTGCAAATATGCTCAAAAATTTTATTGTTTCAATTGAACATTTTAAGTCAACGCCTGCCGTCAATATTGGCAGCGGCGACGACGTGGCGGACAATTTTCTACTCAATACAATTCTCTGGTTGGTTGTCAACATCGAAACAAAAGTGAAATTTAAATTAATTAATAAATCGTGAGAAAGAGAAACAACAAGACAAATATAAAAACAGGCTTCTAAATGAATTGCAACTGTGCAGAAGTTTGTCACAGCCAAAAAGTAAAAGAGACTCTAAAATCTTGAGGAAGTCGAAAGAACTCTTTCCGTGCCTATAAAAGCGCTTTACGAAAAATTGCGACTCTGTAAACGTTCTAGAAGTAAGTTACTTATGATCCCCAGCTTCACCTACACAGCCTCGAGCAGATTGTTTTTTGTCAGCGCCATTAGATTATGGAACTCACTGCCGAACAATATTAAGTCCGCTTCCAGTAAAACAATCTGTAAGCGAGCAATATTTGATGACTTCTCTTAGTTTATTTCACCCTCTTCTTTAATCTTATTATTTCTACTTCATTCTTTCTCCTTTCTTCATACACCAAATCCAAAATTTTTTGTTTGTTTTTAAATTTGTTATTATATCCAATGTTTATAATACAATACAATATATCTATCTAGTTGTTATTTTTGTAATTGCTTGTGCATTTAAAAGAAACGTTTCTTATATGCAAACATACACAAAATAAATGTAATGAAATGAAATAAAGAAGTGGTAAATCCAGAGATATAGACGGTGGGAGAAAGCATTCTTCTTAACTACCTTCTCAAAAAAATCTCCTGGGAGTAAACCTTAAGGAAGGCCAATTAACAGCCTTTCTAATGGAAAGGAAAAAAAGAAGGCTTTGAAAATCGGTTCATTTCATACAAAAAAGAAAGGCGTAAGGAAGTGGGAGTGGAAGGCCTCTTCTCTGCCATTAAGGGCTTTTAGAAATGACAATTGAACTGAACATTAACGAAAATCAGGAGCGATAATAAAAACATTTTCGAAAAATCAGTTGATATGTGGAAATGAATAAATTGTATTCCATTGTTTTTTAATTTCCTCTTAATTGATATGACTGTTTCTTGTTTAGAATAGTTTACAAATATACTAAGTATACACTAATGTATTCCAACACGAATCCAAAATGTTTATGAAAAGTCAATTTATTGGTGTTGTGTGTTAGACTACAATTAATTTATTAGTCCCAGCTAATTCAAAGAACTTTAATCAGTTAGTATAAAATCAGAAATACAAAATGGCTCATCAGCCAATTCAAATCTGCACGCGCAAGTACCAATTAAATGTTCCAGATTAGATGTCAGATTCTTCAGCTTTTGGTCTTCCCATACCAAATGAGGAAGGTTTTTCTATACATTATACACCGCCGTGGTTCGTGCAGGTTCATGCTGAGGGCATTTACTGCAAGACATGACTTAGCCATATGTCATGGTCAACTTACAGCTCATGGTTTCACCGTATTTGGTGTTTTCAGTTAACAAAAACCATAAATCTAGCGTAGAATCTTTCTCGCACACGCTCTGAAATGAAGCTCTTCCGATTATGTCATTTTTTATATCTAAATTAAAATTCGAAGGCATCATTTGTTGTTCCTGAATAGTCAATTATCAAGTACTCATGAATTTCGTATCATTAAAAAAAGATATTATATATGTGCATGCATATATGATAATAAAGCAATTAAAAAAAAAGAAAGATTATTATAGAACCTTTATTTAGTAGTTTTTATATTATTTTGAAATATTGCAGAGCTTTTCGCTATATATTAAAAAAAAAGCGATTATTGTTAACTGATAGGCGTGCTAAAATCTTGGGCTTGTTTGTTTGTATTCAAGGGCAAAAAACAGAAGAAAAAGCCGTGACAACCCGCCAAACAGAACGAACGAGCGAACAGAATAGAACAACAAAAGCTTTAATGATACTGTCATACTGTCAAAAGGCACAGCAAACAGAAACAGAAACTAAACGAAAAAGAACATCTAACAAGGACGTCTTTCGCCATCATATCGTATTTCAGCGTAGATATCGTGGCATACAAATAGGCGCACGGAAGAGAGCGTTTTTTCACCCGGGGCACGAGCGACGGAAAATGCGAAACGCGCCACTCGCCTACTTCACTAGCGTTCGGAATTAACGCGAGCAGTGGGAAGTTTGGCCTGTCAACTCGGAATTTTACTTCAAAAAAAAAAAAGAAAAGAATATTAACGAATTTTCTTTTTTGCTGGTTAGCTTAAAGTTACCTCCGGCCCCAAGCTATGCAAAAAAATGTATTAAATTTTGTTGTTGTTTAGAATTTTTATAACTTTTTTTTTATTTTATTGCGCGCGAAAAATAAAAAAAACAAAACCAAGTGAAATGTCGTCGAATTGTTGTTGCTAAACCGAATTTACGCTCAACTTATTGGTGAACTTGAGGCGAAATATAAGCTGATTAGCAAATACAAACATAGCCAGATGTACTATACATACATACGTACATACGTACAAATACAAATGCAACAAAAAACAAAACAGACGAATTTTTTTGTATTGTCTTTTTCTTCTTCTTATTCTTCTCCTTCTTCTTATTCTACACAAAAGCGGCTAAATTGCTGAGAAAATTGCGGAGCGCGCTTAAAATTAAAATTAAAAGTGCTTACATTTGTTTTGTTGTTGTTGATTTTTGTTTATAAAATAAAAGTTGACATAATCAGGCTCAAGGATGAGTGAAAAGTTTTACAGATTTCAGTTTTTCTTTTCTGTTCGCATTTTTATTGTTGTTGTTTTTGGTTTTTTGCTTTGGAAAAGTTCAAATTTGATTTATGTAAATTAAATATTCATGATAAAAATGACACGATTTACATTATGTGGTTTTTTTTATTCTTATTATGTTACATTTAAATATCCAATAAAGAAAAATGTAAATTTTAAGCACTGATTTATAAAGATCGCCCATTGTTGCATATATCTGTATGTCTGAGTAGATATCGGTTTTCGTTTTCTAGACTTTGTTGTATTCTTAATTACAACTGTAAAAATCTTGTAGACGAGTCTAAGTTATCTTTTAATCTAATCGAACAAGCACAGTGCTTACAAACTTAATTTTTTTACCCATTTTTGGATTTGTTCAAATAAATTCATAAAGTTTAAATAAGAATAAAATATATTAAGTTTTAAGTAAATGTCAACACTTTTATAATACATATACACTGATTTTTAAAATTGTATTATATCAAATATGCTTGAACAAATCTCAACTTATCTAAAAGTTGGACTGCAACGATTCTTACTTGGTGATTAGCTCATGTGAAGAATCAACGATTACGATTAATTGACGATTATTTTCAATAATTTTGAAAAAATCTAAATTCAACAACACGCTTTAATACTTTATAAATAACTTGCTAGTAGTAAGGGAAAAACAAAGTCTACAGGTATGCGGCAGTCATGACGACTTATTGACCCAGTACATATCAATATAGAAGTTATTCTCTTAACCTTAGCAGAAAGGACATTAAACCCAACACTTAACTATTAACAGGACACTGTAAACTCAATTACCATCAAACGAAAATGTGAGTGGTAGAAAATGATTCGCGCTGATCCAACCAAGAGGAGCAGGAAACGGCTGATCATATTCTTTGTACTTGTCCAGTGGTGAAAAGATGCAGATTTAACTACCTATACAGTGGGATTCTAGTTCAAAATTAAATAGTAAAAAATAAAGCCAACAACAATTACAAGATTTATAAATAGTTTAGAATTGTGTTTGTAGGCCAACGAGGCTGTACAATAGATATTTCAGGTCGCAGTGCTTCTATAGCCTTTATAAATAATAATAATAATAATAATAAAGTTATCTTATAAACTAATCAAACAAAGCAAAGTGTTTAAAAACTATATTTTAAAACAATTTTTGAATTTTTTCAAATAAGATTGTAAAATTTTAAGTAAAATAGAAAACTAACTTTCAAATTTTAAGTTTTAAGTAAAACGTCAGCACTTTTTCATTAAATATGATTATCTGAATTACAAAATTGTAATTTATCAAATATGCTCGAAGAAATCTCAACATATTTCAAAATAAGTAGGACTGCAACGATCCGTACTTGGTGTTTAACTCATGTGAAGAATTGCCGATTACAATTAATTGACGAATTTTTTCAATAATTCTGAATAAATCTTAATTTAATCTACAACACAAGGGCTCTTAGCCTAAGTGGCTCTCTTTTCAAGAGACACCCACTACAACCTAAACTTTACAACACACTTTGCTACTATTTATTTAATTAAAGAAATTCGAAAAATAAAACCTTTAAACGAAATAAACGAAATTTTAGTTTTAAAATTTTAAATTGTTGTTCAAAATTTGGAGGTTAGCATTAAATTTTTTAAAAGAATCTGTACAAGCCCAACTATTGAATATAGTCTTTATGTTATGGCTTTATTCTCAGAAATAGAAAATAAAATTATGTAGAAAAATTTTGAATTTGGTTTAGACATGACTTAATAAAATATGGTATGACAGGGAGCTGATGTTCTGTTAAAAAAATTATAATTTTGCCAATCGGCGACTAAGATTAAAAGCTTTTGCTATTGTCATTATTTGCGGTGAAGATTATAAGTAACAGTTGCATCACTATTTAGAATCATATGTATCCATTCTTATAATGACCAATAAAAATTCAATATTTAATATACAAATATGGTAAACAAGTTAATCTTTAATTTAGATTTTAGATTTTTTTAACTATCTTTATATTATATATAATATATATGTATATCTATATATCTATAGATATATATCTATGTTAATATAAAATTTAAATTATAGTTTACCTTAATAAAATTACAAAACAAAATTCTCGACCAATAGTTTAGGTAATCATAGTTTTTCCTATTGAAATTACAAAAAAACTTGGAGTGTATAGTTTGAAATGTCATTGAAAAATCTTACGAATATTACCACCGTTAATATTTTAATAAATATTTGTAGATTCTTATATAACAATAGATAAAATGTTATTAACAAAATTTAAAAATGCAGTAAGTATTATAGATTTAATAACTTTATGACAATTATGGTAATTATAATTGTCAGTTCATCTCAAGTGTGTGTAGCGATTTTAACAGTTTATCAGATGGAAGACGCCATTCTGAAGTTTGTTCACACATCGCTGAAAATGTGACAGAAGACTTACGTTGAATCGACTTTATAAAAAACGTGTGCATATGAGTGGTATAGCAGTCAAAAACGTTCAAGATGTGGTGAGCGATTTGCCTCACTATGGTCAGCCATCAAAGTCTTCCACTGAAGTTATAATCGCTAAAGTGAAGCAAATGCTGACTGAATATCGTCATTTAATTTTGAGAGAGATAGCCGCAGAACTTTCTGTGTCTACCGAATCAATTCGAACCATTTTAAACGAATGTTTGGGCATGAAACGTGTTACCGCTCGACTAATTCCGAAGACCATCTCACAAGGCTATAATTGGGAAATAATTTCTGAGCAAAAATTAAAAAAATGCCATCGAACCACTGCAGTATTAACCTGATATGGCTCCGGTCGACTTTTTTTCTTACCTAAATTCAAATTACCATTTCGAGGCACTCGTTTTCAATCGATAGAAAATATTTTTGCAAAGAATTAATACAAAAAGAAATATCTTACAGATCGAGAGATTCTTCATTAAAAAAAGAAAAAACTTTTAGTCACTGTGAAACGTATAAATCAGGCATCTAATCCAGGAGTAGTCAAAATTCTCTTTAATTATCCTTTCGCAGACGCCGAAAATGTTTTGAAATTCGGTTGACTTCGCATTAGCGCACACCTTCGACACAGTAGCCGGCCAATTAATCACGGTAAACTAAAACGCAACTCTGCCTCGAATACGAGAATTCGCTACGCCTTCCAATGTCCGGACGAGACGCGACGCCATGCCACACGACGCGCATCACTAAAAACCAAAATTAATTGCTCGTTCCGAGTGCAAATCGCGTTAGGCCGAAACAGTTCGCGAGCGTTTCTTGTGTTTCGGCAATGTATCCATAAGTAACTACTTACCGACTAGTGTGTGTGTGTGTGTGTGCGAAGCCAAAGGATACAATTTCGAAATTGTTAAATAAAAGTTTCCAATTACGATAAAGTTTTCAAAGTGGCTTCAAGTTTCTTCTAATACTTGCAAAAAAAAAGAAATTAATGCACAGCCACACTGAACAAAAGACTTCAGCAAAGTGGATTTAGTTACATATATTTTATATATTTTTTTAATATTTATATTTTTGTACGTCTGTTTCCTTTTTCGGTTCAATTTATTATGAATTCTAAATAAAATTTCTGACAAACGTTTACAACAAAATTATATGAATATAAAATTAAATTAAATAACAAGTATGAACAAAAACAAGTATGTATATAAACCCTACAATACTCCCCCTCCAAAATATTTGTAATAACTAATTGATTGTATATGTAAGTTTATGTGGTAAATTGATATGATTAAATGTATCATTTGACTCATCAACAAATGCTGGTTTAATTCTATCAATTGAAACAGAAACAGATTTTTTATTAATTTCAATGAAAAAATTTTTCTCAAATTTTTTAATAACTTTGTAGGGACCCTCATAAGGAGCTTGAAGTCCTTTTTTGCATTCTCTTCGCAAAAAAACAAATTTACACGTTCCTAAAGATTTTGGTAAAAAAAATGAGTTTGTTTTAGAATGGTGTTTTACATCTGATTTCATGTTTGCAAAATACGATATAATTTTATTCAAAACATCTTGCGGATTATATTCGTTTTTTGAATCAATTATTAACTGTCCTGGAAGTCTTAAAGTTTGACCATAAACTAATTCAGCTGATGTACAATTAAGATCTTCTTTTATAGATGAACGTAAACCAAGTAATATTAGGGGAAGTTCATCGCTCCATGTATTATTATCATTGGATTTTGCTATTAGGGCTGCTTTTAATTGTCTATGCAATCTTTCTATCATACCATTTGCTTGTGGGTGATATGTACTTGTATGAATTTTGTGAATACCTAAAAATTTACATAACTCACTGAAAACTATTGATGTAAACTGCCTACCTTGGTCGGTTGTTAAGTATAAAGGAACGCCAAATCTTGGTAAATATTCTGTGTAAAAAGATTTCGCAACATCTAGAGCTGATATATCTTTCAAAGGATAAATTTCAGGCCACCTTGTATATCTATCTATAATTGTTAATAAATAACGATAACCATTTGATGTGGGTAAAGGTCCAACAATGTCCATATGAATATGTTCAAATCTGCCTTTCGGTATTTCTATTTTTTTAACTTGAGATTTTGTGTGTCGAATAACTTTTGATTTTTGACATTGTATACAATTTCGAGCCATTTCATTAATAATTTTGTTCATGCCTGGCCAAAAATATTTTGATGAAATTAATTTTCTTGTTGATCGTATTCCAGGATGTGATATTGAATGTAATTTTTCAAAAACATTTTTCCTTAAAGATTCAGGAACATAAGGTCTTTTATTTATTTGTGAAGTTTCACACCAAACTTCAGCATTTGTTGATTTAATTGGAAATTTTTCTAGTTTATAAAAATTTTTTTCAGGTAATATTTCAGAAGTTGTTATTCTTTCTAATTCTAAATCTCTTTCTTGTTCTTGAATTAATTTAAAAATATTAATATGACTTTTATTTAAAATTTCTATTTCTGGGATCCTTGAAAGTGTATCAGCTACGCAATTTGATGGACCAGAAATGTATACGATTTTATTTGTAAATTGAGCAATATATTCTAAATGTCGTGTTTGCCTTGGGCTTCTGTCTGTTTTAGAATCTAAAGCAAAAACTAGAGGTTTGTGGTCAGTATATACGGTAAATTCTCTACCTTCTAGGAAATGTCTAAAATGTTTAATCGATAAGTATATTGCTAGCAATTCTCGATCAAAAGTGCTATATTTGATTTCACAAGGACTTAATTTTCTTGAGAAAAATGCAATTGGTTGTAATTTATTATTATGAGTTTGTTGTAAAACGGCTCCTATAGCTATGTTTGAAGCATCAACTGATATAGAAATTTTTGAATTAAAATCTATATGTGTGAGAAGAGTTTTTGAAGCGAATTTTGATTTAATACTTTCAAATGATTTAATGGAAGCTTCGGACCATTCTATTGTATTAGTTTTATTTTTAATTGAATTATTTAATATTTCGTACATAGTACTTAAAATTTCAGCTGCTTTGGGAATAAATCGGTGATAGTAGTTTATCATTCCTAAAAATTTTTGCAACATTTTAACATTATTTGGTCTCTCGAAATTTATAATGGTTTCCACTCTTTCTTCTGAGGGTTCTATGCCATTACTAGATATTTTACATGAAAGAAATTCTAATGATTTAACACCAAATAAACATTTTGAACGTTTAATATTACAACCAAATTTCGTTAATTTTTCAAAAACTGCTTCAAGGTGTTTGAAGTGAGTATATTCGTCTATACTCGCAATTAAAATATCGTCTATATATGGAAATACAAAATCAAATCCGGATAATACTTCGTTAATAAACCTTTGAAATGTTTGACCGGAATTTCTCAGACCGAATGGCATACGTAGAAATTCATACATTCCAAATGGAGTAGTTATTGCAGTTTTAAATACATCTTCTGTTGCAACTGGTATTTGATGATATGCTCTTACTAAATCTAATTTTGAAAAAATTTTGCAATTTTTTAAATTCATATTCAAATCATGTATGTGTGGAAGTGGGTATCTATCGGGTATTGTAATATTATTTAATCGTCGATAATCACCACAAGGTCTCCACTCATTTGGTTCTTTCTTGGGAACCAAGTGAAGAGGTGAAGATGCTGATGAAGATGAAAGTTTACAGACTCCAATTTTAACAAGGTAGTCAAATTCATCTTTAGCAACTTTATATTTTTGATTATCTAAACGACGTGGTTTAGTATAAGGTAATATGCCTGTTGTTTCAATACGATGAACTGTGTTATGTTTAACCGGTTGTGTATAATCTGGTTCATTAAATAGGGATGAATATTTTTCAATCAATTTAGTGTATTTTGAAGGTATGTTTTCGAGTATTTTTGAATTAATTATTTTTGTTAAATTTGATTCTTTATGTTTGATAGAATTTATAGATCTGTCAAAAAGTATTTTATTTTTAAGATCTATTATAATACCAAATTTATTTAAGAAATCTGCACCTATAACTGCTTTATTAATTTTGGCTACTGTAAAAGAAAATTCAAAATTTTGTTTTAATCCTATATTAACTTTTAATAACTTGTTTCCAAAAGTGGCTATTTCTGTGCCATTTGCTGCAGTAAGAAAAATGTTTTTATCTTGTTGAAGATTTTTAAATTTTGATACAGGAATAACTGATATATCAGCTCCAGTATCTATTAGGAAAGTTAAATTATTTATAGTATCTTCGATAAATAGACGACTTGTTTTAAATTTACACAAACTATTGTTAGTCGTCACAACAATAGATTTATTTAGTTTTTTTTATTATGTTCAAAATTTCTTGTATAATGATTCTGTACATAATTTGAAGATTTTTTGTTTTCGTAATTATTTTCTGGATTGAAATTTTTATAAAATACGCAAGAGGGTTCACACTTAAATGCATTGTTCCCGAATTTAAAATGATAATAACAGTAATTTTGATTATTTTGGGAATGAGGATAATTTTTGATTCTTATTTCATTTTTAAGTTCTATATTTTCTTCATTAAGTTTATTTATTTTTTCTGTAAGTTGAGCGGTAATGTCTGTAAATTTTTGAATAGTATTTTCTAAAGTTGATGATAATATTTTTGTTTCTAAATTATTATTTTTATTTAATAAACCTACTTCAGATTTGTAGCTTACTTCCCATATTTTATCTGCTAATTGTAGAACTTCAAATATATTAGAAAGATTGGATGATATTAGAGCTATTTGTAACTTTTCTGGAAGTTTACGCATCCAAAGTTTAACAATTAATTCTTTGGGTAAAATGTTCGAAGTGCCAGAAAGAATTTCTAAATTCCTATATAATTCGCTTGGTTTACTATCACCTATATCACAGTCATTTAAAATTTTATCAATTCTAGCTTCATTACTAAGTGAATTTCTAGAAATTAATGCGTTTTTTAATGTTTCAAATTTATTATTATTTGGAGGACTTTGAATAATATCCAAAACAGTTAAAATCGAATCTTCAGGAAGTGCTTGAACAATTATTTCATATTTTGTAGTATCGTCAAAAATTTGTTTTGATGAAAATTGAATTTCTATTGACACAAACCAAGCTTCTGGGTAACTTTTCCAAAATTTAGGAAGTTTAAGTAAATGGGAATTGTTATTAAAAATTTCAGAATTTATAGCATGATTTCTAGTTTGAGATGAAATAGAATTAAAATTATTATCAAAATTTGTTTGGGTTGAAAAATCATTTGTATTAGTGTCAATTTCGAAAGTAATTGGAATGTTCTTATTTTGATTATTCCTTTTACTTGGTGTTTTTTGTAGGGGCATTTTGGGGGGAAAGTTTACAAGAATGTAATAAATTAATATTTAATGGAAATTAAAACTGAACAAAATAAAACAAAACAAAAAACTTAGATAAAATACTTAATTATGTTTGTAGCAGCTGATTTTTTTTGATTTAGTAACAGCAAAATATTGTTGTCTTGATATTGAATCGTATTGAATGATTTCGATGAAATTTTTCACCAGATTTGCATAATTTCTGATAAATTTTTGAAATTTTGAATTATTTTAGCATTTGGTTTTTTTATTTTTTTTATTTTTTATTTTTTTTTTTTTTTATTTGACGACGTCTAAAGATGATTGTTTGATTACGTTCAGTTTTTGTGATGATCGTTTGGCGTGGCGTTTTTTTAATTTTTTTTATTTTAATTTTTCTCTACTACGTTTTTTTCTTTGACAACGCTTCGCTTCTGCTTGATTTTTCGGTCATGTGGTTTTTTTGTCGTGCGTCTTGCTGTCGTTGCTCGCTCAAATCTGCGTTTTCGTTTTTTATTTTTATTTTTTTAGGTAGATGAAGAAAAAGGAAAATTTTTGTTGCGTTTTAATTAAGGCAATATATTCTTTTGCAATTATTGTGGTTCGTCCCAGGATCGCCAATTTAGTTACATATATTTTATATATTTTTTTAATATTTATATTTTTGTACGTCTGTTTCCTTTTTCGGTTCAATTTATTATGAATTCTAAATAAAATTTCTGACAAACGTTTACAACAAAATTATATGAATATAAAATTAAATTAAATAACAAGTATGAACAAAAACAAGTATGTATATAAACCCTACAGTGGACAAATATGAAAAGTAGAAACAATCGGTAAATTTTAAAGTTATCCATGAAGTTTCAAAAAATTAAAATGTATCTTTAAGATAGCTAAACTTTTTGGCAAGTGTATCTTTTGTTGAATTTATTGATTTTTCATCTTCAAAAGGTAATTTAGTTGCGGGTCGGTGTTGTGTTCAGAATTCACCCGCTCGCGCTGTACGCGGTACATATCCGAAATGAAAGTTAAATAGTAATTAAAGTCGACTCGAAACCATGAACCTCCTTGTACACGGTGGGTGCGGTGGGAGGAACGTGCGCGGGCGGACGGAAGGCAACATGAACGAACACCGCGAGCTGCTTTGTCGTTGCGTAACATTGCTTGGGTAGTTAAAATTTAGGATTTTCGGTAGTAACGCGCGCACACATCGCATGGATTTTTCGCGTCAACTTGAAATCTGTCCCGGGATACTCATTTCGGCGGTGGCATTGCTTATACACTTACAAAACGCTTTTACTGCCACTGACTGTGCTGCGTCTCAAATTGGAAAATATCACTTTTTCACTTTTGTTCCTCGAGCTTCTCGACTATTTTCTGTTATTGCAATGAGTGTGATTGCGTGTGTGTATGTGGGTGTGTGCAGTGATGGAGCATAGCGGGGTTTAGCGGGGTTCCCTGCCCCCGTCGCGGTTTCACTATTTCAGCTATTTTACAATAAAAAAGCCATGACACACACTCAACTTGTATTTTCGTATTTTGCGTCATCGTGGCCCCATGAAGGCGCATCAACATCGGAGATTGTTGGGAAGTGGAAAAAAACAGAGAGCGAGCGAGCGGGAAGAGTTTAGAAGTTGCCGTCTTGTTGCCCCAGTTTCATTAAGTATTTTCCCTCATTTAACCCCTCTCCCTCTCGCCTTTGTGATTTAGCTGCTATTTTTCTAAATATTTGACTTAGTCCGTTTGCTTATTCATTCGTTTGTTCGCTTGTTTGTAGAAAGCGAAAGCTTTCTCCGCTGCCAAGTTCTTGAAAATTTCACAATCGCTATGGCATATTTGCTTGTTTGTGTGTGTGTGTGTGAAAGTGTCTTCGAGTGTATTTTTTTGTAGCTGAACAGTACATTTTCCTTTAAACAAACTAAGAAAAAATAGTTTGAAATTAATAACGCTCAAGGAAGCTTCTTTTGAAAAGTCCAGTTGAAAGAAATTATAAAATATAAGTCACAATCAAAGTCGAGGTTTCAAGATTTTTGTGAAATCAATTTTCTGAGCATAAGTGGGCATGGTCAAACATATATTTAAACGAACAAAGTATGGTGGATCGTGTTAGAGTATTTTATTTTTGTTGAAACTTGCCAACTTGTACAACAATAAGATTGCGAACAAATTTAATCTCCAACAAAATTGGCAAACGGTACATGAAAAGGTGGGCATGGTCGAAAGCTATTTCTACTCATAAAATAGAAACTATGGCTAACCCGCGCATATTGTAGCATATCTTTTACAAGTAAAAAAAAAAGAATGAGTTTGTATAAAAGATGAGAGCAACCTTCGTCCGATTAAGCCCATTTTTGACCTAATCTCCTCTTGGCGAATAAAAGCTAACATCTATATATCGATATATATTAAACTAAAGTTTGATTGAACGTTGGTTTAACAAGTATAAAGGCATTCTATCTGCCAAATATTGCGTTGACGCATCAGCTGAACAAACCGGAAGCGGGAAAAATTTTAAAATTAAAATTGGTTCGCAGCATTTTTTACATTATGTTTTAAACAATGTGAGAGTACTGTGCACTGTCGTTGTTGATGTTTCTTCTGCTGCTGTTGCTGCTCGTGCCGCTGTCGGTGGTTTTAATCAAGCAGTCTGACGGCTGTCAAAGCTTCTAGTTTAGCAACGGAGTTGAACATTTTTGAATTAATAGCTTTCAGCCAAGGAGTTTTGTAGGTCAGTTTAGCGAAAGCAATGAGGTTTGATGCTAGATTCGAAAAACAAAAAATGACTTAAGAAACTGTCATTTGGCGGGCAAAGCGACGACAGATAAGAATCGCTTATTTAAAGCGGAAACTCTGGCTAAAATTTTAAATTATTCATTTATATCGAAATAATATAAAGTAGTAGTAGTATTTAATGAAAACTATTTAAAAAATTTAATATAAGGCAATGTTTGTAACTATGACCGAGTATATTTTTGTTTATATAACTACAAGAAATGTACCAGGTATATTAACTACAACAAAAGAAAAAATTATAAAAATGTTGGTTGATAAAATTAAATGTTAATTTCACATTTTGTCATATTAATTTCTGCAAAATCGTTGGCGGGTTTCAAATAACACCATATCATGTTATACAATATTATTAATTTCCTGTTGTTATATTTGTTTAATAGCTCAAGTTAACAGTTGAATTCATGTTAAATTAACACTGCATCACGTTAAATTAACATTACACTAACTATTTCAATACTTAGATCAAATATTAAATGAAAATTTTATTTAAAATGCAAAGTATTAAATATATTTCTATGTGAACTCTCTGTATGTAGCACTACTAAACTTTCAGTTAAATAAAATAGTCATAAAAAGCTTTTAAGTTAAACTGTCGAAATTAATGAATTGTTTTATTAAAGTGAGCTTTTATAGTGTTCCTCTGAGAGCGCTTCTTTCCACAGCATTTGTTAATTAAGTTCTAAGGAATAAGAGCATATTTGGGTGTACCTTCTGATATTTGGAATGTTCTCCTGGTTGTTACTTGTTATCAGTAATTTTAAGAAATTTGTATGTAAACAATGTTTGTGTAATATTGGAACACTTGACAGACAACAAAATTTCATATATAAGTCAAATTCAAAACGTCTGCTTGGTCAAAGATTAAACAAATGACGTCAATAAATTTTTTCCACATGCATATTGACTATTTTGTCATTGCTCTAACCTTTGGAAAACTAAACTACGAGAAAGCGAACATGTTTTAAAAATTAATTAAAATTAAGTAAACATTTCCATTTCACTATCTGCGCCATCAAAGCATAAAGCAGGAGAACACGGATTTTTCATTTGCGTGTATAGAAATTGATAAGTGTGGCACTTTGGCAAATACGTCAAGGACAAGACGACGTCGACGACGACGACGTCGATGACAACTTTTGGCGACTGCTTGTCGCAGGAGCTCATACAAAATCGCTGCGACATGACAGGACTTGTTAATTTCGATGCGCAAATATTTCAGCAAATATGCCCGAAACTTAAGGAACGTTTTGTCAAGTGGTACGCCCACCCGTCCAGCACCCCTCGCCGCATTACTTTGCCAGGATATTGTGCAACAACATCACGTTCACAATTTTGTTGGCCATTATTTTGGTCGTTTAGACGATTTTGTCATTTGCGTGAATTTTGGTTTTGCGTCTAAATGGCGGCAACAGTTTTCTTTTACTGCGCGCATAGCTGTCAAAATGTGGCCGAGGCGATTCATAAAAAAAAAAATCCAATATAAAAAACCACTGTCACATTTTGACACTTCTTAATTACACGATGTGCACGAGAGTAAAAAGCGGAGATATGTGGCAACCATAAGATGATGAACTTGAATCTGTGCTTGATTTGCTTTATTACATATTTAACAATGATTTATCGGCTTTATTGTTTTTGTAAAGATTTAATACATACAAACAATACAGAAGCAATTTTAATCTAATTTAAAAATTGAAATAGGAAAATTTTGAATAGTAAAAAAAAAATTAGTTATTTTCATACTTACTTGCTTACTTACTTACATCCTTACTTAATTATTTACTTACTTACTTACTTACTTACTTACTTACTTACTTACTTACTTACTTACTTACTTACTTACTTACTTACTTACTTGCTTACTTACTTCCTTACTTAATTATTTACTTACTTAATTATTTACTTACTAACTTACTTACTAACTTACTTACTTACTAACTTACTAACTTACTAACTTACTAACTTACTAACTTACTAACTTACTAACTTACTAACTTACTAACTTACTAACTTACTAACTTACTAACTTACTAACTTACTAACTTACTAACTTACTAACTTACTAACTTACTAACTTACTAACTTACTAACTTACTAACTTACTAACTTACTAACTTACTAACTTACTTACTTACTAACTTACTAACTTACTAACTTACTAACTTACTTACTTACTACCTTACTAACTTACTAACTTACTAACTTACTAACTTACTAACTTACTTACTAATTTACTAACTTACTAACTTACTTTTTTACTTACTTACTAACTTACTAATTTACTTATTTACTTACTTACTTACTAACTTCCTTACTTCCTTACTTACTTAATTACTTACTACTTATTTACTCACTTTCTTACATACTTACTTACTTACTTACTTACTTACTTACATAATTACTTGCTAACTTGCTAACTTACTTACTTACTTACTTACTTACTTACTTACTTACTTACTTACTTACTTACTTACTAACTAGCTGCGCCAGTTATCTCTGATTCCGTATGTCAAAACTAATACAGCTCGTTACTTTATCTAATTCAGTACTCGGTACATCGACGTAGAATGGACTATTTAAAATATCTCCAGGAGTATTTTCGCTAACGACAGAATAATTTCAACAAGTGTGCTCCGGAGTATTTAAATCCTACACCGATAATCCAATTATTTTGCTGCACTTCTGTTGGATACTTAATTCTGAAAGACATTTTCCTTTAAGCTATAATAACATCTATACTATAGAAGTTATGTGAAATATATTTAAATTTCTGGAGACTCATCTTAGAAATCATCCTAGAAGCTTAATACTTAAGATGCTAAACAAGAGTAAAGCATTGATATACTAAAGCATAGCATAACACTAAATAATTTACTACCTCTAAATACCGAAATACTTACATAAATCTTCGGAATGATTCGAAAGGAAGCTACGTCATTGTTTAAGGAAGGTGTAACGAAACTCAACAACCAAATCTGTTTTAATCCGACTAACAACTCAATTAATTTGTTATTGTTGTTGTTTTTGTTGTAGTTGTAATTTACCAACAATAACCAAATTCATTAAATTTGCACACCAACTTAAAGTGCGCTCCTTCGAGATGATGTCATTTGGCAAATTTACACAAACAAACAATAAACAAATTAATTGAAAGTCACACTGGAAGTCTGCCTCTCCTACGAATCTAAGTACAAAAAAACAATAAAAACACAACAACACAACAACACCAACAAACGAAACAAATAATCCAGTTGACAAAAACGATTGCATAATTTTAGGTGTCTTCACCTGGCAAAAAGTCGAAGGCATGAAGGCACTCTCTAGTATCTTGTTAGGTGGGAGAGATATTGGGATACCAAGAGAAAAGTTTTAAACGCCCATCAAGCCAAAAGCCCGGCCACCACCCGCTTGTCAAGATTTCTAACAAGAAAAATCGCCTGTAAGCAGCAACAGCAGCAGAAGAAGCAGAAGAAGACGAAGAAAAAGCAACAGAAATAATAAACTAAAGATGAAAATGGAGATTCTCGTTTTTGCACTTGCAGAGATTTTAAGCTTTGTAAATTCTACAAAGGTAAAAGTACTCCGACACACAGGTTGGAGGGGAAAACTTAGACATATGTATGTATATATATATACTCGTACATACACACAGATATTCTTTTGTATAACTTTAAAGGAAATGCAAATAAATAAAAAATACAAAATAAGAAAAAGTTATGCATAAGTTTAAATCACGCTGTGTGTAAGTGTGTGTGTTTAAGTAAAAAGTTATATACTACAAGTAGGTTGGTATATCATTGTGACGGTGACGGTGCAGGAAGTGGCTTGAAAAATAAGCGGAAGTGAAAAAGTGAAAAATGTTTAACCCTTAAAGTGAACTTAATGCTCTTTGCAGTGTATCTTGCGTATTAATTTTGTGGGAAAATGCACATGAAGAAACTTTGGATTAAGAAGTAAATGAAATACTATAAAACCTTTTTTTAACCTGTTAAAACTACATATGATTGCTACAAACAAATAATAACATAGTTATATATATTTTTTTAATTCGTTCTCGAATATATAAATCTGGTTTTTGGAGTATATTTCATTTGCATCAAATAAAGTTTTTACCTAGTGCAAATCATTTGTTATTGCAGTGAAATTTTATGAAATTTTATCAAATTAATATCAAGTGTTGACGTACATTAAGTGTTTACGTCAAACATATTCATTTAATAGAAAAAATAGTTGTGTCAAACAAAAATACGAGTATATTCTAAATACGTTTACTTACTTGTCTGAAGGATAAATAGTTTGAAGGAAAAATTAAAAGTGAACTCACTTCAAACATATTATTTAAACATAAATATACAAATGTTTGTGTCAAATATATTGTATTTAAATTATACATTATTTGAATTTGAATGTATAAAAATTTGCCTAAGCGTAAGATTATTGTACAGCAAATATCTTTCGATTTCAGTAAACTATATATATTCAGTTAAATGTTTTTATCATAAACAAACTTCAATACAAACAACTACAATATTGCTGGAGTGCAAAATATATATTTGTGATAAACAAATATTTACTTGTGACAAATCTTTACTTAAATACTCTACTTTTGTTTGATCTAAATAACATAATATTCGTTCTAATAAGATATACAATACAACAGTATTTGCTACAGTTTTATTTGGCACAAATAAAATTTGTTCCTCTGTGTAGTCTTCGTATTCACATGAATACAGTTTTATATATAAAGTAAGAAAAGACAAGAAGATTTTAATATTAAAATTAAGTTTTTTTTTTGTTCAAAACTTTTCGATACAGAATCAATGGAGATTTCCATTGTCTATTGTGTGGAGAAGTTCATAATCGGATATGCTGTACTTTTTTTGGAAACCTTTAAGAAATGTGCTTTAATAACTTAAATCGACTTAAAAAAGCAAAGCTTCAATTCATTGAAATCGAAATCCTAAAGGAGATACAAAAATATCTGTAAAAGTTATTTGGAGAAAAAAAAATAATTCCTGGCCACGCATAATGCACGTAAAGGTCAATTAAGCCGGATAAAGGTCAAATAAAGTCACAAGAAGAATAAAATCGGATTTTGTTTTGCATTCAGTTTGCAAATCGCTTGTCAATTGGATATACAAAACTATTTATAAAACTAACATGCGAAAGTGGCGCATGTGACATCCGGCTTAGTTCCCAGTACGAGTACCCGACCACGTGTACACAATCGCTGCGTTAATCAGGCCTTAATTTGTACAAAGTTACACACTTATGCATGTATGTGATTGTACATAAGCGTGTAACTTAATGCGACGCTCGAATGCAAAATGGGCAAATTTAAAGCTTCTTACGTATGTCGTTAAGCTTTTTTTTCTTCTTTCTTTTCCTTTTTTGGCTTTTGCTGCAACTGATTCTTTCGGCTTTCTTCTGCAGTTGACAGTTGAGTAATTTGTGTCATGCGTGGTTTTTTGCACCATACCAAGATTTTATCCGCTCTCACTATTCGCCCCACCCCGCACCCTTATAATGGCCGTTAGTTTGCGTGGTGATTATTATTAGTGCTGTGATATATTCAACCGTCTGGCTGTCACATGCACACATGAAATCACTTTCCAGTGGCGGAGTTAAGATTTGTTTTAAATCTTAATAGAAACATTTTCATAATTTTTAATTTAAACGCTTACTGTAGTATAAATAAACATTCATGCTAACTAAATTTGAAAAATATTTTAGTTACTATCCTCGTAAACATCCAAAAGTCTTCAATAGAGACTTCAGCCAAAGTTATTTTCCATTCGATACGCAACTGACTTCCTTCAACACACGTACACATATGCAAATGCTCATTTCCTTGTTTGCTCTTCGCCAACTTTACCGCATGGAAACAGGTGAGTTTTATTGCCTAAACTATTCAAGTTAACTGCTGCCGCTGCTACTGTTGCTGCGGCTGCTGCTGGTGTAACTTCTGCTTTTGACTCCAGTGCAAACACAAATTTGCCTTTTAGTTAAATCGATTGGCTTGCTATGCCGATAGTCCTGCTGCGGCTGCTACACGTGCGCTTCCGCTGCTGATGCTGCTTATGCGCTGAAAGTAGGACCTTGACACGATGTCCGAGTAGCAGAAACTCAAAGCGAATTTCTTTCATTTGATGAGAGTATATTGAAAGGAATTTCTATTTTTTAAAAGCAATTTTCATATTTGAATCTACTTTGTTGAATTCAATTTCTGTTGAGAAAGCAGAAAGGTTAACCAATACATTTACCTTTGATTATGAAAGGAGAAAGAAAACTGTTTAAAAAAAAATTTATCACATATATAGTATAAGTACTAAAATGTTGTTAACTTTAATAAAGACTAATTATATAATTATAAAATAATTATTAATAAATAATGAACATCACATTGTTGCAATCATTGTAATTTCATTAAACATTACATACATTATATACATAACGTACGTTAAACTACTGATAATACTGAGTGCGTCTAATTCCAAGGTTCCATTACCAATCGAAGCAAAGTAAAAGTGAAAATTTTTCTATTTAATATTCTGTATATATACAATCCAGTATTTTTATATTTCTTCATTTTTATAATTTTAGACATTTTATTGAGCATCTACCTAATCTGATATAAGATAGTAGCAGATTATATGTCAGATGTTACAAACATCGAATCAAGATATCGGGAGCTGTTACTCCTTATACTATTTTGAACACTAGAGAAAATATATAAACTAGTTGGTAAGATAATACTTGCCGACAAATTTCAAAAAAGTTCTGATCTGAATAATTAATCGAAAATGCAATTGTGTTTAATATGATTCATTTATATATAAAAACATTCGAGATCAAAAAAGTCCTGGACACTTCAGACTTTGTCGACCTGAAATATCTGTTTTTATATTACCTTTCATTTGATCTATCAGTTATTGAATTCGACCAACTAACGTGTTAAATGTACAGTTTCGTGGCACAACCTTGACAGAAATTTTTGGGTTTAATTTTCAGATGCAGCGCCCCATTTACATAGGAAATGAGTAATGGTTAACCCAGATCATTTTGGCCTCCGACATTTCAGACTTATCTTTGGCTATACTGGTGAAGAAATACCCTCCGACATTTCAGAAACACCAACACATTTGCTGCTTGTAGCGCATATTTACCTGCTATATATCTCGTTTATAAGTGGACGTTGTTGTCATCCATTTTTTTCAATTTTGTATAACTACTAAAATGTCTAAAATTAAATTTGAACTGGATATCTGCACTGAAACTATTATATTTTAATTATTTTTTTTTTGTTGTGCCTGGAAAGGGGTGAGGTAGTATTATAGTTTTAGTCCGATCTAGCCCATTTTAGAAATTAACCTCCGCTTGAATTAAATCTCACATACCAAATTTTGAATTTGCTGTAATCGCTGGGACAGACAGACAGATAGCAACACAATCAGACATCCTTAATTCGACTCAGAACTCGACATTGATCATTTATATACTCGTATATATTTTGTCATGCCTACCAAGCTTCCATATAGGCTTTACAAACGAAAGAACAAACTCAATATACCCTTCGATACGTGCTTAGTTAGCCACGTCCAGTATAAAAGCAGAATTTACATTTAAATTTCATTCGAATTCATTTGATATTTAATTAAACAAATCGAAATTTAAAACGTTACAGTTGCTCGATGACAAACTGATAATTTTTTCGATAGAGTCGCACTTGTCTCAAATCAATGCAATGCAATGAAATTGAATGTTAACTACTTTAGTAGATTAAAGGTCAATCGATGGGCGATATTACTTGCGTTATCATTAGCATAAAATGTCCAAAAGTTTACAAACATCACAACGTACAAAGGTTCCCACTTCACGGTCGCAGTCGCAGTCGCGAACACAAAAGGTGTAAAATGGTTTTCGCTGGGGCTTTGTACAAGTTGAAAGCGGCGGCAAAGTTCCATTCACAACTAATCACACGCGAAAGTGCGGCCGGAAGTACGCGAACGCGCAAACACAAACACAAACGCAATTACAAACGGTAATTCTATCAATTAGCATAACCCAGTAAGCACAGTAAAAAAGGTTAGAGAAAATTTTTTAAAATAATTATAATTTCAATATTATATATTAATAATATTTAATAATTTGCTATTGCCATTATTGTTACTTTTTGTGTACAATAACAAGTTCAGTTATTTACTTAACAATATATAAATTTAAAAAAAACGTGTATTAAGTTTTAGAAATTTCATGTAATCCAATGTTAAAATTAATTTGAGAATTAACGTTTGAAATCAATTTGAGGATTAATAACTTTCTAAAATTGAGAATAAACTATTCTATTCCCTATTCTATTGAGAAAACTATGATATAAAAATCATCCTGAAATTATTGTAAAATTTTTGACATTTGAGATAATCCCTTGATATCAAATCATTCTCAAATCAAAATATTATATCTAAATGTTTGCCGGGAAATAGAAATTCGGCAACATTGTAAGCGAAGCTAGTTTGAGCATGTGCGTAACACGCTTACGCTCCGTTGTGCACACACATTCACATTAGGGCATTCTCTTACCCTTTCGGGACCAAGAAAAAAAACATGAGAATGTGCAAAGCCAATCAACGAACAAATCTTTTATTTTTACTACATTATATACGACTATATATAATAGTATATGATAATTAATCCTCAATAATAATTTGAAGAAATCGCTGCACAAATTGCTGAAAAAATTGCAGTAATGTAATTTGTGACACCGGCGAAGTGAAAGGGTTAATTTAGCAGTGCAGTGATTAGGTCCTTTGGCATTTGGTTATATTTACATACACTCGTATCTATCAAAGCGTTTAAGCTTTGAAATGAAGTCTGCATAAGCTTGCTTGTATGTTTTTTTTTTTTGAATTTAGCAATTTGCATGTTTAATTATTTGTGTGTGTGTAAGACTGCGTAGGTGCATGTGTGGGTGGAAGCTTTTACTACCGTGCAATAAATTGGCCGAATTTAGGAAACCATGCGCAATTTTAACATATTGCGAGATTGAAGGTTTTTCAGACTTACCCGTGGGCATGATTCTACATTTTATCTGTATATGTAATAAGGCCAACACTTGATTAGGTGCCACCGAAAAAAAAGGAACATTGGAACATTTATATTTAAACGCTCAGTTATATATTAAATAAGTTCGGAGTATTTTATCAGCAAACAATATTTTATCCTATTTACTTTGCATTTGGCCAACTACACACACACACATGTTAAAGAATTTTAAACCTTTTCGTAATGCCGTTGATTGCCTCCATACAAACAAATACACACGCAAAAGTGTTCAACATTATCAGAAAAAAAAAAAACGAAAGAAAAAAACGAAAGAAATGCGCTTAAAACGTCTTAAAAATTCGAAATTTTTTAGCCTGCCTTCGAGCGGGCATTCTAAGGAATATGCTCCTCTTATTTTAAGGTGGAGCAGGAAACAAAATAATGTTGGTACTCGACTTTTTTTTAATGCGAAGCAAAGAGGCTGATGTGAGATTTCACTTAAGATATGAAATGAACGAAAAAAATACAAATACAAAAATTAAAATAAATGCGGGCGGGCGGTCGGAAAATGAAAATGAAAAATTCTTATCGCGCTTATTTGCGCATATCTCTGTATTTTTCGGATTTTAAAATGAGTTTTCTTTTTCTCTCTCTGCTCTGCAATGGGTTTCGTTTGCTTTGTGTGTTTCTGCTGTAAGCTGCAAGTGTGCCGCTTTTGACATATCTCAAACGTGGAAGTATGCAGACCCTAATCCTTTCAGACACTAAACAAATTAAAAATTAAAAAAGTTTACATTAAATAACTGGCGGCGTTCTGCGAAATAAACAATTCTTTGTGTGCACCAACTAAGTGGAATGGGCTGCGGAAGCTGCCTTTGTGTGCAAAGGCTTTACAAGTGTTCTTTACTGTTTTTTCATTTCAGAGGTATGCTCGAAAAATGAACTAATAAAAAATAAAAAAAAATTGTTTAAAAATTCAACCGGAAGTAAGTTTTTGCATAAAGTAATTGGCTTGCGTTTTGCCATCTCCTTCAAATCTGTATTCCAAAATCCTTTTACCTCACTAAGCGATGTTAAGTTGCTCAGTTTGATTTTTTGAGACGTCTTACCATATAATCTGTGCAGTCTTTTAAGTGTCAAGGTTGGAAGGTTACAGAGAAAATGAATTAGAGAACAACTTGGCCTCCTTTTTTTCTTAATTTTAGAATGTTAATTTGATATTCTTTACTCTCACAAATATTTGGACCACTCCAAATATTTATTCACATCAACCTTCTAAGCAAAACCAAACTTGTGAATATAATTTATAACTAAACCAAACTTCGGTTGCAAATTGACTACCAAAAAAACTTACGAAATTTCCTCAAAATATTCTCAACATGTTTCTAGATACGCAGGGTACGCCCCTCTCGCCCAATGCTCCAGTTGCAGCAATATAAACACATGCACTGTCATTTGTTTACAACCTTTTCCATGTCATCTTTTTCAACATAAGCAAATTATTTTACTATTTTTATCTTCTTTGTACGTTTCTTTTTTTCTTTCTTTCGTTTTTCTTTCTTTCGTTTTTGTTAAAAATACATTTTAAGAGCATTTCGTGACATAAAAATAAGAGCAGTAAAAATAACCTCAAGTTATGAAGAAGGGGAGGAAAGTGGCGACAATGGGGCCAGGAGGAGTAAACTTTCACTTTGCACTTGTGTTGCATGCGAAAGGGAAAAAGTAAAACAGAGTAAAACGAAAAAGCACAAAGAACAAAGTACAAATACAAATACAACTGCAGCTGCATAGTTTCGTATTACGGAGTGTTCGTTCATACCTGTCAGTGTTGGTTCATTATTATATTTTTTAATTATTTTAATTTTTAATAATCATATCAGAAACTTATACTTATAAAACACATTACAAGTGAAATAAATCGTTAAACTAAATCTTGGAAAACAGTCGGATAGGACAGGAAGCAAGAAGATCTCTTAATAGCAGAAGACTCAATTTAAAGTTAAAAAAGCTAAGCTAAGTGTTATGCCCTTTAATCTCCGCATTTGTCTCCAATTGTAAAATCAACAACAAATACCGAAATAAAACCCAAAGTGGAAAAAGTAAAGTGAAATTTTAGTATTCAAATCCAAAAGATGAATTCACTAATTAATGGTTAGGTTAGGTTGTCCTGGCTGACCAAAGCCACTCATAGACCTACTATATTAGGTCTTTAGCGATATCGGGTAGATATCCTTTTTGACTAGTTAGTAAAACTTTAAAAGAGCATTAATACCAATTTTGACAACTTCATCCAATCGCTCAAACCGAAATGATCCTAGATATATAAAATTAGTTTTAGATAATGCTGGGCAGGAACATAGGAGATGCTTCAGAGTTTCTCCTCAATCCGAGTTTTTTACAGCTTCGGCATTCAGTATTATCAGTTGGTTGGTGGTTGGTTTGCAGTGGTGACCCGACTTTATATCCCACATCCTCAGTAAGTTTTAGTATGACGGTTGTTAGACCTCTAGATTAAAAGATGGCAAGCTTATGGCCTAAGACAACACGAATCTTTTCCGCCAGCATAGTCGTCATATCCTGTAATGAACAAAAGTGTCCGGCTAGCGTCTAGAATTTAAAAGAGCCTGTGTACATGCGGTCGATGGTATACCATGATTGTCCATAGTATCATTAAAACAAGTCGGCTAAGCCCAGTTTGTTTGATTTAGGAAGTTCAGTAGATAATTTACGTCGATTCCTGACAGCTCTCCAAGTTCACCGAAGATTGGTTTGCCTAAGGTGTTCGTTCTCGCTTGCCATAAAGCTGGACATTTTATTTTTTCATCTGGTTGTTGGCAGCTACGACAGTAGATGTTGTTAATTTTACCAATAAAAACTCTCGAAAGATTTTGCACAAGTCTCTCAACTATACTAACTAAAAAAATTGTGAAGAGTAAAAATTCTCCTATCCATGCCGAGTACTGAAATTATTGAAATATGATCGGAGATAAACTTAAAAAATTTTACTTCACAACCTGTAAAATATGTCCTGTCATATTTGACCAACAAAAAAAAACGCAAAATATGACAGCGGCACGAGTTGGCGCGGTAAACGTGGCCAACACTGAGCTCCAAAATGCACGGTGACTATTTGCCCGTTGGATACAAAAGCGTTTCTATTTGTGTTTGTCATTATTGCTGTTGTTTTTGTTGTTGTCGCTACAGCGGATGCTGTTGCTGCCACAATAATAACAACAACATTTATTCGCATGTATTTGTTGAAAATATTTTTGGCGCGACATTTGTCGAAAAATAATTTCAAAGCTTGTTTTCGTTTCTCGGTTAGCGTTTTTTTTTTTTTGTTGTTTTGTTTTGTTTCGCTTCGGTTTGGTTTCGTTTCGTTTGGTCTGCTCTTAGGGACCGACTCTGTCGTTTGAGGGGATGCATGGGGTGTATGAGTAACATGCATGCTGCATTAGAATTACTACAAATATTTGTGTGTACTAGGTGTTGTTGTTGCTGTTTTTGTTGCCCATTGCTAGTTCGTGCTTCTTTACGTACATTTATATTTATATTTATGTTTACAAATGTTTTTATATTGCTGTTTTTGTTATTGTTGTTGTTGTTTTAGTGGTCTTACCATGCAGTTTGCTCAGTGCCAATGAAAATGTTAACCAACATTGAAAAAACAAATACAAAACAAACAAAAAATTGTCGTCGATTGGAATTGCCAAACAAGAGACGTGGTTAAATAACGACCACTGTCAAATTTTCGTAGGCAAACATAAAAATCTAAGTTGTTGTTGTTTTTTATTTAATAACAATTTAAATTAATATTCAAACCGACAGATCGTTCTTATTTAATTGAATTTTAAAAGGAAAGGTTACAACCGATTCTGATAATGATTTGGGATTTAGTTTAATTCTTATTTTTAAAAACATGATTTCGGTTTTAGTTATAAATGAAGATCGAATTGGTTTCGATTCTATAATTCAAAATATTTTGAGATCGACTTATGTGAACTTTGAAGGCCTCTATACAACCTTAGTAACACTAAGGACCACTGAAGGTCTATGTGTGATCTCTCTTTCTTTTTAGATCAGCCAACGTAGGCTTACTTTTCCTAACCTAACCTATGTGAAATATAGACAAATATCTATTTATCTATCTATCTATCTATCTATCTATCTATCTATCTATCTATCTATCTATCTATCTATCTGTCTATCTATCTATCTATCTATCTATCTATCTATCTATCTATCTATCTATCTATCTATATATCTATCTATCTATCTATCTATCTATCTATCTATCTATCTATCTATCTATCTATCTATCTATCTATCTATCTATCTATATATCTATCTATCTATCTATCTATCTATCTATCTATCTATCTATCTATCTATCTATCTATCTATCTATCTATCTATATATCTATCTATCTATCTATCTATCTATCTATCTATCTATCTATCTATCTATCTATCTATATATCTATCTATCTATCTATCTATCTATCTATCTATCTGTCTATCTATCTATCTATCTATCTATCTATCTATCTATCTATCTATCTATCTATCTATCTATCTATCTATCTATCTATCTATATATCTATCTATCTATCTATCTATCTATCTATCTATCTATCTATCTATCTATCTATCTATCTATCTATCTATCTATATATCTATCTATCTATCTATCTATCTATCTATCTATCTATCTATCTATTTATCTATCTATCTAGCTAGCTATCTATCTATCTATCTATCTATCTATCTATCTATCTATCTATCTATCTATCTATCTATCTATCTATCTATCTATCTATCTATCTATATATATCTATCTATCTATCTATCTATCTATCTATCTATATATATATATATATATATATATATATATATATATATATATATATCTATCTATCTATCTATCTATCTATCTATCTATCTATCTATCTATCTATCTATCTATCTATCTATCTATTTATAGGTTTTAAGATATGAAAATTCGGAAAAACTACTCTTGCCTCCTTTATTCACTTCCTTATTTTAAAACTAATAATTTAAATTAAAATAATTTATTGTACTTTAATTCCAACCAGACTTAGTTAACTTTACTTCAAAGTAGTACCAAAAATATATGAACTCTGCCGTATGATTCGATAAATTCGATATCTTAAAAAAATATCTTTTTGATGTGCAATTTAAAGGAAAACTACAAAATCTTAAAGTAATATTAAATGTATTATTAAGGCTATTGCAGCAGCAGATGCCCCAAATAGGCCAGTCTATGTGCATGTTATTAAATTTGTGCTTTTTTACGTGACCCTTATTTCTCTCTGGGTAATTGCAAACGAACCCTTTCGCAACCCGCCTGTCTATTTCAGAAGCACTTTACGCATAAAAATAACAAAAATATTATTGTCTGGGCACTGGAATAAAATGGGATACCTATTTGGCTGAAAGTCCACTTAATCTATTCGAAGCTCTTGTACCGACATACCAACGCGTCGGCATGTACATAGCTTCTCCACCACCTGCACACTTTCACCCAAAAGTCTCCGTTCGGACTCGAATTGCACTTGTTTCCTTTCTAATTCCTTTACTTGTTTTTTTTTTTGCTTTGCAAAACGCAGAAGACATTTGCCGAGTTGTTCAGAATTTAATTTTCTTTTCCTTTCTTGCTTGTTGATCCGCTGCTGCAGCGCTGCTTGTCATTGTTCTGTCTGTCTGTCTGTCTGTCTGTCTGTCTGTCTGCCACTTTTCTCACATTTGTCTAAGTATTTTCTCCTTTTCGTTTTGTTTCGCTATACAAACTTTGCACGTGTTTCAATTTAAATTTCGCTTTTCGTTTTTGCAGAGTTTTTAATTTTCGTTTGACATTTGCATTTCGAAATACAATTTGAGAACTTTCACACTTTCCTGACGCGCTTTTCAGCATTCCAAATTTAATTAACCGCTCAACACGACTTTTACTTTCTCTAGGTTTAGACATTAAGTCACTCAGAGGTGTTGTATATCGTGTTTGGTTAGGACTTAAGGCACATATAAGCTTATATATAAGTATATATGCATAAATATTTCTGATCATAATCAAAAATTGAATCGATCTGTCTGTCCGTATGTCAGTCTGTCATTATTTCTTATAAACACGATAGCGTACAAGTCAGCAATGATATTGAGCTGAAGTTGTTGCTCTTATGACTAAGTCAAATTGATTAGATTAGCCAATATGTCCACATTAGTACACGATATCTTGAGAACCATTGCAGATATTGCGTTGAAGCTTTGTAGAAAATTTTCGATTATAAACTTTTTATGGCAATTGGTAACACACTCGCATACTCGTATGCATGTGCATACATATATAAATAAATGCCAGCCAAAGTTTACGTTTTTTTAAATCTAGTATTTATTTTGTTATGCACAAATTCCAATTTGACAAATTTACACTGTACAACGAAGTCGAGTCAAGTCAGGTCAGGAACGTGACCAAACTCGGAAGGCAGCCATTGTTATTTAAACTACCGTTGCTATGCATAGTACAGATTTACGTATGAAAATCGCAGCACGATTTTAATATTTTAAATTCATACCACAAGTTTTTTTTTTCTTGTTCAGCATTAGTTTAAAAATTTCAAAAAAAATTGTTATCATACATTAACCAAGTCACGTTATTTACATAAATCCAGCACAAGAAATGTATTATCCAAGTTAATTAGAACTGTCACCATGTCCTTTCACATAAAATTGTTTTGTATCTTGTAGATACAGCGAACGAACTGCGGAGCAAGAACCTTGGAAATCGATATGAAATTCAGTCAGAAAGGAATTTTTATTTATTTTATTTATTTTAACAATTATCTCATGGTGTAATAAATAAAAGGTGAGGAGATTAGAAAATTGTGCCTCTCCACCTCGATATTGTTTCTCTCTGTATATATTAAATTTATGTGTAGTTGCAATGGTTGCTATTATACAAAAACATTAGGTAAATAAAAACAACAACGTAGTTTGTTGTCAAAAAGCAAAAAACAAACTTCAAAATAAGGCAGACAAATAAGGAAGACGTCAAGGTGAGTTCGCTCAATTTGCGTTCTCATTTCTGCTTTCCAAACCTTATTACTAAACCATGTTTTATCCCATACATGTTGATAAAGCAAATAGTTGAAAAACAACTTTTATTTCAACAAAAAGTGGTTGTAACTCTGACATATGTTTAAAACTTATTTGAACAAAATTTTTCAAAATCAATGAGAATGTTCTTAAATTAAAAATAATTGTTGTTTGCATATAATTAGTAGTACTTAAATGCAAAACAAATTTTTTTAAACAAATTTTCCAACTACTTGTTTTAGTCAATACATTAATTGAGAACATTTCGTAAGGGCACTCTAGCAAAATTTTGTTCAATATTTCTAATTTTGGTTTGCGATCGATCAATAAAAAATCTAATTAAATTAGGAGGATATGATAAGATACTATACCAAACTGTAGATATTAAAATGCACTCCAAATAATGTTCAGTATACCCTAATCCTAACGTAAAAAAAAATGGTCAGATATAATTTTTATAAAGTCGAAATTAACATTTCAATGGACTTATAATTTTTTTGGCAACAACAAAAATGTTGACCAATTTAGCAGACCGGAAAGTGCTGTTTCAAAATACGCTACCATTTCTCATCAGCGTGGGTTTTGCTTAGTGAAGCTTTGTGTTTTCATATCCATGTCTCAGATTAGTTTTTATAAAATTAACCGCGCCCACCTATTACGCCAACAAATTGTGAAAATATTCGATTACCTCTCTAATATTGCAAATAAAAGTCTAAAATTTCTGGATTTATAATGTCACAGTCGAACACTTTAGCGAACATGGGCCTAGTTGTATCAAGTTAACTCCCACTTTTTAAAATAGGTAGGATCAATGTTACGCCACAGCTTAAAAACTTAAAGCGCTATATAGAAAACTCATAGAGAGATGCACCAGGAAGAAATAATAGGCAATACAAAATCTGTCAATCTCACAAAAGTTGTGAAAATTTGCTATAACTCTGAAAATTTATAAGTTTACAGTCGACAACTTTAAAAAAAATGGCAGTGATTGGATAAAGTGAACTTCTACTTTTTGCAAAAAGGTTGGATTCATTTTACGTCCACCACATATATACACTAACAGCAAAATGTAGTAACTATTTTAATTTTTTCGTAGTAAATGCAAACTTTTTGAAAATGACTACATTCTGCAAATTGGCCATGCTGTATACTTCAGTAAATTTTGAATTTAGAAATTCACCTGCACGCGAGTAAGTTGAAAATTTTTTTAAATGGAATAAGTTTTTAAAATTAAGAAACTTTTCCAAATTTTTGCAGATGGAGCACAAAGCTACACTGGCTGCCTGAGTGCAGCAATAATGTTTCAATTGATATTGATTGGCAAAGAAATGTTGTAATGCAATATCATATCAATAAATAATACTAAATAGTCGTTATAATTAGAAAAAAAAATCGTTGAATAAAATTAAATTGAATAGTCAAAATTAATTACGACGTAGTTGAAACATTCTATCAGAAATTGTGTTCGACTACCAGTAGTTGCCTTTAACTACATTCGATTGTAAACGGAAATTCCATTTCGACACAGTCGAATTTATAGTTACTTTTTATTACATTCTGCTCTTAGTGTAGGGATGCGCGGGAAAAGAATATTAGGATATATAAAATCATTTATTACGCCCACAATTCGTTAAATTGTTTTAACAAGATAATTATTTATTATTATAAGGTGTACAAATAAGTTTCCGCCGTTTTTTGTTAATAAAATAATATTTAAACGATTTTAAATGATGTGAGACTGCTTGCTGAGTGACTTCTAAACTAAGTGCAAGTTCCTTTTGTGTTTGAGACGAATCTTCACCCAATAATTTCTCCAAATCTGCATCCTCGTAAATTTTCGGCCTTCCACTGGATCTTTGTCTTTTATGTCAAAATCACCTTTTTTTAATTTTTGAAACCACTCACGACATGTTCTCTCACTCAAAGCATCCTCATTATATGCTTCTACGAGCAATCGATGCGACTCAGCAGCAGATTTTTTTAAATTAAAAATATAAATTAAAAGTTCCCGCATATGACACTTAGTTGGCTCAAATTGAGACATTTTTAGATGAAGAAAAATATATGATGCTAATGCGAACTTAATAACATGATAAGGTTATGTTGTTCTGGAATAAACAAACTAATTTTTAAGTAGGTTACCATCTGCGAATTCCAACGTAAACCTCGTGCCACGCCATCTTTCTCAAAACGGCGGAAACTTATTTGTACACCTAATAGTTTTTATGATCACTGTCAATAACAGCACCAAAAATGGGCGTGGTTGATTTAATTTAACGTCCACCGCCGTAAATCAGGACTGTGATACAAGTAAAATGTTTACTGTGAAGGTTAACTGAAAGTACAAGGAAAATTTTTAATGTTTAGATATACCTTTGTTGAGATAATTAACTGTAAAAGTATCCAATTTGCTACATATACATACAAATATAAAACCCATAAGAAGAGGGCAAAGGCAGACAATACATTATTAAAAACAAAACCCGCGCATCGCCGAGTACTATAAGCTTGTCTTCTTTTACATACATATATACGAGTAAAAAAGAGCTTGAGTGGCGGCACTTTTGAACATTAAACATTTTAAGATGTCCTTCGCTGAATCACTTCGTCCGTTAACAACAAACACGCTGACAGCATTAAGCCACACGACAGGTCACGACAGCGTGTCATTTATGAATGTATGCATGTATGTATGTATGTATGTATGTATGTATGTATGTATGTATGTATGTATGTATGTATGTATGTATGTATGTATGTATATATGTATGTATGTATGTATGTATGTATGTATGTATGTATGTATGTATGTATATATGTATGTATGTATGTATGTATGTATGTATGTATGTATGTATGTATGTATGTATGTATGTATGTATGTATGTGTGAATGTATGTAGTAAAATGTAAAAAATTCACGATCTGCCGCCATGTAAAATAATGAAAAAATAATATCGGCAATAATTATGAAAATATTCAGAGGCGTGTCAATGAAACATTTAAGTAAGGCAACAAAAAAAAATCTCCTCACTTTCTTTTTTTTTTTTGTAATAAAAACAACAACAAAAAACACTTGCGTGGAAAATTAAATAAAAAATAAAATAAATTAAGGCCTGTCGCAAAACGTAAACAAATTCGCTTCTTCTTCTTCTTTTTGTTGTTTGCTGTTGTTTTTGTTTGTTGTTTTTGTGCAATGTATGCAGTCACATTAAATTTGTATTTATTTTAGATTTATTTTTTTGTAATGTCAATTTTAATTTATACATTTATGTAATGAAATTGGTTTGCGGGTTCTCGTGTGTGTGTATGTGTGTGTATGTTTTTTGTTGTTGTTTTGTTGTGGTATGTTGTCATGTTAATTTTTGCTTTTGGTGGTTTTATTCGCAATGTTTATGTTTTTTATTTTATATTATTTTGTTGTTGTTATTGTTTTGTTGTTATCATCATTAAATACGAGTGTTTGCCGCTTACGCCAAACGTGTATGAGCGTGACATTTGCATTAGAGTAGATCGATTTTTCAATTAAAAATTGTCTATATGATCCTTTAGTTATAAACATTGTGTAGTCAAATTGCAAAATGTTGTCATTTTTGTATACTACGCAAAAATAAGAAAAATAACTACAATTGGCTTTCGGTGTATATGATGGCATATTTTTTTTTTTTGATTAAATTCAAAATTAGTTCGTAATATTCGATCCAATCTGGCGTCTATAGATGCGACAATTACTCAGACAAAAGCATTTTGTTTACACTTGTTAATTAACGAACATATTTTTCATTTGTTTTTCTTTCGCTGCTTTTGTTTGTTAGTTTGTTTGTTGTTCGCACTGCAATTATTAAAATGTTGCTCACTTGACTTTTACGCCTCGAAATTCAATTTCATAATAATTCCTAATTTCGAAATCACTTTCGCATACAAAACCGAATGCGATGTTCGATTAAATCACTTCGCTAAGTTATTACACAAATGACACCAATGTAAACAAAATGCCTAAAACCAAAACACAAATTCAACAAAACGGTCTCATTGGCCAATACACAAACTGACACAATCAAACAAACACACACACACGCACTTAGCCAACCATACAATGAATGCATTGCGCCTTATTTGGCAGGTGGTATTATCCAATTTTAATGATCTCGTTTCCCTTCACCATGCCATGGCGTATTAAACAATACAAAACAAAACGATTTATGAATGACATTCGCTTTTGTTTGATATTTTGTGCGAGTTGGCAACTCTATATATTTTAAAATTTCAAATATTCTATAGCTGTCATTTGTATATATTTGAAAATTAAATCTTTCGTAATTCATTGATACAATTACCGGCTTAAAAAGTGCTTAAAAAGTTGTTTAATTGTTTGGAAATAACCACGCCCACTTTAATTGAAACATACAAAGTTTGGAAATAATTTATTAAGTATAAACATAATTTTAACTCCTTAAAACAACAACAAGAAAATGTTTGAGTTAGTGTCGCTTTTTTCATTCGCCTGTCTTTAGCGATTTTTGCATTTTGAAACTTGTGAGTTTTCTTTGAATTCTCACTTGTATCTAAACCAAAGAAGCTTATAGACGGATGAAAACACAAAAGCTTCACCAAACAAAAAACACCGCTGATGAGGAATAGTAACGTATTCCGTAATAAATGTTCAGTCTGCTAAATTGGTCAATTTATTTGTTGTTATTCAAAACATTATATTACATCTTTATCTTTATTATATAATACATCTTTAGCCCAGTTCATATTTATTTGGAGAAATTGTCAAAAATTAACTTAGTTAATTTAAAAATTTTTCTTATACTCGTATTAACTTTTAAGTCTATGAACATTTTCGAATTTTAGGAGAATTCGATTATGTCGCTATTGGAATAATAAAAATTTTCTAATTAATTGCAACTTAACATCGACAAAGATAACAACCGAAACAAAAAGTCTAAGTGGCATATAGAAAAAAAAAGAAAATGTCACCCGGACAAACCGTTCAAATACCACACTGTCGAGATGAAAAGCGGATATCCAACAACCTTGTCGCTTACCATCATTAACTGTACACTTTCAACCGTAAAGTTTAATTTATTCGATCTGCAACATTTTGAATTCAGTTTCTAATCTCTTTATTTTTGCCCTGCTGCATACATACGAGTATGTATGTATGTTCTGGGCACAAAATGTTTTGCGCAAATATTTGTGAATGTAGTGAATTTCGTTTGAAGTTTTTCCGCACATAATTTTCGCAACAATTTTTCCAACTTTGTAGTGAAGTAAGTGTAAATTTTTCTTTTTCTTTTTTCCTTATATTTGTTTTTTTTTTTTGTTGGCTTGCCACACATGGGAAATATCCTTGCTGTGATGTAATGTTGGACATAATCAAAACATGGATTTTAAAGTTATATACAGAAGTACTCGGTAGTAGTACTCAGCGTCGAACTCTAGGTAATCATTAGTTAAAAGCATTAATATGTTTTAAGTACTTTAGTTTGTAACTAAAATTAGAATTTAATTCGATGTTCAGACATTAGGTCAGGTTGTTATGGCTGTCTCTTGAAGAGAGACGCACATAGGCCAATAGGAGCCCTTTGTGATGCCATGCAATATATGAATAAAATTATTTATATTCGATTTAGATGTATAAACCGTTTATTAGCCAAAGCGGGGCATGTTCAAAGAAGGTGTGTTATAGTTTCTTCCTCCTCCTCATCTGTCCAGCTTCTGCAGAAGAGAAAATACCTAGTCTTCTTTCATGAGTACCTATAGTACAGTTTCCTGTTAGAACGCTTACTATGGTGCTAATTAGAGACCTACTAAGAGAAATTAGATCGACTGACTGTTTTTGATTCAGTTGTGGACATATCATACGTGAAATGTTGCATGTACTACTCCTCATCTATTTGGAGTAAGTTTCGTTGATTGATTCAGACATTAAAAATGATTTATATCTGTTTTAAAATAAACAAAAACTACTTGGTTCTTATAAAAAATATCTATACCACTGTACTCGATTCTAAAAAGTACTCGATTCTAAAAAGTATTCGATACTCTCAATCACTGCTGTCGAATCTAACCGAAGCATGGACGCACATATAAACCTTTATTTTAGACTGATGTTGAAAAAGAAATATTGTTGAATTGGTTTAAACTGAAACTCTGATTTCTCTTTAGTAAATTAAAAATTCGAAGCAGCTCTAAACAAATTCGCACAATTCGAGTGAATTCAATTTGGTAAAATTCAGATTTATGCTCTGGCTTCGAATATAATTCCAGTTCTTATTACACGACTAATAAATCCATTAATTTTTCCAAATATTGTTCTCATAACACATTCCAGCCAGGTTATTCATTTAGGAACTATCTGTAATAGTACAAAAAAATAATAATCGATTATTAATGATTTTTAAAAAATAAAAATTGATAAAAATTGCATCGCAAATAAGACGGAAATTTTTCTAATTTCATTTTCTGTCGGAATTAAAACTCTAGCGATTAAACAAAATATAAGAAGTTGTTTATCAATAAGTAAAAATTCCGAGATTTGAAAGTTTGAGATGAATACTAAAGGTTAGGTTAGGTTAGAGTGGCGATAAATGCCTCACATAGATCAGCATAGGTCCATAGCTATACCACATGCTCCCTTTAAATGGTGAAAAGAGTTGATCATGCTTCATGATATTGAATACTAAAACTTTCGTTAAATTTGTTTACAATTTTCTGCTTGTATTAATTCTAAAATATTTATAATAATTGTAAACCTTGAATTAAATATATTTATAATTTTTTTAATAACTTTATTTTATGCGGAATCGAAACTATTTTACCCTGACCTTAACTAATTTCTAATACACTCAACATCAAAATTTATTATGAATAAAATTTTTTTTTAAATTCTGAGCCTTTAAAGGATTTGAAACTACATTATATTCTATTCAAACTAGTCTATTGACTCCATTTATTCCATGCGGTATAATCGTATACAGTCCAGTATACACATTAAACTCGGTCCATCTAGACTAACCAAATTATTCAGTCGATTAAAACCAGTTGACATAGTGCAGACCAGTACTGAACTCTTTGTAATATATGCTTAAGCAACTATAGCCATAAATCAACTTTCACATCAATGAAATAAGCCCATCCTGAGTTACAGTAATTAAACATGTAGTAGGCGTGGTAATTATTCAGATTCCCTTACCTTTCGTTTTATTATTTCAAATCAGTTTTATCAATTATCTTTTTTAACCAAAATTAAAGTTAGACGAAATCGTAATTGAAAACCAGCCTAACTCCAAAACATATACATACATGAGCGATGAAACTTTGCAGCTCCAAAATGCAAACATGCACTGCTGCTGTTGCTGCAGCAGTGGCAACAGAAGCAGCAACAGCAGTCGACACAGTAAAACAATCACGTTTGGCAAGATGCAGCAACGTGTGTGTGTGTGTGCGTGTGTGTGCGCCATATTGCAAGAACCATTGCAACGTCGCAGTTAACGTATGAGAATTGCTTGCAGCACCGCATGTGAGTGTGTGTGTGCCACAAGGCGGCGTTGCTGCGTTGCCTTTCTGCACCGCGCACTGCTGCTAAATAAGATCAAATGCGCAAAATTGTACGAAAATATAAAAGCAATGAAGAAAATCGCATAAATTGCATGCCAAATGCGCTGAACTGCCGTTCTTTTTTTATATTTTTCTTCGTTTTTTTTGGCACTTTGGCGCGAACGTGTTGTTTGGAATTTGGAACACATTACCACGATAATTGATGCAAGTGAAATATATTGATTTGGGCCAAATATGTAGTTCAACGATTTCGTTTGCATTAAAACTTTAATGTGAATTTAGTTCATCGTTAAATGTTTGAGCTATTTTAATGGAAAATTCCGAGAAAAAAAATTCTCCCAGTCAACTTGGCGATGACGTGTCTAATTTAAAAGCAACCAATGAGTGAGTAAAAGCTACTTGTCATCCTTTCGTGCAGCCTCCTGTTCATTACCTGGAATATTAAGGTCGACTCGGTAGAATTCGAAATGTTATTTGATCATTTATTTCAAAAAAAAAAAAAAGTTTTTCCTCTGTAAGAAAGAAAACGAAACAATATGAACACAATGCTAGGGAAACCTAGAACGCCTATTTTGTCAGTGACCTGCTTTCAATGAATCAAGACTAAATTGGCTTAAGCTACTTTCCATCTTCTACTCAAAAGGCAGCTAACTTGATCAAACTAGCTAAACTTTTTATCAATCAATAATGGCTTTTAAACATTGAACACCTTTGAATACCTTTGTACAATCTTGGTAACACAAAGGACCAACCACTGTAGGTCTATGTAAGATCTCTTTTTCTTGTTAGATCAGCCAACGTAACCTAACCTAATGTCTAAGAACGGGATGGACCGGAACATTCATTGAAATTTTTATATTTGGAAAATGTTTTCATTAAAATTGATAAAGATATTTTTTATAATTGTTTGACGCACTTAAGCCAATTATTCTAAATAATAAAATTTAAGTTAATAAGCAGGGACGCTATTTTAAGTACATACTTGTATATTGTTTTGGAATTGTAAAAGTACTGCCACGAAAAAATCGTTTATAGGCTCTTTATTAGGTTGGGTTGAAATGGCTGTCTTTTTAAAAGAGGCCTACTTAGGTAAGCGCCCTTTACTTGTATGCCTACAGAATATCATCCAGTTGCCCCCAGAAATACGAAGATGTTGGCTCGATCAGACTTTGTTAGTTCATTTGCTGACTGCAGACTCTTGGAAGTGTATTTAACAAATTGTGCCAGGTAGGGTGAGAATTGGAGGTCTCACTCTCTTTGGTTCTCTCATAAAATGTTAAATTTTATTTTATTTCATATGAAATTGATATTTAGCGATGGCACACTTTGTTAAATACACTTTGCTTGGAATCATCTAGGGGCCAACAAAATGTGATCTGGCTAATCTGTAACTAAGTCAAAAACTTGCATATTGTACTTGATAATATTCCCAATCTGTTAAGATTTTCCATGAGCTTTTAGTGTCCAGTCAAAAGCCAGGTTTGAATTTTAAATTTAATATTGGACAAGTCAATGAAAATTTTAAATCATTTGCTATTAAAATGCCTAATAGTAATTAGGATTGTCTTAGACCTGTATAGCTTTCATTTTTCCAGCCTATGTGCGTTAAGAACTGTCTCCCATACAACTTTTCCTAAACCCCAAAAAGATTCAGGAAAAATAATTAGCATTGAAGTTCTGACAGTTCATCAGCTTGTTCATATCTCTAAATCGCTGTAAGTCCAGAAAACCCGCAAAGGCTGAACAGCGGACAAGCTAATAGGGAGGTGTTGTTCCTTATTAGTTGAATTTTGTCCATGTTACCAAAAAAAAAACCCCCGTGGTGTGACCAAATTTCATTATTTCTGGTTGCTCTACCCACCATAACATTGCCTATCGAAATTTGTGGTTTCACATTTTGTGAATTGCTGCGGTTGGTCCTATGCCAGGAGGGAAGGCCATTCCACCAAAGCCAATGGAGAGTGCAAACGAACTTAATCGACTGCAACAAATTTCGCCAAGAATGAAAAAACAAAAACAAACAAACGTTTACAATACAAATAAAAATAACTGCGGCAACATCAACTGCAGTACACAACAAAAAATAACAACACCAGCAATTATCATATCCTCGTACAGCAACCTAACCAGAAAAACAAAAACAACAAAAAACAACAACAACAACAGGGTGAAAAAATGAGCCAGTTTAATTTTCACTTAAATTCATATAATTTTCAAATTTTCGAGCGCATTCGTGCAAAGCAGCGCCACTGCAATCGATGCTATTCAAGTGGAATGTACATATACATATACCTATACGAGTTTATGTCTGTGTATATATGAGTGTGTGTGTTTGTGTATTTGTGTGTGTTTTGAATGTTTTGAGGTCATGTTATGCCAGCAAGTATTCTCTACACACTAACGAACTGCCGCATTTTTGGGTTGAAGGCTCAAAACATAAGCCAAATTGAATTCCCAAAGGAGTTGGGGGGGTGAAGTAGTCTGGGCCACTGACATGGACCCACCACTGAGTGTGTCGAGGCAACTAAAGCTTTCTGCTTCTCAGGTTCTACTCGAATTTCGAAACGTGTCTATCAGCTAAATCGTATTACCCCTTATAGACTTCTCAGAGCAGCTGCGACGGTGGTCTAAGGTACTTTGTCGCATTGACTAAAAATATTTTTGAATAATTTTTGGATAACTTCTAAACTATGAAAAGTGTACTTGCGAAATAAAAAAATGTTTAATCAATTTGTTTTTGGATAACTTAGAAACTAAGAAGAATATATTGGCCGAATAAGACGATTTTGAATAATTTATTCGAAAACTTCTAAACTAAGAAATACGCACTTGCAGAGTAAAATGATATTTAATAATTTATTGGATATCTTCTAAACTTAGGAATAAAAACTTGCCGAGTAAAGTGATGTTTAAAAATTTATTGGATAACTTCTAAACTAAGTGAAAATAAGTTAAACGATTTTAAAAAATATATTGGAGTACTTCTAAACTAAGAAATTCTGACTTGCCGAGTAAAATAATATTTAATCATTTATTAGATAACTTCTAAACTTTACTTGCCGAGTAAAATCATATTTAATCATACATTGGATATCTTCTAAACTTAGGAATATGAGTTAAACGATTTTTAATCATTTATTGGATAACTACTAAATTTAGAAATTAGTACTTGCCGAGTAAAGTGATGTTTACAAATTGATTGAATAACTTCTAAACTAAGAAATACGTACTTGCCAAGTAAATTTTTTTTAAATAAATTTGTTATTGGACAACTTCTAAACAAAGAATTTTAACCTCAAAGTTTTAAATATTGAGTTTTAATAACATAAGAGCAAGATAATGTCGGAACTATTTTATATATAAAAGTAAAGGTTAATCGAAAAAATTTGAATTACTATTAAACACAACCAATTTATATTGTCAAATAAATTATATCGCAAATCATCTGACAAATGGATAACAACTAAAAATTTAATCAAAGTCTTTGGTTAATCACCAAACATTAAGCACCAACCATAAGTCGATCCGATTAATATATACATATATGTAATTACCATTATAGAACACTCTAAAATACCAGTATAGTATAGATTTTTGTTTGGTTTTTAACTGTGATCGGTATACTGTGACGGTGCAAGGATCTCTAGGAATTGCTTTTGCTGCTGAAACTATAGTAAAGCTGAAGCAGCAACGAAGCGAACGAGCGAGCAAGCGGCATAGCATATTATTTGGGCATTATTAGGTGTTTATGGCATGTTGCTGAAATTTATAAGGTGTCTGCCGTTTGTGGTCTGTGCAGATTGCATTTGCGGTTGCTGCAATTCAATTTTAAACGAATTTCGTTTGCTTCCTCCGCCGCAACATTGCGGCTTCTTTCGTGGCACATTCTCTGTTGCTATTTCGACAGTCATACGTACAAACAAGTAGATACGTTGGTATTTAAATATTTTCGGTTTAATTGGCGCAAATTAATTCTCAAATTTTTGATTTGTTTATGTGGTGCGGATTCAAATTGTTGTCAAGTTAGTTTTTTTTCTTTGGCATTTATCCTTACATACCACACTGACAGTTATATTATAAAAATTATGTTTTTTTTAAAAAGAATTTGTAGTATATTGATAATAAATGTATATATATATATATATAGAAATTATAGTCAGAAATTTCTAGGTCAGCTCGACATTAAGTGTAACTTTATGAGTTAGAATTATTTACTAAAAGAAAACAATAAAGTAGACAATTATAGGGAAGTATAAATAGACAATCAGTAAAGCGTTTTTAAAACTTAAAAATAGAAAATATACGAGAGTGGTCCAATAGGTCCTTAGCCTACAAAAGAAAAATGAAAAGTGGCGATTAATTTCTCAATATAGTCTTCTTATAGCTTGATAAACTTGACCCAGCGATGCTCCAACTTCTTTAACCCGTGTGAAAATTAAGTTTTCGGTGACTCTATACATATATATTGTATTTAAAAATATCTATTAATTTAACTAACTAAAGTCCTAACTCTGTTTTTCTTGAAGTTCTTAAAATTTTTCATTTAAGTAAGTTCGCAGCCAGGGAAAATAAAAACAATTTCATCAAATTCATTGCGAAATTGCTCAATTCAATTGGATTCGCCGAACGTGACATTGACCTGCTTACGAAAAAAAAAAATAAGAAAACGACAGAACTGCAATTTAATGCAATACCAAAAAGAAGATACAAACTCGCAAGATACTCTGTCAATTTTGCACAATTTTAAAATTTCACTATTTCCTAAATGAAAAGGAAACAAAAAATTCGGAAAATCTAATTACGTTGGAATTTTCATTTTGAGGAGACAAAAAATAAAGTCAAATAAAATACAGGAATACAGAATAGCTGCAAGGCCAGCGAAGATAACACAGCCAAAGTGCAAAATATTTCAAGTTGGATGGCAAGGCAGGCTAACAGACAGACAGACAGCTACGAGCTGTCAATGTTGCCAATGCGACAAGAGACGAAAGATAAGAGCAGATAAAATTTACTGGCAACACTTTCCGCCAATGTGAAGCAAAGAAAAATTGCAACGAAACCGGCTGCAAATTGTTGCTATAAATTGCAAAAAAGCCAGTGAGCAGCAGTTGGCCGGGAAGTACTACAAGTGCTCTGGAGGCATATTGCGGGCACCGAAGCCACCCACTGAATGTGGTGCAAGTGTGTTTCTTGATTTCTGAGGGTTTCTTTTTCTGTTTTTTTTTTTGGTTTCCTAGAAGAAAAATGTATTCAACTTTAATTGTTCAATTTAATAAGAGTGTTGTATGAAAAATGTATTACTTAAGTTCGAAGCAGAAGATGTATTTGTGTATTGTCAAATTAAAAGTTGTTTTAAATATACATAGGAAATTCCAGAAAATAAAATTGAGCACTTCAAAATTAAACACAGAACGAAATATTCTAAAAAATAAATTAAGCAATGAAATTAATTTTGTGTTACAATACAATTTAGATGGGTCCAAAATGGACTACGGTCTTCCAAGCGGAGGTACTAGCAATAGGGGAAGCTTTTAGGTTGCTTACTACAGACTAAACTTTCAAAAATAATATTGCTATTCTTTCGGATAGTCAGGCAACGAGCCAAGCGCTCGGACTTGGCCACCACAACCGCCTACCTAGTGGGAGAAAGCAGAAGTAGCCTTACCACTTTGAGCGAACACTATAATGTTACCCTATTCTGGGTGCCAGAACATCAGGATATTGAAGCGAATGAGAAAACAGATGAACTAGCCAGGAAAGATTCTGCCATGGGAATTGAGTATCAACTCGACTTGGTGTGATCAAAAATACTGTAAACATAAAATTTCTCAATATCGCAGATTGTAGCTGAAAACGTCAGAAGTCATACAAAATTAACAGGTCGCTACGGCCTACCTACAACCTTAAGCAAACGTCTTCGCTGATGAAAATAAATAGAAGAGATGCCTCTAGACTCACGGGAGTCATCACAGGCTTCTATTGGTGAGCAAGTAGCTAAATGGGAATACCACATAACATTAGCGTACAGAGCTATAAACTATTTAGCGGAAAAATAGGAAACCATTTTCAATTTTTGTCTGTGAATGCTCAGCCTTATGGTGTATAAGGTTAAAAACTCTAAGTAAACCGCTGTTTGGAAACCTCAAAGAGCTGTCTGGTACAAACATCTACGACGTGCTTAAGTTCCACACTGACTAGATTTAGTAAAGCTGCAGTATACAATATTCTGTTAACAAGTTAAAAGCGAGGATGTGACAACAAAACGACGCGTTACCGCTATTTGGCTTCCTTCTTCAACCAATAACAATACAACAAGCATCTTAATCAATACAATTAATAACGTTTATTGAAAATAAATATTTATCGTATTCAAACCCCTTTTGATTTATGCTTAATATTGCGTCAGCGGCGAGAGTCTTGAGTCTATTCAACTGACGCACAATACCAATTGCTGAGTTTGTGCATATACGAGTATATTCTCGAAGCTGGGAATCAACTACACAACTGAGCACACAACTTTTATGTAATTAATAAATTAATTAATGCAATTAAAGGTTTGTTTGCTGGTTTATCTTTCATATAAAATTTCTCAATACCAAATCCTTTTTAACAGTTTTACTAAAAAATTCCATTTTAATACAATTAAAAACGTTGCTGAATCAACAAACTGTGTCTCAATTAATTAATTGAAATCAAAATTTTTGTTTTCTGTGTACGCGAATGCTTTAAGATACTATGTGTATATGTGTGTATGTAAAATGTTTTGTCGACTGGCGTTCTTTAAATAAACATTCATCAAAGCTTTTATTTAAATTTTCCTTCAATTCGGCTGAAGCATATTTCCACGAACAAAAGCAAATCAAATCAAATGTCTTTTGATACAGCAGCATTTTGTTCTTGCCTTTTATTCACGCTGAATGTGGTTCAAACTGAAGCGTTTTTTTTTTTTTTTTTTTTTTGGTAACACTCGGCACAATAAAACCGCCACACAAAAAATCACACAGTAAAACTTCAAAAAGAATATCATCGAAAATCAGACGCAGCAAATTAAAGTTGGCCTTTACGGCCACGAAGTACATAAAATTAAATTGACAACTTCCCTTGGGGGCGGCGTTAGGACGACACTATGACGCGGTTGCTTGAATCGTGGTTGGGATGGGGGGAATGCTAGAAAATTGCTCAATTGCCGATCAGCCACCGCCAGTGACAGAATTTTTGGTTGATGTATTTTTTTCTTCCATTTTTCGTTCTTATCAAGCGAAAGCGGCCTTCCCATGTACAGGCGAACAAGTTTAGATGTTAGTTAAATGGGCGAGATTTATTTTGCAAGCGAAAGATTTCAATGAAATTAATAATTTTTGAGATATATATCGACTTTATTATTCTTTTTACAATTAAGGTATTAAAAGATTTTCAGGAATTTAAACATAATCCTTAGTCTAAAGTCTCTTGCAAATTTATAAAATTATTTTTGAACTACAACCAAATAATCGGTTTGAATAAACAATAATTTATTGTCACAACCGTTCGGCGCTTATATTTCGACGACTTTGTCATATGGCCTCCACTGTGCAGTGGTATAACAAAGTCATTTGAGCGACGACGACGAGAAAGTATAAAGCAGCCAAAGTTTAGTGGTCCTTTTGAAACACACACACACAAAAAGCATCTCTCGCTCGTGTAAGTATCGCACATCCTACTTCGACAGCTTTTCTCGTCCTTTATTCATCTGCAACACGCTTAATGTGTGTGTGTGTGCGTGCGTGTGTGTTTGTGTTGCGGCATTTCGTTCTACCTTTGCGCTACATTTTTAATGGCTGCCGGATGTGAGTAATGTGGTTAACTGAAATTCTATTCATATTCGGTGGGCACCAAGGGACAAGGACCGCACCGCACCGCAACGCGACTGTGAATGTGACTGTGACCAGGAAGCACTCGTCGTGGGGATTTTTTTTTGCTTGCATAGTTTTCTCGGGTTTTACCTTTTTGGAGCGTTGCTTTCGCCAGCCAACGATGTCATTTGGCCAGCATTCGATTTCACTTTCGCTTAATCTTTTCCACATTTTTATGATTTCCTTTTCTTTTTTTGCATTTTTCGATTTTACATTTTAGCTTTTACTTCGTTTTTCTTTTTTTTTTTTGTTCGGTGCTCTTGAACAATCATAAAATTTTACTAAACAAGAAAAAAAAGGAGAACTCGCCCATTTGAAGCGGTTTATTTGTGGCTAAAATTTATCGATTTGCAATTTCCGAAATCAAGTCATCTTATCCTTTTTTTCTTGGCTTTGCTGACTGAGGAGGATAAGGTTGAGGTGGATTTTTTTTTGTTTTCTTTGAAATATTTTGAATTTTTTATTTCCACCTTCTTTTTGGGCTTCGATTAGTGACGACCACTTCGAATACCGAATATCCGCTGAAATGAGTACTAACTTTATTTAACAAATTATAGAACTAACGACTTATTTGAGTAGACAAAAAAGTCTGTTCAAAGAGAAAACATTGAAACATAATAATACGAATACATTTTAAAAGAAATTTAAGTGAATATAAAATTCGAATATGAATGTACCGGATATATTACGTGTAAATTAACCAGTAACCTGCAACCGAACTAATAATTACAATTTCAAATATGTTTAAAAAATAGTTTGCTTGATAAATGTTGGTTGCATTTAAATTAAAGCAATCAATATACCAGATAAATAACGTGTAATTTAACCAGTACTCTGCTGGCATTATTCGATCAAGAGATATTCGAAATTTATAGTTCGATTAATGTTTCGAAACCGAGTATCTCCTTGTATTATGACCACGAAAACCGATTACTAATAACGACCAAATAATTGTCCAACCATTTTCGGTTTCTGTTGGCTAAAAGGTTCTTTCGAATTGGTTTTGTTTTTTGTTGCTTTTCTCTTTCTTTAATATTTGTTTGATAACTGTCCCATTTGCGCAGGGATTTTTTATTCCGACGACATTGAAAAAAACTTAAATGGAAAAAGTTGGCGTCTCAGTCGTAGACGTCATCTTTCGGGACATTTCGAATCAGCAGCAGCAGCAGTTGTTCGGAGCACTTTGCTTTGCGTTTAAACTTAATTGTCCCTTTTTGATGTGAATTTAAATGTTATTAAAAGTGGCAACTACTATTTGACCATATTGGGGTTGATTCAAATAGCTGCTCCAAGAAGTTGCCTAATATAAAAAAAAGCAATAAAATCATTGTTAATAAAAATTTTAATGTCCCGAAATAAAAGTTGCAAAAATCGTGACAATACCAACGAGAAATTAATACAAGTTTTAATGGCGGAAAGTTGGAAATTGATAAAGTTCGAATAGACGTGAAGTCGATGTACAAGAATGGCGGACATATGCTGCACTCGCTTAAGGGCAACTTTGATGTTATTTCGCGGATTTCCAATCAGAAACATAAATTGTCCCGAAAAAAATTTGAAAAATATTTTAAACAATAGCTAAAATGTTCTTAACCAAAGAGAAACGATATTATAAGCTAATTAACTAAACAATGAATACGAATTCAAGCGAATTTTTAGTTTTTTTTAATTTAAGATTTTTACCATGGTAAATTTCATTTATAAAAATTTGTTTGGTTTTTTTTTTCTTAGAAGCGAAGATATGAGAATCGAGATGAAATAAGCGAAGCAAAACGCTCAAGACGATATGAAATCATTTCATCAAAAAGTGATTAAGACGCTTCAAGTTTTACCAAAAATATATTTGATTTCGATTCATCACTCTAACAAAATATGAAGAATACAATTTTATATGTTTTAAAACTTTATTTTCAGCAATTAATTTTGTTTCATTGAATTAAGAATGATATTTACATTTTTCAAAGTATCAATTTTACAATAAAAGCATGTAAAGTAAATATTATAATAATAATTCCTAATTTGTAATATCAAAAATACTTTGAATTCATGTAAAGGTTACAGTAAGTATTAATATCAATAACACATTTTATTATCTGCAAATTGATATTGTCAATATCTTCCTTACGTGAAAATTATATTTATTAATGTGTCAATGATATTAAAATCATATTAGGGTCACAAAAATGATGTGCCTGAAACGTTAAAATTCGCAAAAAATGCATATCAAAATACTTCTAATTTTTATCATTAGCACATTAAATAATATCGTTTTGATAAGGTTTTTGATATGAGACTATTCATGTGTTCTTGACAATTTGCCCGGTATTCTTTACAGTGATTTTTGGTGAATTTTTTTTTGGGTTCATATGGGTACTCAAATAAAAAGTGGGGAGCTTATTGAAATTGGGTATAAGCGTGGTCTACGTTTCTATGACGAAATAAAAAAAACTCATAAGTTATGGAAGACAAGGTTTTTATTTGTCATAAATTTATATTTTTTATTGTCTATTATAATACATATACACATATGTAGTTTGGAAACGTTAATTAAGAATTTGCCTTCGTTAATCCGAGAAAAGTTAACCAAAAACTTAATTTCGTTAATCTCATTGAAAAGTTAACTTCGTTAAAAATTTAATGTAGTAGTCAAAATTTCTTGTTTCTATTTTTATATTTTGGATTCCTTCTCTAGGAATCATCTCTTTAACTAACCAAACCAAAGTTTCTATAGCAAAAACAAAATATTATTTTTTTTTCAAAAATTCTGAAAAAATTTTATAAATAACTTTGCATATAAAAGTTTGCACTCACATTTGATTAGAATATATAATTCTAAATTTGTGATTCAGTTAGTTTTATCTATAATGACTTTATTTATTTACATCCATGCGGTATCTGTCAGTAAATCATTCGATTCGATTTGCCCTAATTGATTCTAAATTTTTTATTTTTGATTTTACTTTTTAAAATGTTCGTTTCATACTTAACTAATTTGAATTAGCCATAGACATTTAACGCGAGTTAATTAACTTTTTATTGACTTTAGTAATGAACGGAAAAGTTAAAAATTAGCAAAAACTTGAATGTCGTTAATTAACTTTTAACTTTTTAACTAGTTCGTGCCCAGCTTTACATACATATATATAAGTTAAATCGGATGCATTCTAATCCTGAAGTTTCATCTGCCTTAATGGAGCGATTTTAATCATAACTAACAGGAAAATCAGTATGAGCTAACTTTTTAAAGTCTAAATTTATGTCAATGCATTCTCAAATCTAATAATACCATTTTTGTTGAACAACCGTTTTCCAAACTAATCTGTAACTTTTTGTGATATTAGTGATTATATGTATCCAAAAAATGTTCGATTTAAGCACGCCAAAATCTAAAGTTAAACCTCGCTTTTTTATATTCTCGTAGCTAGAAATCTAAAAAGTTAATCTTAATTTGATATACGAGAGTGGTCCGATAAGTAACCTCCATCGTTCGGTGAGGCTGAGTACTTATCGGACTACCCTCGTAGGTAGATCCAATTATATCTGAACAGACTTAAACTTTTTAATATAGAATATGAAACAAATGATTTCCTTTTTAAGCCAAATCAAAAATCATTAAGTTTGTAATCCAAAACAAATATCAAATCTTTTTGGTAAAATCATCTTAAAACAAACCATCGTGCCATGTAATTTCCAAAAACATTTGCTCGTTTAAAAAGCGATTAAATAGTTAATTGTGCAATTATCTTAAAAGTCTAGTACCTCAAAGATATTTGTCATTCGTGCGATAGTAAAAACTCAAATCAAAAACTAAAGCACACACAACATGTTCGACACGAAATAATCAGAATCACAGACAGCAGCAACAACGCTTAATTGAGGAGCAATTGTTGAAATGCAATGAAGTCCAATTGTGCAATCAACGCTATTTTCCTTAGCAGCAGCAACAGCAGACGCCCAAGCAGTAGCGTGGAAGTGCAAAATTGTGGCTAAATCCAAATGCACAAAATACAAATACAAAAAAAAAGGACCTGCACGCAAAACGTTAAATAAAGGACATCCGAGCAGAACGACAAGACGACAGACTGACCGGACAAGGGACAGACAATAGTGATGACGGCAATGCAAAGCAGCTGCAGTAGAAAGGAGCGGCATTTAATACGAAATGCAGCAACGGAAAATGTTGCATGCACAAAATGTTGATGCTAACGAAGCACAGTACTTTGATTTGTATACAAATTGAAGAAAAAAAACTTAACTATTGCCGGTACCTTATAACGTATCAGAATGTTTTAAATACAACAAATTCATGTAAAGAAAATTTGTCAAATTCTTCACTTTGTTAAAGTACTGTGCAAGGACGACAACGTAGTCGAAGTAATTTTGCGGGCGGATTTGATAGTTTGCACGTGTATTTGTATTTGTATTTGAAATTGTTGAACTAAAAATACACTCGTCTGTGACGTCAGTTAACAGTGGCATTTTCATGTTTAGTGACCATTTGCAAAACGTTTATCATGGCACAATTTGTAATGCCAGCAGTGACAAAAGCAAAAACAACAGCAACATTGCAAAACTCAACCAAAAGCTAAACTCAAAAAGCGAAAATTTTCGAGCAACGACAACAGCCGCAAACAAGCGACAAGAAAAGTCATTTCCATAATACAACAACAGAGCAACATTAAAATTGGAGCACCACCAAAAAGCCACAACGGCCAACAATCGCCATACTATAAACAACTGGGCATAAAGTTTGGCTGGTCAACAGCTGTAAAGCGGCTTAAAAAGCGCCCCCAAAAAATCTAAAAATACATACTAAACATACTTTCTAAACTTCACAACTATCAAAAGTTGTTTTACAAAAGTTATGGTTTTTTTTTAGGAAAAACTTGTAAGTCCAATAGAAACTTGAGATTTAATATTGACTAGAATTATTTGTTAAATCGGCATTTAAAAAGATGTTTCATTCATAAAAATGTAGTAACTTCTAGGATAACCATTCTGATGAGAGAAGTGAAAGCCAATGTCAGGGTTAATCCTTTCTGGACCATAATATAACCAAGGAGATACCAATGATCTAACATAGTAATTAAAAAATTTCTGTCTCCCGTGACCGTTACTTCCAAAAAGGTGTCCCTATAATTTGTTCATTCCGTTAAAACCCTAAACAAACTAGTACGAAAATAATCTTTGGATATGCCGGAGCTTTAATACCTTTTCCCACACAAAAATTTGCTGCTTGTAGCACATAAATGCTATATCTCGATATTATTATTGGGCGATACTATATTTCGAACACGCCCATATTTTGTCTGTAATTTCGCGTTACTACCAAAATCGAAAAAATTTAATTTTCACTGCATATCTATACTGAAACTAACATACATACCACTACTCCTTTTGGCTTCTTGAATGAAATAGCAAACTCTACAGTCGTGTCTGGGTTAACACCCCATATATTGAACACCTCGATATAGTGAACACCCAAATTTTTACATGGAGTACTTTAAATAGTGAACAATCGAAATGCTCTTCAAAATTTGTTTTACTATTTCGAGGTTAGTGAAAGCAACTTCTCTACTGATGATGCTGGTATACTAGCACTGCAATTTCTGAACATAAGAACAACAAATGTCTACCTCGAAAAAGTGAACAACCCGGATATTGTGAACAGTCATGGCAATAATAAGTTCCCTATATCCAAACACGACTTAATATACCCTTCGGTTAATGCTTGCGCGTGGCGAAGGGTATACAAATATATAAATTTGCTTTTCTAAATCTTTTAAAGAATTCTCTCTGTAGGTTTTGCATTCATCGAAGGAATATCAAAATGGCTTCGTACTCTTGGAGTTTTAAATGGCTACGAATAAGTGCACAAAGTGTAATAAAAATAAAATTGATGACTCATACTGACTTTTAAATCTTAATCTTCTATTTTTTAGAAGGAAAATCTGCAACATTTTTCCATCCATTGTATTGCCATTAAAGCAAATGAATTTCATTGAAGCAGCCATTCATTACCAAAATCCTCTCACTTTAAATATACATTTCAATTACCTGATTCACCAATTCGACTATACTCGTATATAGCCAATTTATCTCTTAACTACTTCCTTTTAAATGTCTTTGGTATTTTTTGCAATCAAATTATATCGAATAAACCAATTTCAACTTGTTCGTTTATTTTATCTCTGTTCGTTTATTTCCGGGTTTTCCTTGTGCACACGTCGCTCGACCATGCCTCCGGCAACAACGTTCGTCATGACGGCTACTAACAACAGGCGTTACTCCTCGGTAAACGGTAGAAACAAAAAAAATGCAATTGTATGATGGAATGCACTCGATGGAAATTATTGTTGTAGTTGCTGCTATTTATGTTGCTGCTGCTGATGCTGCTGTTGTCGTGCGTCACGCTGCTGCATCTATAATATGCTTTTGCCTTTTTTTACACTTTTCGGCGTTAGAGTAATTTTTATTTTTATTTCATTCATCGTCAACATCAACAACAACATTAACAACAACAACATCAAGATCTGTCTTTTTGTCTCTCTCTCTCTCTCTCTCTCTCTCTCTTGTAATCGTAATGGTGAAGTTTCTTATTTCCATTTCGCGTATTTCTTAAGCGTAAGCGGTATAAAAATGCTGCTGCTACTGCTGCAGCTGTCTTTGCGCTATCAAAAAGTGGTCCGTCTCCCTTTACAGTCAAGCCCGCTGCTAGCTTCGCGAACTAATGTACTTAGTATCCCAGTCAGTTACTGTCTTTGATGTTTCGTGATGGCTTTGCTACACGATATCCGCAGTTATTTCGCTTTTGCCGTAAGACGTTTATAAATTGCTGTTAATGTTATTGTTGTTGTTGCTGCTGTTAGGCGTCGTTCTCGACATTTTCTCTCATCTTGAGCTATAGCTTAAAATGGCTCAAGTCATTTAGGAAATGTAAAATAAGAAGACCAAAATACAATTTAATTTATGAGGTGCTTAGTAAAAGGAAAGTGACCCATTTTCATATTCAAAAATTGTTGGACCGGAAAGGTATTTTATAGATCAGATTATATTAAATTTGGAAACTATTTCTTAAGCGCTTACGAAGTAGATTTATTTTTGGTGAAAACTGTTTTTAATGTTATTTTAACATTGGATTTCTTAAGAAATTGTCTTTTATGTTGTCTCGCTTCTCATTTCTCAACAGAATTCATTTATTACTTATAAGAAAATGTATTTAAATAATACTTAAAATGTTTTTAAATTAATATATTAAAAATGTATTTGTAAGTTGAGGATTTACCAGTAGGCGTGGCGAAATGTTTAATGCATTGGCCTTCGAAGCGCAAATTTTCTGGTTCAATTCTTGATGATTTTAAAATTTTTGAAACTATCAATAAATTGTATTTTATTAAAGGATTCACCTTTTTAATAACGTCTTTAATCAAATTGAAAAGTACCGCAACAGCACAAAATTACAGTCAAACCTTCTTTTAATCCTCACTTAACAACAATAACAAAATTATAATCGCTTATAGTTGGAATACTCTTTCATACAATCTCATATCATCTACTTCACTAAGGAGATCGAATAGAAGGTACATATGTATTTTATATACAAAACGAATTTGTCTCTGGGTGGGATTAGTGAACATCAAACTGTGGCCTATTTAAAAAAAAAAATTGGAATAAAATAAAGAAATATATATTAATTTATTTAACGCTACTACAAAAACATTCGTATAACTTTTAAGCGGGTATGTAATAATAATGGCACAATTACTGTCGTACTACATAAGAACGGAAACACATTTGCGTTAACGCAGCTCAATCGTATCCATAAGTACCATCAAATTTATATTCCAATGCATTAAAACATAATGTAATATACTTCAGGTAGGAGTATAAATGTGCTTTGGTAGTCTTAAATCTACTTTTAAAGATACTTTCTTTAATCTGTAAAACGCCAGCCGAATCACGTTGTTATTGCTTTTAGCTATTTAAAAATTTGGGTCATAAATAAACTTAATTAAGTTTCTTTTATTTCACCCAAAAAAGTGTATATACTTTAACATAATAATTATATTTTCTGTAGTAGTAAGTTTGTGAAAAACTTTTTCACCGGATTTTAAGTTAAAATGTGAGTCATATAAACAAGTATAATTTATGAATACCTTTTTACAGAGCATTGTCACTGTATATGTCCGACTTTTGCAAGTGCGAGACTGCGGATACTGGATGGTGATGTGTTGATGAATAACAATCATACTCTTCCTATTCCTAATCTCCTTAAATTCATTCGTGAACCAAATAAGAAGAATAGTGTATGAGCCTATCTTCTAATTTACCCATCTAAACAATTCATTCCTATATTTCTACTTTCTATTCCGACACTAACCTGGGTACAGCACAATGGTCCATGAAGACTGAGAGCTATAATCCCATACCAGCCCACATCATCTCTAACTCTAACTAACAAAGTTATATACAAGTATAATTTATTAAAACCTCTACAAAATAAAACTCTAATTTATTGCTTTATAACTTAAACTTAATAATTAATAGGTTGCATGTTTTTACTGGGCATCTCAAACATAAAGTGGTTAAGTTATCTTTACAATTCATGAAACTTCCTTTAAAATGGCATTCAAACATTAGTGAATATTTTTGCATATTTTCAATAAATGCATATTTTTTATCAATTTCTGCATATTTGTGCATATTTCACAAGAAATGCTAATTTCTTGCATATTTTTGGAAAATTTTTCATTTATACTTTTTCAGTTATTTGTGAATTTTAAAACTTTTTAGCGTCCAACTATTTAAAAAAGTCAAAACGTTCCCTAATCTTTAATGCTACACTTTTTGGAACAGAACACTTAGACATTATTTACAACTATTTATCTGAGCTACACTGTTAACCTGTTAGTATCTAAACTCATTACAAGAGATGGACTGATGACCGATGAGTATGGATTAAGACTCAAGAGGGGCAAAGTCGTATATGTTTGTTTATGCCAAAAAGGCAATATATAAATAATGATAGATAGGTTGATTGATTGTTTTTAAATAAGTACTTCAACTACGTTAAATCAACTTAGACTTTTTATTTCTATGTACATTTATCTCGTATATAAAAAGGAATTATTTTAACTTATCCTTGTTTAAATTACAAGCAACATTTGCTTTGTTAACGAATTATTTATAAAGTAAATATTTTCAAGTACTTCTAAAATATGCAAAATATGCACTCTTAATATTTTGCATATTTTAGTTGCATATTTTGGTCGCATATTTTATAATATTAAGTGCATGTCATTTGTACATATTTTCAATTCTCATAGTGCTTGATATTATTTTCCCGAATCTCTTAACTATCGGCGCAGTCAGCTTCGAGCCACATGTTTCATTTCCGGTTCATTGCACTTTAAATTTATGTTTTTTTTTTATTTGGAAATTTTATAATATATTAATTATAAGAATATATCTTTTATGCTTTCGGTGGTAATTCGTTTTGTTTTGTTTTCTTTTTACACACCGGCATTAATCAAAATATACTTTGGTAACAATAAAACATGAATTTTCTCTCGTATTGCCCTTCGACAATGTGGCACATCATAAATTCTTCTCTGAAAACATCAAAACATCAACGAACGACCAACGGAGCGAGTCGAGTCGAGTTGAGTCGAGTCACTCACTTAACTGCCACTTGGCAATATCCGTTTCCGGCGGTGTTCCTTTCTTTTTTCTGTTGCGCATGTTATATGCTTACAACAACATAACGTTTGATATTTTGTTTCTTTTCTCCTCAACTTTTTGCTTATAATTTATTAATATTGTAAGTATTCGTTGTTGTTGTTGTTTTTTTTTTCTTTATCTACAAACATTTTTTTTTCAACATTTCATTCGGCATCTGCTGCTGTAAAATGTTGTTGTGATGTGGGGAATTGGAATGTTAGAGACGGGAGGCAGTTGCTGGAACTGTTGTGATAACAAAAACATCATCGGCGTCATTTAACCGAAGCGATGAAGTGTTGAAAATGAAAATTGAAAAATCATCTCATCAGGCCTTTCTGCCATTTTTTTTTTCGGCAGTCCATATCTCGACTGGCGGCAAATGCAAGGCCGGACCTAAAGAATTAATTTTATAAATCTAAAGATCTAAAGAATTAAAAATTGGAATTTAAAAAATTTCGAATATTTAGCAAAGTATTATATTTGGAAAAAAAAACTATGATAAGGTGAGTACAGTAGAAATGAGAGCGCAAATTGAGCGAACTCACCTCGATGTCTGCCTTATTCTGAAGTAAGTTTTTGGTATTTGATAATAAGCCAAGTTAGTTTATCTTATTTATTTAATGGCAACTATTAAGAAATTTTGTCATTAGATAGAGAAACAATATCGAGGTGAAGAGGCACATTTTTCTACTAACTCACCTTATATGGTGTTTTTTATACCATGGAAAAAACAAAAAACTGGCTTTGGAAATCCTAAAAATTCGAAAATACTGGAAATACGTTATTCCATGTTATGTATTTTAAAATTCTTATTCTTGTTTGATCAGTGAAATATTCCAATGTATAAAATAACAATAGTTTCCTAATTATAAATTTAAAAGTGCTTCAACATGTGCTATCATAGGCGAGCTCGTCTTCTCTGAATCCGCCCATGTGGCATTGTGCTACAAATTATAGAATCTGATGAGAAAAGCCTAGTGTACTTTTTTTTCTTCCTATATTAAATTGATTTATCTTTTTCTGCAATGTTTTTCCTTTCTTGTTGATAATGTATTTTTTTCCATTGTTAAAATTTTCTTGTTTTTCCTTTTAGCATTTATTCATTTTTCATTTTAATAAACTTATCTCCAGTGTAAGTGTGTGTATGTGGATTGTAACGAATGTTTACAAATCATTTGTGTTTTCCCTTTGCTATTCGCCCTTTCTTTTTGCCATCAATTCGATTAGTGCAAAAAAGAGGTCGTTTATTACAAAAAAAAAAATTCGATTTCAATTCATTTTTTCATATGCGCGTATCTCAACAAATTGAAACAGATTTGTTTGTTGTTTGGTTTTCCTTTGATTTCATATACGATTATTAATTAGTTTTACATTGCTTATGGCAGTCATCAGTTTATTACTTTAAGTTAAGAGATTTGAACAAGGTACTAGTGACGTTTTAGAGCTGTACTTGTCTGCTGTGGACGGTAACGAGATCTGAGGCCACTAAACCAATTTGTGGCTTGAGTAAATTTTTGTGAATTTCAATTCGACATTTTACGCAAGGTCAACTTATAAAACGTGTTTGTGTAGGTACGTGTACTTAAATTTTCATTAAAAATGTTAACAGGCAAGAACAAAATTAAAACCGTTTTGACCAACAACAAAACAGGCAAAATAAAATAAAATAAACCTTGCAAACTTTTAAGCGTAAAACTTAATTTGAGAGAATTGTTGTAAAATGCAAAACTTTGAATGTTGCAAATATTTTTGACAAAATGTTTGTACATGACACTTAACAACAATAACGAAAACAGCAATAACAACAACAGCACCAGCACCAGCATTAACAAAACAATGGCGTAGCTAGGAGTTCAGTAATGGCGACAAACTTCGCTGTTCTCTATATTATGTATGAATGTATGCAGAGCTGAGAGCGAACTAGTTAGAAAGTTAAAAGTTAATTAACAAAGTAAAATTTTCTCGTAATTTTTAACTTTCCCGTTCATTTTAAAAACCACTTAGAAGTTAATTAACTTCGTATTAAATTTCTTTCGTTAATTCAAGTTAGTTGAATATAAAAAGAAAAACTGAAAAAAGTAAAATCAATAACAAAAAAGGAAAAATTATGAATTGAATTAGTGAAAATCTAATGATTAATTGACAGATTCTGACTTCTGGGATATAATTATATAAAATAAAATTAGATAAATTCTAACTGAATTACAAATTTAACGACATTTTGAATTTCTATTTACCCCTGCTTAAATACATATGCATATTTTCTAAAGAAAAATAAAATTTAGTGCCGAATGTTATATGCAAAGTTAATTGCAAGTTAAATTTTTAACGACGTTAACTTTATAACGAAATTAACAACAACAAGAAAATTTTTCAGTTGGTGTCGCTTTTTTCATTCGCCTGTCTTCAGTAAGTCTTGTGTTTTGAAACTTGTGAGTTTTCTTTGAATTCTCACTTGCATCTAAACCAAAGAATCTTATAGACGTATATGAAAACACAAAAGCTTCACCAAGCAAAAATGACCGCTGATGAGGAATAGTAACGTATTCCGAAACAGCGCTGTCCGGTCTGCTAAATTGGTCAATATTTGTTTGTTGTTTTAAAATATATAAGATATATCAGCCCATTTTCATATAAATGAAACTAACTTTGGTTAACTTTTCTCTGATTAACGAAGTTAAATTCTTAATTAACGATGTCCACCTATGTTTGTTTGTATGTCAAAAAATTATAAAAATTCATGGTAAAATATTTTATTGTTAGTTTATTAATATAGCACAAATTGTTAATCAATACGATTAAGTGTTTTATTAAAATATATACTCACAAATGTTGTGAATTTTCCATAATTGAATTAGTTCAAAATATGACAGAAAAACGTTTAATTAACAATTGTCATTGTTTAGATTAAAAGTTTAACTGGTTTTTGTAAAGATATCAAATTTATAAGTAGGGATGTGAAATATAATTATCGATATTTTTGCGTCAATATTAAAATACAATATTATAGCACCGATGTTTTAAAATACGATTTATCAGTGCTATCCAATTTTTTAAATTGATTTATTGCATTAATAACAAAAGTTTTTTCGGCGATAACTTTTAACTAATTACAAAAGATATGTTTGAAAATGTGGAACTTTGATTTGGAATAACGAAACAATGTCATTTCCATTTGATTGACGCTTAATTTCGTCGATATTAAGTAAGATATCGATATTTAAAAATCGATAGTATTTTTTTCAATATATGAAACAATTGATTTTTTTCTTTCATTAATATCGATGTTTAATTTCGATTTCAATGAATAAATTTGCTGATTTGTATAAGTACAATAAATAATTAATTAGATTTCTATCAACTATAAATATAAACTGAAACCTTTAATCGCGTACTTTCCCATACATTTTAGTAGGTAATACGCCCCTGACAACATAAGACCAAAAAAGCGACTACAACAACGGAGGGAGAAAACACAAGCGACCGCCCTAACCTTGAAATCTCGGAGGACTACTTGCGACACACACACGCACGCACACACAGAAGAAGTAAACGAGAAAACATTAAAAAGTTTGCCAGCATTTAATTGAAACATGAAAATTCTTCCAAATGTCGCAAATGCAGCGACGGAAAAGAAATCCGTAAAAGGAAATAATTTTTTTTCTTTTCTTCTCTGGCTTCGCAAATAAATTCAATTTTAAAGTTTCTTGTTATGGCTGCGTTTGGCTGAATCGAGGATTGAATCGGATTGGTTTGTTTTGCTTTGCTTTGCCTTGGCGGTGATGGAAGCTGCTGCAGACCAGTTTAAGTATTCAACGCAAGAATTCATTTTGTCTGTTCAAAATAATTTCGCGCTTCATTTTGTATGTTTAAACTTTCGAAAGTAGTAGCAGAATACAATGTTGTTGTTGCTGTTGTTGTGACTGTCATTGTTGTAGCTGTTTAGCTGTTGTTGGCAGCCATTAAAGCTACAAAGGTAACCTTTAATTGCTTTCGATAAATTTGTTGTTTGGATCGCTGCGAGGCTCGAGACTCTTTTGGCGCTGTTGAAAATTTATCGCAACTATTAGGCAACCCTATTTTGTTGCCAATAATTCTAAACTGATTGCCTGCCGCGCTCAACTCACAACGCATCGTATCCGCGATACTTCAACGTAACGCACAGGGTTGCCTGTAGACCACGCTACCGTCGCCTTCACCTAATAAAGAGCTACTTAATTCTTAAGGCTACCCGCGCGCTCGGACATAAATACAATTTATCGCGGCAACTTTCGGTCTCGGCGCATTTCGTTGGCCATAATTTTTATCTGGCCGCACTCTCGCTCTAGCTCTGAGTGCTTTTCGCCTACTTATTCGCATCAACATGTTTTCTTCTTCGGTTTTCCCCATCTTCCCCATCAATAAAGCGAAAGGATGCTGTTGCACCACTTTGACCAGAGTCGAGGTAATCGTTAATGTTTTAGCAGGCAGGCATTCTTTTATCAATAAAATGTTAACTGCCTCGACATAAAAGGGGCATTAAAAGTGCCAAAAGCGTTCATATTTAAGTTGAGCCATAAAATTGCCTCGATGCGTCTGCATACGTCTGTCCATTTTTTTTCTTCTGTATTTGTATTTGCTAATAGGTTAGGCTAGGTTTGTGTCCATCTAGTTAGTTGATAGCGCACCCATTGCGTGTGTGAATATGTGTGTGTGTGTATGTTGCCCTGCCCATTTCCACGCTATTTCCTGACAATGTTGCCAAGTTATCCGAGTAATTGTCGTCGTTAAATTCTTGTTAAATTTGCCCTTTACCGGCGTAAATCAAAGCGAACTAAAACTATGTGGCGGATAAATGTTGTGGCGCTTTATTTTTGTTATTGAGATATACATTTAATAATTTTTTAAAGAATTAATTTCAATTTTGAATTTAAACTTTCACAATTTTTTAACTGAAAATTGTATACAGAAAATATTAAAAATTTAAAAACTATTTAAAACCTTGAACTGAGTACAGCCACACTCTATGTGGTTGCATATTGTGGGCGTGGTGTGACGCAGGGGGCACTGGTGGCGCGGGCGGTTCAAGGCTGCGGCGAAGAAAGCGCGCTATTTTAATTGGGTTCAGTTCAGCGTGCGACACGAAGTGCCGCAATACAAGCTTGAGGGTAAATTTTGACTTTAGTAAGCAAGCAACAACGCTGGCAGCGACGATGCTGCTGAATTAGGTGCACAACAGAATGTGTTGTAAGTGTCGACCGGAGTGCGTACAGTAGGTGCGCTTGTGTGTGTGTTAGTTTGTGTGCGAAAATACAACAACAACAACAAATAATAAAAAAAAACAAATCTTAAGTATTTGCAACAATTTTAATTACATTTTCTGCGAAACATCGAAGCATAAAATCAATATGGCGCACGCGCTTCTTCTTCTTCTACTTCCAAACATTCTTTAAAGAAATATTTCTGATCTTATTCTTTCATTTTCTTTGCTTTACGTTGTTGTTGTTGTTTGCCATTGCAAATATTGTTAATTAACGAAATTCCTTAATTCTTTCTCGTTTTAGGTAAGCCAACATTTTTGATTGTGTGCACTAATTTGTGTGTGGGTAAGTTTAATTTTGTTTGTACATACTTACATATACATATATTGATTAAAATTTGTATGTGGTTAAAATATGTAGTATAAGGAAAATTTAATACGAAATTAACGAAGGTTCCAGTTTGGCTGCTACAAAGAGAGAATTTTCACAAGAATATTTTCAATATTTTGTATATTAATTAAAATGTTCTATGAAATTTTACCAATGCATCTTGTTAAATTAACATGAAAGGGTAATATAAATTTGGCTTGATGCGGTGTTAATTTAACATGAATTTTAATATTAGATTTATTTTGTTTGAACAAATTTTAATGAAAAAGTGTTTGTAATATGTTCATTAGCATTGAAAAAAATTTAGCTGAAAAAGTGTTCATTTTATGTTATGTAGATGATTCTGTGTGCATCTGACTTAGATTAAGTTAATGGCACACACATATAAAAGATATTAAAAATATCTACTGCCTTCACAAATGTTCCTTTAGAAAAAAATCCAGTATAAATTTATTTAAAAAGTCAAGCCGAAGAAGTCGATAATTTTGGTAGTTTTGTTATTGTTCATTTTGGTTGGTTGGTTGGTTGGTTGGTTTAGGTCCTGCCAGAAGGAACACAATTCAGGCTCAATTAGCATTTTTGTGTCATTTTGGTACACCACTTGTGAAACCACTGTGGTCAGGTCGAGTCAAATCATCTTGATTTGTTTATGGACCTACTGATGCCATCTATTTCAGCGAGCTCGATGAGATTATCCATTGCAATTTTTCCTAACGTACTATGTTGTAAACCAACTGAATACTTATCAAACTTTCAGTTCATTTATCAATCTAAAGTGTTTTTCCGGATCACATTATCCTGCAAATTTTTCAATATAAGTTTTCTTTCCTGCCCTACGTCCTGCTCCATTTCCAAAGCACAAACCAGAAAAGTGCTTCTTTCATTGAGATTTGAGTTTTTAAATAAATTATTTACTATTATTATTATTATTATTATTATTATTATGTTTGGGGAAATGCACTGCGTCCTATAGAACTATTGTACCCCCTTCAAGATAGTAGTGTTCTTACAGGCCCTATAGTTCTAAATGATTTATAGTATTTCTGTAAGTCCTATTACTGAAATAAATTTTAGTATAGAGCCTATCTCCAGTAGTTTCAGCATGTCGTCAGGTACCTGGTAGTGTCCCAAGTGCTTTTTCCGACTTTGCAATAGTGCTGGACATTCTCCCAAAATGTGTATTGGAGTTTCGGTTTCCTCCTCACAGAATCTACATAACTCATTGTTACACCTTCCCAGTTTTGCCAGGTGATAATTCAGCCTGCAGTGCCCTGTAAGAAAACCCGTTATGATTCTCATACTTTCCTTTGTTAGATTCATGCAATCATTAAATCTTTTTAGTTTGTGCGATCCTAAAAGAGTTTTTGAGTGCTCCAACCCTGGTTGATTGTCCCAGTATGATACTCGAAGTTTATCCTCCTCTTTATTTAAGAGTATGGTTAAGTACTTTTTTCCCATTCCACAAAAGGGTTCGGGTCCTATAAATGGGGTAACTGCCCCTTTTTTTGCGAGTTCGTCTGCCTTCATATTTCCTTCTATTCCTACATGGCCTGGAACCCAAAGTATCCAGACCTTGTTCTGCGAACCAAGCGTATTTAGTTTCTCAAGACAATCTCTTACCAGTTTAGAGTTTACCTGATTGGATTCGAGTGCCTTGATAGCCGCTTGACTATCAGTTAGAATCGCAATGTTCTGATTCCGGTAATTCCGTGCGAGATTAAAATAGGCACACCTATCTATGGCGTATATCTCCGCCTGAAAGATACTGGTGTATTTGCCCATGGGTTCGAAGTATTTTATCCTTGGCCCATATACTCCCGCTCCTGCTCCTTCGTTAGTAAGAGACCCGTCTGTATACCAGGTTATCATTTGTTGGTTTATATTGTAGGTTTCAAGTAAACCCACCCAATCCTTTTTATTACTTAGTTTTGTTGTAAACTTTTTAGTGAAACTAAACTGTGTTATCATATTATCTCTCGGTATTGAAATTTCAGGAAATTGCCTCGCAAGAATATCAAACTTTTTACGATTTATGCAGTGTCCTGACCCGATACTTCCTCCAGACATTCTATACATGGCCCTCTTCGCTTGCATCTGTATATAGATATGGAGAGGTGTTAATTCTAAAAGGACTTCTAGGGACGCTGTTGGACAGGTTCTCATAGCCCCAGTTATGCAAACACATGCTAGTCTTTGAAGTTTGTTCAACCCATTGACAGCTGTTTGCCGCTTTGTTCTATCTGACCAAATAACCGCTCCATATGCGATCAGTGGTCGTACAATTACTGTATACATCCATCGTAGTATTTTTGGTGTACATCCCCAACTTTTCCCGGCAATGGATCTACATGTCATAAGTGCTCTTATAGCCTTCTTTGTTATATTACTAACATGCGTTTTCCAGAGTAGCTTCTGGTCGAAAGTAATTCCCAGAAATTTCACCTCTGTATGTAATTTTACCTCCGTACCATCCAGACGAATGGTCTTTAAATTCTTAAGTTTGTGTTTCCTTGTAAATGGTACGATTGTAGTTTTTGCTGGGTTAATATTCAGCCCTACTTTTAAACACCACCTCTTCGTGACTCTCAGTCCCAATTGAATTAAATCACATAGAGTGTTTTCAAATTTGCCTCTACATATTATTACTACGTCATCAGCATAACCCTGGATCATAAGTCCAGTATTTGTTAATTCCTGCAGAAGTTCGTCTATGACGATACTCCACATTAGTGGAGACGTTACCCCACCTTGTGGACAACCTTTTGTCGTATTTACGACCAGAGAGCCTGAACTCATTGGTATCTCGACTGCTCTAGTCTTCAGCATGTTTCCCATCCAACGTGCTAGGGTATTATTAACCCCCCTTCGGATGAGAGCTTCTTTTATTGCTTCATGCGTGGTGTTATCGAAGGCCCCTTCGATATCTAAGAACGCACATAAAGCTATTTCCTTTGCTTCAAGGGTGTCATGTAGTACACCTGCTAATTGATTCAAGGCAGTTTCGGTCGATCTACCTGCCCTGTATGCATGTTGGCAAGGATGAAGCGGTACACTTACTAGAACTGTCATCCTTACATAATTATCTATCATCTTTTCGAGAGTCTTAAGTACAAATGAAGTCAAGCATATTGGTCTGAAGGATTTAGGGTGAAGAGGATCCTTCTTCCCTGCCTTCGGAATAAAGACAACCCTTGCTCGTCTCCACGCCTTAGGTATATAACCCAGGGCTATACTTCCTCTAGCAATTTTCATAAGTGGATGTAGAAGAACTTCTATACCTTTTTGCAGCAGACCGGGAAATATGCCATCTACACTCGGTGATTTAAATGGTTTAAAAGTGCCCACTGCCCACCTTAGTCGTGGTTCTGAGCATATTTCCTTCGCTACCATCCAGTTTTCTTTATTTATTCTACACAACGATTGTAGGTTATGTAGTGTCGTTGGCTTAAAAGATCCTGGAAAGTGAGTATTGAGAAGTAGTTGGGCCTTTTCTTCCTCACTCTCAGTATAACTTCCGTCTTCTCTTTTCAAGCTGACGGAAGATATGGTTTTATCTTTTGCCATGACTTTGTATAGCTTTGAGGCATCAGTAGTCTGATCAATATTTTCACAAAATCTTCTAAAGCTTATTCGCTTCGCTTCTCTAATTCCATTATTATATGTCGTTAGTAGGCTTCTATATCTTGTCCAATCCTTAGTCTGTTTTGATCTGTTAAACAGCCTGCGAACCTCAGTTCGCAGTTTAGCTAGGTCTTTGTTCCACCAAGGTACGTCTTTGGATGAGTTTACTGTACTTATCGGACAGCTCTCCTCAAATGCTTCAACTACGACCCTGTTGAAATTTTCCACCATTGATTCTAATTCTAATTCATTTCTGATATGGTTGCCAACCTTTAAGATAGTTGTATTATTATTCAGATTATCTAGATACAGGTCCCAATTTGTTTTCTTGGGGTTTCTAATTCTTCTATTGATGGTGGGAGAACCTACAATGTCAAATCTTATTATTCTATGATCAGACATTGATGGCTCACTCGACACCCTCCAGTTGTTGACTAACTCACTCATAAAAGTATTTCCTAGTGTTATGTCTAGTACCTCTTCTCGTGTTCTAGTAACAAAAGTTGGTGTATTACCCAGATTGAAAATTTCTAATCTATTACTTAGAATAAATTCAAGAATGTACTCACCCCTTTTGTTGGTGTCCGTGCTTCCCCACGCCTCGTTGTGTGCATTGGCATCGCATCCGAGTATAAGTGGTAGTTGTTTCTTGCTGCAGTATCCCACCAGTTTATCGACCAAATCCGGTGGAGCATGGACGTCGTCTCCTGGGAAATATGCCGATGATACCACAACATCCCGAATGCTGCCATTGATGGCCATCGGTATTTGAACCGCAACTAAGTCTCCAGACAGGAATTCTGAAAGACAAATATACTTCAAACATTTGTTAATTAATATGCAGGCTCTTGGTTTTTCGCACCGAATATCCCAAATTACCTGCGTATCTTTTCCTGCCAGACCTCTAATCTGTCCCCTGAAAACCCAGGGTTCCTGGACCAGCACTAATCCAATATTGGTCTTGGTGGCTGCTCTTGCGATTACTGCCGAGGCAGCTTTCGCGTGATGCAGGTTAATCTGCGCAACCTTAGTGCTGGTCAATACGAGCTTATTGCTGCGAGTCTTCATCCGTTGTCAGAGTATCGACCTCTGACAAGGCGCCTTCCTGGGATTCATCATCCATGTTCAGCAGGGTGAGGTCGATGTCGTCAAGCCCATCTACTTCGTGTGGAAGCAAATTGACTTCCTCGACCTGCTCTTTTTCAGCTGCTTCGATAACTTCAGCTACCTCTTTTGGAAGTTCTTCCTTTTCCTTCGGTGGATCGCCCGAGGAAGCTGCAGAATTACCCGGTTTAGTTACCCGCGGTTTATGCAGATGGACTGGAATGGAGCCGAACCTGTATCGAATGATGCAGTCGTTTTTTTTGATCGCGTCGAGCGATCGGTCATCCACTCCGATCGTCATTAGCTTGCCCTTGCCTTCATCCTTACTCCTGAAGATTCTCCACAGGACTGTGTGCAGACCCTCATTTTGGGCAATAATGAGGTTTAGGAGCATCCTCGTGTCCACTCCTGCAGCCTTGGGGAGATAAATAGTCATCATGTGCACACTGGGTATGTTCTCCCCAGTGCACGTCGACAACTCAACTCCCTTCCAGCTGGCCAGTTTTGGGACCGTTAGTTTCAGCCATTCAGCCGTTTCCTCGCCAACGCAGTCCACCAGTATGAGACCTGGCCTAAAATGAATGCCGTCGAATTGGATTTTTGATCTCCAACCTTTAAACATTTCTCCTACAATGGCGTCTTCAATCTGTCCTAGCTCATCACGCGTGAGTATGTGCTCCGGATACTTCTTTGGTAGTATGGCCAGTCTATTTGCCTTGGCGGCGCTAGCATAACTAACACCAGGCTTCCTGGTTCCTACCTTAAATACAGGCGCTATACGCTTAGATTCGTCGGCTTTATTTTTCTTAGCCGCATTGCCTAACTGCGGGCTAATTTCCTCCGCGCTCCTCTTCCTAGAACTTGTCGTCGGTGAGTTTTTGGGGCGGTCTAGTACCTTCTTCTTGGCCTCCTCTGGCGTTAAGCCTTCCTTGAGGTATCGCATATACCATTTGGCACCTGCGCCACTCAATCCCGTTGATTTCCGCACATCTCCCATTTTGGTCTGTCCGGATATCTGTCCAGTACTAGTCGATGGTTGTTCGTCCCTAGGGCCTACTGAACCACGACTTTCCTTCAGTATCGGTATTCCTGGTCTAGGCTTGGAACCAATCTGAAGCTTGGTGTCCTTACCCTCCTTCCGTTTGTCAGTTTTCCTGCTGCTAGATATTTTAGCCTGACGATCAGTATCTCGGATATAATACTCCGCCTGATCTGCCAGTTGTGTTGCGGTATGAGTTCCCGCTAGTTTTTTAATTTTGTTTAATTCATCCATATAAGATCCCACGAGTGTAGGGGTAGGTAGGTCCGCCGTGTCATAGCCCCCAGTAACACGGTAAGGTCACAGTTACTCACTGAGTCGACCAAGTATCAGTGAGGCTCACGTTAGAGACTGGGCTATTTAAAAAAGGGCCCCCAGCCAGGCTGATCCTCGGCACGGGTCGCATGACACCTTGATCCGACCCTAATACCTCCAACCATGATAAGAGTGCAGAAACAGGTGCTGTACTATTGATGAGTATCAAACACCTATCTTTCCATCCTTATCTTAGCTGGACACCCCCTGCTAAAATACAGGTATCTGTGGTGTCCATTACCAGCCGGCACCCTCGAGGAGGGTTCAGTGGAGGAGTTTTGCCGACCATTATTTACTAACTTTAGTTAAGATTTTGAAATGAAGCTACTGGTAATAACTTGTTACCTCCTATTTGATAGGTTATAATAATTGTTACTTTTGTTACAATAATAAAATTTCAGTATACTATTATAATTTGTCGCAATTGTTACTTTTGTGACAAATTGTAATTGTGGTGACTATTATAATCCTATCAGAAAAGACCGGTAAGTGAAAATACAAAAATTTATAAAAATTGTAATACAATTTTTAATATCATGAACCACCTTAGGGTGGTATATTTTCTAATGTGGTGCATTCATAATATTCGGTGGGGCCGACTATTATTTCTTTATAGTTATTAAATTTGTTTGAACCTTTGTATTAAACTTCAAATGGTACTTTACTCGTACACACAACTGAAATAAATACTTCAATCAAATTAGGCTGGTTCATAGCATTCAAAATTATAAAATGAAGGTACATGTACAATAGCTGATAGGTTTGACTATGATTTCAAATTGGTTTTAGTTAGTTCTTGTACAAAGTAGATTACTTAAAGATGTTATGGTGTATTTAAACTTTGCCAAAGCCTTTTTGTTTTAAGATAAATATCTTTTATGATTCGTTTGTTGTCAAAAAAGTTTAACGCATATTTTATGCGTAATATATATTATTTATATTATACATAAAAGTTGGTTTAGATTACTAAAAAATATACTTTCATAAGTGAAAAATGCAAACAGAAGAAGAACAGGAACTCTATTATTTATATACATAGTACTATATTAAACTTATAACTTTTAATTTAATATTTAAAAAAAATGCATAAAATGGTAATTTTAATTAACATCAAACTGACTGTCGACCTTAATTGATTTTATTATGCAGTGTTTCAGTTTATTTCTTTTTCTCATTAAAATTTTATTATTAAAATAAAATGTTGATTAAATCAACTGCACACAAATAAAGCCGGCGACATTGTGCAAAGCACCGAATCAGTTTACGAAATCCGTATTATATTTTCAAAATTAAGTCATTGTCAAATTAACATTAAAACGTGGTAAAATTGAAAATTACGGCGTAATAATTGCATTGAGCTGGAGGTGGCAGTGGTGGCCTGTCAAGCGTACCACTGCAAACATTTGTGTGTGATTCCATGACAAGAGGAAATGCGATTTAAATGAATGCGAAATTCGGAACATAAATTAATATGCCGTAAATGCCAAAACCCAAAACCCAAAACCGCTAATAATGCACAACAAATTAAGGCAACAATTAAATTTACGTTTAATTTGATATCAAAAGAATCCCATGTTCAAATGTACATAATTTCAAATGGCAATTCCGCGATTTGGTTTTAATCTCGGAAATATTTAAATTGCCTTCTGCTCTTTTGGTTTATGCTAAATTTTTAAAAATGCTTAAATTAATTTTATATACATGGCAACACTGAAATACACGAGAAACTTTGCGAGCCTGTTTCCACAAACATTTTTCCTCGAATATTTGCAAGGCACGCGAAATCTTCGTTTCTTAAAATTTCTGAAGGTTCTTTTTCGAGGTTTGCAAACTTGCGAAGTTTCGAGGTTTTCGCGGCAGTGTCGCGTTTAAGGGAATTGCCCCATTGGTGCATAGTAGTAGTATAAGTGGAAAACTGATGGAACTCTACCAGCATAAGTAGCATAATTAATGCCGTTTTGATACTACAATCTTCTGAAGTGGGGGGAGGGATCAATGCTGAAGCCATCCATAATTGTTTAGGAAATTTAAATATAACAGCCAAATCCAGCGCCAATGCAGAGCCCTTCCTGACCTGGTCATTATCTACTATGCTCCTATGTCCTGAAATCCAGATAAGGTTAATTATATGTCTGTGACAGAGAAGATCCAGTTCATTTTTACATTGGTGAACTAATTTTTATGTTATAATATTAGAAGATAAGGCTTTAAAAGCTGCCTGACTAGCTAGCCATGGCTATGCTACAAGCTTCAAAGAAATCTATCAATTCAGCTTGAAACACACTGGCCTCATCAGGAAGCCTAAGAGATCTATTGATGCATAACTGCAATAGAACGAATTCTTACATTTGACTGAATTTATGATTACATTTAATAGAAGTCTCTCACAATATTTCAAAATATTCTTACTAGCTTAAGTTAAAATGTTCAAATTTTTATTAGAATTGTTAAATCATGTAATAAATTATGAAAAAAAGAATGTAATATCTATTGCAATAATAATTAATGTCCATTATGTGATAGCTAAAGAAGGAGTCATTACCTACTTATCTTAATTTTTAATTAAATAATGATATCAGTTCCCAGTCTTTTTTGGCACCACTCAACGATAAGAATAGCTCCGCAAGTGAAGAAGATTTAACATAAAAGAAGTTATTTATTTTATTAATTATATTGAGTATTTGCAGTACAAAATCGAACCAACCATTATATATATATATGTAAATATTTACCTTGCATATTTCTCTATGTTCTATATTTAATATACACCACACGTGATTCACACAAACTGATAAGTTTGAGCCACATAAACGTTTTCAATATTTCAACATTTTGTCTCAAGAAAAACAGAAAAGTGTATACAAAATACTCAACCAATATTTCAAGTTTACAAATGCTACATACAATTGTGGGTGTGGTCATGGGCCGATTGGCTCTAAAATCAAAACAGTTTATCTAAGGCATAAGAGCAAAAACGATTCGCTTAGGCAGACGGACGCTTTGCTAGAGCGCTATAAATCTTTGCACTAATGTACGAGTACATTCGCGATGCCAGAGCGGATATAAAGCGATGAAATATAAAAGTAGAGAACGTCACTTTAAGTGTCACACAGATTTAAGTGTTGATTCTATCTTTAGCAGTGACGTTTTTTTCCCTAAAGTTTAAGCATTCAAAGATTGTTTTCTATTATAATAAATTAAAAATTCAGAAGTAAGAAGTTGTTTCGACATCTTTGCATACATATATTATACTTATCTTATATAAAGCCAATCTTCAGAACGTTTCTCCAGTACAGATCTTACCATGTATATAACTCGTTTATGAAAGAAATTGTTAAAAGATTTAATTAAACTACATAAAAGAAACATGAATCACAATAACAACAAAAAACATTTTTGTAGAATTGCATTTCAAAAATCTTTTCCACTGTATCCATAAACATATTTTCAACTAAAACATTCATCAGCAATTTTGAGCGATCCCAACAAGCGAACTTCCGTTGCAGTGCGACATTTTTAATTTATGTTGCAAAAGCAACGAGAACACAACAACAACAACAGCAAAAAAATGGAAGAAAGAAAAAAAAATGCCGGAAACACGTCAGCATAAACAAAAGTGCAGGCAGCATTTTGGGCTGATAATGTCGGATTTAAAGCCTACTGCAGAAGCCTCGTTCGGCTTTGTGTTGCTTTTGTGTTGCCGCCTTTGCAGCTCCGTGTCGCTTTTGTTGTTTTGTTGTTCCTGATTTATGTGCGGCATGGCGGCATTTTTGCTGCCGAAATGTAAACAAAAGGTTAAATGCCATGAAAACCGCTTAAATTTTCAATTCGAATGCGTTAATAAAGTTTGGCTTTGTTTTTGTTTTTGTTTCGTTTCGTTTTGTTTGCCAATGGATGCAAATTAAAAACGCGCCGGCAACGCTTCGAGGGTGTTTGCCAATTCAAAACATTTTACGGTGCAAGTCCAGTTTTGGTGTAGTAATCAAATTTCTATGATGGATGAAATTGTTATTAGCAAACAAAGAGATTCAAAAATTTTTTTAATAAAATTATTAAAGTTTTTTAAATGAAATGAAAAACTTAACTGGAATTTCTTTGTCATAAAAACTGACATCATTGCAGTTAATCATAGCAATTTTTCTCGATTGGCACACGCTTTATTTGTGTCAATTTAAGCATTAATCACAACACTCGTTTCGAATCGAAGAGTATATAAATCGAATCATATTGAAATGAATTCTTTCAATGCCAAATACCAAATGCAGTCACGACTTTACCAACAATAATAGCAATAACAACAACAGCAACAACTACTTGTCGAAGCGCAAAAGAGCAGAACAACTTAACGGTAATTGAATTTGAGGCCAAAAGTCTTTCTATTGAAATCGATAAATACTTTAAGCCGAGTTAGCAAGCATTTGTGTGCCATTCATTTTGGACTTTATTGAGGAAGCGAAATCGAAATCAAACGCCATTTTGTAGCGAGGTCAAAGCGAAGATTTAAGCCGAAAACTTTTGTTTTGGCTGAAATTTCAATTCCAATGCAATTTGTTGAATTTTTTCGCTATACCAAACAAAAAGTGAATTCGATTCGAAAAGTACTTAAAATGAAGTTTAGATATTTTTGATTATATTGATTGATTATTTTGATAGTGTTGAATTTACTGTGAAACATGCCTCCACAAGAAATATACCGGATATATTACTTGTAATTTAACCAGTATTGTCATTGAGCTATCAGTTGCTCAATACTTGAGTTTGAGATTTTAGAAAATATGGAATGTACTCGCAAATATTTACTATCTCTTCCCGTTCGATTCCTTTCTTGCGAATTCGTTGGCAGTTTTTTAGGTCTACACACTACTACAAGCACCCTGCTTGTGTCAAAAATTTGATCAATTATTTATTTTTTTTTATAGATATCTCGCTTACAAAAGTAATATGTATATAAAAAGTGATATTACTTGATATCAGGCCGTCGTAGCGATGTCTTAAAAGTCTGCCAAATACAATTTCAACGAAAGACAAAAATTAAAGAATCAACAAAAAAATATGTATTGTATACATTAACTTTTTATAGAACATTTGGGCTCTTGTAAAGATTCTTTTGACATGATTTGCAATTCATATTAAGCAATTCAGTATACAATAGAAATCTAAACAATTTTTTTTTTCAAAATGCATGACACGTTTGATGACATATCAGTGACAAAATCAATTATTTTTAAAAAATTCAAAAGTTTTTTGTTAGTAAATATCATATACAATATAAAGCATAATGATAAAAGCAAAAAATAGAAACAAAATTATAAAGAATTGAAAATTTTCTATATATCATAGAAGATGGCTTCATATTAGCTTGAATAAGGCTCCAAGCTTTTCGACAAATTCATTGTTTACTTATTAATTAATTAAATTTCTCCTAAGTACCCCAAATAACTCAAACTGTGTTGCATATGTTTTATACAAAAATTGATAAGTCCCACTGGGGACCTTTGGGACTTGAAAAACAAAGAAGAACTTACTTTAAAATATATAAGAGTCGAGCGTTCCACTGCGGATATTCAGCGAACTAAACAACTGAAATTTTATTAACAATTTAAGTCGACTTATTCATGAATCGACTAAGCACTTTGCAAGAAATTACTAACCCTAAACCTTTAAGAATGTACTAGGAAATTAAAGTCACAGTTCAGAAGCGCTATTGGTTAAATAACAGGTGAAACAAGTCGATAATTTTATGTGAATTAACTAATTACTTAATTTATCTTTTTCACTTTTCTATTTTCTTTTAACACTTGTCGAAAGAAGGAGATTCCTTTCAATTTTAATATATATAAATATTTGAATTACTTCAATATTCATTCATTCTCTGCAAGTCTTGCGAACGAGAAACTCTTCCAGTCCAAATAAAACTTTGGACGGAATCCTCGTTTGTATAGTAAACAAAAATATTATGAAATTTTATTTTTATTAATATTAACAAATTGTCAAATAAACAACGAATTGCTTCAATGTTAACAAGAAGTTCTCCAATCCGGACACTACGGAACAGGAGAAATTTCATCCGACTAAAGAGGTAATACATTCGGACCACAACTTGCAAAGGAGCAACTATAAACCAAATATTTACGAAACCAAAAGCAAAGCTTTAATTTAATCTAAAGGAAAATGCAAGACTATTAAATGTGACTGGCTCCTCCTTATAATAAACTACAAATAACGACAATAACATTTATATATTTCTTTACAAAATACCAAGAAAAAAAAGGACACGTTTACACTGAATGGCTTTCAATGTCATTTTTCGTAAAAATATGCAATTCTTCTACTATAAAAGCGTCGCATCACATCAATACATACATACAAACATATTTCAATATTAATATTAAATTTGCTGGAAAGGGTTGCATCAGTGTGAGTGTGAGTGCGCGTATTGCGGTAGGTTTTTGATTTGTGCACAAACGCAAACGCAAAAATTCGGTTTAGCAGAGTGAATGACGCATGGCCGAAATGGTTTGGGGATTGACGGAAGCCGGGATAGATAAGTGAAATTGTGCAACTGCCAGTTTGATATGAAATTTATGCAATTTCAATGAAATTCAAAATACACACACACATACAAACACACACATATATACTCGTACCATAAAGTATGAATGTGTGCAAGTGCACAATTTTGCATAAATTGTTTCCTTTTTTTTCGCTCTCTTTTTTCATACAAACATGTTGTTTTTGTTTTTATTTGTTGAAAATTTAATAAATTTTCTGGAAGAGTGCACTTAGCAGGAGCGGCAGCAGCAGCTGCTTAGACAAAAAATTTATCAAAAAAAAAAATAAAAACATTGCAAATAATATAGCTTACCATTAAGCGCATTCACCCGTGGCCGAATTTTACTTAAGAGTAACGCAGAGTGTTGCAGTGTGCTTAGCGCACAAAATAATGCATATATATAATATGTATATATAATATTTATCTACTATAGTAGGATAGAAAAAAGAGTTGATATTTTATAGAATATTTAAGGAGCACTTTTGGTATGTACACACGTGTACGTCATTTTGAGAGCGGCAGAAAAAATGTTATTAATCGTTTAGGAAAATTTGTTTGGTCGTCTTGTACGATAGATATACTAGAATATACTATATAGGATAGGATATACTATATTGGATAGGATATACTATATAGGATAGGATATACTATATTGGATAGGATATACTATATAGGATAGGATATACCATATTGTACCTGAGGAACATTAAATCGAAACCAGATTTTTCGAAAATATGTATATATACAAAGAAGCGATGTTGACAATCAAGCAAGCGATTTTATTGTTGTACTCTGATCCATTGGTTTAGCCAAAAACAAGATTCTGCAAAAACAACAATATAAAGGTGACAAATTTTCCCTTTGATTACTTTTTCGAAAACATTTCGTTTCGTAGTGTATAATTCGTTTACACTCTAAATGAAATCTTCACTTCAGAGCGATTAAAAACTTGCATCTTTGGTCGCTGATGAGGAAGGGTAGCACCATCCGAATCAACTGTCCGACCAGCTACTATTAAATTGTTGTAGACTTAAGAATTATCAAAAACTTCGTTTGTTAAAAGGACCTTGATCTCGAATATTATTTATCTTTTTGATTAGAAAGAAGTTTACTTAACAATTTTTTTTATAAGCTTTCACAATTTGAGACAAGATTTGCATATACGGAGTCTGAACGACTAAAATAGTTTGCAAAGAAATTATATTTGGATTCACATTAAGCCTTTATTTACCTTTAAGAATAACACTTTTAAAAAAAGTTTTCCAATTTTAACTTCTGGTTTTAAAAACTTAATAAACGGTTTCTTAGAATTCAAAACATGAACTCGGATGGATACTTCCTTAAACTTAATAAGAACATCAAAAATAAATTTTGAACAAAATGGAACTAGTTATAAGTTGCTTATTCAAAGCACTTATTTAAATATTATATTTCTATAATAATTTGAACAAAGAACTACCACGCCCATGTCACATTCAAAATATATAACACAAGTTGTTATTGAAAAAGTTTAAATTTTAATATATGACTTCTACTTCGACTATGCCTATGCAAAAATACCCGACGTCATTAAAGAGACAAACTTAAATCTTTGCTTCTTGTGTGTGTTAAAAAAAAGTGGGAGCTTGTATGGGAATGTTCTACTTTTTTTGTCGTCCAACGTAAGAGTAATTTTTTTCCATACGCCACTTAGCCATCGCAGGCGCTAATCTTTGCTGCAACTGACTATGTCAGTGTCGACATACGTACAACTCGTACAGTTTGTGCTTCGGTAATCCAAACTGAACCATTGATTCGGCGTACATTTTTTCTCTGGAAAGCAAAAAAAAAGGAAAATTTTTTGAATTGTTGTACACTTAAAAGAAAAACGTTCTTGAATCAAGCCGATCCGATTGACGAAAGTCTTAAATCATTTTCGAAATTCGTATTTTGAAACTCCTTGAGAATAAAAACGATTTTAAGAATATCAATTTTTTTTTGAGATTTTACATTAAAATTTTAAGATTGAAATATTCCTATTTTCATTTCGAAATTGTCTTGTTTTGAGATTTTTGATTATTGGTGTGTTCTTGTGTGTTACATACTAAATTAAAAAAATTGTGGGCGTGGCAGATTATTCTTTCCGATGCATTAATATACATGTTTACTATATAGCGCATCAAGTTCCTGAGCAATGGTGGTAGGTGTAAAATTGATCTGACCTTTAATTAAAAGACGGCCTTAAATTCAACCAACCACGCCCATTTTTGGTAAAATTTTCGATAATGCCCAAACATTTAGGAGCAGAATTAGCGAATTTATCGAATATTTTAACTGAATTTCACAAGTGGTGGGCGTGACTTAATTAGGTTTAATAGTCATCTAGTATGATGGATGCTTCACAACTCATACTCCAGACGTTTTCATGTAGTCCGCCCATTGTTATTGCAATTGAATAATGCAAAAGAAAATGGTGTATCGGTTTTAATGTACAAAAGCAAGCCAACCAAGCTTACCATTGAGAGGGAGTTAACGCCCCCCAATCGTTTTAAGATTCACCCACAAATTTTACAAATAAATTTAATGCAAAAAAATGTTGAAATGAAAAAATCATTTTTATGTATTGGGAAAGAAAACAAAAACAAAACTGAAATTTTAACTTTTTACTTGATGCATGAATGAAACTCATGAAACAAATACAACCGAACGAAAGGATTCTAAAGAGACATGAAGGTGTAAAAATGAAACAACATTATTTGCAGGGTCAAGTGCAGAGCACCACACACAAACACAAACAAACAAACACCTTTTCATGGCATAGATTCTTTTTATTTTTGTTAGTGTTTTGATTTTTTTTTTTTTGTTCCGAGAAATTCCATAAGCTGAAATCGCTATTGCGACATCAAATCCTGTCGTCGTTGCGCCAAACACAAAAGAAACACAAAAACTGTGACCAGAGGGGCGAAATGGATAAAGCAAAAACAACAACAACAACAACAGACTCGTTGTCTTGTGAATTCAAAAACAAATGCAAGAGACAAAACAACAAAATAACATGAAAAAACAGAACAACAAAAAATACTGCACCAGGGATAACAACGCGCAGGTTGCAAAAAAAAAAGTACGCAAAAAAAATAGATATGAAATGTCAAGTACAACATTTTGCCTTTCTATTTTTGTTGTTGTTGTTGCTGTTGTGTTTTTTTGTGGGTCACCAGGAGCACAAAGAAATGGAAGCAGTAGCAAAACAATGGAAATTGAATACAAAACAAGATACCATAAAATTTTGTTTCATGTTAATTTTTGTTGTTGTTGTTGTTGTTGTTGTGTTTACATTTTGTATAAGACGTGGGCTGAAAAAAGGATATTTCTCTTCTTATTTTTAATTTGCTTTAATTGAATTAAACTTTTAAACTATAGAGAAAATACTTAAGGAAATGCTTCGGGGCGAGGTACAGATGTAAAGTCAAAAATGTAATATTTTGAGTTGTGGCACTTTTGAAGTGGTTCTGCCATATGTTGGTTCTCTCGTAGGTACAGCAATAGAGCAGCTCTTTGGGCATTTCTATCCGATATGAAGAAGCTAACAAATTTCCAACAAGACCAAGTTCAAACAGATAACGCCTCCAGATTCTGTACAGTATTAAAAGCTATTCCTAATATAAAGAAGAACAAGAAACAAAGTCACAACAATTCGCAAAAAAAAAAACACCTGAACTAGCAATACAAAAACAAAGGAAACATATAAATGAAACCAATTGAAGTTTATAACTTTTGAGTTCTTATTTTGATGACTTTAAATAGTTGAGGAAGAGAGACTGCTGCTCTCACTCTTTTTGACAATGAAGACAAGCTGTCAATTACTTCATGTACCTCTAGAATACAATTTTTTGAATACATTTTAAAGCTATACATTAAGCTTTATATATGAATTCGCATTGAGTCAAAAATGACAGTTCAAAAAGTTCAATAAAATTTGGTAGATTCTCCCAGTTTGTAAATTCGAATTGTCTATTTCCAGTCTTCCAGAATTGCTTTACAACATGCTTCGACTATGAGAATTTCTTTGAAAATTAACTCCAGATATGATAGCAAACATGGAAGACCATGGAACAAGAATGAACACTTTATAAATTCAAAAGAGTACTCTGTAAAGTGCTCGAACAATATATTTTACTTAGTATTGTAATGGACTTTTTGATAAAGCTTTTAATGCAGAGTTATCTATAATTATTGTAAAATGTAGACTATGCTTTAAATAAAACACGATCGTTAAAAATACTTAAAACTTCTTCAAATTTTGAATGTTAAGTCTATTTCCTTTATACTTCACAATTTACTTGTACGTATAGGTAATACTTCTATATTGAAACTAACCTACATATCTACATATAAATTAAAAGAAGACAGCCTATCAAAAATGTTGTATTTGTATTTGGATACGTATATATTGTATTTGTTAACTAACATACATAAAAAACTATCAAATCAATCTAGTGGCTATTAAAACACAAAGTTACATACATATATTAAAAAGGTTATAAAAATGCGTGTTTAAATAAAAATCAATAAATATTTTCATAAAAAAATATCCAGTCGTGTCTGGGTATAGTTAACACGCTATATAGTGAACACCTCGATATAGTGAACACCTAAATTCTTACATGGCGTAAATAGTGAACAACATTTTGAAAGCAATTTCAAGCAAAAATCAACAAAAAAACACAAGAAGGAATCAAAAATGAAAGAGGTTATTCGCCAAATTTGTATATTTGCTGTTGATTTTTACAAAATCAGCTGTTCTTGACCTTAGTGGTTATCTGTTTTTGTCGAGTGCAAACCGATTGTGGTTCAAAGGTCACTTTGTGAACGCAAGAAGCAAACGTCTATGCGCCAATTCTTTCAATAAACAAACTGTATTTTGAGCAAATAAAACGAGTTTTTTTAGAAAAATTTGAACCTTGATATAGTGAACAACATCAATACTGTAAACAGGCCTTGCAAAAATTGGTTCACTATATCCAGTCACGACTGTAATATAAATAATATAAAATAATTTGTATATGGTCATCGAAAAATGTCTTATATTTTTTACTGAATATAATTTTTTGAGAATGTTTTCATTGAATTTTACTGAATGTTTGGAATGTTCAAGTGTCATTTAAGATATATTCGTCAATAGATTTTCTGACACAATGTATCTGAAGATTATTAGCAAAATATAAGTATTACATATATGACAATTTTTAAGAATAATTGTGAATAAATTTTCTGCATTACATAACATTAAATTCCGTACAATGTGATCGGTATATGAATAACAAATTAAAGTCTGTGATTATACTTATGGGTCTTATATATCATAATTCATACAAGTATGTATAAGTTCAATTATTATCATCTTCTTTATGTCTAAAGAGTTCTCTTGTTTTTGTTACACAAAAAAAGTTCCAATTATGGTACATGCAAAAGTCAAAGGATTCCACTAACAAACAAAAATAGCCAAACTCAACAAAGTAACTGAATTCTTTGTGCGTTTACTGCAAAGATGTAAACAGAAAATCTACATTGAAAGCATATTTTAATAACAAGGGAAGCTTTTATTTTTAAATTCAATGTTAATAAAACAAAGGAAAAGCTCGGAAATGCATACAAGAATATTAAAAAATGAAAATTTGTAAAGCACATTCAATGCACTCAAGGACTTTTACTTATCATTATTGTAATTCGATTGCGCAAATAATCTCAAACACAAATGAAGTTTGTTTTATATATTTCAAAAAATTTTGAATATTAAATTTTCGATTAGTTTAAACCCAAATTAAACGGATTTATTATTAAATTAAAGCTAATTCTTTGAAACCAAATAACTCAAATTATTTGTGTGAATATTCATTCAACGCTCTTCATCGTTAGTTCATAGCTAAGCCTCGACTATTCGCATCCAAATGGAAATATTCTAATTTAAATGAATTTCCATTCTTTAATTTTACAAAAGGTAAATTTTGTTTTTGTTGTAGTTGTTGTTGTTGTTTTTGATTCGAATGAAAAGAAAGCGGAAAAAAAATCATTACGACTATACGCAATTAATGCAGAGAAAAGGTTGCAAATAAAAATAAAAAAATATGGAATTGTGGCTTTAACTCGGCTAATTCAAATATGACTGGGCTGACTGTTGTACAGTGGGATGTATCCAACATTCTAACTCGTTAAATTTATTTTGTTTTCAAAAATATGAAAACTCAAGCCTTTACTTTATATAATTTTTGTTTTGAAAAAGTTTGGTCAACTGAAAAATTTTTGATATGTTTCTATTACAATTCTCAGATGGTTTTGAATTTCTGTGCAATTAAATGCGAACATTTTCCAGAGAGTGTGTCGTGCCGTTCCTATCCGTGGAATAGAAAATTAGTTTGAGCTGCAATTATTTTGTGCGCATTTCCGCCATTCTCTATTAAAGCATTTCCTATAGAGTGCTTCCGCTATTTTAGAGACGCTAATGACTCACATAAAGGCTAAAGGCAACTGCAAAATAAATTTAAAAAAAGGACGAAAAAATAAAAAGCCGAGAAAATTAAAGCGAACTAAAAATGAAGAAAAACATAAAAAAATAGTTGAACATTTTTTTTTGTTCGTTTTGGCCAGGCCAACACACAAAACCACGAGAAGAAGTGGTTATTGTTTGGAATTTCCTTATTAACAATGGGCGCGCAGAAATGCCGCCGCGCAACTCATAAATATTCTCCACTCTTGTCTTCTTTTTCCTCGTTTTCTTTTTTTTTTTTTTTATTTCTTATTCTATTTTTTTTCTTCTCGAAAGTTTTGAAGGAAATTGTATCACAGATTGTTGAGGCAGACAATAGTTCTGGCTGATAATGGGCTCAGCTTTGATATTTATTTGCTTAAGAAAACATAGCAAAAATACTCTTCTATAGTACTTATACTCGTACATACCACAATTCATTGTAGCTAAGATTTCTTTATCTGCTTAAATTACGATTACATCGATTTAAATGCAGTATCGTTTGAAAGCTTTCATAAAGTCCAAGTTTGACTTTGTTAACTCTAGTTCTGTTATATAATGCTTATGAAAATTTTGTTAATCTGTTTTGCAGACATTCGCTATATGATATAATAATATGACACTAACTTAGAGAAATAAATTCGATTGAGCGTTATATCGTTAGCCATATCATACACGAAATGTTGCATGTACTACTCCCCATACATCTGGAGTTAGATCACTTGATAAATTTTTTTTGTTGTACACTGTCGAGCGAGTTCATCGGCTTTAAAATTTCCTGGAATGTCTCTATGTCTGGGAACCCAGCATAATTTAATTTGTAACTCCGGATAGTTTTTATTGATTTTCGAATTGATCCCAGGGCTCTCAGAGCAGCCCGACTGTCTGATAGAATAAGGATGTTAATACTTGATATTCTGTTTTTAAAAAACCAGGAAGTTACCTCGTGCATTGCACCTATTTCCACTTGAAATAAACAACAGTGATCAGGTAGCCTAAATAAAATATTAAAGTTTAGGCCTTCAGAGTAGACTCCAAGACTCAAGATATAAGATTTAGTTTTGAATTTTATTTTTAGGGAGTATATACAGATTTTAGAGTTAGTTCTTGTTTCACTACTTAACCACTGGACTTCTTAAATTTTATTGAAAAACTGTACATATCCGCCGATATAAGATTCATGGAATTTTCTGTTCTGGATAATTGTAAGCGAAAAAGACGAAGGACGATTTGTTAACGTCGAACCGAAATGAGGTGTGGATAACTTCTTTTTTTCGTGTTAAAAACATAATAAACTCATGCAATTTACTTTAATGTACAATTAATAAATAACGCATGGATTCTTTTAATAATTTATTGTATTCTGCGCGCATTGTTGTAAAATAATCACCTCTGCGAAAAATATTTGAAAATGGTTAAAGTTAATTTATATGCGACAACGTTAATAATAGAATTGAATGTAATTGTTTGGTTCGCACTCTTTTCAACTGCACGAAATAATTTATGATAAATGCTTTTTCACATACCTTTTCGCTATTGTTGTTGGTAAATTTAATTAAACAATTTCATTGTAAAAAAAGGTAACGCAAACGTTAATTAAATAAAAGAGTGGAAATTGTACATTAATAACACATTTTCAGTGTTAAAAAAATATATAAAGAAAAAATTACAATTGAAATAAGCTCTTTTGATCACTTTAGATATATTAGGAAAATAAATCTGTTATATTCAAGATATTGTCATTTAATTCGAAACCACTTCAGTAGTAATAACAAACGTATATAATCTTACATTCACCTCAAAAGTGGCACAACTCAAAAGTTACATGACATTTACGTTGGTCACAAAAATCACTTCAAAAATGTTCATAAACAATAACATGCAAATTTCTTCAAAAGAGGTACAACTCAAAAAGTTAAGTTTTCTACTGGATTAAAGAAACAAACTTATTTCTACCAATCTATAACGCATTTTTAATGATTTTCTGAATGATTCGCATTTCATCAAACATCAAATTTATTCACTCAAAAACATTTTTATGTGTTTACATTTCTAAAAGTGCGCTCTAATGAGTTGTGCCACTTTTGTCAGTGACTCTTCAATATGTACACCATACTTTTAACATTTACATTAAATATTAATTTGAGCTTGAAGTAAAGCACAATAAAGTTTTAAGTCAAATTAAATGTTACTCATACGTCACATAATGCACTTCACTTTGAATACACTTTCGGTAATGTTCTTTACTTCTTTTTAAGTCGTTCCTCACAATCACTTGCACATTTCCGATAGATTATCTAGGCTTCTGCGTTAAATAAGCACACACGCATACACACATAAAATCATATGAATGAACGAGGGATGTTAACTCTTCTCTTTGATTTCAAGCTTCTGATCCTCAGACATTTGTATTAAAAATTGTTTATTTGCAATTTGAGTTATATTATTTTAAAAGAAGATGTGCGAAATAAAAATTAATCCTGAACCGATCATAACATGTATATATAAATTCCAAGATCACCCATTACGTCCAACATTAAAGAATTTTCATTTTTCTATTTAAGAAAAAAAACGAACAGTGTTCCACTGTCCAGGACAAGTAAACTCAATTTCTGTTCTGTTGAAATTTTGGATTCCAAAATTAAACAAAGTTTCTTTATTGCTCATGTTGAATAGTTTAGAGTGTGGGCTGGCATGGTGCCATAGCTCTTATAGGTCCATGGTACAGGACTATTATGCTGTACCTAGGATAGTATCGGAAAAAGGAAATAGAGATATTGGAATGAAGTATTTAGATGGGAAAATTAGATGAAAGGTTTATTCGCTATTTCTCACACGTTGTTTCATGAATGAATTTCTGAAGATTAGGGATAGGAAGAGAATTATTGTTATTCATACTCAGCACATCACTGCCCAATTTTCGCAGTCTCGCTCTTGCAAAAGACGGATACATACAGAGGTAATCCTCTATAGTGTTACTGCTCTCAAGTTAGGACTGACAAATTGGATCGTTGATTACTTCCATGTTGGTAATATGTTGACCACATGTATTATGTCCCGGAATTATATAAATCAGTACTTTTAGGTCATTCCTTCTTAGCTGTAGAAGAAGTTTTGCTAATTTTCTATTCAATTGTTTCACGAAGCCCTTTTGAAAGAATTTAGGCAGATCAGTTACTAAAATGAAGACTTTTAGGCAAATGCTTACTCAATGCAATAAATTCATTACTTACAAGTTTTATTTCCACTTTTATGTTGAATCTAATTTTTTTCGAGTTGGCAGCCCTTAAACGCACTAATACAAACACACAGACACAATTGAAAACTTTTTAAACTGCTTAAGGCTTAAAGTTAATCTCTTCATAAGCAATTTCAAAGTAAACCATATAGAGTGGAAGGCAGTGGAGAACAGGGGCAGAGCAGGGGTAGAGCAGCAGCTTTGACATACTTTCCGCTTTTGCTAAAGAGCACAAACAAACTTCGAACCCTTACAACAAGCTCAGCGCTAAACCAGAACAAAACAAAACTTAAAAGCGGTGCAAAAATAAAAACAACAACAAAAAAGCAACCACATGAACAAAAACAACAACAAGAACAACCAAACAGAATGCTTGATTAAAATGTCTTACAACAGTTTAGAATGTGTTTGGGGGGAGTGGAAAAACAGCAGAAACAAAAACAATAACAAAAAGCAAAAACAACAACAACAAAACAACAAAAATCCAAAACAAGAAGTTATGTCAACGCATATCGAGAAAAGTTTAAAATTCAAAAATTTCCAAACTGCTGAAGAGAAGAGAAGCAGAAGAATACGAACCACAGATCCGTACAGAATGACAAGCAAAATTAGAAGTTGCCTGCGCTGCAAACTCAAGCACACACACGCACACTCACACATATGCACAAATGCACACAAATTGCATAAAAATTCAATTACGGCGCACAGCGCGCGCAAGAATGCAAATTCAAATTCATCTGCGATGCGCTCCGATCCGCTCCGCTGTACGACGACGACTTTTGCTTGCGAGTACATTTTTTTCGATATGGCTATATGATGCACTGAGCTGCGCACAGTGGAAGTTTTTAAACTTTTGTTCGCCAAAATATAAATAATAATCTTAAACTTATAAACAAAGCATAACAGGAAATGTACAAAGTTTCAACTCAATATTTGTAATGGTTGGTTAATGATGTCGTGTTTACAAGAAATACAAATTTTTTCCAATATTTGGGGGTGTGGTCATGAATCATGGTTGCATCTGCTCATCCAAGTCATAAAAGCAAGCAATGTATACAATTTCAGCTCAATAACTCTAATGGTTTTCACGCTTTCATGTTAACAAAAAATTATGAAAGACAAAAGAACAGACGGACAGACCGACATGTCCAGATCGACTCACTTTTTGATTCTGATCAGAATTTTATACATTTATCTATGTAGAGTTTAAGTATTTTTCTATGTTACAAACATTTGCCCAAACACAATAGAGTCCAAAAAGTTGCCGCACCGACTTCTGGTATATAACTGCGGCTACTTCCACTGTGCTGCGTCTCGTTCTCTCATTGCTTTCGTGAACTTTTCTCATTTCCGCGCTGCACATGAGTACGTTCCAAGTACTCATCGTAATCGTTTCGCATCGGATTTTCTTTCAGCATCAAGTTAATACGCAGGAATTCCACAAATTCCATTGAAACAAAAAAAAAAAATGCATTTAAATTGCGAATAGCTTCCAATAAGCCATTTAATAAATATTAATGTTAGTTATGCAACGAATACGATTAATCGTAATCTCTATTAATCGGCAAATTTGCCAATAAATGCGATTTATCTTAATCGGCGATTATTGTTAGAAACTTTGTCTATTATTTTTGTCGCTTTAATATCGTTTTATTATGTCTAAATCACTTTCATATATAATTGGTATTAATCATTTGAATCGAACTTATGTGTCTGTCTAAAAAATGTGGTTGAACTTTTTGAGTAAACTCATAAAAAGAAGAAGTGGACTTGTTTCTTTTAGTGTCATACATTAATCTTTCAGATGACGCCATATTTTATTTGAGAAAAATACAAATTATACAACTTTCCGGAAAATTGCTTCGATTTATTTTGCTATAAAATCGATTTCATCAGAATGATTGTTTTTTAATACTGAACTTATATCTCCTTATCCCTTCTCTAAAAACAGTTTGCAACCCATAAACTAAAAAACAAACATTTAGAATCTGTAAATTTGCAATACTTATATTAAATTTCGTTAACTTTTTCATATTTTTCATTTCTATTGTGCAGCCTCACTGCCCTACAAACACATTTCTTGCAATCGTTGTGGGCCTAATTTTTACTATGTGATTTGGAACTAGAAACCCACTGGCTGGGTAGTGAATTCTGCGGCTCCATTGGACCAGTGCAAAGAATTGTTATGCCGTTTCCTACTCCTCTTGGAAGAGTCGACCTGAATCATTTTCTACCACTGCTATTTTCTTCAGTTGGTAATTGAGTTTACTGTGTACTGTTAATAGTTCAGTGTAGAGTTTAATGACCTTTCTGCTTAGATTAAGATATGTACTGGGTCAATGTGCCTCCTTTACTGCCGCATGCCTGTTTGGGCTCTCCAATGCTCAAATCGACTTTGTTTCTCCCATATACTTATCAAGTTAATTATAAAGCTACTGTTAACCCCACAGAAGGGTTCCGGACCTATGATTGGAGTTTCTCTCGCAACTTTCCAAAATTTTTCAAAATTATTGGGAATTTTCGAGGATCGAAGATCAATATCTGAGCCGTCAGGTAAGAATGGATATGTATCCTTTAAAAAAAATTGAATATAATCAATTGTAGGTTTAATATTTTTATCGACAAATTATCGATATTTAAATGTCAGTATCGGTATTATAATATCAACCTTTCCAAGAACAATTATCAATCTGTCCTTAATACAGTTTCCAATAAGTAAAATTTTCGGTTTGAAAAAGTTAAAGTTACGTTATCAATTTGCACGCTGACATAGGAAGACCACACTCCAAACACTTTTAACGACAGGCTAAAAATTTAAAGTCAAATTGTTATTTGAAGTTTTATTCTATTTTTTGTTCTAAAAGCTTATATAAGTATAATAAAAGCTCTTCCCCAGTGGAAAAAGTTTAGAAATTTGCTTATTTTATGAAGTTGAATTTGTGGAAAATATTTGATAATATAATAGAAACACGCCTCAACAATAGAAACGAATGAAGCAACAAAAACGCACGCAGCACCAATTCGTCCTGTACACATGATTCTATAAAAATTGTTCATGCCGCCTACACAGTAGAACAACAAATCGAAATAACAAAAACAAAGCAAAAAATTCAGTCAGTTGCGTAAGAACGTGACCAAATAGCAACGCGGCTATATGCGCTGTGTTTGGTTTCTGTGTGTTTTTTTCTGTTTATGTGGGTGCAACAAATTGCACTTTTGTGAATGTATGAACACACACATAAGAGTATATATACAGACATACAATTTATAAAGCATAGCAGCAGAGAAAAACTGAAAAACCGCAGAGGAAAAAACATTCACACACACGTACAAAAAATTCATACGCAATCATTCAACCAACAACAAAAAATAGTTTTCAGTTGTATAAAAGACCATTTTGCTTTTTTTATAAAATGTTTTTTATACATAGTTGCATTTTTCCAACACGTTTTTGCTAAAACAAAGAAATGTGGCGTAGGCACTTCAGCTGCGCACAGTACTTGCTGATTGTTTAAAAATGTAACAAAAGACAAAAATCTTAAAATTAAATTTACTAATATGAGTTTATGAGAGTTATTCTGGCCGAGACTAACAGTTTCTTCATAATCGTGTGGTGAATAGAAGTTGTCAGTAAAATTGTGAGCAACTGACAAGCAAAAAATATAACAAAATTTCTTTTTTGTTGTGATTTTTCTACTATTTTTGTTGATAAAAGTTAACGAAAATAACAATTTCGTTAAGTTTTCTATTGGTTCAGTTTGTTCTTCCATTTGTTAACGTTCGTAAGGAGGCGCGGTAGGTATGACAGTTTGTATATATAAATTATCCGCATCGAATTTTGATTCGATTTAACGATTTCCTTCTGTCCGTAAGTCTGTTTGTCACTTCGATTACAATGCAGAGCTGGGCACGAACTAGTTTAAAAGTTAAATGTTCATTAACGAAGTTAATTTTTTTTGCAAATTTTTAACTTTCCCGTTCATATTGAAAACCACTGAAAAATTAATTAACTCGTTTTAAAATTCTTCCGTTAATTCAAGTTAGTAAAGTATAAAATGAACATTTTAAGCTTAATTTATATAAATAAATAAAAAACTAAAAAGTGAGCGCAAACTTTTATATGGAAAGTCAAATAATTGCTTTTTGAAATTTTTGAAAAACAATTTTTGTTTTGTTTTTAGGCCAACTTTTTAGCCTATTCTTTTGCATTAAAGTCACAATCCAAAGTCATGAAAGTGTTGGCACATTTGTTGTCATATTGTTTTTATAAATAATCGTTTTACCAAGATGAAAAGCTATGGCAAGTAGTCAACGTCACTCTTTTGTTGATGTGGTCTGCTTGATTTAAATGGTAGATCATTTAGAAATTTAACCAGCAAGTTCTTGTTCAATTTGTAATCTGGATGAAATAAAAATTACATGTTTGTCCTATTTTTGTTAATATAGGATTGTTTGGCAACAAATTTCTTCGAATTGCTGAAGTATTGAAAATTTTAAACGAAGCCAACTCCAAAGCGCTTTATGTATTTTTATCGTACTCCCTTAAATATAGAGAACTTATAATAAATGAATACAATTGTTGAATGATAAACTAACAAGAAGAATGTTAGAATAAGTATATATTAAAACGACACACAATATAAATTATTATTGTAGTAATATAAATTAATTTTTATATTTAATGAATACAAATCTAATCTTGTCATCTTGTTTTGTGGTCCTTATTCTAAAACAACTGTGAGAAGCAAAAGCTTCATAAGCCTTTTATTATTTTTCAAAATAAAATGAAAATTTTGTTAACATTATTTTCATTTTAAATTTCTATACAATCACAATTTACATTCGGCGTACTGTGTTAGGCGAACAATATCGGTTATGGCGGTGGACGCCACTTTACAGACAATTTCACATTTTGCAACTTCTAAGGACGAAGTTTTACAATTAACATGTCAGAAATTGAAAAATAACAGATAAAAGTTTTGAAATTGTAAATGTATTACGTTTGCATAATTTTCAAATGTACTACAATGAAAAATTGTGAATATTACTCATACCCACCGCAGTCCGCATTATTCCGTATTTCGCATTCGAGTGGGCAGCACAGAATATCGATTTAATGCAAAACAAAAGTTGAGTTTGCCATCAAAGAGAAACAATTTCGATTTCGATTTTCTATAAGATTTAATTTGTATTTTATGTTGACTTTATTTAACATTTAAATTTCGGAATCTGATCAAACCAAATATTTTAGCAATTTGTTTGTTTGTTTGATTGTTTTGTGTTTTATCTGGGCGAATATGTATTTATGGATTTTGGATTTTCATGCATATTGCACGAGTGTACATATTGTTTCAGTTGGCAATATTTTTTTGCATGACTCACAATTGGGCATACGGCATTTGCAGCAAATGCTTTAAATTTGGACGCCAGTTAAGAGGATTCTAGTCTATCATACTTTGTGCAAATATTAAAGTTAGCACAACTTTAAAAGTATACAAAACCATTCAAAGGAAATCCCTCAAGTATTTTCATTGGTTAATTAGTCAATTAACTCTTTCCGTTTGTATGTGTGTGTGTAAATATTTAAAGTGCTCCGGGCTTAATGACCACAATCGATCTTTAAATGGCAAGGAGCCATTTCACTTCACTTCAGTTCACTTCGGCTGCTGTCTGTTGTCACGTGTGTTTTGTTTTGTTGTCGCCTATATTGGTTTAAATTGTAAACGCTTTCGACTGGTATAGGCCAAAACAGCCGGAAGCTTAACACATTCGTTTATACACATTTTCATAATTCTGTGGTAATTTTGCTAACCAAAAATTAATTGAGTTTGGTTCTCGGCCACTCGCCGCTGGCCTGCAGAGAGTCTGCATAAATTCGCATTGGTAAAATTTTAAAAACGATTTATCACACAAGTTGCTCCTAAAGTTCAATGTGCAATGCCTTTATTAGTTTGTCTAATGGAGACTTGACTTTAGAAGGAAATGCGGCATTTGGAGGTAAAACTTGACATTTTCAGTTTCGCGAAAATGGAAATAATATTCGAAATAGCTGATTTATGATATTTAATTTAAAATATAAACTTAATATATTAGAAGTAATTTAAAGATAAACTGGAAGTTCGATTTTGGTGACCACACGTAACAGATTAGTACACAGATACAAAGAGAAGTAACTTGCAACACAACCAAATGTATTTCTATCTCAATTCTGTGAACATTTCAATAGCAGGTAAATTAAAAAAAATCAAATAACCTGTTTACCTCATACAGGCATCATCAGTATAGATAGCTAGGACTTTGATATAAAAGTTGGACACCTTCTTTCAAATGTTAAGCTTCTTTTAACTTAACTTTAATGAGTTTTTCCGACAGTTTCGTTTTCCGATTTTTTTCCAATTAATCTGTTTTGATTTGATGCTCTTTACAAACATTGTTTATCATCCTTCAATGTTAAATAAATTAAATTATTAATGGTTGTGTATTTATTTACTGCCGAAGGACTTTTGCCTGTTCTGGTTTGTCGTTTTCATATGGCGTCATTCAATGGTTCACATGTGCTCAACTGGACCTAAACTGAACTGACCTTACTGACCACCGGGTCTGCTAAATTAATATAAACCATATTAACCGGAGAACAACAACTGCAAAAACAACAACAACAACGACAACAACAGAAAAGTAAACTAGCCATTGTTGTAGAATTATAAATAATTGCGGTCTTTTAAGCTAATCCCATAATCGTAAGCAGAGCCGGCAAAATTTCGGGACACAAACAATTTATTAAGACGTAAACAAACATTGTCCCCAACAAAATTATTAAATATCCAGCGAGTACTGTTACGCAATGTTCGATAAACATTTTGGTACACTAAGAAAAATTATCAAAATTAAGAGTTAAATGAAAATTAAAAATTTTGAGAAAAATTTACTTCCTTAAGTTTTTGGTTTGTGCTAAACGTACTTATTCAAAAATTTGTTGTAAAAACTCAATTTTTGAAATTATTGACTGTTAAATTAATGTTAATTTAATTCAGTTCAATAAAGATCTTCTTTTTTTTTTTTTGGTGTATTCCAGCGAATCAGACCGAGTAATAAGCGCCATGATTAATGGATAGCCAACTGTTTTTGCACTGTGCGTGAGCCTGTATGTGTATGTGTGTGAGTGTGTGTCTGTGTGTCAATGTATTTAATTTATGATTTTTTTTTGCAACATATCCATGGGATATGAGTAGGTCAGCGAAAGATTTCAAGCGTGTAACCTTTTGTATTCGGTAATTTTCCTAAGGCTATTTGTGTTGCAAGCTTTATGAAAAGGTTTCAAGCAATGTGATGGCACACAGAGTAAATGTCTACATGTCAAAGTAAGCTGAATTAATATTTGAATTTTTTTAATTATAACATTAAAGTTGGTTAAATGATTCGTTTGCGGTTTGTTAGAGATTCGTAAAAGCGATTCGTAAAGGTCATACCAAAAGGAATTTGCAAATGATATCGTTATTGATTCGTTAGTGAACACTCACAAACGAAACTAACAAGAATTCGCAAATGATTTCGTAATTGAATCATTAATGAACATTCACTATGATACATAAATGAATCGGCTTTTAAAAGAATCGTAAAAGTCGATTCTACGGTTCGTTAACAAGCACGAATTCACTTTTGGCTGCGGATCATTAGTGATTCATATGCGAATGTTTTTTTTTTTCGAATAAAATGCGATTCGTTAATTGAATCATCGTATCAAATCGTATGGTTTGTCGGATTATATAAGTACTAAAATGTTCTTAATATTAACCACTATAGGTGGCCTAAACTAGTGATCAAATTTCGTATAACTAACAACTCAGTTATTCATTTTCTGATTTCATGTCCTTGTCAAACTTTAAATGGTTGTAAGCGTTGTTTGTTTTCTATTCAAATACTTTCACTTATATTTGTGTTGTATTGTGTTTCATATATGGATTTTAATGAAAACTTTCTTGGTCATATAGCTACAAAAATGAAATTTTAGCTAAAGCTTCTGCTTACTGAAGTCCTTTATATTTCAGTCATTAAAACCGTCAAAGGGAATTCTCACAGATGTTAGAAGATACAAGTCTAAAATCACATTTATGAAAATTTTTTGTCATGCCAAATTTGAAAAAAGAAACTGACTAGTCGTTATATATTTGTGTGATTTACATATGTATGTATATGACTTTCCATCCTTATCAAAATAATTTTTTTTATATCATGTTTATTGAAGGGAAATTGAATCTTCTTATTAATAAGAACTAACTATAATAATTCATAAATGTTTTAAATAAATAACTGCAAATTAAATAATAATAGTGATTTAAACAGCTTCAGCCACTGCTTTAGAATTTTATAGCATCTTCCTTCTTAGTCGAGTGTATCCATCGCCTTGTCACAATAGTTTCCTAGTCTTTTAGTCTTCTGCGATAGACTATAGCATAGATTTTAACCTCTTAAGTCACAAGCGATATTTTTAAGTCCTTGTGGATATTAACGATTTTCAAATACCAATGAGAATTGGAAAAAAGTAAAATTTATGCTTATACAATTATCGGTACTTCCAATCAATTTAATATATCTGCAGTATTTTACGCCTTGAATATAATTTAACAGCAAATACCTTAAGAAAAGTTCTTTAGACACAAAGTGCCAACACTGGCTTAGAGCATTCAGTTACGTTTCGGCGGTGTTAGTCATAAATAATTCGCATTATTATTTAATAAAGCTGCCGCTGAAGCTTTTTCGCCTGTTATTTCTTTTATTTGCGTAATTTATTGTGAGTGCCGAAAATCCAAACGAATGTGTGAGTCGGTGTGGGTGGGCGTTTGTGAGGTGTTTCGTTATGTTATGATTGTGTTTGTGTTTTGTGGGATTAGGACTGTATGAAGACCGAAAGTAATTTTGATCCTGACGTTTTAATTAAACAGTGCACAATTGTTTCTTATCCGCTGTGTATACAAATTTCCACGAAAGACGGATTATATTGTTATCTTTGTAATATAATCCAATTGCATTACTTAACGCTGAAAATCGTGGGTATGGATTAAATTGTATAATATCGTTATATGAAGCAAAATGAAAGTTAAATAAAAGGGACAATTTGCAACACTGTAAAAAAAATTATGAATACAGAAAAATTCTGCATTTATAAAATATTTAAACAATAAAAGTCATGATTATTGAACGAACTCGTTGTTATGTTGGAAGTTGTTATATAATCTAGAAATTTAAATATTTTTATTTTTACTTCAAAATATTGTATTACCTGGTATGCACAGTGGTTAATTGTTGGGAAAACTAAGTTTATCTGAAGTAGTGAGATTGAGTTTGTGCTTGAGTAGATTCTTATCAATAAGAACTTTCAAGTTGATTCAACTTGTATTACAATTCTTACAGTGACCAACACTTTGATTAACAAATTAGATTTATTGTTGTATTAGAATGGTAACAAAAAATTATTATCGTTTCATATGAGGTTCCACTATATGGGCGTTTAAAAGGCGCTCTATTTTATTCCATTTAAAACGTCCTTGAATGGGGGTTAATTATTTAATATCTTTTTATCGGGTTCTATCGATTTCAACAAACAATTTGTTTCTCTATTTTAACACCTTTAAGGATACAGCCCATGGAGGAGGGCTCCCATAGTAAACGTTGGTTTTTTAATGTACCTCCTTTCCACCGAAATGCACTTTTTTCAACTAAAGTCCGACATTTCATTTGTAGTATACAAATGTTCTTTAAAAATTAAATATGTATGACATATGAATGTAAAAGACCAGAATAACACACTTTTACACATCTCAAACGATAAAGTCGTATAAACTTCAACAAAATTGTTTATTTTAAAATGCTAAAAATAAAACATTGATTTATTAAAGTGATTCTTTTTGAATCTAACAAATGTTGTTCAGTTAGTATGAATTTTAATTTCTATTAAATGCCAACATTAATTAGCATAAATCGTATTTGTTTATTCAACTAAATAAAGCATTTAAATGCGCCATTAAATAGCAAATAAATAAATAAGTTAACAACGAAATCCACATAATTTTGCATAATTAGAACAACAACAAATGATAATTTCAAGACAGTCTCACCGACACAACAATATGATTCACATTAATAGAAGTTTGCTATTAATCAGTAACTTTCTCTGGATACCTCTGGTTCTTGGGATACCTCTCGAATCATGTATAATTTAAGTATTTTAAAAATATTTCTTAGATATGCAACTAATTATCATGTCAAAGTTATATCAGAAAATAGCATTACCAACTCAACAAAATCTTTGGTTGATTCATTTTCGTTGGAGACTCGTAAAAGCGATTCATGAAATGTAAGCAAATCGCTTTTAAACGATATATATGCGATGGTATTCTAAAATGAATTCTTCATTGATAACGTCATCCACATTAACAAATGAATCATAAAAGCGATTCGTAAAAGAATCGCACTAACGAACAAATAACCTTAAAAGTTATTCTTTCATGAAACGCTTTTACGATTCGTTAACGAGTGAGGATTTCCTCCCGAACGGAATATCATTATCGATTCATATGCGAGTGTCATTCTCGAAGAAAACATATTTTAAATCGCCTGGATTCTTGTGACCTCACAAGCAACTAAACAGGTTACAAACATCTGCCTAAACACAATATGCTCACTGAGTGATGCAAACAAATATTCCCCAGGGATTAGCCACAATTAAGCCTAATATAAATGGCATTTAAAAACGTTGCGTAAATAAACGCTCACATATGAAACCGGAATTCCGGTTGCAATTACGCATGTAACAAAACTAAACAGTCAGTAAAACGCACATGAAATGAAAATAAAATATTTACATAGGATAATCATTTTTTACTGGGTTAAAATTAAAACAAGTGTCATATACACACACACACACAAGCAAGCGGAGAACGCACAGAAAAATAAACTCCATCATTCATAATTATAAAATCGTGTTGCGACGGTATTAATATTTAATGGCGACGGTCTAACACCAAAGCAAAGCATTGCATACAGGGTGATTGACAGTGAGATATAAAATAGTTGTTCTACAGAACATTAGGAACAATCAAGTGTTATATTAATAATGTTAAAAATACATTAAAGACCATTTTACCTCTGACCTAGTGCTAATAACATTGACGCCTTTAAGATTGTAAAGAAATTGGTAAATCTTTGAAAATAATACACTAACAAATACAATATATAATGTATAAGTAATAATGTCAAATTAACATGAATCGGGTTAATATTTTTCAACACGAATAAACATGTTATATTCGATGATATTACTTTAAGTGTCATTAATTTTATTTAAATGACAGTAAACAATTTTTACATATCAGGTTATTATTTAACAATACAAAATGTTGAATCAATAGGAACCAATGTTAATTTAACACTTTTTGTCGTCTTTAGTTTTGCAAAATCTTTGACAAGCTGCCTTAAAAATTATTAATTTATTGATATATGAAGTTAAGTTTACACTTTCTACAAGATAATTTATTTTCACATATAGCTAAACTTAACATTACAGTTCACGTTAAATTAACACTGAATCATATTAAAATATCACAACAATATCATGTTATATTAACAATTAAATTCAATTTTCGTAGACAATTTTGTTTAGTATTCAAAGAGTTGGGAATATTTTTGTGAAAATTCTCCGTATGTACTAAACATTCTCATTAAAATTCTTATATGGGTATCAATTGAATGGAAATCAGTTACGCTATTAAATGAAAAGATTTAAAATAAAAGATTTATTTCGAATAAATAAATTCCAAATAAATTTAAGAATCGCTGAGCGTGGTAATGCAGTTGAAAGCGTGCGTGCAAAGTTGAACCAAGCGTTTAGTAAAAATTCTAGATTCTGGAAGATTGCAGAACCACGACGAAATAGTACTAAAAATAAATGTATGTGTGTACTCTCATCGCACCCATTTACTTATAATTAGCCAAATAATCAGCCTTTCCATTGCTTCATTTTAAATTAAGGATATTGTTTAGTTTTTTAATATCCTGTATTAGTTACAAAATGTTTCGTGCATAGTTTGAATCGACAATCCTAATCCAATTAATTATTTATTATTATACTATACAAATACTAACAAAACATGCACTTGTATGTACATATATGTACGTTTGCCAGTGTATTTGTGAAATGTATGCACGCTCACTTATACAAATAAAGCGAAATAGAATATTGTTTGACTTAATTCGGTCATAAACACCAAAAATCCAAAAGTCTGTCTGAATGTGCTCCGTTATTTTCACAAGTTTTTAATTGTCAAAACAACAACAACAACAAAAATGATAAATACAAAAATAACAATACAAACAACTAAACATATTTCCGGTGGTTGTGTTGTGTTTATGAGTGTATGAGTGTATGTAAGTGTGTGTTTGTGTGTGCTTTGTTACGTATTATAATTTTAATCAAAATTAATTCCACATTGTGTAAGCGTAATTTTTATGTCAGTTGTTCGTGTTGTTCTTGTTGTTGTTGTTGGTGCTGCTGCTGTTGCTTCATAGCAAATTATGTTGGAATAAGCTTTTGCGACATCAGCATGACATACACGCAAACAATTTTTTACGTGCGTATGTGTATTAGGGTGGTTTTGAAAGCGAAACCTCTTTTTTGTTTATGTTATTAGAGCTAAAACGAAAGGGATTCAAAAGTTTTATATAGATAACTAGAATGTTGGATAAGGATTTAGCTGTTAGTATATATGTATATATTGTATATACGTGTATATATTTAAATTTTCATAGAAAACATTGACTTAAAATTGAATCCAATTTTTTGTTAATCCCAAAAATTTTGCTATATAGATTTCACTTACCTAATGTCATTTATTTGTTGGAATAAGTTTTCTTCAAAGTTGTTGTTGTTTTTTGATAACTTAAATTTATTCGGTTTGTATTAGTGATATACAATTAAGCGAGTTAGCTGCCTCTTGATTGGAAGTATCCCTCAAAGATGGAAAGTAACTTAACCCAAAATAGTTCAGTCTAGATCCACTGAGAGATGGACAATAACAAAGTTGGTGTTCCAGGATCCGCCTAGCATTGTCTTTATTACAGACTACGCAGGAATCATTTTGCACCAGACCCAATTCAGCAGCATTTGCCGGTGTAAGACAATGACCCGCCAACTCCAACTCCAACTATTAACCGGCAGTCGTCTCTTGAGAGCGATAGGAGATACACTTTTAAATTATTATTATTACGAATATTATGATTTCTGATCGAATGTACATGTGTACATATGAATTTACTTTCTACTTGGCAAACAAATTCAAAATGTTAAATTTCTGTTTAATCAATTTAAGCCAAGTTTATTAAAAAGTTGTGTAACTATTGACCCAGCACGTTTAAACAAAGATTAAACCTTTAACAAAATTCCTTTACATGGTTTCGGTTTTAGGATTTTCGAGAACCACCCAAAATGCAAATTTATGTCAATGTGTGTGTGTGTTGTCTTTTATTACTTTGTTTACAAAGATACTCACACGCATTTTTTTCCTTCATTGTAATTATGATTATACTAATGCAGTTCGGTGTTAATATTGTGCAGGTGTCAGTTTTAACACGATTATATGTACAGATATACGAATATATATATATATGTATATGTGTGTGTGTGTGTTTGTATGTATATGTGAACTTGTGTATGTATGTTTCTAACGTTTTCATTGCATTAGTACTAATTCGCTTATGACAGCATATTAAAAATCCCTTTTGCAAATATTTATGTAAAACGCAAAATATACAATTCGCTCATTCACTTTAAAAGTAGCACAACTCAAAAATGGAAGTTTTTTGAAAACTCCAAAAACTATTTTGAGTTTTTGAAACATTTTTATAAAATAATAAATAGCGGTTTATTATTAATAAAATGTTTTATGGAAATGGTTACAACTTGGAAATAAGTCAGTTTAGTAGTTAACACCAGCGAATCAAAATTGTGTCAATTGTTACATTAAAAGAGACGTTACTGATTTTTGCCTGAAATTCACAACAAAAATCCAGACCAGCTTTTGCCGACTTTTGTGTATAGTTTCGTCATGTAAACTCAAAAATATCATTTTTGATTTAAGCCACTTTTAAAGTGGGTGTACGATAGTTACACAATATTTTCAAAGTGCCACGTCAGATTTTTCTAAACTGTTTGGTTTTGTTTAACATACTTACATATAAATGTATATATATATATATTTCTGTATGCATGTATGTATGTACGAGTAAGCATGTATAAACAAATGTACAACAACTTACATCAAACAGATTTGGTAAATTTGAGCTTAGGTGGGGCTTAAATTTTCATTCATTTTCAAATTCTAAATTTCCAACTAAACAATTTAAAAACATAAACTTATATTCTAAATAATTTAATGAATATAGTCCACAAAAAACCAGCATATGAAAATTTTTTAATAATAATAAAGAATATTATTTAATTTACGATTAAGTGCAAACTCAAAAAAAAAACTTAAATTTTCTCTGTAAAAAATATAACTATGACCAACAGACTTAAGCTTCATGTAATATTAAATAACATCAATGGCTAGGGATATCCTTATTTAAGTACAGGTGCGCTTATCCAAACTGGTGCCAGTTTGTCAGAGATAAACGAGTCACAGGTGCATCCCCCTCTCTTGTTATACTGAAAGCAGCGATAGACGAAAAAACTAACTCGGAAGCAAAATCTCCGTGGGAAATATTTACATCCCTTAGCAATAACAGCAATTATCTATTATTTCTCCCATGAGGAGATTGCTGACTATTAGTTGGGGAACTGACAGGACACTGTCTCACACCACTTCATGCAGTTAAATTCGTGTGTGGCATGGAATGAAGACAGTGCTAGGTGGACTCTAGAGTACCGATTTTGTCACTGTCCAGCATTCGGACCAAACGAACTTGGATCAGGTTTATCCTCTTCACTTGAATAATTTTATATATAAAGGACAGCTAACCTGCTTAATATGTACGAGTATAACAAGTCACATTATAACATCACGACCTTTGAATAATCTTGGTAACACTAAGTAATCTAGCCAATTTAACCTAGAGATATATGATTCTTTATTATCTCGTAGGACATTTTCCTGAAATAACTCAAAAATAATAATTGTAAGAATCCTTTTTATGAAACATCTTAACACCTGTTGTCAAAAGTTATTCTCCACTTGATTTCCAAGCTGACATTCGGTATTGCAGTTTGCTGCTATGACAATCCTAAATAACTTCAAAGATGAGTTTTTTATCTTTATGAGGGAGTTAAACCAATAAAATTCATATCACCGATGGTTGGGTGTCATCCTCCGTAGTACGACCATTGATTACGAACTCGTCTTAATAAGCTGTAAAGAAAAGACGTTTCTTTTAACAAAACATGGGGACTAGAAACCTAAATGACTTCGAAGAAGAGTTTTCAATATTTATGGTAGAATTTAAGCTCAAATATTTCGTTTTATCTTCATTTACAGTAAGACCCTTCTACAGCATTAATGGTCATCTTCGGTATTACGACCATTTACATAAAACTCGTATATAAGCCTTAAAGTAAACACCTTTTTATTAACATATAGAGCTACTACTATACAGTGTACACATGCCCATGCTCGACATATTTTCCAGGATTTTCTATAAAGGATTTCGATTTGTTTTATATCACATAAAATATTACAAATGGTGGAAGTGTAGGCGATCTAATCTTCTTCTTATTTTTTAAATTATTTACTAATAATTAAAATCATTGTACAACAAGAAAACTATCTCATTAATTTACATACATAAGTTACATCCAACTGGCAGCAATTCTGCCAAAGCTTAAGCAAAGAAAATATTTTTTATATAGAACATTTTTTTTTTCGAAATACTTGTTGGCAGTTAAAGTTAAACGTCTTTTACATTTATTATAGCAGCCGGTGAAAATTTAATTAACGTTTAAAAAATTTAAACGACTGTGTAGTAATTAAAAAAATATATAATGACTTACGGATTTACTACCGAAATTATGCATGAACATGAAACTTAATTGAAAAATAAACGCTAAAGGCATTAAAAAAAGAAAAAAGTAATATGAAGATGGAGAGAATTAAGGCAGCTGCCTGAACATCCTCGAAAGAACACTCCCCCTCGTTTTAATAGCGCCTACTCAACACATATTTTTTTTTGTATTTTTATTATATTCGCAGGACTGACATCATCACACAAAGTAACAAAGGACAACAACATAAGTGACGAGCTACACCGGAATATAAATCAAAATTTAATTATATCGCCACCCTCCGCCGCCGCACTGACAGCGTCCGCAGACGTGTCCTACCCTCCGCCACCCTATCCGCAGCATCACTCCTCATCGTCGATTTCAGCATCGACAACATTGTTTCACCCGCACCAACATTCGCATCAGCAGCAACAGCAACAGCAGCAGAAACATCAGAATCAACAGGGCTCATCGGCGAGTGGGAGTAGCATCACAAGTTTCGATTCAACGAATGTGATCGATGAGAGACAACAACAGCAACAACATCAGCAACACCATCGACAGCTGCAATTAGCCAAGGATACAATGGCGCGCACCACCCAACACAAAGTGGTGGGCGTTGGTTTGGGCGGCGGTGGCGGCGGTGGCGGCACTATGCAGAATCATCTCGATACAAATACATCCGGCGAGGGTGATGGCTCCGCTGCCGTTGCGCCGGACGACATATACACTGCGCCCATGTACTTTGGTACGGAAAACTCGACGGTGGTGACAACGCAGATTGGTGCTACCGCGCACATACCCTGCAGCGTACATCACATCGGCGATGGCGTGGTAAGTAGCAATAGTGTGGGGCACAATCGGCACAATAGTCGTGGTTGAAAAAAAAAAAACACATTGGACTGGGCGGAGGTGTATTACACATTTTGACATCTACTTTGCTTTAACGTTAATTGAAATTGGAGGAGACATTTTTCTTAAATGCCTTAAGCGATTATTTCAATGAGATGAGTTTAACTCAGCTACAGGTCAAAGTTACTTTCACAGTGACATACTATAATGTAGTTTATAGCCGTGTACAAAATTAATAATATTGTAGATATATATTAACTTTTTTGATTACTTGTAAATACTTACCGATCCACGACTCCGAAATATTTACAATCGCTTTAATGATTCATAAAGGAATCGCTTATACTCGTACGACTCGTTAGTGAATGTTCAGTAGCTCAATTTCATACGATAAAAAATCAGTGAATAAGTTTATAAATGAGTTTATCTTACCATATAATTTTCACAATTTACCATAACAGTTATGCGAGTATGTATGTAGTAAAACATATACGAAATACTTTAATAAAATTATAAACTCCTTTTTATGAAATTTCATATTTTCATAAATTTCGTCGAAAATTGGTTCGAAAGTCAGTTACTTCGAAAAAAATCTATTTCAGTTCTAATGAAGCAACTTTTAATGCTTATGTTATGTTAAGATGCTATCAATTAATTTAGAGCTAAAATTGGAGCACAGTATAAACAAAGATTTATTAAATAATAATAGGTTATTGTATTCGGCGTTAATCGTGTTTCGTTTTGAATGGAAATATCTGTATAACTATTAGTATAACTTTTCGTTTCTTCCCGTCGTGGAGTTGCAGAATTTCAATGGGGGACATTAAATTTATCCAAACGCGCCCATTTTTGGTGAATGTTTGACATTGACAATACAAACTGAGATACGAAATTTATAGAGCAACAGTCCTGCTTACGAAATAATGAAAGGTTTTTACTTTATTCCACAAAATGTGGGCGTATTAAGTGAGTGTGGCAGTGAATATTTTTAGCACATTTCCGGGTGTGAGCACAATCCGTGGCCAAAATTTCAACTTAATCGAATAAATGGTTTAGAAGCGCATTGAGTACAAAAAATTTCAGTAAAGCAGTTGCGATGGGAAAAATAGCTTCCATTTTTCAGGCGGAGGTCCACGCCTTAGAACTAAGTGTCAGAGAATGTCTGCGTAGGGGCACCAGCGGTACCAAAATATGGATTCTCTCAGACAGCCAAGCAGCTCTAAAATCACTTAAAAACTTCTAATTCCAATCAAAGCTGATATGGAACTGTCTTAAACTTCTCAACACCCTAGTAGCGTGGAATTCTGTTACTCTGATATGTGTGCCGGGACATGAGGGGCATGAGAGCAATGAAATAGCGGACTCTCTTGCAAAGAAAGGTGCAGAAACTTCGTTCATAGGTCCGAAACCCTTCTGTGGGGTAAACAGTAGCTTCATAAATAACAAGTATGGGAATAACAAAGTCTAGTTGAGCATTGGAGAGCCAAAACAGGCATGCGGCAGTCAAGAAGACTCATTGGCCCAGCACATATCAAGGTTGAAGCTATTCTCAACCTTAGCAGAAAATACATTCAACACAACAATAGTTAATAGTTTAACAAGACACTGTCAGCTTAATTAACATCTGAAGAAAATAGGAGTGGCAGAAAACGATTCATGCCGCCTCTGATAAAAGGAGCCACAAACGCCTAAACATGTTCTTTGCACTTGTCCAGTAGTGGCAAGATGCAAATTTAACTAACTAGGTTGTGGGATTCTAGTTCCAAGTGACATAGTAAAAATTAGGCCCACAACGATTACAAGATTTATAATAAGTCTAGAATTGTGTTTGTAGGGCAACGAGACTACTGATCTTTCAGGTCGCAGTGCATCTATAGCCTTTATTAATAATAATACTAATAATAAAAAATGAAGAAAATTACAAAGATACAAATAAACATTCAGTTTTATATATTAGATATATAAATTAATTTGAATGATAAATTTATTACTTTTTTGTTGGTTCACATGTTGAAGCTTTTGTGGGTGGATAAACGCCGCAGTGGGCGGTTTGGAGCCAGTATGAGTAGTCTCTGGCTTAACGAGAAGCTAATTAAAAATTTTGTATTCTTGTGTTGTATTTTCATGCAAAAGAGTAAATATTGTTTTGTTTTTATGCGTTTAATTAAAATAAAATAAAATGGCGACTTTTCAATTTGAATACAAACGAACATGCCCGAGGCAAAAAAAAGGTACACTTGTGTGTTAAATTTAAGCGATGTATGTATGTAGGCGATATTATGTTGAAAATCGTTTGATGTAAAAATAACTTCAATTGAATAGAGGGTAAAAAAAAAATTAAAAATATTCTTGTGAATTTTGCAATCATTAAGAATTTATATTAAAATTACCTTTTATTTCGGAAATTTTATTTTTCTCTGGTTTTGTGCGTCTACCGTGGTTTAATCCTGAGACGTTCACATCAAAGCCTAAGCACGACTTATTACTGATGTTTAGATTAACATTTTTTTTATAAAAGAGCTAATTTTATAAATAAAATATGTGATAAATTTATTCCTATTCTATGTGGTCCATGTGAGACCTATCATACAATTAGTAGGCCTATCATATCTTTATATGTAAACAATTTATTATGATCTTAGGCTATGTAGAAAACTACTAACTGAAATATAAATTTGGTTTAGAAGATGCATACGAGGGTGATTTGACAAGTACTTATCCTCACAGTCTACTATGCAGAACTCGAGAAAACATATTCTTCAGACTGGTCGAGTGTATCGAGCTAAAAGGATGTTATGTTGCCACTTTTCCAAAATTTTCGTTTTTCTTTTGTAGGCTAAGTACTTATAGGACCATACTCGTAGTTCCATTTATTTTTGAAAAAAAAAAAATTAAATTTGTTAAGAGCCAGCGGTTCCTTAAAGCAAAAGCTTGCCCAAGGAAAATATAAAGATGGAAAATTTTTCTAGCTGCACTATAGTCATATTTAAAGTCTAAATAATATCGGCTCACTGGTTCAAGTATCTGCAAAACAAGGGTTAAAACAAAGTTTAATTTCACATACATATAAAAAAAATAAACATGTCTGATTGTATTTGTTTAATTTTCGTAACACTTTAAATGCTTAAATGCGTTTGATTTAAAATGCAAAAACGTCACAATTAACGATGAAAATTAAAATGCGCGCCAAATTGCAGGGAAGATACTCTTGTGTACATACATATGTACATATACAAGTGTGTGTTTATATGTAAATATGTGAATGCAAGTAAATATGCAAATGAGCGGTTTCCGCACAAGGCCGGAAATACTGCGCAAAAAAAAAATACGAATAATAAAAAGAATCAATACGAAGCGGTAAATGCAGCGTATTTTAAGTCACACATACACACAAGCAAACACACACACACACACACACACATACGTGCAATCGAAATGTAACTGTAAACATTTAAGTGTGTACGTGGCGGGAAAAATCAGGAAATTAACATATATTTGCCATAAATTTGGTAACAAGTGATTTGTTGCCACCACCGCTTTTCCCTCTTCTTCTTCTTTTTGCGCTGTCTGTTTTTTTATGCTCGCGCTGCGCGTATAAATAAAAATTTTTCCGTTCTTTTTGTTTGTATGTTTGAGGTAAAAAGTAAACAATTATCTGTATGTGCACACTCGCAAATATACACAAACATACTGACAGTTGTATTGGTGCGCAATAGGAAAACTTAATCCAAGTGACTAAGGCATCAAGAAGAATACATTGTATTATATGCTAAAAAGTATGAGTATGTGTATATATTGTGTATATGTATATGCTCCAAGAAGTATAACAATTTTAATTTTTTACTGAATTGAATTTTTTGACATTTTTCTCATCATAATATTTGATATTGTCTTTAAAATAAACAAGCTTTATACAAATTTCATAACCTATATAATGGGAAACAAAAATGTATTGGTAACAAATGAAGAAATATATTTGGAGTATCTTATACTTACACCAAATGAAGTTGTTATTTAGCAAAAATAATTGTTATTGCTGTAAGTATTTTGTACTGTATTAAACTAAATTTAGGTAATAGTTTATTTCTCCTAAATACAAACTTTACTTTAGCTAAAAGTTTTGTTGGTGTGCAATGTATGCATCTTTTCAGCTAAACAAACATTTTCCAGTTCCAACTAAAATTTTGTTTGATCTAAATAAAATATTTTTGGTACAAATAAATACATTTACTAGACCAAAGTACAATAGTATGTGCTGCAGTATTGCATATATGAAAGAATATTCTTCTAGAGGTTGCTAGCGTCTCCAAAATTGTAGTACATGCGACAAAGCAGTACAAAGCAGTACAGTATATAATAGATACATTTGTTTTTTTTTTGAACAAATCGCCATTGAAATCCGTTGTATCTATTTAACAGAGAAGCTGAATCTTATTAAAAATATAAAATTGTGTGCCAATTCTTTATATTTATATTTATACTTAATATTTATATACATAAAAATGAGTTCTTCTTTCTTTCTTTTTTTGTACCAAATGGGCGTCTAAACCATTCATCCGATTGTGATGAAATTTTGAGGAGTTGCTGTGCTCACGCCAACTTAGGTTTAGGGCAAAGAAAATTTTGCACGCCCACCTATTACGCCCACATATTTTAAAACTAAGTTAAAATATTCGATTATTTCACTAATATTGCCCCTAAAAAACTGAAATTTGGTATCTAAGGTTGCATGGGCACTGTCTATAACTTCACTAAAATGGGCGTGGTTTGATCAATTTAACGACCACTTTCAAGAAAGGGTGGATCAATTTTACGCCTACCATCATTGATCAGGAACTTGATGTGCTAAATAGAAAACATGTAACGGCATGCACCAGGAAGAATAACAGGATATACAAAATCTGCCACGCCCACTTATTACGCCCACAATTTGATTAATTACGTGATAATATACGATTACATTGCTAATATTGCTCCTAAAAATTTGAGATTTTGTTTCCGAGTTTGTATGCCGATAATTTCACAGCCATAACTCAGAATCGCTACAACGGTGAGTACCGGAAAGTTCCGCTAAACTAACGGGGAGTACCGGGAAATTCTGGTAAACAATTTTTAAGTGGCATTGCAACGCATGCCGGGCATTCTCTAGTTTAATATAAAAATTAATATCACATACAGTCGTGTCTGGATATAAGGAACTAATTACTGCAAGGACTGTTCACTATATCCGGGTTGTTCACTCTTTCAAGGTGGACAGTTGTTGTTGTTCCGGTCAGCAATTGACTTTTGGAGGTAGACTTCGCAGTGCTAGTAGACCAACATCATCAGTAGAGTTTTTTTGTGATTTTTTTGCTATCTGCTTGAAGATGCTTTCAAAATTTTATTCACGAACCTCGAAATAGTGAAACAAATTTTTAAAAGCATTAGAATTGTTCTTTATTTAGAGTAAAAATGTAAAAATTTGGGTGTTACTATATCGAGACGTTCACTTTATAGGGTGATCACTAATTAGTGTGTTCACTATACCCAGACACGACTGTATGTATATGATTTTAGAATTGATTCAATTAAAAAGGAAATTCTTGGTCCAAGGTAGATTGTCGATAACATTCACAACAAAAGCATTGAAAATAAGATGACACACTCGATTAAATCCATGTCATCGATTCAATTTCCTGATGGGCTTAAACACAAGCACACACACACACATACAGACGCAACAACATATATAGACCCAGATATGCAGAGAGAGATTTATGCGGAGAAAGACTCTCACACCGAGGCGAACCACTGCTTTTGATTAATTGCGGCACGAGTTGGCAATGTGTTGGAATTCTGTGCTCCGCTTCTGTGTGAGTGTAGTAGTAAAAATATTTTTTACTGGTTTTTCTGTAGCGCCTACACACACACACACACACACACACACACACACACACAAAGCCGTGCACATACAATGATTGTTTGGCAAATATTTTATTTTCTCCATTCAAATTTACAACAACAACAGTGAATAATAATAATAATAATAATAATAATAATAATAAAAAAAAGCCAACAACATTTTGGCAGCAAAATTTTTTGTGAGTTTTTACGCTGGCGCAGGGAAAATCATTAATGAATATAAAAACAACAAAATAAAATAAAAAATAATCTAGAAAAATAAAAATATTCCAACCACACAACTGATAAAATTTATGAGCAATTTATGCCTCACTCACTTGCGCTGCAGTTGTTGCGGTAGTAGTAGTGTCTAAAATAAAAAAAATTGTGGCCCAAAATTTAATACAAACAAAAAAAGAAAAAAAAGAAGAAAGAAACTTTCCTTGTGCTCGCTTTGTTTTAGCTTTGATTTCTATTTTGTTTGCTAAGGGTCCCTGTGCATATGTCTATGTTTTTTTTTTTCCTACGTGCATTTGTATACGTGCGACTGTTTATGTGAATCTGCTCGTGATAGAAGGAAATATATTTTATCAGGCGCTAAGGAAAATATCGAGAAAAGAACACTTTATGGTCGCAGACAGAATTCACACAGAAGAATTTCCCACCTTACTTATTGAATAAACAACAATGACTGCAACCAAAGTATTACACAAACATGCACGCGTTCACCACTGTGTGTGTGTGTAAATCATCCATGTATGTGCCACTTAAGTATGTGTAATAAATTTACATATGCTTTATAAGCAAATTTATCAGCGCGATAGAATTATTGAAAGAATTTCGGCGCACATGTTTTCGCATTCGACAATACAATCAAATGAAATTGTGTTGTTATTTGCGATTTCTGCGATATATAAATAGCATTTAATAGCTTTAAATAGTTTTGTTTACAATTTTTAAAATTTCAAAATACACGGAGAATACATATTAATTGTCCCAAATAAAACTCCAGCAAATAGCGTTATAAGTATAATTGAGTCTAATATTATACATTTTTATATTTGTACCAAAAACATCTTATTTAGTTCAAACAATCACAATGATCCATGAGCATTGAGAGCTACGGTCCTATACCAGCCCACATCAATTCTAATGCAAACACAATTGTATTTAAAACAAGTATGCTTTTATTTTAGTCACAAGTAAATGTTTGTTTAGCACAAATATTTCATACATATATTACACTCCAACAATATTGCATTTGGGTATAGTAAAGTTTGTAGGACAAATAAATTGTAAACTAAATATGTATAATTTAATGAAACAGAAATATATTTGCATCACAATGTATTTACACTCAACAAATTTTTAAATCATTCAAATAAATAAATATGATTTAAGTAAAATATTATTTTATAAGTATCCCCACGTGAAATTTGACCTTTCCCGAGTCAGGCACGAGACTGTCCATTTGTGACCTGTTGAGTTCTGATACTTTTGTATGAAACCGACCTATCCCATTTACATTGGCTTGTCATTGCAGGGGACTACTTGTCACCCGTTAGATACCTTTGTACCTATCCTCGGACCAGTTCAAAGAGATATGTCCTCGAATTGTTTATAAAAAGACTGTCTCAGTACCGTAAAAACGACAACTCTTTCACTAATCCGAAAAGTAAAAAAAAAAAATATTTTTATATATCTTATATTTAATTGGTATTTATTTTTTAAGTATACTTTCGAGGCGTCAATTCTGGCTTTGCGACCATTTGTTGAGCTTCACCACGCTTGCACCATGATCTTTTTCGCACATTATTGTCGTATTTGATCCACTTTTCGTCTCCTGTTACCATTCGCTTCAGAAATGGTTCAATTTTATTTCGTTTCAGCAAAGAATCGCAGATGTTAATTTGGTCCATTAAATTTTTCACAGACAATTCATGTGGTACCCAAACATCGAGCTTCTTTTTGTAGCAAGCCTTTTTTAAATTGTTCAAAACCGTTTGATGATGAATGTTTAGTTCCTTGGCGATGTCATGGCTGCTTATGTGACGGTCCTGGTCAATCTTTTTCATAATTTCATTGACTTTTTCAACGATAGGTCGACCAAAGCGAGGTGCATCTTTCACATCGAAATTTCCAGAACGGAAGCGAGCGAACCATTGTTGTGCTACACGAAGATCGTCTCCGTAAACTTCACAAATTTCATTGGTGGCTTGGGTAACATTCTTCCCTTTTTTATACAAAAATTTCAAAATATAGCGAATTTTTTATTATTTTCACTTATTTTTGAACAGCTGTAACTTTTTTTCAACTTCTCCGAATTTAATATAATTTTCTGCTTGAATAAATCTTAAAATGTCAACTTTCCAACACCATATGGTGTGATTGGTAGCACTGTAGATAGACGCCTCCATTGACATATATTGAAAATACGAAAATACTTTTTCGACAACCCAATGTATGAGTAACGAATATTATAATAAAACAAAATTTTAATCTAATATCTTGTCATTGTCACTCACGGCATCTGAAATGACAAGAAACATACATCTGCAGATTAATTTGCATACGAAGCTAAGATTACATTTTAATTAATACAGCTTACTATTCAAAACGTGGTAAACCTTTTCAAAATCCTTGAGGTTTCTTTTTTCATTTGTTCCTCTATCAAAACACATTCGAAATTTTTGAGAACTTTGTTGCGGATACTTATTTTTAACACAATCTTTAGAAAAAAGATTTAAGAAGATTAATAATAATAATAAAATATTAAATCGCATTGAATATATTTACCTATTAATGCCTTCAATGACCTTCTCAAGCTATTCCACGTTGAAAACCAATTTTCTTTTACATTATGATGTTGAATTTTGATTTTTTCTCTTAAACAAGTAAAGAAAAGTTTTAATAATAATAATAAATTATTGTTTGATACAAGTATATTTCTTTTATGAAATGAATATGTTTGACGTAAAGAAATATTTATTTATTTGCTATAAGTCAATATATTAAAACTCACTCATTTCCCCTTATACTAACATATTATTAACGATAATATTTGTCTACCTTGCGTTTAGCCAAATAAAAATGATGATCATTATCCAATTAGACACGTCATTTAGAACTAATACAAATGCCGATCGTTAAACAATCAGACATGTCATTAAGGACTTAATACCCAATTAAACTTGCTGATCATTAACCAACCAGACAGTTAATTTAGAAACTATAATAAGTACACTTTACGAGTATTTTAGAATGTCCTTATTATAAATTGTAAAATACAGAGACCGCACGACTCGTAAGCCATAGCGTACAATTTTTTTTAAACGGCTTCTCAGTGCCTTTGTAATTGTTTCGAAAAACCTCTCACTCGTTCCAGAACAGTAGAAAGAAAGTGTAAGAATACGTTTGAAATATTATGTAATTTTAATTGTAGAAAAACTGCCTTTTATATAGTATAAGTAATTACGATATATAAGACATATAAAATCGATAAAATGTTAATTTACGAGAGTGGTTCGACGAGTACTTAGCCTCACCGCCCAATGAAGACCGACTTTGCAAACCTCCAGAAAACGTATTTTTCAGACGGGTAACAAAAAATTGGAGCATCGCTGGGTCAAGTGTATCGAGCTAAAAGGAGACTATTTTATAATAATAAACTTTTCCAAACTTTTCGATTTTCTTTTGTAGGTTAAGTACATATCAGACCACCCCCATATAATAGTTTGCTTTAGATATTGCATCTCCCCTTTTCTCTGAGCTACTTGAGTCTTTTTTATGGAAAAGTTTAGCATTTCTTTTGAAACATTTGAGATATGTCTTGTGAGTGATATCTCCTCAACATCTATTCAACTTATTGTTTGCCCTTTAATAGTTAAACATTTTATACCAAAATACCAAAATATACAAAAATATTTCGTCATGTAAATTGCATAACGACTTGTCTGACATTTTTGAAATCGAATATCTATCAAGAGACTAAAAACTATTTACTATAAGTATTCTGCTATAAATATTCTAAAGAACAAAGCGTTTTCAGAGAAAAGAACCATTAAGTTCTCTCTTGTCCATTTTGAAAAATGTTAGTTAGGTAAGTCTGCACCTTAAGCGAGAATATAAGTATAAAAGTTCAAAACTCGATATTTTCGTATATCATCAAATTGTTAAGAACATATTCGCATTAAAATGTTTATTTAAATGTACCAATCATTTAATATCTTGGAATTTTTAATATAAATTTCTGCTTAACGTTGGCAAGTCCTTGACCTCCCAAAAGCACAGATCAAAGTAACGCATTTGAGACGCTCGAAGGACACTTACACTTAAGGTTACAACGCTGCGTCGCATGTGTGAAACCCAGAGCAGCTGCACTAAGGACGTTGTACTCGCATTCGGTCAATATGTTTTGTCCCATCAATCACTCGAGCGTTTTTTTAGTGTACTAAACATTAATTTCGCAAAAAATAAACAAATAAAACAAATCAACTGCAGTCGAAGAGAAAGATAAACGTCGAGACCGAAAAAGAAAATTTCACCAAGAAATTATCCAAACAAATCGGATTGATTGAATCAGTGGTCAAAGGTCAAGTTATCTACAAAGTAGACGAACAGGAGCCAACACTCCAAAAAGTGGCGAACATTTTTCTTAAGTATTCATGTTTGGAGGTACTATATGTATATTAATTTAGATGTGTGAATATTAGTGTTCATATATAATAGTTTGCAGGGATCACAATCGTTGGAAGAAAAAAAAAAAGATATACCGGAAGTTTTTTATATAATCGCTCTCAATAAATTTGTAAGTCAATTTAGTTAATTTTTTTCAAACAAACACGAGTGTTATATAGATTAAAACTTAATTTGAAAATAACAAATTAACATCCCTGAAAGTAATATTTAATACTTAAAAAAAACGCTGCAGTCGAAAAAAACCTCTCGTTAATCGCTGAGTGTTTTTGCTTTTCTTTTTTATATATATTTGCAATATTTCTTTATGTGTTCCTGTGAAGTGGGCGAATGACTTGTAATCTCAAGTGGCCATTAATCATGATGCAGAAATAACTAAAGTAGCCTATTGAACCGAAACCCAGGCACATGTTCGTCCAAAAAACGCCAACACTCCAATCCAAACCTAATATCGTATACTTATACGCACGTATGTGCATATGTGTAAATAGCTGCGTGCATGTTCGTGTGTGTGTTTGTAAGTATACAAATGCGTATCAATCATTTTTCAACTGAAAACATTTCGATAATATTTTTTATTATTATTTTTATTTTCAAGGGTCGAAAAGCAAAGCAAAGGCGCTCCTAAATAAAGTAAGAAGAAGAAGGAGAAAAAGAAAAAAAGAAAACAAGGAGAAGGAATCAAAATTGCTTAACTGTGTGCGTGAATAAATATTTGCAGAGTTTGCAATAGTAAATACATATACGCACCCTCCAACACATGCACACTTACACATACATAAAGGGCAACGCAACAACACTTAAACAACAAAATATATTAGCCGCCATTAGCAATTTTGAAAGTAAATAACTGCAAAAAATTTTAAATTCCACAAAAAAGCAAAGAAAAGCAAAGCAAAGAAAAACAGAGAAAAGCTTCCTTATTGTCCCAATTGACCATTATCATCTGTTCATGGCTGAAGCGTGCGCTCCTACAATGTAGCTCAGATTTCTTTAACTCATGTGCCTATGGCTACCAACCGTTGGATAATTTTTCTAAATTTATATGTGAACAATTCAAAATAAATGTTAATATTATTAATAAAGGCTAAAGGAGTACTGCGACCTGAAAGACCAATTGTGCAGCCTCGTTGCCCTACAAACATAATTCTAGACTATTTATAAATCTTGTAATCGTTGTGGGCTTAATTTTTACTATGTCAATGGGAAGTATAATCCCATTGCCTATGTAAGTCTGCGTCTTTCCACCGCTGGACAAGTGCAAAGAACATCTTCAGCCATTTCCTGCTCCTCTTAGCATAGTCGGCTTGAATCATTTTCTACCACTCCTCATTTTTCCAGATGGTTATTGAATGTACAGTGTTGTGTTAATAGTTCACTATAGAGTCTAATGTCCTTTCTGCTAAGGTTAAGAATTGCTTCTACCTTGATATATACTAGGTCAATGAGTCTTCTAGACTGCCACATGCCTGTTTTGGCTCTCGAATGCTAAAGTAGAAAAAATAAATGTTAATATTCAATTGGTCAAATGTTTACTATTAAAAAGTTACACAATTTGCTAATTATTTAAATTTTTAAATTCGCTTTAAGTGGGAATTGAACCTAAGTTCCATATGCACTACGTGTGCTCAACAAACAAATCATATGAACTATGAAATTATTTACTCAATATAGAATTTGGTACTTTAAACAATACGAGTTGAAACACTTATTCAAACAATACGTAATAGTATTAATTATTTCTTGCACAAGTTGTTACCAAAAATGTTGAACTGTTGGCAACCTTATTAATGCCAAATTTTTCTTCTACTTTGTTATGTGTTTTTTTTTTCTTTATTTTTCTATCGGTTTCTTTTGCGTTCATTCATGCTCTAAAGCTGGTCCTTATTTTTAATTTATTTACTTAAACATTACTTTTTGGGTTTTTTTTTCTTCTTTTAATAAAAGAAGAAAAGCAAATACGAGTAAATAGGAACACAAGCAAATGTGGCACTTGGGAGCGGACGCTGTGCACCATGGCGGCCTCAAAACTAATTTAGCATTTTTTTTTTGCTTTTCTTTAAGCATTTGATTTAAGCTAAATTGGACGCGGCGCCGTATTGTCGCTGACGCACACATACATACACATGTACATATACACATGTACATATATACATTGTAAATTAATAAATCTGATGAATTTACACAATCACACGCGACTCACACATTAACTTTTGAATAATTTGCAGTTGTATGTAGCAAGGGGACACAAAAGTGACTTTACATGTGTGTGTTGTACTTATTTTGCACGTGGGGCTTTTGTTGATTGTAATTGATTTAATAATAACAGTTGAATAAATAAATTTTCTTATACTTAGTATCATTTCTACACTGTCACTGCTTTAATCCTGGTTTGTACTCATCACTTTTAGCATATCATTAGAGTTATCAAACAAAGTTTATTTACTCTTATGACGCTACTTGAAAATTTTAGCCACATAATACATATATCATAAATTTTAAATAAATTTTTCTTATGTAAAAAGGATCAATTTGTTAGTAAAATATAAAAATGTAAAATGTCACTGGCAATTATTCTCTGAAGAACGTTGGCTGAAAATCGGAGATTTCAACGTTTATTAGATGAAGGCAGCTTCGATTAGAGCTTTGGGTTTAGGCTCTAACTGAAGTTAAAAGCCTGAAGGTGCTTGGAAAAAGTAGAGTAGATATACCACGAGACATGGTTTAATTATTAGAAGAAAAAGCGAAGCAAGAATTTTGTAAAAATTTCAGCAGTAGTTTTATGCGGAGATCTTAGCCGACGGGATGATAAAGCAAAAAGAGGCGGTTTAATATGGCGGAAGGCCTCAAATAGAACCGCACGTTTACATGAAGTGTGTTCAGTAGAATTCAATTGACAGTTCATGTTCGAAACGATGTGTTTAGTTACAGTTCAATACAGTAGTGGTAAAAATAATATAAATGAAATACTTAACTACGTATAGCGTTAACTTATATATGTATGTACATACGGAAAAACAGGACGGCTTAGACAATCTCTAAACAGAAAAAATTAAATTTTCATTAATTGAAATGTCTTTTATTAAATGAGACACAGTTTGTTGATTCAACATAGTTTTAAATTTGATTAAGACAATATTTAATCAATATAGAAAAATATAAATTCAAACATAAATACAATTAAATTTTTAATTGAAAATAAATTGTAGTTTTTAGATACTTTTCATACAGAAATATAATTATTTGATTGTATTGATAAATTTATTAATTAAAAAAACAATTGTGTATTGAGTTGTGTCGTTGCTTCCAGCTTAGATAACTAAGTATATATGCAGAAAATCGACTTCTGGTGTTATGCCTCAGTGGTACAGTCTGAAGACGGTCGCCTCTAAAACAGTAGGCGAAGGTTCGATATTCGATCCCTGGCAACTACCAAAATATATCGAAATGTATTTTTTGTGTATAAATCAAAAGGTATTTGTTGGAGTTCAATACAAATTTTTTCCAATTGTTTTGTATAATACATAGTTCTAAAATAAGCTGAATCCGACTGTTGCTATTGATTATGTATTAGCTTATAGTCAAGGTATATACGAGAAGGTTAATATAAATATATATATGAATAAATTATTTCCACTTAACGCTCTTTATTGTATTCTATATAAAATGGTTGTAGACAGAGTTTCAGTAAAAAAAATTAGTCGTATCATCAGTAAAATAATAATTGTGTTGATTAACTTTGTTAGAATATTTCGTTCTATATACTATAAAATGTATACATACCTGTTTATTTATATTTAATATATATTTACTTTAAGAAATATTTACTTTTAGAAATATTTACGAAAATGTGATGTATTTAACTAAGTATATAATTCTGTTTTTTTTTTCCTTTTCCATTTACGAATTATTTTTCCCTTACAAGTTGAAAGCTTTCCATTACATTCCGAACTGTTCAATGTACCAATGCATTTATGCAATGCATTGATGTACTTTTTTTTTTTAATTTCTATTGTAATACAAACTGCATTCGTCCTTCTTGGCGCTTAAACCCTAAACATCCTTTATTTGCCATTCGCAAAAAAATCAATGAAGCGAGAGAAGTGAAATAAAAGCACGTCTAGTGCTACTAATTCAAATGTTGGTTTATGAGTGTGTCTGTGTGTGTATATGTGCCTCTGTGTATGTGTCAGTGGGTGAATGCAATTGTGTTGGGGTGTGTGTGTGCATTTGTATGTTTGCATATTGCATGGTTCCGATTGTCTGTTAAATTGGGTCGAATTGCAAGACAAACTTTTTCTATTTATTAAAAAAAATTGTTTTTTTTTAGTTTAAAACTCGAAATTGTTTTGGTTTTACACTTAACGAAAGAACTGCATACATATAAAAGACAAATACACAAATACACTTTGTGTGTCTGCTTTCATAATCAATTTATTAAATTTTTGAAATATACAGAATTAATTTATGATATTTAAAGGTATGTGAAGAGGTTTAAAGTAAAAAATGAAATCTACCACGTCCACCTACTATGCCGGCAATTTAAATTAACAAGTTAACAAATATTATCAAATCCTAGAAATCTGAAATTTGGTGACTGAGTTAGAAGGTCACTGTCGGTCTTCCAAAGGTATTGGGAACTAAATGGGTTGGATGTACTTAATAAACTAGATAGACTAAATGAACTGAATGGATTGAATATACTGGACAGACTGAATTATCTGGATTCAAGTTTATCCTTATGGGTTTAATGACCTTACGACTGAATTAACTCGATGAACTAAATGTACTTGATGATCTAAATAAACTATATCAGCTGGATGGACTAGACGGAATAGTTGATCATGATAAATATGATTGACTAAATGTTTAATACAACAGGCTGGATGAATAAAGAAAGCAATGAATTAACGAAATGATATGCATTGACTGAATGATCTGGATGGACTGAATGGACTAGATGCATTGATTAAACTGTGTAAACTTGTAAAACTAAATTAACTGATTGACTCAAATGCACAGAATAGACTACAAAGATTGAATGAAATCAACGGACTGAAGGGACTGTAAAGACTAGACACGGTAGCGACGGGCAGATCTAACTTGTTAACTTTAATCTACTCTAACAATAATTTCTATACGTTCGAATAAATTCAATTAAATTGATTAAGTATTAAGTACACAACTATTTCTCTTAGTGTATGTGCATTTATTGATTTTCATAAGGTACACACATTGAGCACACATAAACATTAGGTTGAATAATTTCTATGAATTTCGTTAGTATAGAAACGTTAGCATATGAAAACATTCAGTGAAAATGTGAAACACTTTATTGTGCAATCGTTTGTATGTACTCGTACTTGTCAGTAAGTCTTCAGTGATAAAACTGTTTATCGACGCACAATTGCAATCAATTAAAATAATTAATAAAAATAGTTATATAATTTCACATTCATATACATACATGGAGCCACTTGAGTGTAAATTGATTAATTGCAAGGACTTGAGCAGTTAATAGCAGATTTCTGCATTAAATTAATGCACTTCAGCGCAGACAGACAGACAAACAGACAGATACTGACAAATTAACATGTGCTGAAAAATGGAAATTACATCCGTCACTGACAGCAATTTTTTTATGTTAAGATTATTTAATTGATACGATTTCTCATCACGAGAATAAAGTAACGCAACTGAGGAAGATGTTCTGGGTGTTAAAACCATTTCCCGCCTATAAAATTCGAATGAAGTGCTTAAAAAAATAAAAATCAAACACTTAAGTCATGCACCTTTGGGTATGTTTAAATGTGTTTATATGTACATACTACTGCAATTCTATTGCTACGTGTTCGTGTGTCACTTAATACGTAATTACTTTCTTTTAGATAAATTGTCGGTTTAAATGTCTAGACTCGAGCAAACGATGTGCACAAAAACGTTCAAAAACAAAAAACGCTGGTAATTAAGAGTGTCCTCTATGTCGAAGTAGATAGACACTTGCACATTTAAACACACATTCACACACACACACAATCACGAACATGCACATACGCACATCACTAATTACACACTGAAAACCAAACGACTTGAAACTTAAATTAAGGATTACTATACTCGTACATGCAAAGCTATTCGAAAGTTGTAATTGAATCGAGTTTCTAGGAATTCCATTTAAACAGCAGACAAAATAAAATTTTGCATTTACCCAAAACAACATAAAAAAAGGAAGGACAAGAAAAGAAAAGAAAAGCAGTAAAAGTAATGAAGTAAATGGATACTCCTACACTTGGTATGGCTTCTTAAAGTAAAACCCTATTCAGCACTTCTTGCTAAGGGATATCAAGCAGATAGGATATTAAAGTTTAAAATTGCGAAAATCTTGAAGACGAGGCGGCAATTTTAGTTGCTAATTGCTAGTTTTTGGTATCTATTTATTTATTTTTTCGTCTATATTTAGCAAATCAACTCTTTAAAGAATTTCAATTTTGAATCTGGCATAGTAGTTGTAGTAGTTTATACTGATGAGACACTGACATCTTGTTCCGGTACCAAAGCCATGTCTGTGTCCGGGAACCCAGATGAGGTTGATCCTGTAAGTTAGACCGAGACGGTCGAGTTCATTCCTGCAGTGGAGGACTAGTTTTGAGGATATAATTGTAGCAGAAAATATTGCAATATGCAGATGGCTACTGATAAAGTTGCAGGCCTCCATGATGGCCACCAGCTCCGCTTGAAAAACACTTTCTTCATTTGGTAGCCCTAAGGATTTAGAGATACCCAGGTATTTACATTAGATACCGGCACCAACACCGCAGCTCATTTTGGAGCCGACCGTAAAGATCTCCAAGACGAAGTTACCGATTGCAAAGTTGGATGATCAATCCTAGGCTTAACCTAAATGGATGTACTCTTGTTACTACTGTTGCAAGAAATTTTTTAATATTTTCGGCAGGATCCAAAAAGCTTCTCTCATATTTAAAATATAAAAAAAATTAATGTTGGGACTAGGGTAAACCATTTAGGGAAAACCAGCTTACTGGAGTTATGTCGTTTTCGTTATTGCCACAGTAATAATAACAGTTGAAATAACCCTTTCAAAAGATGTATGTATAGTTCTATTAATTTACAAAAATATTTAAAAATTCTCAATGGATTTAAATAAATTATAACCAGCTAAATGCCAAATTCAACAGAAATTTCAGCAAGAGAACATTTTTTTAATTTGGAGCAAAACAAAAATGTTTAGGTTAACTTTGCAATTCTGATGAGAAAAAGTGTTCTCAATTAAAATATATTAAAACTGTGTTGAACGGATGAGATACTCCGAAGGCATTGAATGCTTTCCACTTTTCGAGTCAAGTGCGAAGAGTGCAAATTTCAAACTCTGTTCAAAAGTGCTTTTGCGCCACGTAACTCGACTTGTCTGAGGACCCGGCACGCACACTTATTCATTTCCACGCAATCAAACATGAAGTCTACTGCGCCTGTATGTATGCCACACAAAAAAAATGCATTAAACGAAACACAACGAGAAATTCGAAATGTACATAAATGCGTATGTCTGTGTTTGTATATATTTTTGTGTGGTTGTGTATGTGTATGTAAATCTGTGTGTGGGAGAATGAGAGTTTTTTTTTTCTTATTTTGCCCAACAAGTCTATTTTCAAAACATTTTCTTTTTTTTTATTTTAATTTCTTGTATACTTCGCATTATTTCTTTACTTTGTGTGGTGTCATTTGCATACACAAACAAACCGAAATACTGACATTCAAAGGCAAACACACACAGAGACACACACACGCATAGAAGCACACACTTAAGCACACATTTAGACAAATGACTTTGAACCTAACACATTTTCGGGTGAAAGAATTTCGAATTTCCATTGCGTTAATGACTTTTCCAATCTTTGGACATGAATTTAATTTACTTTACGAGTATTTCGGGCCGTTTGCATTAGACACGATAACATTTTTATTTAAGGACACTTGGTTAAGGTATCTCGTATATATTTTTTTTTTATTTAAGAGCAGAAATCCAATTTTCTATTTATACAAAGTTGTGTAGCTTTTCCAAGAAATTTTTGGGTGTTTAAATAAACCACTGACCCTCTCAAAATATATAATAGTATTCCAAATCTTAAAGGTTCTATCTTAAAATACAAATATATGGTAACAGTTTGAGTAAAATTTTAACACAATACATATTCAGCATTTCAAATAAGACCTTGAACGTTCTTGCTATAAATTCTAGTATGTATTTTTAGAAAAAGATTACTTTTGGCTTGTGTATTAAACATTTGAGAAAGAGAGGTGAGCTATCCGTGGTATAATAAATATGAGGTGAGGAGAGTAGAAAAGTGTTCCTCTCCAACTCGATATTGCTTCTCTCTTTAAAAATTGGAAACTTCAAAATAAGGCACAAACCGAGGTGAGTTCGCTCAATTTGCGTTTTAATTTCTACTTTCCTAATCTTATTTTTCAACCATGAGCTATACTAAATTTAAAGTTAATTTTCACAAAACTTTCAACACTTTGCACGTTGATTCTAATTAAATTTAACACTTCGTCTAAATGTTAATTTAACATGGTACAGTGTTAATTTAACATAACTTGTAATGATAAATTTAGTCATTCATCCAATTCGCAGGGTAGAAGTAGTTACTTAACATGATAGGGTGTAACTTAAATTTTTTAAATTGTCAAGTAAGTATTTTACAAAAATCAACAAGACCAAAAATGTTAAATTAATATCGAGCCAATAACAATAACAGCAAAAATTTGTCTAACATAGCTATTAGATGAAAATACTTTACTTTATTCAAGATTTCCTTATTGAACTTTTAAAGGCGGTATCAGGTATTGTGGCTAATAGAAAATGTAGTTTTATTATTTCATAACTTAAGATCTATCATCAAGTTACTGAACTATAGCGGTGGTCTTAAAATTGTTCCTACCACAAGCAGTTTTAGTGAAATTATAGACAGTGACTAAATCAACCAATATATTACACTAAATATTAATTTATTATGCACCACAATCTCAAATACGACTTTTTAAGCTTTTTAAATATTTCACCTCCTTATAGTAAGATTTTTGAAATCTTGGAAATTCTTTTACATTAACTTATAATTGAATACTTTGGACGCATCTTAACTTTATTGTCGCTTCTATAATAGTTAATCAGTTTGTCAGTTCAGCAAATTCCGTCTATACATCGACGTATGTCTTCTAAATCCAAAAATTCAAAGGTGTCGCACAGTTTCGTTAATGTCGCAAGTTCCCCCACCTATTTCAAATCACCCGCCACACTTAATCATGTTTGCACGTCATTTACCTTGCTCAAAAAATAATGTACGTACATAAAACGCTAACCAAAAACAACAATAACCCTTTAATGAGCACAAATCATTATCACTTCATTGAATGAAAGAGAGGAAGAAGAAGGGGGGAGGGGGTTGGTTAATGATGCCATCCGGTCATTATGTTGCCGCTTGTCAACGTTTATTAAGACTAATTTTAAATTTAATGAATAAATAAGACGCGCCTAAAAGACGATTACAAAATTTCGATACGAGCCGACACACACACAGTACTTTCAGTAAGTCAAAAAATTTGTGATAATATTTTGAAAGTTTTTTGTTACTTTTTAGAAGGTTCATTTATTGAAAGTAATATTGTTATATATTATTAAATTTTTATAAACCAAAATAGATAAAATTTTAACAAAATGCGCAGAAATTATGAAAAGTAAGTTATGATTAAAATAGAAACATTTCGAAATGTATAACTCCACATAAATTCATATATAACTAAATATTATTCCTGCTTCAACATGCTTTTTGTAAACAAAATACTGGTGCTATTCCCTTAAATGCGAAAATGCCTCGAAAACATCAAAACTTCAAAAGTTTACAAGCCTCGAAAAATAACTTTAGAAAATTGTATGCGACATTTGATGGAAATTAGTCGCAAAAGCATCCTTACGGAGTTGCCTCGTTTATTTTAGTGTAAAAAAATACTTATGCCACACTTGTTAAAATAAAAAAAAATTCTTTCAATGTTTATAAGAAAATGACAGTTGGCAACGTTAATTTAAAAGTAACAATAGACAACTACTTGAAAACAACTGCAACAGTCAAGAGGTAAGAGAATAAAAAAAGGAGTTTTCTTTTTAATATTTAGTACTATGTTAACATTTGCAAAAAGTACTAAAATATCGTATAATACAATGAAACCCTGACTGAACTGTCATACTGCTGAATTTCACAATTGTTATCGAGGTCGTGCAAAGGTGCGTTCCCGAAAAGAGGCTTGCAACTTTTCGAGATTTTCGAGTATGCCAGATTTCGCGTTTAAGGGAATAGCAATACTACTACTATATTTCAAATTATTTCATTTAAGAAAAGAAGGCAGAGGAACTTAACATAAAAGAGATAAAACAATTTCAAGAAAACATACAAACCTCAAAGATATAATAAAAATAAGTTAATTGTCAATTCCGAGATACAAATCCCAAATTTTCCTCAGTTTCAAAATAAATTTTTTCATGAAAAGTTATTTTCTTCTTTGATTACTTTAAACACACCTTGAAAGCAAATAATTTAAAAAATCAGTCGAAATATTTGTTCACTGAAGTACTGTGCAACGATTTCTGCAGTAACACATTAAAAAAGGAAACTTACGCCGTTTTAGGTTCACTACGTCAAACTGGAGCGTCGGGTTGAGTTTCTTGGTGCCGTAAACCGACGCCAACAAATTTTCGCCTTTTTCCGAATGTTCTGCCTTCCTTTTTTATTGTTATTTTGATACAAGTCGACGGCAGTTGTTACGTTAATAATTCCCTTTATGGCGGCCGAGCAATATAGAGTCGACTCGACCCAGCTCTTTTCGCACGTCTCTACGGACGCTGTCAAAGTGAGGAAGGTCATTTAAATTACTTTAAGCGTAGCATATTTTGTGGCGCGCGCAACCAAATAAAAGTTGTAACAGTTTTCTTTTTGTTTATTGCATAGAACGCGTTATAACTTTCTTTTATCAAGTTATTGCAAAATGTAATTTTTGATTTTCATTAAAATAAAACACAATTTATGTTAATTTGAAGGCAACAATTGCGAACTGAATTCGTTAAGCATAACTTTCGACTGTTGTTGTTGTTTAATTGAAGTCAAAAAGTGTTGCATACATTCCTGCGAATAATCAATTTAATGCGGTCGTTTTTGTGCACTTAAAAAGTGTCATTAAGCAATTATCCGCACTTTGTAGCGGCTTAAAAAGACATTAAAAGCATGATTTTAATGTATTTATAATTTTGTTGTTGCCTACTTTTTGGCGTGTTAATTTCGCTGTTTTCATTAAGCTTTCGTTTTGCTGTTGCTGTTGTTGTTGTACTCTACGTTTATCTTTTATTATGCGTCAATTGAAAAGTGTCAATTAAAATGCGCATTTCTGCTGACGCGGCTGATGAGTTGTCTCAACCTAGTTTCGGGGTTTGCTTATTCAGCCTAAAAGTAGGCCGCGCATTTGCGCATTTATCACATTCGTTTATGCTCTCGTTTGGGTTTTATTTTTTTTTGTTTTCGTTCCGCATGGAATTTGGCAATTGATGAGTAGTTTTTGTTGTACGCTTAATTACTTCCTTAAAGCTCATTATCGTTATTAAGTAGTAGTGGAGTGGTATTTGGGTCGTCTTGGCCGTATTTTCTTTTGTTATCTTTGTTTAATGGAAGACGTGCTCGTTGCAAAGAGTTGGCGAAAGTAGGCTTTACTACTTTTAAAAAAAAATACCACATTCATATCTTAACCAAAAGTTTAAAATGCTTTCAGTTTTTCCTATTTTAAAAGTTTGTTAGCAGCTTAACGTTTGCAAAGAGTTTTGACAAAACTTCAGCTTTAATTCATAAATAATTTTGGAACTCGCAATAAAGTTATTTCAAAAATAGTTTCTTTTTACAAAAACAAAATTCTTCTTTTTTTTTAAGTACAATGTAAAGTAAGCATAAACGAACTCTGTTTAAATCGGCAAGTTTTCTTTGATGCATTTCCTTAATATGACATCAAGCTGAGATTTTGAACAAAGTTGGTTTTATAAAAGGAAAGGAAACTTAAGACCTCCACACAAACATGCCTATAACTTTAGTATCTTGTCCGTTTGACGTTGCGTAGAGTTGTTACCGAAGAATCATTTCAAGTAGAGTTTCGAATGTAATGGTTGATTAGACCAAACCATTCTATTTCGTTGGTAGGGTTGCTACCTCAGATGAGAGACAATGTGAATTTGACCTCCTAAATTGAATAGTTCACTCGCGTGTCTAAAGGTATTTCCCCCTAAAGACCGATGTTGGATATGGATATTCAGCCATGTACTCGGTCGCCAGACCCTCCATTTATGAAAAACAGAGATCATCACGAGAAGGTAGAGATTAACATTTGCACAGAGAGGCTATATGAGACGCATCATGTACCATGGACCAAACTAACTTTAATATACGTAAGGAAATATCGATCTGAAATGTCGCCCACTAGTCATACAAACTACCTTCTATTTATTCATTAAATATTTAATAATAGTTGTAGTACCAGTTAAAATGAAAGTATACTTTCAGAGGAACAAAACCTATAAATAGTTTTACAAAGTTTGCTCTGATTTTTATTTATAGCCTCTGAAGTTACGTTTCCCCATATAACTTAAAAAACAGATATTTATTAATTTTTACCAAAGATGTATTGAGTAATATATAGTAAAATTGAACCAGAAACATTTTACTAGAACATTTTAGCCCTCTAACTAACATTTTTGGGTCTATTTTGATCGTTTTTTTAACCATAATATATTTATAAAATGTCGAACTATAATCTTAATATATTCTAGAAAAATAATCCCCATAAAATTTTACTTTAGGTCACTGAAGAATATAATATAATTGAATAGAATAGAATAGAAAAGAATAGAATAAAATAAAATAGAATAGAATAGAATAGAATAGAATAGAATAGAATAGAATATAATAGAATAGAATAGAATAGAATAGAATAGAATTGAATAGAATAGAATAGAATAGAATAGAATAGAATAGAATAGAATAGAATAAAATAGAATAAAACAGAATAAAATAATATATAAAAAATGGATACTATTGGTCATTTTAAACGACAAATGACAAAACATTGATAAAGACTTTTTGGTCACACCAGCAATGAGTAAATCGCCATGAAAAACTTGACCAAAGTTTTCAATTTGTATTCAGAATCGTAAAATGATTTTAATTAAAAGGTCAAAGGGTTGTGAGTAATCACAAATACATATCTACAGAATAAATTCGAGTAGAAATTAAAACTTGAAATAACCAAATTATCAATAGCTTCATGTCTGTCCATAGCTTGAAGTCCAGATGTAATTACCGCAAATTGTTGTTTAAGAAGAAATGACTTTAAATTTTGTGTGAGCGAAAATGTGGCTTCAATATGCTGGACACGTTTTAAAACCAGTGTTGCCAAGGAACTCTGTTAATTACCGAAATTACTAATTGTTTTATTTTTTTTTTTTGTTCGCAGTACAGCACCACGCACATCCTCACACTTACATAAACTAAGTGGGAGGTTCTTGGTGCCGCATACGTTTAATTTTAACAACCATTCTGCGAAAAATTGAAATTCTGTTATTAAAAGCGTGAAGGGGCGTGTGCTTACAGTTCAAAAAAGTTTCTGTTTTTTTAGTTTATGAGTTCAGTCAATTTACGATCATTTTCAATTGCGGATGTTTCAGTAAATTGTTTTGTTTTTAATTTAATTTTTGTGTTGTTATTTAAAGCAACAAAACCGTTTTTAACAAATGCAAGAACATTTATTTATAATATTTTATGCACTGCATAACTTGAACTAAAGTAATAAAAACAATTTAAAGTCAAAATAAAGAAATTAAAATTAAATTAAAAATCAAAGCTTACTTAACACCAAATATCAAAAGGAAAACCAAATAAAGGAAAATAATTTATTTGCTAAATGTTAATTAAATTTAATAAAAGAACAAATACAATTTATTGACATATTCTATAAAAGGCAAACCAGAGGCAAGTTTAAATTTCATATCGAAAAATAGTTTAAAACAAAAAGTATTGTAACAATGTGAACAAAAAACTAATAATCGGCTATACCGATGCTCAAATACTCTCCGCCATTATTGAGATACAATGTTCTTCTTGTATCACATTGGTGCTATAAGTCTGTTGGGGATAATCACCACGAAGCTTGACTTATTTATTTATACTTATTTTTGTATTTTAATGTAATTCAAAATTTTAACTTTCAATACTTTTGAAAACTCCACAGAGTGTAAGTTCGTTTAGTTGTGTTCGTTTAGTCAAGTTATTTGCCTAATGGCTGCTTCCGGCTTATATGCAGTTGAATTGCCGACGAGAAAGCACAAATAAGCATGTACTCGTATTTCATTGTATTTATAATCAATTTTATTTAATTCAAATATTTTTTAGATATTAAAACCAAATAAAACGATACCTTACCTTATATTCCCAATAAAAATTTGGTCCTTAATCTGTTTGTCAACTAATTTTAATTTTTGTAATTTTTTTCGAATTTTGTCTATCAATTTACCCAACATATTTTTACATATTAAAGTCCCTTACTTCAAGAGCATATCTTTTCTTATATCTTGAGATACTTGATATTTGGTTTACTCTGGTGTATGTATTTATATCTTTAAGTATATAGTATATACAATATGAAATATTGCTAAAACCAAAAATTTGCATTTAAGTGTTCTTTATCTCTCGAAAGAAAAGAACATTTAACATAGAATAAAATTGCGGATACATTTTTGGAAATTGTGTCGAACCTATGTCGAAATCACAATGCAAAATTATATTTATGCACTAAAACAATAAAATTTAATGCATTTATTTTGTTGTCTGGCAACTCGGCATCTATTTTATCTGTTGCAATCGCCCACAAGATTCTCGGCAAATTCACATTTCCATTTGGCTGCATGCTGAGTTGTGTATTTCAACTAAGAATTAATTTATATGCTCTATATGTTTGAATGTATGCATGTATGTATGTATGTATGTATGTATGTATGTATGTGCGATTGTGCTTAAAATAATCCTTGGCATAAAATTGTATTAATGCAAATGCAAGAATAATTCCGGATTCGAAATACATTTAAAGTACATTTAAAATGCACTTTTGAACGAACAAACACACGCACAAACACACACAAACACACACGAATAACGGAGAAGTCCGCTCCGAGTGTGCACAAAGGATTTTCCCGGAAGAAAAACCAAAGAACTAACGGTAATGGTGTTAGCTACAAACTGTATAAGTGTGAGCGTGAGCGTGTGCGTGTGCGAAAAGTAATGTTGGCAAATGTATTTGAATGTATTTCGAGTATGTTTATGTGTGGTAGACATACACAAATAATAATTGTTGGCAGTTGCTTCGACCGCTCTTACGTACTTACTCTTTCGTACATACATGGCCATTTCTCACTCGGTTTATTCGGCACAAACCAACATTAATAACAGTGGCCTTTTGGCCCAGCGGTAACTGTGTAATCTGACATGTAACTATTTGTTAGATGCGAGTAATGGCTTCCGTAATGCGAACGTTTTGTGTTAAGGTATAAAGTGATTTTTGCCTAAATACACTGGATTAAGCTAAACACAATTGTTGATTCATTTCCGAAAGTTGTTGCGATGCGAATGCATCTAAATACGTACTCATATATAATTATATACATAATGTATATCGCATACACAAATGTATTACAATGCAATTAGATAATGTTAGACGAAGGAAGACGCAGGAGAGTTTTGTGAGAAGAAGTACAGAGGACAAAAGAATAAATTAAAAATGTTTCCAAAGCTTTAGTTTAATTGAATTACTATCAAAGCAATCACATTTAATTGATATATTGATTGATTGATAAGTTGATTTGTTTAAAAAATAGAATAGTTTTTCTGTTTATATATATTAAGACTTATGGTTAATCTGTTTTTAATATGACTTTGTGTGTTACATATTAATTCTCCTTATTCTCGAGAATATTTCAAAAATTCATTGTTGCTTTGAAATATTAGAAAATGTCTCTTGGTATTAAATTATATGCACACAATTCCATTAAAGATTTGGATAACACTTCCTTCGGATTTAATTAACTTTTGCTCAATCAACAACTTAACTAATACCTCAGCCTAATGAGAGAAACGGAAATAATCTCATTTGCATATGGTGATTTAAATTACTCAAACATGTATAGTACATACATACATATTTATAGTATAAGCAGCATACTTTAGGATTTATACTTAAGTGCATACCGTCGCGCACTGAATTCAAAACAGACACAACTCGAAAGTTGTCATTTTTAGAAAATGAAACATATTCTTCATAATAAACTAAATTATTTACAAACTTGTATACTTTATAGTCAATGATAATACAACTTAAATGAGCGTCCTGCTAGAAAATGCTTAACTTGATTTTAACTAATTTATGATGTAGTTCATTTTCAGTTAGTTAAAAATTTGAGTACAATAAAACTATTTGTCTAAGAAATTTAATGTGCTGAATCTGTCTAACTCTGTTTGCATATCAGTCCATATGATTAATTGGTTTAGAAACAAGCGAGAATTCGAAGAAAACTCCCAAGTTTCAAAATACAAGAATCGCTGAAGGCAAATAAAAAAAAGAAACACCAACTTAACAATTTTCTTTTTGGAACTGTGACATATTCTGTTATTATTTAACAATAGAAAATGTTGGGCCAATAAAGACTGTTATAGAATGTTATTTTAAAACTTTTTGTCATGTAAATTTTTGCAAAACTTCGCAACGTTAACTTAAAAAGAGTTAATTTAACACTATATCATGTTAAATGAACACTTTATGTTAATTTTTTAAATGGTTGAATTTAACATTACAATTCATATCAAATTACTACAACCTCATGTCAAATTAACATAACATTATAATTATTTTTACACTTAGAAGCAAGTTTAATTTCTATAAATCATAATTTATTTATCAATTTATAATTGTTGAAATTAGTTTTGTGAAAATTCTGTCTGTCACATAAACAGATCATAACTGCTTCTTTGACAGAAATTTACAACGAAAAGCAAAAGCCTAGAAAAAGCTCTTCACTTGAAAATTACATCTTTTGAGTTTTGCCACTTTAAAAGTGTGTCTGCGATATGCACACGGCTACGTTCAACAGTATTTCGAAATTCTATGCATCAGCAGAATATATGTAGGAGTATTTACACCCACATACAGACAGACACACGTCTGTATCAGCATGAGATTATTGCTCAAATAAATAGCAACATTTAGAGCAGAAAATTGAGGAAACTCAATTTAAAAGCAAGTAAGGTATCATTTTAGAAGAGCTCAATTTACCAACCGAAAATAGTGTCAAAATTAGTTGAAAAGTGAACGAAAGAACGAACGAATCGCAAATGCAAAAAGCTCCACTCTAGAATGTGCAAGAATCTTAAACGATGTGCTAAGGTGTGTACGTGTATATTGTCTCTGTGTGTGTGTGTGAATGTATGTCTATGTAGATGTGTGTAGATTTTAGCTTTTTTAGAAACCTATTTCACGCTCAAAAAGCGCAAATATTTGTTGAACTGAAGTATTTATTAACGTGTGTATGTGTGATTGTGCACTCGTTAATACATATATATATATAAATATGTATGTGTGTGTTTAATTTTCAAATAAATCTGTACAGGGCCGTGTCCAGCAACAAATGCAGTCAAGTGACAAAACGTTTATTCAAAAATTATGTAGTAATAGTGTAGCAAGACTTCTGCTCAAGAAATGACCAATTGAGCAGATAAGAAGAACGCTGCAATAAGTCAATTTAGGTACATATAGTATATATATGTATTTGAATAAAATTGTATATATATTGTAATACATGCTTTTCTTTTTACGATTTTATATGTAGATAAATTTCGTGCGCCCAACTTCAAATTGGAATAGAAACTTAAAAATATTGTTAAAAATTTTCTAACCGGAATTTTATCGGGAGGGAAACTTCAGCTTCAGCTTCGGCTTCCGCTTTCTCAAACTTAATCCAAAATGCTGCTCAGCCATTTTGTGTTTGGCGCAATGAATGAAGGACAGCCCCTCGCCCCACCACCCCCAAGCAAAATGTACGCTTCGCCGTATTCTCAAGCAGAACGCATTTAAAACGTTTTTAAAAGTGACGTTGACGTTTGTTTCCTTCTGGAGCTCATGGATTAGTTTGGCGGAAAACGCACACAAGCACGCATATACATATACTCGCACACACACAGCTACACATTTTATATAAACGAACGCTTGGCAAAAAGTCTGTCCTTCAGCGGAGTGACACACATTTCACAGATGCGGATTATGTGTTGTAAAATTATTTTATGGCCGTGAATTTAAGCTTTAAATTCCGCATGAATGATTGTAATTGTGCGATTTAAAGCGTTTGCGGTTTGGAAGATGGTGTCTCTTTAAGAAAAAAATTATAATACATAAGTATATGTTTTACCTCGGTACTTTTTATATTTTAAATATGCTTCTTTTAATTCCGTTTCTGGTAATTTGGACAACGGAGACAAAGAGAGAAAACCTATCTAACAAATGTTTTATTACCTTTGATATCTGTTATTATTCGGACAATAGAAATTCAACTTTCAAAACAAATTTACAAAAAATTAAACTATAAATTTCAACTGGATTCATCTCTCTCTTAAGTTTCTCTCGTATTGTGCCGGAGATATAAATTGTTGAACTGATCTTGAAAGGCAGATGACGGCTATATTCACTGATACATAGGTACAATCATAGCTGGACATCGTTAATTAAGAATTTAACTTCGTTAATCCCATTAAAGTTAACGAAAAACTTAATTTTATTAATTAAGTTCTAATTTAATTCTTATGATGAATGAACGGAAAAGTTAAAAATTGCCAAAAAATTTCACTTCGTTAATTAACTTTTAACTTTTTAACCAGTTTGTGCTCAGCTCTGCTGGTACATATACAATTTAATTACAATTATATTTTAACTATTTGAGATTTTAGCCAGGAATACACGCATACACTGAGCATACTTAGTAACTTGGGAACACCAACCGTTGAGTACAAAATTTACGTATTTTCACTTTAACAATCCCAAGTAAACACCCAGCAAACTATTTGACTCTTTTCAGACTCAAATTGGACTCTTCATTTTGAGCCTTTACACTCATAAAGAGCTCATATAAGAGTTCGATATGAGAGTGTTTTCCTTCGGCTGATAAGAGTCTGAATTATGCGTCTAATAAGTGTCATATATGAGTCTTTGCAGACTCTATTAAGCTTCTAATATGTTTCCTTTCTGACTCTTATTAGACTCAAAAATCTGTGTCTTAAAAGTTTCATAAATATGAGTCTTTTCGGATACTTATAAGTATTTAAAATGAGTCATATTTGATTATTTTTGAATATTTTACAAGAACAAACAACTCATAAAAATTATGTTTTTAGATCATTCTTAATTTCACTTAAACACGGACTCTAGGTTTTGAATTGCCTTAATGGTTTGCTGGGTAGAATCATATAAGCACAATGTAGCTGGCTGATATATTGAGAATTATGCCAAACATTTTCTTTCAAGTATATAATAGTTGTATAGTAATATGATTCAAATAATCATAACATTGGTTTGACAGTTAACATATTTAACCTTTTTAACCTTCATTCCTTTTTCCTTCTCCTTCTCCATTTCCTTTTTTTCACTTTTTCAACTTCTATCACGTCTAACTTAATTTTGTTAAAACAAAATAAGATGTTAAACAACCCAGCAAGAGATGTATAACCAATACATTTTTTAGTTGCGTGGAGCTTAACTTACATAGCCACGATTGTCATTTTCATACAACTAAATTTGCACAATTTTAAAATTTAAAAATTTACTAGTTAAATAACAATTAATATCACAGGCACAAATATCTCCTGTAATTGAGATAATTACACATTCAGTAGAACCTGTCAACAAATGCATAAGAATGGATGCAAACTCACAGAGACAGAAAAAATACGTAACATACTCGAGGAAACAAGGGTGAATTGAATCCATCGTTTATTAGCGCTACTGCTTAAATAACAAGTAATATATCCGGTATATTTCAGTTAAAGTTTTATTTTTAACTAAATTGTCTACATAAACCAATTTTGAAACTTCTTTTACGTAATAGTTTCGGAATTTTTGTATTTATTTCTTTCAATAATATTAAAGTTACTCGTAGCAAAAATAAAATTGTTATTTTTGTATACTACGTATAATAAATGCAAAAGTTGTTGTAAATTCTATTCATCAGATTGCACCTGGCAAACACAAAGCCAGCGAACGTTGTGAACAATGACAGCTGCACTGCAGATTGTACTCGTATGTCATAAATTGTACATTTAAATTCGCTTTTTTTTTTCTTCTTTTTTTTGCATGGCCAAAAACATAAAAGAAATTAAATTTTATTTGAATCAAAGGATGCTGCAATCGAATTTTTTTCTAGAAAAAAGAAACGGATTTTTCTGCTAGAATATAAAAAGATTAAAAAAATGCAAAAAAAAACGTATTTTTTGGTTGCGTGGAGCTTAACTTTTGAGGTTTACTTCTACCATGGATGGACTTCAAATGCACACATGTCATATTACTATATACATATATGTGGGTGTATTTTTGTCTGTCTGTGTGTGTGTGTGTGTTTTTGACAGTCAAATATCGGTAACTGTAAAATAAACGACAGAACGATATGATTATGATGGTTTTTTGTTTTAATCTTTTGATTTTCCAGTCAAACACAGAAGTTGTTAAATCAAAAGGCTAACAGCTTTAGAAACACACACACACACATAAAGCGAAAAGCTTGATAGCTAAAATTTAGCTGGTTAGAAATGGACACTGTAAGGACCAGGAAGGCTTTAAAATTTGCAATATATTATTTGACCAGTAACATTCCAACAATTTAGACAGATAAATAAATTTGAAAAATATAAGAGTTATAACCTTAGATCACCTTAAATAAAATTTAAAATTTGATTATTATAGCAATTAAAATCGCTCTGTCAAATTATGCAAAAAAGCATAAACTTGGTATTAATTAACCGCTTGTTGGAAGATAATCATGGAGCGTGCCTTTCGGACAGAATAATTCGAGTCGCTCATGTTTCAACTTAATTCGGCAACGATTTTGTACGCTTGTATGCGCTTAAATCTAATACTTAGTAAGTCTGTACGTAAATATGTGTGTGCTTGCAAGAAAATATAACCCAGCAGAAAAATTTCCAGCCTGCTGAACACTTTACTGGTAAATTTAATCATCTGAAATTTACGCCGAACTTTAAAATAATTTGGTTATTTTTAGGCCTAAATCAGCGCTGACATTTTTGGCCTAAATATGCCGACACTGATATTAAATTTCTAGCTCTATTTTCAGGCCTTTGTTATATGACAGAATTTTTCATACGACTGTCCGTCTCAAATTTCTTAAAAGTGTTTAAGGCCTCAAAAATTTACACACCAATGAATTAAAGTCAGATTCTTCTTTCGCCGAAATTGTTTGAAATTCTTTTGTATCGTTTTATTTCCTGCTGGGTAATTTTTGTATATTATGTCTTTGCGCTTGCCTGCCTGCTTGAATGTCCGCCTGTCTGCCTACGTGTCGATTTTCCACGTGAGTGTGTTGGTATTTGTTTGTGGTTATTTGCTTATTTGGGGGCAATAAATTATGCGAGTGTTGAAGTGCATCAATTTCCCAATTCCCACTTCATTGTTGCCCAGCTGAATGTGTATGCTTGCTTATTTGTTTGGCTGTGTGTATGTGTGTGTGTGCGACATGTGTGTTATTTTGTTGCACTTGTGTGGACATCCTACAAATTATTGTTGTTGATTTCTGTTTCTTATGCCGTAATTAATGCTTTGAATTTTGATTTACTACCTGCGATTCAAACTAATTGTTTGGAAATTTATGTGGTCTTCAATATCTGTTGGTGAACATTTCAGTTGACTACAGAAAATTTCTAGGTATGCTAGTATATAAGCTAGTAATTCTATGAATATATGAATATAACCTTTAAATTTCTATGTAATAAGATATGAGTTTTGATTTTAGATAGAAACAAGAGTCCTATAATTTAAGGGTCTGGATACTAAGAATCTAAATTCGTTAACATTTTCTTTAACATTTTTAAAACGGTTTTCTTTAATTTAGAAATTGACCATATTATTTGTTATAAGAAAATAAATGGGCAGGATTATACAAATTTTTGAAGTGGACACTAGTGCGGCATGAGCATTAAAACGATACTGAACACTGTATTCAGATGAAGTGTCGAATTATGTGGACTTTCATGAGAATTATATTTAAATAAACCTTTAACAAATAAGATAATTGTTTTGATTAAGTATTTAAGAATTTAAAATTTTAACAGATATTTTAATTCTATATATTTTTTGTGGTTTGCAGGTCTCGTGGATCCGAAAGAAAGATTACCATCTACTGACAGTCGGTTTGACCACCTACAGCAGTGACGAGCGCTTTAGTGCAACACATCTAAAACATTCAGAGGTACTTCTAAAATCCGCGATTTGTATTTGTATTAAATAAACAAGTTTTCAAATGAAAAAGAAATGGGCCGACAGTTTTGAGCTTCAACTTCAGTACATATATAAAGATTTACCTATTCACAATCATCAGACAAACTTCTGTTTTAGAAGCAGTAATTCATTAAAAAAAATTTAATTCTTCTCTAAAAAAAATCCAAAAAATATCTATGATAAATTTATTTTATTTAATTAGTTTAATTAAATGTAAAATTAAAAGAAATAATAAACATTTCATTGGAAATCCATATTCTATCAAAGAACACAATTATCACCACATAAATTGAGCTTAGGTATTGAAAACTTTAAAAGTACACAAAATAGAAGAATTTACTATAAATGGATTAACATATATACAATATTATATAAAAATATAATATGTAATAGAATATGTAACAACATCAAAAGTAACTAACAAACAACTTAATTTTAATGATTTTATATTACTCTTTCAAAGTAAATTTTTTGAAAGTATTTATACGTAGATAAAAATCATTAAAGTAATCGATAAAATGCATTTACTGACTAAATGACTGTTGCTGTCATTAACTAAGCCCATTTGTGTTTGAGGTCGACTAAAAATATTGTATTCACATACATACATACATACATACATACATACATACATACATACATACATACATACATACATACATAGATGCTTATCACAAAACCGACAAAACGTGCCGCACATACCCAACGCTCTCCAGCATTCATTGCATTCGGCTATGACGCACAGGGTATAACGTAACTGTCCCATATTTGGCGCACCAAATAAAAATTTGATTTTGAACGCAAAAAATTTGCAAACTAAAATTAATTGACAAATAGTTGAATTAGAAAAATAGTTGTCAAACATTTGTTGTTTAATGAAATGGGCTTTTAAAATTTTTGAATTGCTAGTCTTATTTTAAATAACTATAATTTTAAAAAAAGACCGGAAAAAAGCCTGTCCAAAAAAATTAGCCATCCCAAATCACAATTGTACCTAGGTTAGGTTAGATTAAATTGGCTGATCTAACAAGAAACAGAGATCACACATAGACCTTTAGTGGTCCATAGTGTTACCAAGATTGTACAGAGGTATTCAAAGGTATTTAAAGTTCAAAAGTGATTAGTGATAAACAGTAAAGCAAGTTTGAGCAAGTTATTCTAGTAACTGAAAAATTGCTTAGCATTGTGAAGGTCTTGTATGTAATCCATTTCTTCCACGTGCTTATCAGTTATAGCAGACTTAGGTAAATTTTAAAAAGTGCCATAAATAAAGAAATAATACAACTATTATTTCATATTTTTTCAAGATTTTAAACACTAACCGTTTTTAGGTTCTTAAAGAAAAACCACCCTGTGCAGAAATATGGCACAATGACCATATATGGGAGAGTTGCCTTGTACATATCTGATCATCAACATATGTCATTTAATATTGTACATAAACCTACAGCCAAAAAACCCAGAAAGCCAAATGAAAGATCACACTTTGCTCTTATTAACTATTTGCTGTTTTATATCAAAGTCATCAGTTAATTTAACCTTAACTTAAAAAGTTATCATCCTTTAACCTTAATATTTATTGGAGTCTAGATTGTATATATTGTATTAAAGATTCAATTATTAAATTATTTTCTTTTAATCTTTAAAGACATTTTTCTTAGTGAATAATACACAAAGTGTTAATAAGAAGCACCCTTTAACGTGTATTCAAAATGGAAAGGGCCAACCACACATTCTTGCATCACACAAAACTAACACAGAGCTGAGTTCGAAACGTTCGTTCGTTCAACCGATATTCGAACTCAATACACTCCATTTCATATTTCAATTTTTGAAGTAAACTACCTACATACATTTTTTTTTTTTGTATGTATGTGAAAACTTGTATGATTTCTAACTCGTTTCATTTGTTTCCTCTACTCTACTTTCATCGGCCAACTCGGAACGGCAATGCCAACTTCAATGCGTTTTAACCAACACGCACACACACCCGCACACAATCGAAAAAAAATTGCACAGGATTGGACGCTGCAAATAAAATTCGTGCAACTACGTGATGCCGGCGTCTATGAGTGTCAAGTGTCAACCCATCCGCCCACATCGATATTTCTGCATTTGAATGTTGTCGGTGAGTATCTTGAAGTCGGAATGGAATCGCAGGACGGATGATTGCATCCTTCTTGAATTCGCCGCATTATCGGATGACATAGCAGCGGGGCAAAGCAGAGCAACGCAACGCAACGTCACGCAAACCGATTCGGTGCGATACGATGCGATGCGATGCGCTGTTGAAGGACTCATCCGCACGGAGATTATTTTGTGGCACTTCGAAGAGAAATTGGGGAAGCTTTAACAAAATTTTTCTTTCTTTTTTTTTTGTAGCGAATTTTCAAGTTAACTTTTTTTTTTGTATTTTTCAAATAAATTGATTGAATCGAATTGAATTTGCACAATAATTGGAAAATATTGATCCACTCTCGTCAAATCGCACAATATTCATTTAAAGTATCGAGATGCAATTTGGCGACAGCGGCTTAAAATATTTTAGATTCAATAAAATTAAATATAGTATTGAATAGTTAAAGTAGCGGCTATTAGCGCACATATTTGTAAAGCCCAAAATGCGTAGCATACTTTACAGCGCACACATGCGTTTATATGTTTATTTATAATCATTTGTACAATGTTAAAAACGCATTTTCGACATTTCAAATTAAAGGTCCGCGAACAACAACAACACCAACAGCAACTACAACAACAACAACAGCCTTTATTATGTTTTCAAAATGAACCAAAACGGATTAGACCCATGGCAGGCATAAATGGTGAAATATTTGCAAAATTTAAATTAAATGGGCGTCACTTTGTTTCGTTTTTGGGGGACAGCGGGGGAGAGCAGGGTAAAGTAGAGGGTTAATGTTAAACGATGCGCTGCGTTGACACAATTTCGCGTAGCATATTTATAGGCTGGCGCGCAGGGTCGGCGGCCATTAAGTATAATGGCTGTGCTTGTAGTCACCACAGGCGCATATTTGTGTTCGCGCGCTTTTAGCCATTTCAGTTGCCGTTAATGTTCCGACCACAAAAACAACAACAACAACAAACAACAACAAAACTATTTAAAATTTTCTGATTAAATTTTGTCAAATATTTCAAATATTTTTTTGTTTTGTTTGTATTTGTATTTGTTTTTTTTTTTTTTTTTGTTCTCCCATGCCATACCGAATTGAGGTGCACAGATTCACAAGCGTTACAAATAAAGTGAAAGCCAAAAGTTTCCACTTAACAAAGCGCACAATTAACACGTTTGAACTATTTTTGATTGTTCTCGCATGTGAAAACTTGATTTTATTAAAACGCCTAAAAACATGCCAATATTTGGCAGCTTTACCCGCTTGGCCTTGAGCTAAATTGTGCACAAAATCGACATTATTTGGCAATGAATCAATATTTGCGGTTTAAAATTTTAATTTTAAATTGATTACAATGGCGAAAAGTTTTCAATTAGGTTTTAAAATTTTAAAATTCAGCTTTCTTTGAAAAAGGTTAATTTAGCGGATAATTTACGGCGGAATAAATAAAAGTGGTCAGTGCAACATTGATTTGTGCATTTTCATAGAACTTTACCATATGTTTTTAATAAAATCCCACAGCTTAAAATTCAATAAGAAATGACTAACCGATACAACAACATATGTAAATTTGTTGTTTACATTTTATTGCACTACTTTTAAAATGTTATTTCGAACAATTCTAAACTTTATTGGTTAAATAATGGCCTAATAACAAGTAATTTCACTGAATGTATAACTTATGTCAGCGAACTAACTATACATTCAGTATAAATATCAGCAAATACTTAAGCAAAATAATATTTTCCTTTTCGATACAAACGATATATACGAATACTTGATCAAAATCAAATACTGAGTCGATCTAGCCATGTCAGTCTGTTTGTCCGTCTGTCAACATTTCTAGTTAACGTGAAAGCTGGAGAGTATTAAGCGATGTTGAGCTGAAACTTTAAGTTACTCGTTTATGTCTTAGCCGAAATGTTTTAGATTTTAAAGCAATGCCATCTATGACCACGCCCACTTATGCAAAAAATAATATATATTTTTTTAAATTAGCACGATATTTTGAGAATTAAGAGATATTGAGTTAAAACATTGTAACTAAAATTTCTGTTATGTTTGGGAACAATTGATAACATTCTAGAACCGAATCATGCTGAAGTTGTTCGAGTGGATCATATTTATTAAATTTAGTATCTACTAAAAAAAATAGGTGGATATGCTTTATCAAATTGGTGTGGTTTATGACTTACAATTTTTAATATAAACTTGTTTAAAAATATTGTTTCAAGGACCAAAAAATTTTTGATAATACAAATTATAAGACGAGCTCAAAATCCTTTTAGCAAAAGTTTTGTCTTTTGTTAATATTTATGCAAATACTAAAAAAATTTTATGTAAAAACTTTTCCCTTAAACTCGAAAGTGTCTCGAAAATCTCGAATCTTCGCAAGTTTACAAACCTGGAAAAAAAACTGTCAAAAATTTTATGGAACAAGATTTTCTTTGCAAAAACATATTCGAGCCAAATTAGTCGGGAAAAAATCCACACGAAAGTGTTCGTATGTTTCGGTGATGTAAAACAACGCAACCCTGACTGAACTGTCAAATTGCTGAATTTCACTTTTCTCTTCGAGCTTTTCAAGTGTTCTATTTTTCGCGTTTAAGGGATTAGGCCTATTATTTTTCTAATACAGATCTTGAGAGTTTTTACAAAGCGATTATAAATATAATAAAATAATAGAAATCTAAATTTTAGAATTAAAAATGGTTTCTAAATATGAATGTACATATAAATGAAAGTTTAAATACACCTAATAAATATTTAGGAATTTTAATTAAATCAAAGTGTTTTCCAAGTTATTTTCGAAGTATTTTAAAACCAATTTCGCTTCGTTGTTCGCCACTTAATTTCATTTTTAATGTGTTTTACAAATTTTTACAACCTAATATTGATTTTATTTCCATTTTTGTATTCAATCACGACGTAAATTCCGCTCTAACAATTAAACAACATTGATAACATCCGTTTACAATAACGAAAAAAACCACAAACACCAACAACAACAACAACCAACAACAACGACAATACTCATTCACTTCGGTTAGAAGCACGCGCCGAAATATCGGGACCAGCAATTCGATATTTGACACCGGGATCAACGCTTCGCCTGCAATGTCACGTGGTGCAGAACACCGAAGCATCCGAATTTATATTCTGGTATCATGACAACCGAATGATAAATTACGACATTGATCGCGGCATTAACGTATCAACAGAACCAGGTGAGTGGAACCGAGTTGAGTCGCGTTAGATTTAGTTGCCTCTAATGAATGGTAATTGAGCTTTAAGGAATGTTTTGGTAGCAAATACGCGAAACGTTTACAAACGTTTTCGTTATTATTTACAAGAAAAAATAAGCTAAGAAAAAATCAATTATAATTAAATATCCATTGTATAGGATAAAAGCAAAAACACACAACTCAATTTTCGTTGAAATATAAAAGAATGCTAGGATTTGTATGCGCCCACTGTGTTTCCGTAATAATTGTGGTTTTGCGAGTGTGCATCCGTTTCCGACGTTTGTGACGTTAGCGGAGTTTTATACTGTTTCCGTTTTGCAACCGCGCAAATTCGCAGGCAATTTCATGCATTAACAAGGCACTGCACACTGGAATCAAATTCTGAGTATACGCAAGCAAAATTAATTTTTTTTGTTGTCATGTAAATTTAAGGGAAATGTGGAAGAAATTTGCTTAATAAGTGAAATTGGCATTTTTAGTGGGCATGGTCAACAACAATTTGTTCTTTGGATGCGGTTTTTTTCATTTTGTTTATAAGCTCACCAAGATTTTAAGAAAAATTATTTTATGGACATGGTCGAATACTTTTTAGCCGAATCATATTTGAAAAGTTCTGTATTTTATTTTGAAAATGGCTGCAAAGATTTTGAAATATTTGACTGGGTGGAAAACTGACGAAAAAGTGAGCATGTTTGAAAACTAGATTTTTTCCGTACATCTTAATGGGTTGGTTGGTCATCTACTAAAACTAAAGTTTAACCAAATCCATTCTGTCTAGGAGAAATCTATATGACTGGGATTTATCTAAAAGCTAGTCCAGTTTTTCAAAAAATGTTAAAGCAAATTCATTTTAATTAATTTACAATAAACAAAAAAATCAAATGCCCATCGAAAAACCAGTCCACTGCAATTTTCCTAGTACCAGTGCTAATCCTTTCTTACGTTTCTAAGAGAATCGGTTCTATTGGCACCAAAGTCCAATCAATTTGTCAATTCTATGTGCTCCTTAAGAATTCGCTTTCAGTGAAATTTTTTCAAAACAGAATCAATTTACAGTCATGTCTGGGTATAGTGAACACTTCGTTATAGTGAACATCCAAATTTATATATAGATTACTCTAAATAGAGAACGAGAAAACGAGTTTTTGACCAAAACTTGAAAACTTGATATAGTGAACAACCTCAAACTGTATACCGAATTTTTTTGTGGTAATTCTATTGAAAATTTTTCTCTATGATTCAAAGGTCCGCCAAGTGATCTTGCTCTACCAGCTACTTTAATATTAATATCGCTAGAACTTAGTATACTAGAACAAAAAGAAGCAAATACCAAGAGGAAAAAATGTTTTCTATTAACAATTAAGTTGCTTAAATATATTAAAAACCAAAATTTTCACATAAATTTACCTCTTGACCTTTTCGACTTCTGTCTTTTTGCTCAGCCCTTGTTGCGTCTTATCCCAGTGTGCTCTGCGACCGCTGCTATTGCCGTTGTAGCATTTCCAATCAAGAGGCAAATGCGTTTTGCAAATTTTCCGCGCTTCAAATACACACCAGAAAAAAACAACAACCACAACAACAACAAAATCAAACAACAACAACAAATTCGATGGAAATGTGATTTTCGTGTAAATTTTGAATTCACGCGCAAATATTGCTTCCCAATTTTCTACATATCCCAACTGCATATAGTAAACAACAACACACAAAAACAGAAAAAATCAAATCGAACTGGAGGCAGGGCAGGGCAGGCAGCGCAACGCAACGCATTAAAGATGCATTCTCGCATTTTGTGAAATCCGAAATCCGTTTATGGCGCGCGCTTTTGCCGTTAGTTATATAACGGCGTTTGCATTCGCAGTCGCATTAAATATTGACATTATGCAATTTGGACGTTTGCCGCTCTGCAAAACCAGAATTAATTGGAAAATTAGGCAACGATTTTTCCTCGAAATTTGTTTTTACTGTAAACCGAGCTTCAATTCACTTTAGCGTTTATTTAAAGAATGGCGGATTTACAAAATAGTGTTGCCTACGTTACTTTTATACAAATAACTTATATTAATAACAGGGCTGCGAACGTTCATAAGTTGGTAAAACTACATAGGGTTGCGTAAGTTGCACAACAGAAGTGATTTGACTAGGATTACAACTCGGCCAATCTGACAACTGATCGTCCTCGATCACTTATATAATAAAACAGAGTTATGCAAGTTATACAACCTTTTAACAAATTTGGCATATAATTTTATGTATTGCAAAATATATAAATATAATTAATATAACTTTAAAGACAAAAATTTGTTCACGTTTCATATAAATAATTTACGTCATCTTCGATAATGACATCTAATTTGTTAACAATGTTTTTATTTACCGTTTGTGGTAACAACCACTTTCTTATTCTATTGGCTTCAATAACACCATCATACGGCAGCTGCGTCAATTGACAATTTTCTATGTCACGGATGACGTACCGATCATTTCCTAAAACTTTATGTATGACATAAGGTCCTCTGTATTTCGGCACGAATTTTTTATTGGTTCCAATTACTGTATCCACGTTACGTATCACTACAAAATCACCAACATGGTATTCTTTGGCAACTTTGCTATTATTCAAAAAATGTTTCAAATTATATTCTTGAGACTTTGAAATTGCTTCCTCGGCATTGGAACGAATTTGTTCTAAATCTCGGCAGTTAACGTCGTTTTTACCGTCCAAATATTCCGTAAACTCGTCTATATAGTCACCGCGTTGTTCTACCCCAAATAATAGTACACTGGGAGAATTGTTAGTCGTGCTATGAGTAGAATTATTAATTGCGTATTCTACCTGCAAGAGCTTACTTGTCCAATCCGAATGATTTATCGGGTCACTTAGTTTCCCTAACATCGATTTAATTACTCTATTAACGCGTTCAACTTGTCCATTAGCTTGTGGAGAAGCCACTGCCACCTTTATATGCTGTATATTTCGTTTCATTACAAACTCGGCAAATTCTAATGACGTAAAGCAAGTTCCTCTATCAGAGATAATTCTTTTAGGTCTGCTGTAATAGCTAAAATATTTATCAAGAGCAGCATTAACCTCACGCGTACTAGTTGAGTTTGTTGGGTATAACTTGACAAATTTCGTAAAGGCATCAACTACTACCAGGATGTGTTTTCGTTTCGATTTAATTGACGGCAGTGGCCCAAAATGATCAATGTGAATAGTGTCGAAGGGCAACGGATTTTTTTTTATGTTGTATAAGTTTCTCTCCCGGGAACGAATCGGAGCGGCATACATAAGGCATTTTAGACAGCAACGAATAAAATTTTCAATTTTTCTTCTCATGCATGGGAACCAATAATGGGTCGTAAGTTTGTCAAAAGTTTTGTCACTAGCCTGATGTCCGATTTTCTCATGCACCAATCTAATAACATTGTCTTCCATTTCATTCGGGACATACAAAACTTTTCTTCCGTCTTCTTTTATTTTAAAAACAAGTCCGTCAATCAAATCAAAATCCTTAACAGTACCTTCTTCTATTCGACTACGTATGTTTATAATATCCTCATCCCTTTCTTGAGCTACCTGAATTTGAAAGTCAACATCGTTGGCATCTGTCACCGCCGCAATTTGGCATCTACTCAACGCATCTACATGGCTCATCGAAGCACCGCTACGATGTCGTATTACGTAATTATAATTTTCTAATTCAAGAGCCCATCTAGCTATTCGCGGATTTACTTGTTTTTTCTCTAAAGTCATGGTCAATGAGTTACAGTCCGATATTATTTTAAAGGGAATTCCCTCTAAATATACTCTAAATCTTCTTAGTGCATAGATTATTGCAAGTGTCTCTAGTTCAAAGCTGTGGTATTTGGCTTCGGCAGCTGTCGTCGTCTTAGAAAAGTATGAGAGCGGATGTAATTTCCCATTATTCTGCCTTTGGAGCAAAACGGCACCAAACCCGTGTGAACTGGCGTCACAATGTAATTCAGTTTCTTTCTGAGGGTGATATATTGCTAATATGGGTGCCTTCGTAAGTTTAGTACGTAATTCATTGAATGATTCCACACACTGCTCGTCGAAATTGTAATCTTCGGTTTTCTTTAATAAGTTTAACAGTGGTTTAGCAATACGTGAAAACGACTGAACAAATCGTCTGAAATATGAGAATAACCCTAGACAAGACTGCAGTTCCTTCCTATTGCCCGGCATTGGATACTTCCTAATAGCTGTTATATGTGACTCACTTGGTGCTATTCCGGAAGGGGAGACGGAATATCCTAAATATTCAATATTCTCATAACCAAACCGGCACTTAGAAATATTTAGTTTTAAACCGCGTTGCGAAACTCGTAATAACACCTTTTGTAACAAATTTTTATGTTCTGCAAAATCGGAAGTTGCCAACAGTATATCGTCCATGTATACAATAATTTTTCGATCGTCAATCAAATCCCTAAATATGCAGTTAATAAATCGTTGAAATACTGACGGCGCATTTTTTAATCCAAACGGCATTTTTAAGTATTCATACTGCCCACTAGGCGTAACGAATGCAGTTAACGGAATTGATTCTGGGGATATGCTAACTTGATGAAACCCACTCTTCAGATCCAAAACCGAAAAAAACTTTTTCCCTTCGAGATATTCTATGCAGTCGTCTATTAGTGGCAATGGATAGTTATCCCTAACAGTTATTTTATTAAGACCCCGGTAATCAACGCACAAACGTACCTGTCCATTCTTCTTTTTTACCAGAACTATAGCGGAAGCATATGGCGAATTGCTAGGGCGTATTATTCCGTCTGATTCCAACTCCTTCAAAATTTCTTGAACCTTTCCACGCTCTGTAAACGACAGGCGTCTAGGCGAACAATAAAAAGGAATGTCCGTAGTCAAATGAATTTTCATTTCGTACTTTAAAGGATCGACTCGCATTTTACTATTTCTTCCATAAGAATCTAAAATTATTTCCTTAAGTTCGGCACGGAAAAGTTTTTCTAGTTTGAAATCGATATCAAATTCTTCAACGTCAGAAGCAATATTAATATTAAATATATTCGGCACGTCACAGATTTCATTACTTTTGAAATCACATTCTACATTAAAAGATTCAGCAGCCATAACGGATGGTGTTATCTTTCCATTACATTTCATATTATCGGTTTTCAATAAATTATGTTGACCTAAAGCTGACAATAAATTAATTGACAAAGGATTGCAAGTTTTTGTTTTTATTTCGACTTCATTTATTTTCATTAAATTCTTTTTATTGTATCTTAGTACAGTTTTATACAGCTTAATGCTAAATTTCTTTAAGAAATCTCGCCCCAAAACAACAGGCATTAACATGGCCTCATCAGGCAAAATATTTATTTTTAATAAATGACATTGATTTTCGAACCTAACTGCGCAGTCAATTTCACCCAGAATCTCGAGTCTCCGTCCGCCCATGCCTCTGTAATTCAATAGCGGCATAGTCGATGGATTACGGAATTCTTTCGGGACACAGCTATTCTTCACGAAACTAATTGGACTACCGGTGTCAAAAAGAGAAAATATTTTTATATAACTTGCAATTCCCTGTCTTACATCAAAAGAAATACTCACTAAATTAAGAGAACTCAGGCACCGGGTTGGGCTTTCGTCCCCAGCAAATTCGTCAACGGCAGCGGCATGTCGTGCAATGATAGCCTTAAGTTTTTTCTTCGGATTATTGCATTGCTGGTGATGATGACCTACTTGCCAGCACCGGAAACATGACCCGTTTTGGCGCAACTCGTAAGGACATTTCGGCTTCATGTGCCCCAACTCTGAGCAGTTGTAGCACCGAACAGCGTCGCCAACGGCTGGCCTCGGCACTATTGAAAGCGGATTGGAAGCGTCAGGAACAGCGGCCGAGGCATGACGAACGGCAGGATATCGGACAGCGGAAGCAGCGGAAGTTGCGTTGCGAGAAGAAGTAGTGCCAGGCAATTGTTGGAGGTAGCTTCGTTCGTAGCGGCTAACCAGCTGCTTCAATTCAGCAATCGTCCTGGACCCCATCAGCAGACTGACATTCGACACATTTCTGCCTATGCCTTCAATTATGAAGCCGATGGTTTCCGCCTCGCTAACATCGGACCGCTTCGCCAAAGCCTGCATGGTGAGGATGTAGTGGTGCAGCGACTCCTCATTTTTATGCCACCGTCTGCGTGCCATCATCTGGTAGACGTCATGACGGCTGACAGCAGAACCAAATTCGCTTACGAGCGCACGCTTCAAGCTGGAGAAACTCGTTGCCTCTCCCGTCCGTAGAATTAGGCGCGCCGTACCGGTCAGCGACCGACGAAGGCTTAGAAACCTGAACTGCTCTCCGGCATTTACAGTGTCCATAATTTCGTCGAAGTCGCGAAGAAAATCATGGACCGAGTGCGTCACATCGTCGGCTCCAAATTTCGGAAGGGCGTGCTCGACTTCGCTGAAGTCCGGCCGGTGTTCATTTTCTCGGCGCGACGGCGGCGGCGTGCCGCCTTCCAATTCGGCGATTTCTTTTTTCAGTTGCAAAATTTCTCTCCGTTTTCTAAGCATTTTCAGCTCCTCGTCAATCGCAGTGCTAATGGCCTCATCACCGGCGGCATTCAAAATGGCGTCTTCTCGCAAAATGGCAGCGAATGGATCGTCATCGGCGGCGTCAGCGTCGGCGGCAGAACTAACGGCTCCCTTTTGCCGCGTGGCATTAACGGCATCGGCAGACATAACGGCACATTTTTGCAACTTGGCATCGTCATTATTGGCAGTCACGGACCTTGTAGCAGCGCCCTTGCCTTTATAAACGGAATTTGACGGCGTTAAGGCGTCCACCAAAAGGTTCGCCTTAGCGGCATTCGCGGCAGCAAAATGCGAAACATCAGTGCCAGATACGCCTTCCTCGAAACCCAAAAAATCGTCTTCCGGCGAGCACCTTGTACCGCCCTCGGTTTCGTCACCTGCGACTTCATTGTCGGTAGCCTCGATTTCGAGACGCTTCAGCTCGTATAGGTTCTTCAGCTGCGCCAAAGTAGCCGTCGGCGAGAAGTCCACGTCCATGGCCAGCAGAGCGTCTATAAAATTCTGCTTGGTAGCGCGACTCGACATTTTGTGTAATTTAACTTTTCTTTTTTTTTAAATTGGCCTTAGGGAATTTCACCCCACATCTGATTTGTAAACCGAGCTTCAATTCACTTTAGCGTTTATTTAAAGAATGGCGGATTTACAAAATAGTGTTGCCTACGTTACTTTTATACAAATAACTTATATTAATAACAGGGCTGCGAACGTTCATAAGTTGGTAAAACTACATAGGGTTGCGTAAGTTGCACAACAGAAGTGATTTGACTAGGATTACATTACATAATAAATCGAGCGAACACGACTTTGTCGCTAAACTAAAATAAAAAAAAATGATTTCATTTTAGTTGCGTGTGTGTATGTGTAGTAAATACGTTATGTAAGTTAATTAAATAACAGAACTAATGAAACTGATAACGTGTTGGTCGCGTGCTTGTGTGAGTACAAGTACTTTTCGTCCGATGAGTTAAAGCGTGACCACTAAATATCACATTGATATCTCCTAAACTGACTTAGTTTACTTGCTCTGGCTGACAGACCGAGAGATAAACATACGCACATAGTTAAACCGATTAGCGTTGAATTCTGAGTTGGTTTAACGATGTCAATCCTTCCAGTTGCCTGTAAGTCTGTCAGTCCCAGAAATTAAATCGATTAGTTTAAGAGATATCAACCTAAAATTTGGTGTGTAAGCTGCTATTCTCCTATCAGAGGTCAAGTTCTAAGATTAAAAAAATCGTACAAAAACTTCTCACTCCTACCAAAAAAGGTTCTCCTTTTTTTGCTGTAAAAAAATAATAATATTAGTGGAGTTATAAACCAGAAAAATTAAAAAAAAAAATTTTATTTGGCCCACTTTTTATAGAGATTCATACGAGGGTAATACGATAAGTACTTAACCTCGCAGACCTCGAGAAAACTTACTTTTCAGGCGGGTTAAAGAAGTTGGGGCATTAATGGATCAAGTGTATAGAGCTAAGAGGAGTCTATATTGAGAAATAAATACACACTTTTTTAAAATTTTCGATTTTATTTTTTTTGTAAGCTAAGTACTAATCGGACCACCCTTGTATATACTAAAATATTGTTGGGTATTTCAGCTTCGACATAGCCGATGCTAATTACCTTACCGGCTTAATTGAATAATTAAATTATTGAGTTATGACAAAAACTAATTAAAAACCAAATTCCCTTTTTGCAGATTTTCAATCCTCCGAATTGACAATTTTACGAACACGTCGCGAACATTCGGGGAACTTTACGTGCGTCGCAAGTAACACACAACCGGCGAGTGTATTGGTGCACATTTTTAAAGGTAAGCTTTTACTATACAACAACAAAAATACAACACAAGCTTAATTCATTAATCAGAATTTTTAAATTGAGTTTTAAGAATATAAAAAAAAAAATTCGCACGTGTTTGGATTTTTTTCCAGCCGTATCAAAGCGCCATAAAAGCGCAAAATAAAATACAGTCTAGTCCAAAAGAGTTAAGTAGCTGGACTCTTTTGCATTTTATTTGTATAACGTTTAGTTAAGTTAAGAGGAATTTTCAACTTAAAAATATAGCTTTGTTATAACCAAAAGACGTTTAAGGCTAATTTTAAAGCTGGTCAACGTTGAAAATTCTGAAATCGAATGGACAATTTTGTTTATTAAAAGCTCGCTTAAACTTTAGCAAAAGCTGTAAATGTTTGTAAGTTATCGGCACACATATATGAAGTGCTTTAAATTTTTTCAAACAGTTCCAAAAAAAAAGGAAAAATAAAAAATGGGAAATACATTTTGTCAGTTAACGCATTGGGAAGTATGACCAGGCCATCGAGCGGAGGAAGCGTTAAAAACTGTGCGGTTTGGCGCTTTCAACACCTTTTGCCGACATAAGTTATTAATCACTTTGGCCGTGGGTGTTGGTTGGTGTTGGTTGATTTTCTTTTTTTTTTCCCCCTTTTTTTGTTGTTGTCGGTTTTTATTTTCGCAACTGGTTTTGCTGTTAATTATAAAATTGGCTACTTTGCATACACCGCAAGCTGTAGGTGCGAGCGTGTAACTTAACAAGGGTTTCCACTTTTCACATGCATATTTAGCTGGAATTTTTATTATTTTTTTTTTCATTTTACTTGATTAACTTAAAAAAAATGATAGAACAATTTATTTAAATTTCAATTAAAGAGATTGAACGATTTTATGTGTATATAAAAAATGGAAAAGCTTTTTTAAAGCAAATTGAGTGCAAAAAACTTTTCAAATTAATTAGTTTTCGTATTTATCAATAAATTTGTTTACAATTATAATAAACAATGAAATTCGCTATATTAGCTACTTTTTAATTATAAATAATATCGCAAAATCTAACAACAATATATGAAAAAAAAATAGCAACACCAATAACACCAACAACAAAGGATCCAGGTCAGTCATTGATATATGTATTTGAAATATTTTCACTTTTGCAAATTATGCAGTCGCGCAAAAAATCAATTTAATTTATTTGCGTCATTTTTTTGATTGAATTTTCCATTTTCCGGAGTACGTTTGAGTGAAAAGTTCTTTCATTTATATTTGCCTAAAAGTGTAAATTAAATTTATGTTTTTATTTGTTTATCAAATGCATTAAATTTATACGCAATTTGAATTAGAATAAAATATTAAAGTTGCAAACAAAGTCATTATCGTGTATTTAATATGGCTAAATCCAACTTTATACTCTTTTCTATCAATCGTAGATACATTTGGTTGAGTGTGTGCGGTAATTCAGTTTCAACTATTACTAAATTCGTTTAAAAAAATGTATTACACCCAAAAAAAAAAACCGCAATTATCACATTCAATATCAATTTAGCTGCGAAAACGTCCTAGTGACAGCAATAACCGAGCTTTTTGGTTGTTTTCAGGAAAATGTATCCATCGGATAACATACGCAGAGATCTAAAAGAACTTTCGTTTATGTTTTTACCCCGGAATATAGTCGAATTCTTCGGAAAACGTTAGAAATTATCACTGTCCAAAATAATTAAGCCAAAAGCTTAAAAGGTCACTAATACAAATTTACTTAATTCTAATGCAAACATGTTTTAAGAGATGGAAATATATCACGTAATAATAATAAAGAAGAAATTTCCTACTTAGCTAAGTCGGAGTTGGGAAAGTTTTAATAAAATAAAAATAAACTATCGGCAATAAAGAACCGAATCCTCACACGAATCTTAACGACTAGATTCTTTTTTTATCGTGTTCACGTCTGTACATGGCCCGAGTGCGGGACGGACAAAACCAACTAATGGCATATACAATAACATATACAAAATAATACTCTCTTAATAAAGCTTGAGCATAGTTGTTCGCCCGTGGAATTCCTCCTGAATCTCCTCGCTTTATTTCAATATACAGGATACTTTCTGCTCTCCAGTTAATTCTCTAAAGACACTTTATAAAAATAATATTCGCTCAAACTCGCTGTTCCAAACGAACTAACACAAAACTGCGATCCTTGCAAGAAGAATCAGAATCCAGGTGGGCTAAAACTGGTGCCTGTAAAACATCCAAGGAAATCTGGGCAAGATATCATAAATCAAGAACCGAAGAATTATTCAGGATCACTTCAACTATAACCGGTCATTGGCCGATAGGAGACCATGCCGAGAAAATGGGATATCCTCACAACGACAAATGCAGGAGTTGCAAACAAGAAGGCTCCAAAGAAACAGTTTTCCATTTTCTATGCGAGTGCCCTGGTTTGAGTACTTTACGAAATAGTACGCAGGAAAATTTACAATGAATAATCTCAACGAGCTCGCTGAAATTAAAATACACGACATCAGTAGGTTCATAAACAAATCAAGATGGTTTGAATCGACCTGACCTCAGTGGTACCACAAGTGGTGTATCAAAATGGCGCAATTGTGCTAATTGGACCTGAATTTGGGTTTCTTCAGGCAACACCTAAACCAACCAACCCCTCAAATCAACAATGAATTTTGGAGGGATCTGTTCATGATCGGCGTCATTCTTGCCTCCACAATGGGACGTAAAGAAGAGGAAACAAACAAAACTTTTAAGAGCATAATTAGACAAAAACTTGTTCTTGTCCCGTTCGTATTTGGTCACGTTTGTCTGTCTCGTCCGTGATTCGCTGGATATTAAAAAACGCGTTTTAGAAAAAGGAGAAATTCCAACAGAGATCGAAAAATTAATATGTTACAATTAAGCAACTAGTTATATTGGAAATATTATTCTGGTATCGTTTATTAACTAATACACTATTTTAGTGTTCTAATCAGGGTCGTATCTAGGAATTCTGGCGCCCGGAGAAAAAGTGGATATTGTCTCCCCCTTTCAAAATATTTGTAGATAAATTTTTTATTTTATGAAGCAAAAAAAAATAAAGGTACTCACTTAAAATAATGTCGCCCTAAAGCTTCTTCCACATGCCGCCCTAACAAAGTGGCGCCCGGGGCAATTGCTCCCCCCCCTAGATACGGGCCTGGTTCTAATACCATTAACTTATTTAAAATCTAAGAGCTGTTTTATACCGCGACATATATGTATAATATCCAACGGTCTACAATGGTGATTGCTGTACAATGGCAAAAACTGTTGCTACTGTTTGGTTTACATTAGTGGTGTACAGCCTTTGTACACAAATACACTTTCATAAGTACTTTATTGTCTACAAGTGGTTGAAATCCTAAAATTCCCAGTCGGAAATATCAGGGGTAAAGAGGGCTTCTAAGAGACCTTCCTGGCAGAGAAGAGGTCTTCCATTCGCACTTTTTTGTATGAAATGTCCCGCTTTTGAAGGCCTTCTTTTTTCCTTTCCATAAGAAGGTCTTTTACTTGGATTTCTTAAGGAGTACCTCGAGAAGATGGTTTAAAAGCACAATAAAACCGCATTCCGACGCCGTTGCCAACTTAAATTGCTTTGCACTAGAGCCATTTTAAGTTACACCTTCTACTACGCCCTCTCTAGAAGGGAAATCAGAAGCGCTTCGTCTAAGAAGAACTAACAAAAATTACGACTGGGTTGTTCAATGTAACATACACACAGATTTTACCTGTAGATCTCCTTCAAAAAGTTAAATGTCATGCTGTGCATGTGTTTCCACTAGCTCAAAATTTTGAAGTAATAATAAACTATTACAAAAGTAGTTGAATTTTTTAAAGATTTAGAAATATTAATTGCCTAGCAAAGTATATTTTAACATTAGTGATGAGCATATTCTCCACTGAGAGATATCAAATCGTCCTGAATTAATTAGCATTAAATGATCTCATTATACGATGTGATTACAAAAGATTTCCTCGGAATTACAATCGAAAAGGAAATTGTATGAATGAAAAGTAATTATTCCACTCAATTGAATTTAAGAATTTCAAATTTCATAACCTATAAGACCACATACATAAAAATGCTATACAAATACAAACAAAAATACAATAACAACAACAACAAAGCTCGTAAAATTAGACTCCCACATAGTAAATTAGTAGACGTCACCGATGTGAGTGCACGAGTGCGAACGTGAGTGATGCATTGCGGTATGACGCGCGCTAATGAACTCTTCAAATAAATCGTTATTTCATGCGTGTGAATGTGTATACTATACATGTGTGTGCGTGTATGCGACTGTGTTTGTGTTCGTGTAAATATATTTCTTACACGCGATGTCAAACTGACACAAATGAATTAAAAATGAATTGCAGCGGCGTGAAAAGCAACAGCAACAACAACAGCAGGACTTAAAATTTGCTCAACAACCAACTCGCAGCGTCGCGTCCGATTTCATACACAACTCCCGCGCCACACGCCACGCCCAACTCTGCGGCTAAGATATAAATTCACGCTCGCATTAAACGTAACACATTAAAATACGTTCGTTACGTAAGTACAAACAAAACGAACGAAGCGGACGAGTTGAACGGTACGGAATGGAATGAACGAACGAACGAACGGAATGAACGAACGGAATGAACGAGCGAATGAACGTTAAAGTGAATTGAATTTTTTCCAGCGGAGGAGGAGGAGGAGCACTTCGCACGGATCGAGTCGAGTAATAAAAGTAATTTATGAAAATTACAAAACCATGAAGTGGATTTACGTACGCACACTCTCGCATACATACGAATGTATGTATTTATACGGATACATTTACTCTTGTACAAACACTCGCACACACATCGCATATATTTCACACATACACCCACAATAGTCGACATAAAAAATTACCAAGTTACGCGCAGCTGACAACGTAACGTTTACGTTTACGTTTACGTCATTTACTTTTACTCATCAGCGACTCTCGACGTAGCAAGGGTGTCCGAATATAAACTTAGCAATTGTACTGTTATGTTTAAAATTTGGTATATGAGTTTGTAAGGTAATTGTCGAAATCATCACCAATAAATGGGCGTGGTTGAATCAATTTGACACCCATTTTTAAAAGTAGCTCGTTTTAATTTTACGCCCACCACCAGGAACTTGTTGCGCTATATACAGGATATATAGAATACATATATAAGTATAATGATGCATCGGGAAAAATAATAGGCTATACAAAATTTGCCACGCCCACTTTTTACTAACACAATTTGTGAAATTAAGTGACAATATTCGATCATTTTGATAATATTGCTTCTTCTGAAATCTGGTATCCGATTTTTTTTGCACACTGTCAATAACTTTACCAAAAGTAGGAGTGATTTGATCAATTTAACACCCAACGCTGTAACTCAGAAACGTGATATTCTATATGCTGATTACGAGTATAATTTACCCATAACGGGTACTTACAGGAAGTTCGACATGTTGAGATATGAAAATTTGGCGTAAAAGTACCCGGACAGAATGAAATTTTTTTATTTTTTTCAATTGTCATTTATAAAAATAATTTTTTCATAGCATTTTGAGAAGTTTTTTAATATCTTGGTAAACGAGATATTCAATCACTAAAAATGTAAATTTTTAGCCGATATCTATTGAACTACGGCTTCTGAGTATAAACATTTAAAAAATATACGATTAAGTCTTTAGAATATGTCTTTCAAAATTCTGTCCTCTTTTTTGATTTGAACACCTTTAAGAAAATAAAGAGAAGAGAATGCTGCCAGTGTGCCGCAAACATCGTGTTCTCGTGTGGTCACACTGTCCGCAGAAGCCGCTCCTTTAAAGCCTCACAAAAAGCCGTTGTCATTCAAACTTAAATTTATATTAACGCGTTTGACATTGCGTGATTTTTGGTTATTTCTGTGTGCACTGAAAAAAATTAATACCAGTAAATCAATGCAAATGAAAATAAAATATCGTTTCTCATTTTAGAACGATTGGAAATAGTTTAGACCTGGAAGTATGAGTTTTAATGGTTAATTTTAATTATATCAATTATATTATATCAAACTATCAAAAATAGTTTCAATTACTCTCCATAAATGTGAAAATGGTTTTTAATCCTTTGAATTCCGGTTGGGCTTTGGAAAATAAATTGTTATTTCAACAAACATTTTCATTTTGGCTGTTTTGTTTTCGGTGTAACTGTAAGACTCTTGTCACTACTGTCCGTAAGCCACATTTCACAGGACACAGCAGAAGCTGTTAATGGTATGCGTAATGAAATCGAAAATGTCGTCGAGAGATTTATCAGCGTCCATTATTTGAGGACAGCAACAATATGATTTCGTATGATGAGCATATGATATGTCCACAGACAACATTGTAAGACCTTAATTGAAAAAGACAGTTTTGGTTTTATTACTTCTTTTGGCCCGTATTAAGTAGGTAACTACTATACTTAAGTAAAATGTGTTCCGGCATTAAATGAAAGCAGACTTGAGCTACGCAAACAAGTTCATAAGGTTTATAAGGCAATTCATCTTGTTTGTGTTGTATTATAAGTGGGATATACATACATAAGTACATGTGCCACATTGTCCATTGTTTTAAAAGGCATGGTAAGGAAATAAACGAAATTACTCGTTAAATGACCATTGACCACAGTCTTGAATAAAAGGTAATAAAATTGTTAGTTAGAATAACAAACAATCTCCAGGCGAAAGCAGAATTAGTAAGTTTATATTCTTCCTTCGAATATATATAGAAGCTTTTAACAAAATTAGCTATTTTTGTAATTTAAAATATATCAATAAAACTTAAAATATTTTATATAAGGTATAAGGTATACCAGTATACAATTTGTTCAACTTATATATGGAAGTGTGATAGTTTCCATCATTATGCTATCCAAATACAATTATTATTATCTTAGGGCAATTCCAGCTTTTAATTAACTTATTCACCTGCCTTATTACAATTACTTCAATCATATATAAATAAATAAAAACCAACACTAACCACGATTTTATTTCTATCTTTGCAGGTGATAATCCCGCAGCGATGTACCATGGTCACGTGGGTTCATCGACCAAATCATATCAGACACATCTGCATTGCATTATGGTAATTATAGCCATTGGCTATAGAATATTACACACGCACGTTCTCATTATGATAGTATAATTGCCAACAGTCTCTCGCCAGCAGTCCCTCATTCTTCTTCCCTCATCAAAACCTTCACTTCTCCAACATATATCCCAAAAACAACAATACTATTTATATACTTAATAAATAAGTGACTACATTCAGTATATGAGCGAAGTAACTATATATATATAATAAAAAAGTAAATAAGTAAATAAATAAATACTCCGGCCCCTCCAGAAATCATTTCCCCAACCAGAGCTACAGACAACAGCTTCCCATATGTGTATGTATTTGGTATATGTATGTATGTATGTGGTACTGATGCTGAGTATTTTTAATCCTAAGGATAAATGTGACAACAAATCAAAATTTAATCAAAATCACTCGAAACCAAAAACAAAAATAACAATAGTAAATTGTTTATTCTTTTTGTGCTTAAATTAATGAACGATTTTAATTGAATTATTCGTTTATGCTGGATTAATTTAAATCGATTAAAAGAAACCAAACTACTTTGTTTGTCTGAACACAATCACATTTAACTTGTTTGATACTGGAGTTATGTCAAGAAAATAATTAAATACAACTTGAGATATATATCAGAACTCTTAAACGTAATAATCAATTAAATTCGACCAACTTCATATTTCAAAAAGTTGATTTTGTTACCATTAATATGACTTGTAGCGCCATTCAGTTAAAACCATTTTTCTTCTAAATCTGTCCTACGGATTTGAGCATATAGAAAATCGTTAATTCCTGCTCTGTATCTGACTCGATTGACGGTCATATAAAATTTTGGTAAAGGATTACCGGATTATCTCTTCGATTACAGACCTTAACAAAAAGTAAAAGTTTTGAAATCTTCTTCGGTCTATATAAAATAAAGGCTACTTCATATGCGATAACTTCATTTATTGACAAAGTAACAGCAAGTGCTCTATAGAAATTTCATCTATAAATGTACCGGTTATGTTACCTGTACTTTAACCAGTTGCGCTAAAAGGCTTGGGTACAAATGTAGCATTTTCTCTATCTGTGTGAGTTTATATTTCTTTCTTAAGCATTTGCAGGCCCGTATCAAGGGGAGGGGGGCAAGGGCGAAATTGCCACGGGCGGCATGTGGAACAAGCTTTAAGCTTTAGGGCGACACTTATACAAATGCGATTACTTATTTTTTCTTGCCTCTCCATCTTCTTTAATGAAAAAAATAATGTACTAATGTACTGTTAAATTTTTCAAAACAACAACTATTTCTTAAAAAAAAACAGTTATAAAAATAGTTTGAAAGAGCGACAATATCCACTCTGCCCAGGCGCCTTAATTCCTACATACGGGCCTGAGCATTTGTTGACATGCTGAATTAAACGTTGTATTCTCTCGCTTACAGAAGTTATAACTGTAAGTGATATAACTTATATTTAACCAGAGTTTTTACAAATTTTGCCATTTTACCAATGAAGCAGTCGTATGAAAGACGATTTTTAAAGCGCATTTAAGCCACTGAAGCGTTTCCAAATTACGATATAAACTGTCAAAGGTTTTTTTAAATTTTAACTATTTCACTTTGAACAATATTTAAAATGTTGTTGTGTTCAGAATTGAGGAATTGAGACTCAAATATATTTTCAACTTTTCATTACTAAAATTTGTTTAACTACACTTTCCCATTAACAACAATTTTCCATTCATTATTATCAAATTTTGTTCGTGAAAAATATTTCGAATACCCAAAAAAAATTTTACACGATTTGAAGCGAATATTAAAATTCGCTGTAAAATTCAAACAACAAACATCATTAAGCACAACAAAGGTTAAACATTTATAATATTATATTTGTACCATTCATTTTTATTGTTTACTTTACATGAAATGTGTCATTAAAGAAAACAACTTTAATATTTTATATAATTGACTTGAATACTTATAATAGAAGAAACTAGTTACAATTAAATATAAGTTTATATAGGCATGTAAGTGTAATTACTTTTCGCATTACAATTAAATATTAGCATAAGTACTATACATATTAAATCAACAATAATATTACAACAACAACAGCAACAACAACAAAAAAAACGATACTAACCCGTTTAGGTATCTAATCAAATGAATATTTAATTTCTTTCATGGATAAATCTTGTTGAATCAAATCCGAGTGCAATGTGCGTAATTAAATTACGTGAATTAAGTGAAAGTGTTATTTTCATCACTAACTGTTGTTGGCTTATCAATTATTTATCAAATGTGGTTGATTGATTTGAGTAAAAAAAAACTCTGCTTACAAAGAATGTTCATTTGATTATCTTTGTTTGATACTTAATACATACGAGTACAGTTTCAATATTTAAATAAAGAACGTTTAAGTAACACTTGGTCATTGAAACATTGAAACGTATAAGCTAAAGAAATATCTTGTAGGGTATTCGCTATCCATGACAAACATCGGTTTAGAAACTTGTAATACTTCATATATGTTATACTTCGATATTGCTACCGTTCTTAAGGTACATTGACGCAACATTACAGTATAGAAATGTTGTTTGTGAACGAGAAAACCGATCGACGAATGTACCTTATCTGACAATTGAACATTCGAAAAATTCAGTGGCGGCATTGAAAACATTGTCAACAAATTGTATTAATTTGTTTTTATTTTTAAACTATTAGTTTTCGATGACCATGTACAAATTGAATATTTTTTTTGAAAACGAATCATTAAATGATCACAAGATTCAACTTTGTAAATAATTTGTTGATTTTTATTTAGATGCGCGTTTGCATTTTTGTTAATCGCCACTGGAATGATTTGAAAATTGCTTATGTGTGTTAGTTTACAGACATATACGTATCCAAATACAAATGCAAAAATTTCGATAGAATGTCTGCTTTTGATTTTAGAATTCTTCACGTTGAGCAGATAGGTTAGTGTCAATATGGTAGTACATACAGTATATATTACATACATATGTATATATAATAATTCTTATCATCGCATGTTGCTGTTATTATTTTTTACCATAGCTCGAAAACAATTTATTGCAGAAAAAAGAAACCATTAAATAAACTTGAAGAACCACTGAAATATTCTCTAAGAAAACTAAACGCAATTAGATTTTTAACAGATTTCCTAAAACGAGTTTTAATTGTTCTTTTTATAAAAATTACATAAATTCTCGTATGAATACAATTAAGAAAATAACAATAATTTATTTCAATTTCAATGTGCTGCTAATCAATTTTCAATTCAGCCTTTTCCAATTCGATTCAGTAAATTTCTGAAAGGAAGTCCTTGACGTCTTTGCTATCAATAAGTTCTCATACTACGAAAAACTTCGCTCTACATCAGCTGATGGTTGGTTGGTTTGCAGCGGTGACCAGAGTCTAATTAGCGCTTATGCGTCCTTTCAACTCCACGGCCTCAGTTAATTTTAGACCTCTAAACTAAACATGGCAGAATAACCGCCTAAGACAACACGACTCTCACCCGCCAACCCAATCGTCCTATTCTGTAATAAACTAAAGTGTTCGGCTTCCTCACAGCGTCTAGAATTTGGAGCGGGCCTGTGTATATGTGGCCGACAGTATACCATGATTGTCCAAAGTATCGTTAAAACAAGTTGGCTAAGTCCATTTTGTTAAATTTAGAAAATTTATCAGATTATTAACTTCGATTTCTGACAGCTCTTCAAGTTCATCGAATATTGGTTTGCCTAAGGTGCTCGGTCTCGCTTGCCGTAAGGCTGGAAATTTAAAGCTGATATTTCCTTAGGTATTTAATTATTTCAACGAGCAATTTTTAACTTTTTCTAAAAAAAATTTGCGATCTTTTTCCACCCAAAATGAAGTTTGTGTATACATTTTTTTCACTTATCTGCCCACAGAGTAGGCAAATATGAAATTTTGCTAGCAAACTAAAGAAATATGCAGAAAAACAACGAAATATGCATTATATGCTCTGTAAATCTAAATATGCAATATGCATATGCAAATATGCATTTCATGCTTTTAACGTCTCTGGTGATTACTTATTTTAGCTATTTTCTTTTGAGTTTTTAATTTTTGACTTATACATACATAAAGTTAATGGATTCTATTTTGATTTCATGCCATTATTCGAATCATTTTCATATCATTTAAAATCGCGAATTTGATTGAACTTTTGTAGTCTCTCTTAAATTTTTAAGTCTCAAATATTTCGTTCATTTCTGTTGTTGTTGATCAATGATACTCTTGCATGGATTTTTACAACGCTGATGAAAATAACACTGTCAACTCTTATCACATGCAATACATTTTTGCCAATTTTTTTTTTTGCCAACATTGAAACCGACAACAACTACAAAAAAAAAATAAAAATATCGCAAAAAAACCGTGAAAAGAAATGAGATAAATAATTGTGTTTGTTTAAACTATTCAATCAATGTAAAAACAAATAGCAAAAAGTTTAAATGTAAATATTAATTCCGCATAGCTTGAGTAAAAAAAAAACGTATTTAAAAAATTTAAAGAAAAAAAATAAAAATTTAAGAATAATGTTATTTGCACAAGTGCAAACAAAAAATCCTTTAAACTAATTTTAATAATTAAGTTAAGTACTTGACTAAAGGAAACCAAAAATCGTTTAAGATGGAAAATTTAACGCCAACAAATTCTTGTAAAAATTTGTTAGCTACTTTGGAAAAAAAAACACTTTTTTTTAATCTCTTATTTTATATTCTTTAAGTTTTTAACTGTGAGCATTTATATTTGAATAGCAAGTAAAGTATACAAATGATTTTCAAATTTAAGATTAAATTACAATTGTAAATAATATAAAATAAAATAATATAAAAGTAGATTTAATTACTATAATTGCAACAATTTAAAACCAACATGAATATGTGTAGTTAAATTGTAAATGTATAAAGTAAATAAATAAAATTAATAAAACACAGAGTCTGCAATTTTTAATTTTGTTGTTCGCAGTCAAAGGACTTAAATTGCAATTTTACTGCTATATGGCAACGCTTAGCTTTAGCGTTTTCGCGTTTTCTCTACTTCTTCTATTTTAATTCTGTATTTAAAGTTGCCCCCAGCCGAAACGCCTGTTCGACGGACGGCGTTACTTGAGAGCAGCCGGGTGTCCAGCTGTGCATTTCTAAATGGATGTGTTGCATCTCGAAGGATCAGCGGCTGTGCACTGTGGAGTGTTGTGTTTTTTTTTGGTTGCCTCTTGGTGTTGTGTCACAAATATGTTTTAAATTATTTATGTTTTAAGTTTTGGTTCTAAATTCCTTCGGCGGTTTCTTACATATTGTCCAGAAATTTTAGGATAACCTTGTCGATTGTTTTGATAATGGGATATGGATTAATATAGACATATACACATAACGAAATTTATTAGAAATATTTTTTAAATAAATAAAATCAATATAATTAATTGTTTGTTTGAACCATGGTTGAATAATAAGGTTGGGACAGTAGGAACTCACCACGATTTCGGCCTTAATTTGAAGTTAGATTTTTTTAAATTTTTTAACAAAAATTACTTTGTTGTTTTTACTTACTTTAGAATTTTTCAGCAGCCATGGCAACTGCTCAAAAATTTAAAATTTCAAAGAGAGAAACAATTCATATCGAGGTAGAGAGGGACAGTTTTCTACTTTTCTCACCTTTTATGGTATTTATTACACCATGGTTTGAACAAATTATTTTTAACTGAATTGAAAAAAGAAATGTTTTGTTGTTTGTCTGGTATTGAACCTGGTCTTACTACATCAGAGGAGAGAGTCGTAAGGCTGACGTACAATATCAGTAGTTGATTTTGTGTACGTCTAGAGATTTAACCATGGTTAAATAATGAGATTAGGAAAGTAGAAATGAGAACCATGGTGTAATAAATATAAGGTGAGGAAAGTAGAAAAATATTCCTCTCCACTTCGATACTGTTTCTCTCTTTGAAAATTTAATTTCAGAGCAGTTGACATGGTTGCTACAAAATTATTAAATAAATCAAAACAACAACAACATAGTTTTTTTTATCAAAAATATAAAATTAAACTTTAAAATAAGGCAGACAAATAAAGCAGAAATCGAGGTGAGTTTCTATTTTTCTAACCTTATATTATTCAACCATGATGATAACGTAAATTGAGCGAACTCACCTCGATTTCACTAACAACAAATTAAGTTGTTGTTATTATTTATCTTATAATTTTGTTGTAACCATGGCAGCTAGACAAATAGGTTGATGTTTTTTTACTTTCCTCACCTTATATTCATTTCACCATGGATTTAACTTGTTTTACATTCTATAAATATTGATAAATCATATGGTTAGTTTGTTTTTTGTCGGATTAAAATAAAACTTATACATTAAAACTAAAAAAAAAAACAAAAATAAAATATAGACTAAGAGACATTTAACTCACTTTAATCCTTTTTATTATATTAACAATTTCACATTAAAGGGATAAAAGTTATTGTTGCAATTTCAAAGTAATCGATTTTAATAAAAAAAAACTCCACATGAGTACATAGTGCGTTGAAGGAAATGGAATTGTGAAGCAACGAAGTAGCCGAGGCGTGGAAGTCGCTTGGTGCAGAGCCACTTGCAGCAGGCTTATTGAAATTTAATCCTCTTGAGTGCCTCGGCGTAGACTTTTGCACAAGTTTTTCTTCTTCTTTTTTTTGCATTTTTTTCTTCTTCTTTTTTGTTGTTGTTGCTTTTTTGCATTGTGTCAACATCGTCAACGGCTTCTGCTGTGCTGTTTCCTTTTTAAAGCGTAATCATCTTCGTTTTCTTGTTCGTCATCAGCGCCTCATCGCAAACTTCTTCGCGTCGCATCGTCAACGTCAGTCAACGCCATTTTGGCAGTCATTCTCAGCGCCATTTTGAAAGTACAAGTATCTTAGCACTGCTCGCCTTGCCTTGCCATCCCTTTTTCCACGGAAATGTCTGTAACGAAATGCAAAAATTGCTTTCAGTTGCGTTAAAATAAAAGCAAACGAACGAAGGAAGAAAAAACAAAAGGAAAAAGCAACAACAACAAAAAAATGTGTTTATTTTTTGGTGATTCTTAAAGTTGTTTAAAGTGGAATTTAAGTTTTGAAATGCGTTTTTGACGCCATGTTTGTTTTTAGTATGCGAGGACGCACTTAACGCCAAATGTTTGCGATCGATTCTTGAGTGTCGTCGTCCAAAGGGTTAAGTTAGTTTATTTAAAGATAAATACGGAGCGTTATTATTATTATTATTATGTTGGGGGAAATGCACTGCGTCCTATAGAACTATTGTACCCCCTTCAAGATAGTAGTGTTCTTACAGGCCCTATAGTTCTAAATGATTTATAGTATTGCTGTAAGTCCTATTACTGAAATAAATTTTAGTAGAGATCCTATCTCCAGTAGTTTCAGCATGTCGTCAGGTACCTGGTAGTGTCCCAAGTGCTTTTTCCGACTTTGCAATAGTGCTGGACATTCTCCCAAAATGTGTATTGGAGTTTCGGTTTCCTCCTCACAGAATCTACATAACTCATTGTTACACCTTCCCAGTTTTGCCAGGTGATAATTCAGCCTGCAGTGCCCTGTAAGAAAACCCGTTATGATTCTCATACTTTCCTTTGTTAGATTCATGCAATCATTAAATCTTTTTAGTTTGTGCGATCCTAAAAGAGTTTTTGAGTGCTCCAACCCTGGTTGATTGTCCCAGTATGATACTCGAAGTTTATCCTCCTCTTTATTTAAGAGTATGGTTAAGTACTTTTTTCCCATTCCACAAAAGGGTTCGGGTCCTATAAATGGGGTAACTGCCCCTTTTTTTGCGAGTTCGTCTGCCTTCATATTTCCTTCTATTCCTACATGGCCTGGAACCCAAAGTATCCAGACCTTGTTCTGCGAACCAAGCGTATTTAGTTTCTCAAGACAATCTCTTACCAGTTTAGAGTTTACCTGATTGGATTCGAGTGCCTTGATAGCCGCTTGACTATCAGTTAGAATCGCAATGTTCTGATTCCGGTAATTCCGTGCGAGATTAAAATAGGCACACCTATCTATGGCGTATATCTCCGCCTGAAAGATACTGGTGTATTTGCCCATGGGTTCGAAGTATTTTATCCTTGGCCCATATACTCCCGCTCCTGCTCCTTCGTTAGTAAGAGACCCGTCTGTATACCAGGTTATCATTTGTTGGTTTATATTGTAGGTTTCAAGTAAACCCACCCAATCCTTTTTATTACTTAGTTTTGTTGTAAACTTTTTAGTGAAACTAAACTGTGTTATCATATTATCTCTCGGTATTGAAATTTCAGGAAATTGCCTCGCAAGAATATCAAACTTTTTACGATTTATGCAGTGTCCTGACCCGATACTTCCTCCAGACATTCTATACATGGCCCTCTTCGCTTGCATCTGTATATAGATATGGAGAGGTGTTAATTCTAAAAGGACTTCTAGGGACGCTGTTGGACAGGTTCTCATAGCCCCAGTTATGCAAACACATGCTAGTCTTTGAAGTTTGTTCAACCCATTGACAGCTGTTTGCCGCTTTGTTCTATCTGACCAAATAACCGCTCCATATGCGATCAGTGGTCGTACAATTACTGTATACATCCATCGTAGTATTTTTGGTGTACATCCCCAACTTTTCCCGGCAATGGATCTACATGTCATAAGTGCTCTTATAGCCTTCTTTGTTATATTACTAACATGCGTTTTCCAGAGTAGCTTCTGGTCGAAAGTAATTCCCAGAAATTTCACCTCTGTATGTAATTTTACCTCCGTACCATCCAGACGAATGGTCTTTAAATTCTTAAGTTTGTGTTTCCTTGTAAATGGTACGATTGTAGTTTTTGCTGGGTTAATATTCAGCCCTACTTTTAAACACCACCTCTTCGTGACTCTCAGTCCCAATTGAATTAAATCACATAGAGTGTTTTCAAATTTGCCTCTACATATTATTACTACGTCATCAGCATAACCCTGGATCATAAGTCCAGTATTTGTTAATTCCTGCAGAAGTTCGTCTATAACGATACTCCACATTAGTGGAGACGTTACCCCACCTTGTGGACAACCTTTTGTCGTATTTACGACCAGAGAGCCTGAACTCATTGGTATCTCGACTGCTCTAGTCTTCAGCATGTTTCCCATCCAACGTGCTAGGGTATTATTAACCCCCCTTCGGATGAGAGCTTCTTTTATTGCTTCATGCGTGGTGTTATCGAAGGCCCCTTCGATATCTAAGAACGCACATAAAGCTATTTCCTTTGCTTCAAGGGTGTCATGTAGTACACCTGCTAATTGATTCAAGGCAGTTTCGGTCGATCTACCTGCCCTGTATGCATGTTGGCAAGAATGAAGCGGTACACTTACTAGAACTGTCATCCTTACATAATTATCTATCATCTTTTCGAGAGTCTTAAGTACAAATGAAGTCAAGCATATTGGTCTGAAGGATTTAGGGTGAAGAGGATCCTTCTTCCCTGCCTTCGGAATAAAGACAACCCTTGCTCGTCTCCACGCCTTAGGTATATAACCCAGGGCTATACTTCCTCTAGCAATTTTCATAAGTGGATGTAGAAGAACTTCTATACCTTTTTGCAGCAGACCGGGAAATATGCCATCTACACTCGGTGATTTAAATGGTTTAAAAGTGCCCACTGCCCACCTTAGTCGTGGTTCTGAGCATATTTCCTTCGCTACCATCCAGTTTTCTTTATTTATTCTACACAACGATTGTAGGTTATGTAGTGTCGTTGGCTTAAAAGATCCTGGAAAGTGAGTATTGAGAAGTAGTTGGGCCTTTTCTTCCTCACTCTCAGTATAACTTCCGTCTTCTCTTTTCAAGCTGACGGAAGATATGGTTTTATCTTTTGCCATGACTTTGTATAGCTTTGAGGCATCAGTAGTCTGATCAATATTTTCACAAAATCTTCTAAAGCTTATTCGCTTCGCTTCTCTAATTCCATTGTTATATGTCGTTAGTAAGCTTCTATATCTTGTCCAATCCCTAGTCTGTTTTGATCTGTTAAACAGCCTGCGAACCTCAGTTCGCAGTTTAGCTAGGTCTTTGTTCCACCAAGGTACGTCTTTGGATGAGTTTACTGTACTTATCGGACAGCTCTCCTCAAATGCTTCAACTACGACCCTGTTGAAATTTTCCACCATTGATTCTAATTCTAATTCATTTCTGATATGGTTGCCAACCTTTAAGATAGTTGTATTATTATTCAGATTATCTAGATACAGGTCCCAATTTGTTTTCTTGGGGTTTCTAATTCTTCTATTGATGGTGGGAGAACCTACAATGTCAAATCTTATTATTCTATGATCAGACATTGATGGCTCACTCGACACCCTCCAGTTGTTGACTAACTCACTCATAAAAGTATTTCCTAGTGTTATGTCTAGTACCTCCTCTCGTGTTCTAGTAACAAAAGTTGGTGTATTACCCAGATTGAAAATTTCTAATCTATTACTTAGAATAAATTCAAGAATGTACTCACCCCTTTTGTTGGTGTCCGTGCTTCCCCACGCCTCGTTGTGTGCATTGGCATCGCATCCGAGTATAAGTGGTAGTTGTTTCTTGCTGCAGTATCCCACCAGTTTATCGACCAAATCCGGTGGAGCATGGACGTCGTCTCCTGGGAAATATGCCGATGATACCACAACATCCCGAATGCTGCCATTGATGGCCATCGGTATTTGAACCGCAACTAAGTCTCCAGACAGGAATTCTGAAAGACAAATATACTTCAAACATTTGTTAATTAATATGCAGGCTCTTGGTTTTTCGCACCGAATATCCCAAATTACCTGCGTATCTTTTCCTGCCAGACCTCTAATCTGTCCCCTGAAAACCCAGGGTTCCTGGACCAGCACTAATCCAATATTGGTCTTGGTGGCTGCTCTTGCGATTACTGCCGAGGCAGCTTTCGCGTGATGCAGGTTAATCTGCGCAACCTTAGTGCTGGTCAATACGAGCTTATTGCTGCGAGTCTTCATCCGTTGTCAGAGTATCGACCTCTGACAAGGCGCCTTCCTGGGATTCATCATCCATGTTCAGCAGGGTGAGGTCGATGTCGTCAAGCCCATCTACTTCGTGTGGAAGCAAATTGACTTCCTCGACCTGCTCTTTTTCAGCTGCTTCGATAACTTCAGCTACCTCTTTTGGAAGTTCTTCCTTTTCCTTCGGTGGATCGCCCGAGGAAGCTGCAGAATTACCCGGTTTAGTTACCCGCGGTTTATGCAGATGGACTGGAATGGATAGAGTTAACGGAGCGTTAACTCTATCTTAAATTGACTAGGTTAGGTGAGGTTGTACTGGCTGACCGAAGCCACGCATAGAACTACTATATTGGGTTCTTAGCGATACCAGCTTGAGATCCTTTTTGGCTATTTCAAGTAGACTTGACGTCATTCAGTATGCTGGAACGATTGGCAAACTTTAAAAGAAAATTAATAACTTTTTTGGAAACTTCATCTAATCGCTCAAACTTAAGTGCTTCTAGATATTTTAAACGAGTTTCAGATAATGCTGGGCAGGAACAGATAAGATGCTTCAGAGTTTCCCGCAATCCAAATTCCAGACAGCTGTAAATTGACTAGAAATCAAGCATATCTGCTAAGGTAGGTGTCAAAGGTGGCGGAAGTTATTAATAATTTTATTTGAATGGTTTTTTATTACAGCATATATACAAGCATACATACAAATAGTTATAATATTAATTCCCAAATCGTCAAGCAAATTTTAATCCTAATATCAATCAATTAAAATATAACAAATCGATAAATTTAAATTTTGTTCGAGATTTTTCATGCAGATACTCGTAAGTATTTATTCTGCTGTCAGGCATTTAATTGATTTTGATTGAAATTCGCGATTTTGCGTCAAGTGAAAATGCACTCAAAGAAAAACTTGTACAAATGTTTCTTAATAATGTCAAATCGTGTTGTTCTAATGCTAACAAAATAACGCTTTCTAGAACCGTTTTAATCATGTGACATATATGATAATAGTTTTGCTAAAATTAACTAAGGATCATTACTATAATTTAATTTCGAAATATAAAACTCGATTCGCTATTTTATATATACTATATATATAGGCACATAGTTTCGATTATTTTCAGAAAATTTTATATAAAATGTTCAACTTGTTTAAACTAAATGAAAGCTTAAAATTGAAATGAAAATGATGTTAAAAATCTGCATGTAACATGCCAAATTGTGTTTTTGATCGTTTTCATTAATAAACAAATGTACACGTACAATTGCATATTGGTATACATACTCGTACATACGCAAATTCATTTGGATTTTGAGTAGTTGAGAGTATCTGTTTGTGATGTTTAAATTTGGGTTAAAAAATAATAATTTCTAGTCGATTTTAAAGATGTTAAACAATTTTAAATTTGCATACATTTCGAGGAAATTTAAGTTACTGACATGTTTTCACTAACAGTTGCTATTTTGCACTGGTTTCAGCAGTGACGGGTGAAACTTTAACACATTCAACTATAAATGTGTATATGCAACACTTTTGAAATGTTATACTGCTGTTTTAACCCTTTTTATTATTTGTATTTGGTTTTAAAAAATCGTCTAATGATTGTACAAAATTCAGTAACTCATCGTTATAGAATTTTATTTATTTTAGTTGATTTGGACTAAAATTAAATGATAGACTGACAGTACTTTACCTATATCCAAAGCCAAGATATAGCTTTGGATTACTTTTGACTAAACAAACGCACTGTGCTCCCCGAGGAATTCAAGGATCTAATGATGATGATGATGATGATGATGAAACAAACGCACAAATAAGTATTTTGCTTAGACCATTAAGATGATTAAAAATAGTTTTGATAGAATTCGCTAAGGGAAAATATCATAAACCGCTTAATAATAAGCAAACAAATTCATCTACGACTGTAATAAAATAAAAAATAAAAACTAGTCATTACAAGCAAATCACGGAAATATATATGTGATATAACTATGAGACTTGTAGTGGTATTCTGTAACTCGCTTTCAAGAAAGTGTTTCTGTAAAGCTCGGAACAAAAATTGCTTTTAACGAAAAAAAGACAGAGGTTTTAAAATAGAATAAATCCAATAAGGATGACTTTATTAGTAAAAGTCTAACGTTTTTCAAAGTATGATCTTTAATGATAAGAAGTTATCGCGGATAAGGCCAAATTGTGTAAGTTACATAAAATTCAACTACCCAGGCTTGACAAGCTTAACTACACTCAGAAGTATATAGAATTAAAATACAATATGATTCATAACTAAACAGTTTCAGTAAGCAAAAATCGAGCTAAACTTTATCTTGTTCTCATTAGACCTATTCCATTAAACTCAAAAATACCTCGAAAACCTCGAAACTTCTTAAGTTTGCTAACCAGGAAAAAGAATGCCGGTACTCCCCGTTAGCGGAACTTCTCGGTACTCACTGTTGTAGCGATTCTGAGTTACAAACTCAGAAACAAAATCTCAAATTTTTAGGAACAATATTAGCACTGTCATCGTATATTTTCACTTAATTTAACAAAATGTGGGCGTAATAAGTAGGCGTGGCAGATTTTGTATATCCTGTTATTCTTCCCGGTGCATCCCGTTACATGTTTTCTATATAGCGCATCAAGTTCCTGAGCAATGATGGTATGCGTGAAATTGATACACCCTTGTTTTGAAAGTAGGCGTTAAATTGATCCAACCTCGCCCATTTTTGGGGAAGTTCTCGACAGTGTTTATACAAACTCAGATAGCCAATTTCAGATTTTTAGGGACAATATTAGCGAAATAATCGAATATTTTAACTTAGTTTTACAAATTGTGGGCGTAATAAATGGGCGTGGCAAAATTTTCTTTGCCCTAAACCTAAGTTGGCGTGAGCACAGCAACTCCCCAAAATTTCATCACAATCGGATGAATAATTTATACTTATATTTGGTACAAAGGAAGAAAGAAAGATAGAAAGAAAGAAAGTAAGAAAGAAAGAAAGAAAGAAAGAAAGAAAGAAAGAAAGAAAGAAAGAAAGAAAGAAAGAAGAATTAATTTTTATATATATAGATTTATATCAACTAATACGTTGTTTAGATTTAAAAAAAGTACTAACATGGCTTATAATACAACGGAATCCTGACTGAACTGTCAAATTGCCAGTTTCACAATTGTTTTTGATTTCGTGCAAAGGTGCATTCTCCAAAAGTGTTATGCAACTTTTCGAGCTTTTCCAATTTTCCAGTTTTCGCATTTAAGAGAAAAGGCCTATCATAGTTGCTAGTTGTAGGAATGCCAGGTAAAATTCGTAGCAAAGTATTCGAATATTTAATAAATAATTTGAAGAGCACTCCCGTCAGTAATGATTATTTCTACATAGAAATTTAAAAATATTTGAATATCAGTTTATACACATGAAATACATTAAAAGAAATGAATTTATTTAAGAAAATAAATTAAACAAATAAATGGAATTCTGATCCGATTAAATGAACGTTTGCTGATTTTTTTTACAATGACACTAAGCGTCCAAATATTCTCAGAGGAAGAAGTAATGAAAAAGTCTCAAAGAAATTTATGATTGACAATTTCATTTGTACTTGTTTCCTTATTTTACTCAAAATATCATTTTTAAGATAGGTTTACAAAAAGAAATGCAAATAACTTGAAAACTTGCCAAGGGAATCAATACCCCAATATCAAAAAATACAATTTTATGAACTCTTTTTAAATCAAAATTAATTGACATTTCCATTCCAGATGCACGCAATAGCGGAAGTTTAATATTTCACTTCCGGTTTGTTGTTTCATTCCATCACAGAACATATTTTATTCGATTTGTACTTACCACATCGACAAGTGCGCAACAAGCCAGTATGACGTCACACAAATCGAAAATTTGTCCCTTTGGCTAAAGAGACGCACTGTGATTTCAATGAGATTTTGTCAACTTGTTCATCAAGTAATATGCTCAGACTCCTTACGCAAACTTGGCAAGTCTAGCTCTTTCACTTCAATCACGCAACAATGACATTGTTTAAATCTTTGTTATCCCGAAAATGCAAATCACTTAAAATAAATATCATATTCACATGCAGACCTTGTGGGAAATGGAACCAATTTAAAAGTAGTAAGTAGTATTGTCAACTACAAGTTGTTGAAATTTTGAATTTTTTTAAATGATCGAGCTCACATATTTTATGTGTAGATTTTCCCAATCAATTGTCTCTATTTTATAAATTAAAAAAAAAAAAAATAATTGTTTTACTCATTTTTAATCGATTGAAAATAAACTTATTAGTTGAATATAAACTAAATAAAAATACTCTCCTTTCAAATTAGTTAAAAATGAACTAGTTCCAAATCAGTTAAACCTCAGTCGAAACATATGCAACGGAACAACTTCCTTAACATTTCCGATAGGGCAAATGCGAGTACATACATACGTCCGACTACTAATACAAACGCACATAATATGCACACATAAATTTCTAATTTCGAGGCACAATATTTTCTCTGGGTGTCAGTGTGTAGAGCCGTTGTCATGTAAATTTCCGTTGGAAATTGCTTATGTTAATTAATCCAATTAGTTACGTATTGAGTACATTATGTTTAATGGAATTGACAATACCGATTTTATTGATATGATAAGTACTCTTGCCCGAAGAAATGTTAGAAGGCAGAGAATATGAGTTTCTCATCCATAACTTCCATGTATTTATTATCCAAGAACAAAAAAATGAGATAAGGATAATAAAAGTATTTGATGAAATAAAATTAAAACTTCCTTTTAGTAAAAAAAAATTTACTGCAAGCAGAAAATAATGAACTTACTTGACTATAATTCAGAAACAACAAACTTTGTTAGAAATAAAAAGGAGTTTCCATATAGAGATGCAACATTGACATATGTATTACATCGATATGGCTGGCATCGATTGTTATTGTTAATAACAAAATTTTTTAATTGCTGAAAGCAATGAAAATTAAGAAAATTGTGTCGAAAATTAAAAATATCGATTTCAAAATAATACTGATATATAATATAATATCGATATATCTTTTTAAATATTTTCCATGAAGAGAATTCACATTATTCACGTGTAGATGTTTACTTACAGCCTTATTATGAAACTTTCATTTGCCTTCGTTTCGATTTGAAATGTGAGTGTAACGAAAATTGCTATCATGAAAAAACGAAAACAAACGGAAAACCTCTCCAATGAGTTATTGAGAGAGGAAAACGCTTTTTTGTTCTAAACAAGGAATTATGCTAAACGAAAATTGTTGAAACGAAATTTCGTTTCAGTCACATAAATTTTTGCTTTCGTTTTAGGTACAATGTCATCGAGAATGATTTTGAATACATTTTTATTCATTCGGAAATTACTTCAAAATCTTTAAAAACTTACTCCCGAGAAAATATTCCCGGTTTCCCTTAGTGTTCTTCTCCTCAAATTTATCTGCATACGGTTTTCCTGTTCTTCATTTTAACTCAATCGCTGAAAACGCGTTTAAAAACATTTTGTTAACTATATTTTATATATTTTGAAACAAAAACAAAATTCAAAAACAAAAATGCCACCACTTAAAAACTGAAATATTTTTTGTTGTTTTCTTTAGAAAACTAAAAAGCTTTTGCGAGAAATATCTATGGGCAACGTACATCCGTGACTAGAAAAAATTATCAACGAAAAGAAAACGAAAGAGCTTTTGAAAATTTTATAATAGCAATTTAAAACGAATGAATGAGTTTCGAACGAAACGAAACTTTCGTTTCGATTATCATAATAAGGTTGTTATTTAACTAGCTTATCTTCAACTAGTTCAAAATGAGGGTTAATTTTAACTATTATAAGAAGTAGTTGATTATCAACTAAAATTACGATTATTTATTATTAGGTGTACAAATAAGTTTCCGTTTTGAGAAAGATGGCGTGGCACGAGGTTTACGTTGGAATTCGCAGATGGTAACCTACTTGAAAATTAGTTTGTTTATTCCAGAATAACATAACCTTATCATGTTATTAAGTTCGCATTAGCATCATATATTTTTCTTCATCTAAAAATGTCTCAATTTGAGCCAACTAAGTGTCATTTGCGGGAACTTTTAATTTATTTTTTTAATTTAAAAAAATCTGCTGCTGAGTCGCATCGATTGCTCGTAGAAGCATTAATGAGGATGCTTTGAGTGAGAGAACATGTCGTGAGTGGTTTCAAAAATTAAAAAAGGTGATTTTGACATAAAAGACAAAGATCCAGTGGAAGTGGAAGGCCGAAAATTTACGAGGATGCAGATTTGGAGAAATTATTGGGTGAAGATTCGTCTCAAACACAAAAGGAACTTGCACTTAGTTTAGAAGTCACTCAGCAAGCAGTCTCACATCGTTTAAAATCGTTTAAATATTATTTTATTAACAAAAAACGGCGGAAACTTATTTGTACACCTAATATAATAATAAATTCGTTTATTTTCAACTTATTTAGTATCTTTGTTTATCAAACTTTTCAAGGAAGAGAATTAAACCACTCTGAAGCAATACGAATTAAATGTTTTATTTATTCGTAAACCACAGGAAAAAGCTAATAAAAACTAATTATTTGAAGAAACTTTAATTTAGTTAAAAGCAAACTAAGATTTAAACCAGTCTAAAATAAACTACATTTTAAACTGGTTGAAATTAGTTCACCAGTTGAGTAAATTCATATATAGTAGAAAGTGAATAAGAAGAATTTAAAATATCTCGTTAGTATGTTAGTATGTGGAAATATACACAAAATTGTTGTTGTTGTTTTCCTCATTACTCACTGCATTTACTATTACACAAAGTGGTGACGACACTTTGTAGAATCAAGACATGCTGAAAATATTATCAAGCAAAGTACTGCAAACAAAGAGCAAAGACCCGTTGTTCTAAATGTATGTAACACTTGCTCGACAACGAGGCAGGAGGAAAAAAATATTATTGCGCTAAGGGCAACATACATCAGAGTGCCCAGAAACTGGAAAACAGGAAACAAAAAATCATGCATTTTATGTATGTATGTTATTTTAAAATTGACCCAAACAAACAAATTACAAACAAACAAACAAACACACTTGCCGTTTTATAGTATGTCACCCATACATATACACATTTTATCTCCTCTTTGCCTGGCACTGGACAACATATCGTTAGCTTTTGTCTTACGCAAAAGCTGTCCTCAACGGCCGCTTCTTCTTCTACTTCTTCTTCCTTTTCTACTCCTTCGACTTCGCTTTTATAGTTGCCGTTGTCGATGGTGCATCCAATTACTGAATGGCCTTTTGCCATTCTCACAATTGGCTCGATTCTGCGAACCTGGTGGTAGGTCACATAAAAGGAGGCGAGCGTTCCATCACGTCGCCATGATAAACACTAATTAAGCGTGTGGCCAGCGGCTTATGGGCATTAAAAAGTTTCGCCTTTAATGGAAACTTTGCAAAAACTTTCGCTTTTTTTTTTCTTCTTGTTTGTTTGTTTGTTGGTTGGTTGTGCTTTTTTTTTCTTTCTTTCTTTCTTTCGAAATGTCAACTTGCACGAGCGACAGTTTTTTATTACACCCGGCAGGCAGCGAAAAGATTTAGATACATACATACATTCATACATATATTAATTTAGTTACGTTAGTTAAAATAGAGACAGCTACAACGAGGCCATAAATCAAAGGTAACTATTCTCGGATGATTGTTATGTGAGTGCATGTGTGTTTGTTATGTTAGTCATATAACTGATCCTTACGATTATATAAGAATGCTGAATGCAATACGACAGAAGAAGGATAACAAAGTGTCCACGTGGTCTTTGAAACAACATTTTAGTTGTTAAATTTAATTAGTATGGTGATGGATAACTGGTTGCAGTCCTATTTGTGTTTAATATATATTCGCCTATTAGTCTTTTATTGACTTATTCTTAATAACTGGAATATAAACGCCTCTAAACTTTCAATGGGTAATGTGCAAAATTGTATTTACATTATTCAGCAAAATTGGGAGTAATCAGTAAAAACGACTTTAATTATTTTGTTTAAAATATTTTTATCTTTTAGTATCACAACCATTATCTAACCTCTTTTATCTAACCTATTTTATTCCTCAAAGAAGATTACTAATTGAATCCAATATCCAAATTTATTGATTTCATGTTCTATTGTTGAGTTACCTTTTCATAAATGACATGTTGTCTATTTATTTCCTTTAATCAGTTCTAGTTTACTCAGTCCATCCAGACCAATTTAAATATAAACAAATATATTTTGGTCCACCTAGTTCACTTAGTCCTTCTAGTCATTCCAATCCATTATGTTTATTTATTCCACCCATTTTATATAGATTATTAAATTCTAGTCCATTCAACCCAACCAGTCTCCACAACTTCTTAATTCCCTATCAGCGTAGAACTCTGTTACTCTGCCGGGACATGTGGGCAAGGAAATAGCCGAATCTCTTGCAAATAAGGATGCAGAACTGCGTTCAGGGGTCCTCAACCCTTCTGTGGGCTACACAATAACTTCATAAATAACTTGTTATGCGAACGATAAAATCAAAGTCCAATTGAGTACTGAAGAGCCCAAATAGGCCGGCTCATTGACCCTGAACATTTCGAAATAGAAGTTATTATAACCTTAACATAAAAGAAATTAAACTGTACACTAAACTGGACACTGTAGAATCAATTAGCATCTGAAGAAGTGGTGTAAAATGATTCCTGCCGACTCTGCCAGAAGGAGCAGGAAGTCTCTTTATTTTTAGTCACAATTTACTTAACAAACCTGATGAGAATTGTCTTAACTTATTAAGGGCAATAAATATTCTTTTCAAGTATGTAGATCAAATGCCGCAAAGCTATGTAATCGGCCGGTATGACATCTAACGAAACTAGGTGAATACGTTCAACAAAGGCTTGTGTGATAAAAATGAATCGTCATTTCACCCAGATGTGCCCACGGCGCACACCCATCAAAGAAAACCTCAAGCAGCACGTCCAATCCAATATAAAAAAAGCTATAGTAAATTCTAAAAGTGTTTTATTTTCTGTACGTACATACGTATGTATGTATATGTGTCTGTGTATTTTTGTTGCCTGTAGCATTTTTATGGTATGTGTAAATTTGTTGTTATTTGTTGCTGAACTGAACGAACTGACGCCGCCAACCATTCACACTTTTGCAGCAAGTATACATGACACACAAACGCGTTCAGCATCACACTCTAAATGCAGACACACACACGCACACACCAGCATACATACAATCTAAACAATCTCGCACAAACACACACACACACACACACGAAAGATGCAAAAGAGCAACTGCAACTGTTTCACATCAAACAAGAACAACAAGAACCATTCATGCAAATCCATTGACGTTAAAAGCAAAAAAAAAATGAAGAAATATTGTGTACCAAATGCTTTGCTCCATTAAAGCTGCGCGTCAACAAACTAACAACAACAACAACAAAGCAGCATACATACGTTGGCTCAAACATATGCACTTTGATATGTGATTTAGCCCAGCTGGAAACTATTTACTCGGATTAGTGCCATTGCAGGAATTGTAAGGCATCTGGAAGCAATTGAAGTTTTGCATATATTTTAAAAAATTTTCTGTTTTTTGAATAAATTAATTTCATAATCGATTTGTTTTTGTATATTAATAAAACGGAACTTAAAATCTTTCGCTTGGAAACCACAACGAAACGATAAATTTTGTAAATGAATTTAGAACGGCTTAAGGTTGAGATCTACCAAAATAGATATACGCTTATTCTACTGGTCAGTTAATAAAACCACAACCAACATCCCAGTACACAGTAGAAGCAACAGCCAAATTCTGTTAATCAGCCTTGCAGCTTCGAACTGTCAAAATCAGTTGAAGTTCAAATTAGAGCAATGGAAAATTGAAATTTTTGTTATCGGTTCTTTCCGCCATCGAACATCAAACGAATATTTAAAAGTGGAACGTTTAAAGTGGGCGTTGTGATAAGGAATACACAGATAAGGAATAAAGAAAATTTTTTTTTTACTACTCCAAATGTGGAGCATTTATAGAAGAGATCGGACGACAAGAGCGGCATTAGTTTTTCAAATTGTGCGTTCTTTTATAAAGACCAAAAACATCTTCCCATGCGTTTAAAGTAACAGATTAGCAATTATAACAGATATATCTATTCGCGATGCAGATATATAAAATTCCACAATTTTATGCCATGAAGCCATTATTAATTTGTCTTGACCCATTTGAGCAGGCAATAAGTAAAGTTAGCTACGAAACTGTTTTTCAGAAGTTTTCACACTCTAGAGTACCAAATCAAAAGAATCTCAGGTCGCTTAGATTATTTGTAACCATTTACCTTCAACACTCTTTTGTTTTTATTTCTATCAACTGATTCTCGCTTTCGAAAGTCTCACAGCTCGATCCTGATCCTATTTGCTGAAGCAAATATAAAAATTGTTTAAATAATTTAAAATTTAGTACAAATAACCTTTAAACTTCAATATCTTAAAATACAAATTAAAGCTTCGCAACTTTTTTTACATACATTTAATGCTGCAGAGGATGTATAACATTCGCACATCTTTGGCAGCTTTGCTAATTTCTGCGTCGTAGTCGAAGTGAAACAAAAAATTGCTTATCCTAATGAAATGTTAAAGAAATAACATGAAACAGCTACAAATGTCGGGAGAAGAATTAAAGACCGCCAACGGTACAAGATGACGCACACTTACTATAAGCAAAAGGCGCACATGTGGTGCGGCTGTGTTAGTGCGCACGTGAGGCTAATTGAAAAGGATTAGACAATGTGTGCATTTCGACACATGTACGAGTATGTGTGTGGAGTGTGTGCATATGTATGTTAGCCGTAATGTCCTTACAAGACCATGGCAAAGAATACGAAAGCACTTCGAATGCGATTGTGCGAATTGTTGCTTCAGAAAATGGCGAACTTACAAAGGCGCACACACACACACACACACACACACACACACACACACACACACACACACACATAGAAAGCATACAAATTGAAACTCATCGGTGTCAATATTGATGGCACCCATAAGCGTGTACCTACACTTCTGAGTCGCTGTGCTGTCGAAGGTTCCAAATCATTTCTTTCGAAATGAACAATTCAAATTGATGAATTTTATACTTAAAATCCGGTTATGTGGGGCCTTAAGATATATAAAAAAATTACAAGTATATAACTCATTTCGAGATATAACTCAAGGTATGTGAGAAGTTATGGTTTAAGGAAAATTTAACTTCTTTCAGTGAGAAAGATATATCACCGCATTTTAAGTAAAATTACATTTTGGTTAAAAAATTTCGAAAATGGTTTCTCGCGTTGTTTTCCAAACTTGAAAAATAATTTTCTCTATATGACTTACACCTTTTGGCAGCAGAACGTTGGATGTGTATGTGCAATTCCTTTAGTCAACTGCGACGAGTGGCGCTTTTTGTGCGAACCAATTAGGACCGCTTGTGCAATTTCAGTTTTCGTAGCGCCATTACGAGTTAACATGCCGTATTGAATTGTTATAGTTATTATCGCAATGTTTCAGTGTATTAATGCGCTTAGCTGTACTCGTATGTGTCTCAGTGTTTGCGTCCATGTTTGGGTTCGTGTTAGTGTCCGGATCCGGATTCGTGCTTCTATTTCGTGGTAATGTAATATTCGTATCATTTTATGAATTCCGACATCGTTTTTCCACATTTTTCCACGTTTTTCTTTTCGCTCCATCATATTTTTCAGATGAATTTTCTTATGGTAATTTGGTATATCTTGACATTTGGCAAACTTTTAGCGAACTTAATGGCCATTTGGGTTGTTATCGTCATTACTTCTATTACACGTACTTACATAATGTGCTGCTTTGAGAAGCATTTGCGTACGTTTATATACTGAACAAAAGATGTACAATTTGTTAGTAAATTTAAATCAGTAGATAAAATTAAATAAGGTAGAAGGCTTAAGCTGGTCAAAAGTCTCAGCTACTTACTAGGACAAAATAACCTTTTATGCACCTATCTTTCGTATATGCAAGGACTCAGATTGAGAAGTTTTGATTATGGAATCTATTTATTTATTGATGCAGCTTTTTATTATACATAAAATGAACTATTGTGCAAACAAAATATTCAATACAATTCATTTTTTCTTAAAAACAATTAATTTGTAACTGAATCTCCACCCAAAGCCGTATTAATCAATAAAATTAACAGTGTTAATTAAAAATACAAATTGTATGGCAATCAAACCAAGTTCATGATTTTTCAATTTAGAAAAAGATTGAGACTCGCTAGGTCTCGTATCTGGGCATACTAAGTCGGGGGCGAGAGTCTTAAGGTTATGCGACTGATACCAGAAATTGATTTTGTCAATATATTTTTCTTTTTAAGGCTGAGGAACAACAACTCAAGTCTGCACAACTTTTTTTGTAAGTTAAAATTTTTAATGATTTTTTTTTTTGATAACAAAAAAATTAATCGTCCACTTTTGCGGACGATACTGCAATTCTATGTTCGCACTCAGATCCAAAAATTGCTTCAAAACATTTACAATAGCACCTAAACACCCTGCAAGTTTGGCTTGATAAATAGAAAATTAAAGGCAACGAGTCCAAATGTTCATTAAATGTAAAATACTGACACCAACTACCTTGGTATACACCTTGATCGCAGACTTACTTGGGCAAAACACATCAGCCCCAAAGTGTCTCATATAAGACTTAAAACAGGGGAACTACACAGGCTTCTGAACCGCCAATTTGAGTTAAAATTGGATTATAAAGTCCTGCTCTACAAGGCCATAATAAAACCTATATGGACCTGTGAAATCCAATTGTGGGGTACCGCGTATCCCTCTGGAAAAACAGTCAAAAAATTGCCAATTCTACCTGATATATGACAAATTTTTCTTTTTTTTTTTGATTTTGGTATTTTTTAGTTAAAGATTTGTTTAATGTAATTAAATATTTTGCTGAATCCACACATTGTTAATACAGAATCTTCAAATATAAATTTGTTTTAGCCACAGCTTATCACAGCCACGTTCAACGCTGCAAGGATTAAAGTAAATTAACTTATGTTTTATTTCTATACACACTTATATAAAAAATTTCAAACAAATCTTCAGTTGAGACCATGGAAAGCGAATAGCTTTCAATAGTTTCTTTGTATTTTAAGTGATCAAAGAATTCAAAGTAAAATAAACGAGAATCGAAAATTGAAAAAATTTGTTGTTTTCAAATAATCTTGAGCACTTCTAACGAACACATTCAAGTGAAGTATCAAAAAAATGTATACACTTCTCTTTATATGTACATCATACATGTACAATGTGCATTCGATTCAAGTGCGTATATGTGTGTTCGAATGTGTGTCAGCCGCATGTGCGAAATAAATGGACAATTTTCTTGAGAAAAACGCTCCGATGTTTCGCACTAAAACGCCATAAACAATTCACAAAAGGGCTTTAAAAATAAATTAAGCGCAATAAAACAAAAGGATTAACTCAATGACACGAACACAAGCTCAAACACACACACACACACACACACTCATACACACACTCACATACACCACTTAAATTACGGCAGACACTTACACATACTCGTACACATCCATGTACATACATGTAGAAAAACAAACGAAAACGCGAACTCAACCCCGTAACAACAAAATACACTCGAAATGCCGCACACTGCTGCGAAAAAATAAGAAACTAAACATAAACAAAACGCAAAATGGCGCACAGCAAAAACACAAACACAAAAAAGAAAGAAGAAAAAAACACACGAAGTATATTTTAAGGCAAAGCAAGGACATAAAAGATATGAACTAGAAATAAACAAATATTTTGCGCGCCGCATGTGTGAGAATTAGCGTATAAAAGTGTGAGTGTTAATGTCTATGTATGTGTTTGTGTTTTTGTTTGTGTCTGTTCGGGCCAGTGCCGCATTGGCTACAAATATATTAAGGGAGTAGTGTGCTCTCTTGCTAAAGCGATGAAATTATTAATTTTAATTTTTGTTAATGACTAAAATTCCACTAGACCTTTTCGATGTGTACAAGAAAAAAATAAAATTTTTGATAAAAATTTTTGTATTAGTTTAGACACTGCTTAACTTAAAAAGAAAATTAAAACTGGAAAATGTCAACTTACAAATAAGTAAGGAATTACAGTAGGTCTTTTTGACTATGATAAATGCACCACATTGCTTAAAAATCACAATCAAATTATGGTCTTTGTTATGTGTGAATGTCAAGACAATTTTAACATCGTCCCTATGAGTCCCTAGTATTCTTTTTTTGAACTCTATCTTGCAGAGCAATGTTTCCTAGTTTTTAACTTCTCATCTTATTTCATTTTGATATTTCACTGATTGATGAGCACCGATTTGTGCACATGTCACCACACATCAGTCCTTTTCTTACACTAGGTAATGATAGGATGATTAACTTGTTTTTTTTTACCACGAACTGGCTCAGTGAAAAGGCAGTTAGTCGTAATCTATAGGTTAACAATGCCACCATCGAGTGAAAGCTCCTTCCTTCGATATTGAAATGAAGAAAGTTAACAATTATGAAATGTATCCAACCATGTTCCAGCTCTGAAGAATCACACCGTGATTTCAAAAAATGTATAGTTATATTATATATACAATTTTTAAATCACGAACCAACCTAATTTAATTATTTATGAACAATCCTAAGTAAATTACTTTACTTCTTTTAGATAATTTATTTACCATAATAACCAATTAAAGTTATATGGTCCTCATTTTAACAACAACAAAAAACCAAACATAAACCACCCTAATCTTTTTAAAAGACGGAAACATTTAATGGTTCTCAAGATATCATATCAACAAGATATCAATACCTTTTGTAATTTGGCTCGGATTGGACTGATTGACTAAAAAAAACCTAACCAGTTCGTCTAGGGCATAAGAGCAACCTGTGCACAAAATCAGTTTAATATCTTCAACGGTTCACTTGCTATCGTGTTAACTAGAACTGAAATGGCTAAATCGACTCAGGTTTTGATTCGGATCAAGAATATATACTTGTATATAGATAGATATCTTGAGTATTTTTCTACGTCACATATACTTAGCTAAACACAATATATATTATGTCTGAGCAGCATCGGAAACATATTAGCATAGGTGGGCATCGTTAATTAAGAATGTAACTTCGTTAAACCGAAAAAAATTAACTAAAATCTTAACTACTTACGTTAAGTTAATTTCGTAAATCTCTTAAAATTCTCGCCAGGATCGATTCCTAGCAAGCACCAATGCTAAGCTTAATAAAAAATTATGTTTATATTTTTGAATTTAAGTCAACAGGTGAGAGCAAAACAATTTTTATTTTCAATTAACGTTGTTAGTTGCATTGATTAAAACGGATAAGATTTAATGATGTCCGATGTCCGTCTGTCTGTCTCAGAGAGTACAAGATATATTGACATGAAATTTGGTGAGTTATCTCTTTTTTTTCCGAAGACAAATAGTAAGCTTTCTTTTCTACATACTTACAAAAACTAATCATTATCGTATTAAAAGAACGCCCACTAATGCCAGTAGAAACATTTTAAACCTATGAACTACAAGAAACTCTTTTTTTTCGTGTTTCTAAAATGCTGTTGGGTATTTTAGCTTCGGCATGGAATTATTTTACTTTTACAAGTATTCATACATTTATTTCTAAATGTTATAACACCTACGAAAATAAATGCCGACTACTTCTTTGGTGTTTGTGTGTGTGTTGGTATGTGTGGAATTAGTTTGCAGAGATAAAGATAAGTAACGTGAAATATGTGGCCTCAGTAATGTAAGCAGGCACCATGCCATCTCGGGCCGCTGTACATTTACGCTCAACGCGCGCGCCTTGTCGCGCCATATTTGCTTTTTGTCTGTTACAATAACAACAACAAATAACAACAATAACAAAATCAAAAGAATATTTACAGTGTTTATTTGGTTCTTGTTTTTTTGATACTATATTTGAGTAAAAGAATATAAAAGTTTTCGATTTAATTATATTTTATTGGGTATGTGAAATTTTTTCAACTGTTTCGATTGAATTTTTAAAAACCTCTTAAGTCAACTTACAAATTTCTTTAAACTGTGCGCTGCACTTTCGATGCTTAAGCACTGTGCAGCGGCAACAATAGTCGCCATAGCATTGTGTCGTGTTTATTTTCGCATAGAAACGCATAATTCTTTAAGCATAATATTCTTAGCATATTTTGTGGCGTTTTATTGTGAGATTTTGCGTTTGTGTGTGTATGCTGTTGTTTTTTTTCGCCTTTTCGAAATAGTTGCTGTCGTGTTTGTTTATCGCCTTACATGTATGTGTTTGTGTTTTTGTGTGCCATTTCAGACATGTGTCGCACATGTCTGTGTGTGTGTGTGTGTGTGGGCGCTTAAATCCTTTTGTATGCGAGTAAAACATGTTTTCATAGTAATCGTATCGTGTCGTGTCCGTTTCTATGTTTTCATTTTTGGTTATGTGTGTTTTTTCTCTCTCTCCTCTAATACCAACAACCTCCTCCTCCTCCATTCTACTCCCACTATTATTCCGTATGCAAGCCAACCTACTCACCAACACCATCTAAACCAATTTAACACTTTCGTTTCGTTTAAGTGTTGAATATTTTACGAAAATTTATGAAATACAAAGACAAAAGGAAAACAAATAAAAATCCCTGGTAATGCGTTGATTATCCTGCCTGGCTGGCTAACAACTACATATATCCTACATTTTTATTATTGTTTGTTTATAAATGATCTGATTTAAATAAAGATGCTTATTTTACCACATGCGCAGTTAATTGCAATAACCAAACTGAAATTTTTTTTAAAAAATTATATACATACTGATATATCCTCAATCAAAGAGAATATACCAATGAGCAGAGATATGAGAGACATACAGACAACTCCAAAATTTCGATAACAAATTTTTGTATTCTACCTCTGGTTACATTTTGTGTTTTAAACCAGAAGTCTAGGGTAATAAACAATATGAACAAGCAGAAAACGTTATTTTATTTCATAGTTAAAAAAACATTTGTTCCTCCCAAGTACCTTTGCATACCTTTCATTCTCGACACCACATCCGAATCCAAGCGGAAGATTGAGTTAGTCCTTTACAACACTCAGAAATCAAATTTTTCAACAGTTGTCTTCTACTTTTCAAGAATTTACGATCGGAAAGAAAAATAGAATTTCAAATTTGCTCCGCGTGGGAATTGAACCTTTGGTTTTAATCACATTGAGAGACCTCTAAGACTAAACGTAAGAACCTATTGAGCTGCTGACCGTCTTCACCTTCATATGTTGACGAATTCTCTAAGCAAAATAAACCATGTTTTTTAAATTTAAATCAAGTTTCAAACTTGAATAATTTAATTAATTCAGGTTTGTCTAATCATAATTTGTACTCCACATGTTGTTCCGTTTCGATTTGTCTTCTATGTAATTGTGCCACGTACACACAGAGAATAATTACAAATATATTTACAATACTTTCCATCTTAATGTATATAAAAAATAAATTTGTCTTTCTATCTTTCTACACTATGCCCGTCTAAACCATTTATCCGATTGCGATGAAATTTTTGAGAGTTGCTGTGATTACGAACTAGAATATTTTTGGAAAACAATTTGCCACACCCACCTCTTACGCACACAATTTGTGATATTAAATACAAATAGTCAAACATTTCCAACCAGAAAAAATAGGCTATAAAAAAATTTGACGCGCTTACTTTTTTTTTAAAGAATAAGTTCAGGGACTCGTACCTATAAAACATTACAAAAAGACAGACAGACATACATATAACGTTAAACTGATATCCATGAGAGGATGATAGAAGGGTGGGGCAACGGATGTGGGACTTATGGCAAATCATTTGGTGAAGAGACGATTTAGAGAGGAGAAGCTAAGATAAGTGTTATGCCTTTCACCTCAGCAAGCCCCATCTCTTTTTCTTGCTCGGCTCCAATTGCTCAACGACCGACAACTACATCATAAACAAAGTGGAAAGGGTACAGTTGAATTATAGTCCACCACAACCAAAGAACGGCATTATACGAAAAACTTCCGAGAGACTCTCCAGGTCTCCAGAGAGGCGATGACGCACTTACTAATAATCTTACACATATTTCTATTCCAAACATAAACCGGACATTTCCGGTTACCAGAAGCTATTATTGTATAATATTTTGTATATGAATTTAACATTGCGGCTTAGTTTTAATTTAACATGATATTGTAATATTAATTCAACAGGATACAGTGTTAATTATTAACAAATATTAATCAATATGAATTGTAATGTTAAATTGAACCATTACAAAAAATTAACATAAAGAAAGTAATAATTTAACATGATATAATGTTAGATTAACACTTTTTAAAGTAAAGTTTTGAAAAATTTTAACAAAAAAAAGTTTTAATTTTATGTTAATTTTACATGATTTTTTTCTGAATGTAATTTGGCTATGTTATTTTGCAATGTTATTGACTAATTTGGTTGTCTGTCCTTGTCGCCATGATTGTTATCCCTTTCGAATTAATTTCATTTAAATTTGGGCCTCCACTTCGATGGTACAATACATACTAAAAATTTAATCAAGTATGTATGTATGTGCTTTATTAAATTCATGTTTTGTTTACTCACACATTTACATTGTGACGCACTTTTGTATGCACAAACATACTTTGTTATCTTGTCAAATCCGCTGTCACATGTCCTGTCGAAATGATGAATTATTCTCTGTATAAATCGCACGGCGAAAGGTTTTCACATACAACAACAAAAAAATTCAAATATTAATATCTAAGATAGGAAAAAACTATGAATTAATCAAAAATCAATTTGTTACTAAAAAAAGTTATTTTAAATTGGATCTTAATCCGGTGTAGCATTTTTTCTTCAATATTATAAAATTAAGTAATTAAAATTGAGTTGATATGAAAATATTATTTAAAAATCAAATAAGTATATTTTATGGAAAATATTTCACTAACAAAAATGTTGATGGTGGACAAAATGGCTTGAAAAGTTTAACAAAAATGAAAATTTTGATTGAATTTTTAGGTGGGGATTAATCACTAACAGCTGATGTAGAAACTGCAATGAACCGGACGTAGATAAAATCCTTCAATACATACTTTGCCATTTCCCAGCGTTAACCATATTCAGAATGAGTATTCTTGGACAAGCTTTTTTCAAATCTCTTAACGATTTATCTGGAATATAAAAACCCAAACTCAAACACTTCGCATTAAGAACCGAAACTTTCGTGATGAACCAATGTCACGAAGTAAGGTCAACGTGTTTTTCCAATTAAGAGAAGCGTGTGATATCACTAAGGACCTAGATTGGTCTTTGTGAGGCATTTGTCGTCACTCTAATCTAACCTAACCATGCTATTTGTAAATTCAAGACTGCATCTTAGTTAACTAGAAGTGCTCGGTGGACTGTAAGACTCGAAAACTGAGGCCACGAAGACGAGTTGGCCCAGTTTATGTACCCCATAAAGGTCCTTCAAATCCTCACCAATGGTGGTGGTCTAAAAATTTATCAGACCTTTTATAAAAGTGGGCATTAAATTTATTTCACCACGACCATTTTTGGTGAAGTTTTCGAAAATGTCCATACAAGCTTAGATACCAATTTTTTTGAATTAATAAAATACAATATTTTATTTAGTTTCACAAATTGAGGGCGTAAAAGTAGACGTGGCTATATTTTCTTATTTCAGTAACTCCTTGAAATTTCATCGCAATCGGATGATTGGTTTAGACGCGCATAGGATACAAAAAATGAAAGATAGAAGGAAATGTATATTCATTTATATACATACATACATAGGGTGTCCCAATAAGACCGCAATTTTTAATTTGTAGGAAAAAAGGTAGTTTTTTCTGAGGATTTCTGATATTTCTATTGTATTATAAAATAGACATGTTGCGATTGTATATGGCATAGAATGTCCGGCGTATGGACCCGCGGCTCTGCCACAGAGCCTGACCCTTTTCATGAAATTTTCTATAATATTTTCGCAGATTTGCAGCTCTATCTCTACATTTTCGGTTTATTAGCATAGACCTGAGATTTAACAAAACCCCAAAGGAAGAAGTCGCAAGGCGTTAAATCGCAAGATCTCGGTGACCACTGGACATTTGTTGCTCCAATATATCGACATGTCTTCTTTATACTTCAATAAAAATAAAAATTGCGCTTTTATTGGTACACCCTATATATAGATAAATATTATTTTTTCCTTTTTTGAATTAACGAATTATATTTTTGTAAAGTCAGTAAATTTATATATTATTTTATTAAATTTTTATCAGTTTTCTTATGCATATAAATTTTATTTTACCAAGCAAAAATGTTCTGCAATCGACATGTTACATGTTGAAAAAAAAACATGCACTTGTATATGTCGTGCAATTGAAAATCCATTAGCTAGGACAAAGAGTTTGCTACTTGCTTTACGCTCAAAATGAAATTTCAAAATAATACACAAGATGCCTTGGAAAAGATGCAGTTAAATAATTTAGCAAATAAATAACTAAATAGAAGAAAATCCGCATCAACAACAACAACGCTTAAAGTGATTTGCATGCAGTTAACATCGAAACATGGTCGAACAAACAAATAAATACGCTTGCAAGTATTGCGTACACAATTACATTCAAAGGCTACCAACAGTTAATTTTCAAATTTACTATCAAGTTTACATTTCTTTTCATAAAGAAAACAACTGTTGAATTTTAAGATATCCAACTTTCATTTTCTACAAAATAGATTCTTAAATGTATCTAAAGGATTTGAAAGATACTATACTCTGTAAGTGATACGCTTGGTAAACTCTTACGCATAAAAGACGGATTACGAATTTATAAACTGCCAGAGTTGAGTTCTATTGAGACGAGACGAGCTGAGTTGAGTTAAGTTGAATGGCGGAATGAAGAAAGCACAGGACTGTCGCTTGAAAGGACTCGCCTTCTATTGCAAAATTAATGTCGTAACGAAATGCGAGCAAATTGTAAGCTGTCAAAGTGTCATGCAATTGCTAATTGCTTCACGCCTAAATGCACACAGACACACACACGCACACACACACCCACATAAACTCACACAGACAAATCTGCACCAGCAAACCTCCTCCTCTTCTCGCAACTTATTCTGTTGGCATGCAGCAATCGTTGATACACCCGCCACACGTTGCTGCATGGCATATTGCAGGAGGCAGCCAACAGTCAACCACGCTGGCAGGCAATGTTGTATTTTTTTTGTTGCAAGATTTATTTGCAAATCTGTTACGTCTCGGTAGTTACAGACAGAAACCAACAGTAGAATCATTTCTGCACACACACACACACATTCACAACCAATATGTCTTTATTTTTAGTCTTCGAGCGGAAACGGAAATAATAACACTGTGAGAAAACAACAATATTTTATTATAGCCAACCGTGGCAAAATTGTTGTAACAAGGTAAGGTGATAATAATGAAGTAAGATACTATAGAACAGTTATATATACATATAAGTTATCTAAATAAGAAAGGTTTTTAATTAATTTAAAATAGTTCCTTACCAAGCAAGCGAGATTTACACCATTTTGTAGTCTAAAGCTTTAAAGCGTGTGACATTTAAATGTGGTGTCGTTTATCATCTTTACGTGAAGTACGACATTTTATTTTTTTTTAATTTTTATAAAATTTTAAATTTACTAAGTAAAAAATAACAAACCTCTTAAAATTTTGAGGGTAGATAAAAAAGAATTTATCTATTTATTAGGTGTATAAATAAGTTTCCGCCGTTTTTTGTTAATAAAATAATATTTAAACGATTTTAAACGTTGTGAGACTGCTTGCTGAGTGACTTCTAAACTAAGTGCAAGGTATCAACTGCAATCTTTGAGTCGATTCTACAGTTTGTATTAATACAGAGTTTTACGCTAATTATCTGACACTTGATGCTAATGTAATGTCAATCTGTGTTCCATAGCAAGCTTAATCTTAATCCTATTACCAAGATTAAGATTCAAAACTTCGAAATACTACCAAACAATTTTTTAATTGGTCTAAAACGTTTTTAATGTCAGACACTTACACCAATTTTTAACTCAATTATAGATATTAAAAAATTGAAATGCTGGGAAATTTACCAAAATCTACATAACAGTTAAAAAAAAGTTATGTTGATTAAATGAAAACTGTTGACACTTTTGTGAAGATAAATTTGATGTAATCGATTTAATATGAAATTATTGATATTTATTTAATTACAGATATCATGGAGTGCTCCAGAATGAGTTATAAATTTTTAAATTGTTCTAAAATATGAAAGAAGTATTTCCAAAGCATCATTGGAACGCGAACGATTTTTCTAGTTTAAAACTTTTAATCTATTTAAATAGTATAACTATATAAGTTAAATTTATCACTATAGCCATTGTTAGAGTTGCGTGCCTTTAAGGAGTCAAATGTCAACTCATATTCTAATAACTAAGTGAGTACTCAATATGATTTTCTTTTAAACACGAGTAGTACTTATTCAAATATCTCTTAAACTTTGTATTATAGCTTAATTAAAATACTTAACTGATTATAAATATTGATAATAATGTCAACTATAAAACTTTAAATTCAAACTTTTCACAAAATTCAGCACTTGTTACTATTTATTTAAGAGCTCCTAATATAATACCAAAACAAATAATGTTCAAAAGGTGTTTTTGATTTATTATATTTATTTAGTTTTCCAATCTAGTGTAACAAGATATAACATCTTACATTCTACACTAGTTACATGTACATAAAGTTTGAAATGAAAGATTCAAAAACTCAAGATATATGTCAACATTGAAAAAACAAGATGGCATACTGAAACCGCATTTGTTTTAAAAATGTATTGGGTTCGAATGGAGCTCCTTATAAAAATCCATTCATTTATAAAAGATCTATTGATTAACATCAAATAACAATTTAAAGAAAGCTTGACATATACAATAGCAGAAGCATTCCAAAAGAAAACTTTATAAATATTGTATTTAATTATGTTCAAGCTAAAATAGACTAAGAAAAGAACTCGGAAGCTAAATCTTTGTGAGAATCCCTTTCTTCCTGCAGGACGGTTAAAATCATCACCAATTGTCTCCTATCGCTCTCAAGAGAAGATTGCAGGTTAATAGTTGGGGTACTGACGGGATATTGTTTCACACCGGCACATGCTGTCAAATTGGGTCTGGTGCAAAACGATTCGTGCGTAGCCTACAATGAAGACAATACTAGGGGGACCCTGAAACACCTACTTTGTCATTGCGCAGCTCTCTATGGATCTAGACTGAACTATTTTGGCTTAAGTTTTAAAATAATTGTTATCTTAACTGCAACAAACCGGAATTAAGAAATCCTTTGAATCTAATACCACTGATTTGTATTAATTATTTTTGGGACAAACAGTAATTGAGAAAAACCTAAACAAATCTTGAAGAAAAATAAAAGAATGTAGGATATGAGATTCAATATTTAAATTTTGAACTGATATTTAAAGCATTTTGTATGTAAAGAATTTGCACAAACAAATTTTTGTCAGTGCAACAAAGTCAGCGTCCAGAAAGCAAAACTGAGCTGGCTGCTGTTGCTTTCATGTCAGTTCTACATCATCGGATTTGTTGTCGTTTGAAATATGTTGTTTTCATGCGGTTGTTGCTGTTTCTAATATTGTTAATTCCGTGTAACACAACATTTGTGTACTTCGAATCAAAGGATATTTTCGTAAATTTTCGGCATGTCCTTGAAATGTCTTTAGGCGTCGTTATCGTTTTGTTCGAAATGCTTCTTATTTGAATTCTGGTTTTTAATCGTATTTCGGTTTGGTTTGGTTTGCAACAACACAAGCACAACATCAGTAACAACAACAATAAAAGTCGTCCCAAACATTTGCCATTTGTGTAGCTGTTGTTGAGCCAACGCCTTCTTCATTATACAATTACTACAATCCTTTCGATTAAGGACATTTTCTTATGCATTCATTCATTCATGTCGTTGCTTCTGCTAGTGTATGTGTAAAAGTGTTCTTATGTCAGTATGCCTGTGGCAGTGAGGTTGACAATATTTCTAGGTTTCTTTGTTGGATCCAGTATGCGTTTGTGTGTGTGTGTGTGTGTGTGTGTGTGTGTGTGTTTTTTTTTTTTTTTTTTTTTAACGAGGAGTAAAAGCATCGAAAGCCCAGTCAGTGCAGGACTTTAACCTGCTAAAAGTCTCCTCTAGTCCGGACGGAAGATTCCCTCTGGAACAACCGTTAAGTATTTCGTCAGAAGGCCGTCAAGAGCATATTGCTCAAACGTCAGTATTTTGTCAGTCTAATTCCTAACATATCTCCCATCAACTGTATTGATATTATTTACGTTACGTGAACGAATGCGCTCCAGGTTTCGCGAGCGTTCAATGCGGCGTAGTGAAATCATAATATTCGCTGCGGCTGCTTTGAATGTCTCCCACTTATGGGGTGTATCACACATGTGCGTAATCGTATTTAACAAGGTGGGGGCTTCCCCAAAAGCTTCTGCTATCTTTGCGCGTTCAAAGTCGAACCGCGGGCAATAAAACAAAATATGTCGGGCATCTTCAATTTCATCAAGACAAATCGGACAGAACGGATCATCCTCAAACTTAAATCTGTGAAGGTAATGCTTAAAGCAGCCATGTCCGCTAAGCAGCTGCGTGATGTAAAAATCAATTTCTCCATGTTTACGGTTTACCCAACTATCAATATTTGGAATAAGGGCAAATGTCCAACGTCCCCTAACCGTGTTTTCCCAACGTCGTTGCCAATCGTTAACACTACGTCGTCTCTCGCATACCTTTGATGCAAGTGCACCAGCTACGTGGATACGTTCGACTTCGTAGGCAAGTATGTCTATCGGCGGCATGGCCGCGATTACTCCTATTGCTTCATCGGACACAGTGCGAAATGCACTGGCTACTCTTAATGCACTACAACGATATACTGCTCGAATACCGGCTAAGTACGTCTTCTGCATCGCCTTTGCCCATATTGGTGCTGCGTAGAGAATAATTGAGGTTGTAACCCTTGCCAGGAGTTTCCTTCTACTAAATCGTGGACCCCCTATGTTTGTCATAATACGTGAGAGAGCCCCATTAACCCGTGAGGCTTTTTCGCTAACTGCTAAAAGATGATTTTTGAAGGACATTCGGGTGTCAATCAATACACCCAGGTACCGCAAGAATGGCTGTGAAATAATCTCAAATCCTCCTGTTCTAATGGTAAAAACCTCGCGTTTTTTTCGAGAACTAAGAAGTACCGCTTCCGTTTTTCCGACTGCTAATTCCAAGCTTCTACTACGCAACCACGCCGTAACTCTTGATATCGCGTCACTGCACAACACCTCCAGTGTGTTCAAATGCTTCGCCACTACCACTAGGGCAATATCATCAGCATAGCCGACCAGTGTAGCCCCAGTTGGAAGATCTATCATTAAAACCCCATTATACATGACATTCCACAGTGTTGGTCCAAGTACTGAACCCTGTGGAACACCTCGCGTAACTTTGTACTGCTTGACACCATTATCGGTGTCATAAAACAGCACTCTGTTTTTGAAGTAATTCGAAACTATCCTCTGTAGGTACTCTGGTACTCTAAAACTTCGTAGCCCTTGCATTATTCGTGGCCAGCTCGCTGAATTGAATGCATTTTTGACATCAAGTGTTACCACTGCGCAGTAGTGCTTGTCGCCCCCTTTCCACCTTTCACCACTTGTGGCATTGCAAGCGATTTTCATGACCGCTTGGATAGCATCGATTGTGGATTTCTTTTGACGAAATCCAAATTGTTGTGGGGATAAACCACCTGGCTTTTCGAGAAATTGTTGTAACCGATTGACGATGATACTTTCCAGTACCTTGCCTAACGAGTCGAGCATACACAGGGGCCGATATGCTGATGGTTGATCGGGCTGCTTTCCTGGCTTTAACAAAAGCACAAGCCTTTGACGTTTCCAGAAAACTGGAAACATTCCCTCGTTGAAACAAGCAGTATACATTCGAGCGAAAATTTCTGGGTTCGCCCGGATGGCTGCCTTCATTGCAATATTAGGAATGCCGTCTAACCCTGGTGTTTTGTTATCGGCCATTTTTCGCAACGTCAGTATCACTTCTTCGTTTGTCACGATAGGAACATAACCTACATTAAATGGTGGATCGAAGAGCTGGACTGATCCCTCCTCTGGAGGGAAGAGCGTTGCTACCACATTATCCATAAGCACGGGATCTGTGGGTTGTGGAGCTCTGCGCTCTCCTACTCTGCTCATTACAACTTTATACGCCTTACCCCAGGGGTCAATATCGGCACTATCGCGCAATTCCCTGAAACTGGAGTCTTTGCTGGAGCGAATTGCTTTTTTAAGTTCTTGGCGACATGCTTTGTAGTTAGCATGTAACATTTGATACGTCGGAAGGTTACGCGAACGCTGCGCTTTCCTTCGCATCTGATTACATCGCCTTCTACATTCAACAATACTATCATTCCACCAGTATACTGGCTTCCTGACTGGTATTTGCGTTTTTCTCGGCATTGAAGCATCGCATGCTACACTCAAACGCTGTACGATATTCGTCGCCATGTTAACGGCTCCAATAACAGCTGACTCCGGTTTTTCCCACATTACTTGGAAAACTTCGGCATCGAAGGCACGTTGCTTCCAGCCCTTGGTCTGAGATTTTGTTATCTTGCGACTGGCTCGATGGAACTGAATATCAATGACAATAGCGCGATGATCACTATGCGTGTAGAAGTTTGCAACACTCCATGTGACGTACCGAACTATTGAGGTATGTGCAAAAGTAAGGTCCACCGCTGACCTTTTCTTTCCAGCCTCGAAGGTGTGCTGACCATATGTGCTATGCACCACCATGTCCATACTGGGTGGTGCATAGCACGAAAAGAAATAAATCCCATCAAATTTAACCCATGTAAAGCCATAGTTACCCACCAGTGCTTTACCTTGATATAACCTGCCACTAGGTGCCCAAATCGCAGCTTTATTTGGGACATCAGATGTCCACTCACAACTGTCTACGTTGTGGTGTTGCTCGCACAGGAGGGCAAGATCAAACTGTTGTTCGACAATTGTTTGCCGCAGAAGATCCTGTGCTGCAGTGCAGTGGTTAAGGTTAAGTTGGACGACTTTCATCGCCTTCCTTTAGTGACCGCCCTCTGATGTGCTGGGCAACGAGAGCTTCCAGCAGCATGATCGCCTTTGCATATTGCGCATTTTTGTTTGTTTGTGCAAACTGCCGCAAGATGGCCTTCTTCACCGCATTTTCGGCAAAGTTTACTGCGATCTACTCCCTCTTTACAATTTTGTACCAAGTGATTATACCCCCAGCATTTAAAGCATCTTTTTGGCGATAGACTCTCGCGAACACGACAGGACACCCAGCCAACGCGGATGTGCTGCGCCTTTAAAACTTTCACAGCGTCAATAACTGGAAGGCTTATATACGCTGTCTGTGTACCTTGATACCCTTTTCGCATGTTGCGAATTGATGTATCATCTGGGCGCCGTATGCCACACTGCACATGCAAAGCTTCGCATATCTCAGCTGGTGTTGTGATCTCGTCAAGATCTCGCAGTTGAATTGTCATGGTGTGGGTTTTTGCCGACACCTTAGCTGACTGGCCCAGTACTTTTTCGACTGCAGTCTGATAAGCACCAGCATTACTCTCTGGCATACGCTTTAGTTCCAGAAGCAACTCATTTTTTGCAGTTCTCCGAACGGTCTTGACATTCTCGCCGAGTGACTTTAGGGCATCGTCACTTTTTATTTTGCGCAAAATATCTGCATACGTTTCCGTAGCGGTGGCTGCAATTATCAGGGCATCGGGTTTTGACCTGGTCTTTCTTTGCTTTCTAGACTGCACTTTAGTCCACTCCTGGTTTTGTTTGGGCGGTGCCTGCACTATGTTGTCTTGCATAGACGTTTTAGTTTTCTCCATCGGTTTTGTGGAAGATCTGACTTGCGCTGGTTTGTTCGGCTTGCCTTTCCTCCGTTTAACAGACTGAAGCACTGGAGTTGTGCGTTCAGTGGGAGAATTTCCCAGATCAGGCTCCTGTCGCCTCTTAAGCTCCGTGCCAGGTTTGAACCATGGAGACGTTTGTGAAGAGTTATTGCTTCTAATCACCATTTTTGCCGTGTCATCATGTTGCTCGATTGCAGATAGTTCGTAAAGAACCTTAATGCTTTCGATTGCATCACGCATGGGCTGATGGATAGATCGTCTTTTACCATCTTCCATAAGATCAATCAGCAATCTTATCTGCTGCCCTAGCTTGCAGAATGCTGATTTATTTGTGTCTGCAATAGTTGGGGCTGGGCTATTGCATTCACTCAATAAATCAATTGTCTGTACTTCAGACACCACAGGTGTATAAGGCGGCGTTCTTTGCAGTCCTGAAGACCTTTTGAAGGGGTCTGCAGTGCTGCTGATTCCACCTGAACCTCTATCTCCACTCTTTCCATCCTGAATTTTATTATTTTTAAACGTATTCATTCTATATGGGTCCCATCTCAAAGCCGTTATCTCTGATCGTTTGTGTAGTCACCTACGATTCCGTGGTTATCTTTGCAAGCAGGGAGGCCACGCGAAGGGTTGACTCAAGCCTTTATGAGAACTTGAGTTCAGAGCCGAATCTGGTGTTAGTCAGGAGTGGGACATCTGAGCCTACACTGCCAATTTAATGGTGACGAACTCGAGCGTACTTTGAGGCCTGCCAAGGTTTTAACGGGACGGGGGCGGTTACAGCATTAGCCTGAAAGCCATTTCTGTAGGATATCACTCCTACATACTCAGGTAACAGAATACTGCAACCGTCAGCCCAGGGTTCAATCTAATCATAATCGTCTTTCCAGTATACCATAATTAGGACTTTACTGGTCTCAGTCCTAATAACTAGGGTACGCGGGATTGTCACACCCGTTTCTCCAAACTTTCGGAGTACCCTTGCGTGTATGTGTGTGTGTGTGTGTGTGTGTGTGTGTGTGTGTGTGTGTGTGTGTGTGTGTGTGTGTGTGTGTGTGTGTGTGTGTGTGTGTGTGTGTGTGTGTGTGTGTGTGTGTGTGTGTGTGTGTGTGTGTGTGTGTGTGTGTGTGTGTGTGTGTGTGTGTGTGTGTGTGTGTGTGTGTGTGTGTGTGTGTGTGTGTGTGTGTGTGTGTGTGTGTGTGTGTGTGTGTGTGTTTTTTTTTTTTTTTTTTTGATTCTGAAGGGGGAATCTTTCATAGATACCGTGACATAGACGGCATGCACGATTCATACTACCCGCTAAAGGTACACCTCATTCGGGACCACGCGCAGACAGTAATATCTTACTATGCTGGACTTGCGAAACAGTATGCCTACGTACCAAACCCTTAACTCCGACTTCTGTAGCTTATATTTGAATTGCCTTGCGGGACCGCCGTTAAGTATTACTTCGCAAGGCTAAGCTGGGCCTAAATAGCTCTTCATATATGCCCTACAGGGTTATTCTTGATTTAAAATTATACTTCTACGTTGGCTTTCTTTCTTTCTGAGCTCCAGGAGCGCTATTGCGGACCATTCCTTCATCTTAGCCCACACCAACTTCGATTGCATCATGTGGCTCACAATGTTATCGGGTGTCATCATCTCGTTTATTAACGTCTCTACAGTCGTTCTCTCCGCTTCATATCGCGAACAGGAGAAAAATATATGCTCTGCGTTTTCACCGACACAGCCACAAAATGAGCATTCTGTCGCTACATCGTGACCAAATCTGAGGAGGTACTCCCTGAAACAACCATGACCCGTCAAAAACTGTGTCAGGTAAAAGTCTGTCTCACCGTGTGTTCTATTCACCCAGGCATGCACATCCCTAATAAGCCTATGCGTCCACCTGCCTTTTTCTGCTGCGTTCCATTGTGTTTGCCACTCATCTAGGCTCGTTTGTCTCTCTTCCTTGCGTTCGGCTACCGTTAGTCGTCTAGTCATGCTTTTTGATCTGCAATAGACTCTGCTCATCTCCGAGGCCATAATGTCTGGTGGCATAATGCCAGATATAATACCAACTGCTTCGTGCGACACTGTTCTGAAAGCACAGGCTACTCTAAGGGCATTTAATCTAAAAACTGCCTTCGCCTTCTTGGCATATGTTTTTTGACGCAGGGCTGTTCCCCATAAAGGCGCCGCATACATCAGTACCGACTGGCTAACTTTCGCCAGGAGAGCTCTCCTACTCTGGCTAGGGCCACCAATGTTTGCCATGATTCTTGTCATAGCCGCTGTTACTTTAGCTGCCTTACCGCACGCTTTCTCAATATGCGTCTTGAAGTTAAGTCTCGCATCTATCATCACTCCAAGGTACCTCAGCGACGATTGCGTTTCTATGCTGTAGCCGTCAATGTTTAAAGTTACTGTTTCTATCTTTTTTCTGCTCGTGATAAGCACCGCCTCTGTTTTCTGTCCTGCAAGCTGAAGCTTTGTCATAGTGAGCCACTCCTTAATCTTAAATGTTGTCTCATTGCATATGCTCTGGATTTGGGAAAGTTCCTTCGCAACAATCGTCACAGCAATATCGTCCGCATAACCAATAATCTGGACTTCCTTTGGTAGCGGGAGATGTAACACACCATCGTAAAGCACATTCCATAACATCGGGCCTAGTACGGAGCCTTGCGGAACTCCACCTGTCACAGCGTAGTTTTTTGGACCTTCGTCCGTATCGTACAATAAATGTCTGTCAGATAGATAACTGTTTATTATCCGCAGCAGATACACCGGTGTTTTTTTTGCATCTAATGCCCTCATAATATGCGGCCAGTATGCCGAGTTGAAAGCATTTTGCACGTCAAGTGTGACAACTGCACAGTACTCCTTGTCGCCATATCTCCATCTTTCACCCTTTATGGCCTTTCCCGCTATACCTGCCAATTTTTCGACTGCGTCTATTGTGGATCGATGTCTTCTAAAGCCAAACTGGTACTCAGACAAGCCGGACGACTCACCTTCTAAATGACGTTCCAGACGTGTGCAGATCAGCTTCTCTAATATTTTGCCCATCGTGTCGATCATGCAAAGCGGGCGATATGCACTCGGCTCACCCGCCGGTTTATTTGGCTTCTGTAGTAGGACCAGACGCTGCTTCTTCCACACCTTCGGAAAAACACCTTCGTTCAGGCACCGCGTATAAAGCTGTGCAAACATCTTTGTGTTGCATTTGACAGCGATCTTAAGTGCCTTGTTTGGAATACCATCAAGTCCAGTCGCCTTTGCGTCACTGAACCTCTCTGACACCATGATTATCTCCGCCTCGTCTATTTGTATTGATTCCACTACTGCGGGTATCACCATCCTTGGTTGCGGTTGTTGCTCTGGGAAAAGCGTTGTTACCACCTTTTTTAAAAGAACAGGGCAGGTTGGTGCTTGTCCTCTACCACCTTTGACCTTCGTCATTACGATTTTGTACGCGTCACCCCACGGGTTCTCGTCCACCTTTTCGCACAGCTCTTTGAAGCATGCAGACTTACTTCTTCTGATCGCTATTTTGAACTCCTTGCGTTTTCTCTTGAAGCATTCACGTAGTCTTGTATGGTCCGTCATGTCTTGGCATCTTTGGGAGAGACGTCTCGCTTTGTGACATTCGGTTCTTAAAGTGTTAATTTCGTCATTCCACCAGTATGCGGCCTTTCTACATGTGTTCTGTCTTTTCCTGCACATGGCGGCGTCACAGGCTTTGCTTACGTACTTCACCAGCATATCGGCTTGTTGGTCCGCATCGATTGCTCTGTCCGGGTTTCCATCTAGCATGAGTCTGAAGATTTCTTCATCTAGCGTTTCCACCTTCCACTTTTTGGTCTGTGTTTTTTGCAGGCTCCCTCGTTTCTGCGAATGGTTTCCGATTTCCACGATGATAGCAAGGTGGTCGCTATGTGTATAAAAATCACACACCTGCCAGTTTGCAGATCGCACCAGTGCTCGGCTGACAAAGGTAATGTCAATTATTGATCCTCGACCATTCCTCTCAAAAGTATTCTTTCCACCACTATTAAGTAACACCGCGTCTAGCTGGGAGAATGCCTTAAGCAGGGAATACCCTCTCCTATTTGTATAGCTGCTGCCCCATTCCTCGGCCCACGCATTAAAGTCACCTGCTATCACGTTTGGCGTAGTAGTTCGGGCGTCTTGCACTAGTTCGTCCAGGATTCTTTCGTAGTCGAACAGCGTCACACTTGGTGGAACATAGCAGCTGTAGAAATGGATTCCACAGATCTTCGTCCGCGTATAATACGTTTTCCCAAGGAGCGGCTTGTCTTGGAGGGTATTGCCCCCACATGCCCATATAGCTGCTTTGTTTCCATTATCAGAAATCCAGGTTGCGGTGTTTAGATTTTTATACTGCTCACAAACTATCGCCACGTCTATTTTCTTCTCATATACTGTCTGCATCAGTAGCTGCTGCGCAGCTTCACAATGATTTAAATTGATCTGTACGACTCTCATTTTATCCTTTTGCACGCTGCTTGATATAGTGGGCACTTCCTACTGCCGATTTGATGAGCGGTATCAATCTTCCCGTTGCTTTTGCATGCTCCACAGAACGGTTTTTTATCGCATACCTTTACGAAATGACCCTTCTCACCACATTTTACACAGCTTTGGCTCCTATCGTCCGCGCTGGTGCACGCCTTCGCCACATGGCCGTATTCCAAGCACCTGAAACATTTCTTGAGGTTCGGCTTTTCTCTTATTCGGCAGACCACCCATCCGATTTTGATCTTCTGAGCGTCAAGCAGTCGTCTTGCATCCAGAGCCGGAAGGCTTACCACCGCAGTCTGCGTACCAGCATAAGCTTTTCTGATGTTTTTGATCGCTCTTTCGTCGAATAAGCTTAACTCCTTTACTTGCGATCGGATAGCCTCTACTATGTCCTCCTTGGATGTAATTTCGTCTAAGTCACGGATCTCCACTGATATCTCATGGGTTAAAGCTCTGATCTGTGCTTGATCACCTAGCACCTTGCATATCTCCTTCTCGTAAATTCCAGTGTTCGTCATCTGCGCCTTCTTTAATTCAAGTAATATTTCACCTTTTGCTGTTTTCCTGATACGCGAAACATTCTCCCCAAGTTCCTGCAGAGCATCGTCCTTTTTAACAGCCCGAAGTATGTCGCTGTATGACATGTTTCCAGCACTTGCTATAACTATCGCATCCGGTCTCGGTGGTGGCGTATAGGTAGCCTTCTTCTTAGCGGTTTGCGTTTTTCGCTTCACTTGTATCCAGTCATTCTTCTTCTCCACTTTTTCCTTCTCTTTGACAGGGCTATTACATCCATTCTTCGTCGCACTAGTTACCAGCTTTTGAACTTTCTCGTGGGAGGCTCTATTCTTCTTAGGCGGAGTCTTCCGTGACAGCTGCTCATCTTCGCGAGGCCTCTTTGGCGTCGATTCTATCGATGTAAGTCTAAAGGGGACATTTCGTCTGGCTTCTTTATTTTTATACCATTCTTCTTGGGCACGTGCGTGTAGTCTCGTTACTGAGCCGAGTAGATCCCTGATTTGGTTGTTAATCGATCGTTGCGGCAGGCGCATTGCTTCATTTAACTTCCTGATCATATCACCCAGATCCGACATGATATCGCCACTCGTTTGTGCCGTTGCAGCTAGAGGCGTGCTATCCTGAAGCACAGGGGGCGATGATCGCGCTCTTGCAGGCTTTTCCACAGTGAGCACATTTTTTGGTGATCGTACCAGTCTTGGTGCGCGCCCAAAAGGGTTAGAATCGGCGGTTCTGTCTTCTCTAAGAGTCCTGTCTACTAAGTCAGACGTTCCACTCACAATCGGTGTTCTCCTCGGCGAATCAGCTTCAGATACTTTGCTACCACTATTACCAATTCCTTGAGTACCGTTACTCATGGTGATGTCGTATAAATTATTGCTTCTATTGTTGTTTGTTCTCGTAGTATTATCCATTAACTTTCTGTACCAGCGCATCGTGTGTAGGGGGGCGGGCCGAACAAAACAGGAACGGGTATACCCTCGGGGACAATGCCCCTACCCCAGTTCCCTGAGGCCTGTCCTTCGCTTTACCAGTTCCGGATAACACGGACGAACCGGCGCTCGCCCGGAGCAACGCAGGCTACTACTCCTGCGTTCAATGCACACTTCCTGACTAGGGCCCGAAGGGGCTGGTCACTGATATCCACCGCGGCTAACACCTCGGCAGAGCAAGCTCACATCACCCTCCACATCCCAGCAGTAGAGAATACTATTGAAGTGTGTGTGTGTGTGTGTGTGTGTGTGTGTTTGTATTAAAGTTTTTAAGGACCTAAATCTTCGACAACGAGCTTAAAGTCTCGTGTTATTGACAAGATACAATTAAGTTTATTATTTATGACCTCAAAGTTAACCGATGAAGAAGTGTTACGCATAAATGTGCTCAAAATGTTTTTTTTCGGGTACATACCGCAAATTGAATGTATTCAAGATGTTTTATCCTTGAAATTCATTTTGAATAAGATACATAGTACTAGAATAAGCTGAAATGCCCTGGTTGCACCATTTAAGAGACACTTCAAAAATGTGCTACTTGTATCACATGATGTGGTATATAGCTCTATTCTGAATAGGAGTGGTTATTATCTGATCATTTGTTACTAAACTGTTTTATACTGACTTTGAACTGCTTAGATACACTAACAATATTTAAAAAAGCCAGCCTGTCCAGAAAAATAAAAAATCGAAACCGCTTTTAAGATATTTTTTGGCTTGAACATTTGTAAGATACATTTTGCGTCGAGAAGTAGAGAACTTTAAATGTGTGACCTCCTCACCTTCATTAGTGGACTTCAACTTAATTCGGAACTTTGCAGATGCTTTGATGTGAAAGTACTTATTTTGCCACATATATAATTTGCTAATATATATAAATATAATTCTGGAAAAAGGACGATAATGTAAAGTTCATGGACTTTAATCAATTAGCTTACCTAGACATTATTCTATAGAAAACAAAACCCAAGCAATGGCAGTTACTTTAATATTAATGTAATTTTTTTTCTAAACTTTCTTTGTACTCAATACACAAAGGACAAACAAAATGTTTGCTTCGCCCACCTACTACGCCCACAATATGTAAACTAAATAAAAATATTCGATTATTTATCTAATATTGCTTTGAAAATCTGAAATTCGGTATCTGAGTTTGTTTAGGCACTGTCGACAACTTCCCTAAAAATGGGCGTAGTTTAATCAAATTAACGCCCACTTTTAATTGAGGAAAATATATAACATTGCTTATATTGCTCCTAAAAATTTTGTATCTGAGTCTGTATGTTTACTGCCAATTATTTCAATAAAAAAAACGCCCACTGCCGTAACTCAGAATTGCTACAACTGGGAGTACCTGGAAGTTCCGCTAACTAACGGGGAGTACCGTTCCACCCACTAATTATCTACATATGCTAGAGAAACCGGATAGAGAAGTGTATTTAAACCAATGTTACGACCTTTTCCTTAATATGATATCACATACTATCGCTATGTCCAACAAACTTTAAGGTTTGATATGATTTTAGAATTATTTGATATCAACAAACTGTTTCAATCCTAAAACTTTTGATAAAGATTTAAAGTTAGAGATAGCAAATCAATTTATCGATTAATTTAAATTTATAATTTGAAAATAAATCTTAAATCAACCCCAAATTGAATTTAAATTTGATATTTAAGTATTACTTTCGAAATTAAAGATGATTTGAGATTATATTTGATATCAACTCTAAGAATACATATTTTGGCAACATTTGAACTGTGTTTGTTTGGGTACCTAATAAACATAATATTAAAGCAAATACACACAAATTCGGCCATGAATTATAAAAGTCAATCTGCAATAAGTAAATAAATAAATAAATAAATAAATAAATAAAGAAAAAACTTACCAAATAGATTTTGGATTTATTTTTCTACTCTAGAATTGCTGAAATCGATTTTTACTTATTTATCTAAAATTTCAAATTTGAAATAAAAACAAATGTTGCCATTATGAAAACACAAATATGCAAGAAATCAAATAGACTTGTTTTTAATATATACGAGTGTATTTAATTTTGTCTCTTTAAATATATATTAGGATTGTTAAGATGAAGAGGATGATATTCAAAGTTTAAGATTGGAGACTGTAAAGAACTTTAAAATTAATTTTCTACTCATGAAATTAATGTCGGCTTGAAATTTTGTTCTTATGAGGTGACATAATCCCTGAGCCCGGGTCATAGGCTCACAATTATCTAGAATAAAATATTCTATATATTGTAACTGGAACATTTGGCGAAGTTATAGAATATGACGAAGATTTTCATAATAATAAAATGTCTAAGACACTTTATTATACCATAGAGATAAGCTAGATCGGACAAAAATAAGCCTCTCCTCCCATGCAAACTCCCCCACATATTAAACATATGTTTTTGTTGTCGAATTTCCAGCAAATTAAATTTTATGAACACCTTTTGAATAAATTTTGACAATCCAGTTTTTTAGTAAAAATATATATATTGCAAGAAAGTTAATTTTATGTATTTTAAATAGAGTTTTATTTTTGAAACAATGGTATTAAGCATTTTTATTTCAAAGACTTTTTTGATGTCGTTTTTAATCTCTTTTATATGTTCAAAAACCACTCTAATGTACGTGCATGTGTTTACTGCCAGCATTTATAAGAGATGAGCTTAATGGCAGCCACTGACATGATACTCTTTCATTCATACTACTTCTCAAAAACCAAGTAAAAGCAAAAGCCAAATGTTGTCTGTCTGTCTGTATTTTATTTAAAATTTAAAATTCGTCCTTGCTTAAATAAGGATAGTGAACATATTCGAATAAGCCAAACAATATTTATAAATTGTATAAGTATACTTTCTTACTTAATTGGCAGTACCATCGATGGTCGGTTTGGACCTACACCAATGCTGTGTGTGCTGGCAACATTTGTATTGAGTAATTGTTGTTCGGTCTCCCAGCATTTAGTCCTTTCATCGTGGATTATGACATCTTCGTCTTGGTCATTCAACGCCGCAATGAACTGCTCGAAACATTGGAGCATATAAATATAAAATCTTTTCAATTTATATTTATAATTTTAACTTTCATACTTCCTGCTGGGTGTTTCAATATTTACCCAAGAATCTGTTAAAGTGCTAAGTGCATTAACTTATGATTCTTACCACATTTTCAGCTTAAGTAAGTTGTTGGTTTTTAGGGTATTTTAGGAAAATGGTCGTATGCACACAATACTCATACATATAAAATTCATTTACAAATATAATGAACGCATACATGGATTTGTGTGTGTTACATTTGTATGAGTAAAAATTGCAAATCAAGTTTATAAAAAAGTTCTCGGCAACTTTGGAAAAGAAAAGATATTCTATTTTACTTAAGTTTTTGTGTTTACGCCTATAAATATGCCACTCATTTTTCTGTTGTCGCTATTTCCGTGCCAAAACACTTTTACATGTGTTGGAATGAGCCTGTCTGATGCTGGCTGTGTGTTTGTATGTATGTGTGTGGGTGTGTGTGTTTATCTCGTTGCTGCCAAAATGTGTTATCATAATAAATAAAGCGTCGTTTTTCCTCGTAGTTTTTCTTTTACTCTGCTTCTTTTTCGTTTACTAGTCCTTTTGTTCGCGCCTGTAAGTATGCTAAAATTTCGCTTTTGCAGTTAAGCTTGCACTTATTCACAAACAAACAAGCACACGCACACATATATACAGTATCAACTCGCTCGCAGACACAAAGAAAGCACTTTAAAGTGGAGCATTTTGTTGGCGAAACTTTTTCCATTTTTTAATTGTTGGCGCCATTTTTAAACGAATGGATTAAATAAATTTATTTTCCCAAGCTAAAAGTTAAATTTAACTTATCTCGCATCGAATGTTTAAACTGTTTGAAATTATTTCTTATTTTCATATTGGGTCATGCGAAAGGAGAACGATTTCAAAAGATTCAAATGAATTTGTAGCAAAAGTTGTCGAGTGTCGGAAAACTTAATTATTTGGAGTGAACATTTTTTTTTTTGTATTGTAGAGTAATTACAATTGTACACAATGCTCCAAATATACAAAGTTAAAGTGTCATAGTTGAAAACAAATTTGTTGTACTTCTAAAGATAAAATCGTTACATCTTTTATTTTAATATATGTACATACATATATAAAATTTAATTCTACTTATTAATCGATAAATTTGTAAAGTTCTTAAATTAATAATAATTTTGTAAACACAATTAAATATTTTTTTATCGGAAAACTAGTAAACCAAATTTTATTTTGTAGTAAAAGTCAAGCTCTGGCGTTAATGCATCACTCAGATAAAGTGTGTTGCATAGTAACCAGAAATGCCACGCACACTTTGAATAGGATTGGAAAAGTGTTACGACAGTTTTAATTACATATAAGTATGTATAATGCGATTACCGGGGAGGTTGATTGCTATGGTGCCAAAAGTTGATGTGAGGCTGCAGGATGATGATATAAACCAACCCACAATGGGAGGAACGGGAAGTTCTTAACGCCAGAATATTTAAATTTGATGTGAAAGTACACAATTAGCCAAATTTATATATAAACGAGAAAAGTTACGGGACTAGACAGTTCATGAACTTTAATCAATTAATTTATATAAATATGTTTACATTTAACCCTTAAGCCCATTAGATTTTTTTAATTAATATGAAACATAGGGTCATATTTGATACTGTTGTTGTTGAAGCTTAAAAATAATTGGTTCTAAAATGAAAGTAAGGAAAACAAAGAGGAAAAAGTTTCTTACATACTTCAAAACTAAAATAACTAATTGCTGCACAACTTACATATATACAAACATACATACATACATACATACATACATACATACATACATACATACATACATACATACATACATACATACATACATACAAACATACATAGGCTCAGTATGGTACATTGACATACAAAATTATAACTTTTATTTTATTTTGAAATATGATTCTAACCTTTCCTAACAAAAAAATGAGTTTTGCTTACTTTTGGTATGACGGTAAACGGATTGGTATTTCTTGTTTTCGTTTTTTGTTGTTATTGCTACTTCAAGCGCTTCCCACAAGATGGCGATATTTCAGCAATAAAGTGAAGTATTATCCCGCTGAAAAGTTGACTACCGCGTAAGCGTTTAAGTCAGCTTATTATTAAATTGTATAGATTAATAAATTAACAAAAATTTTGCTACACAAATTTTGGAAAAACTAATTTCACCGAACCTTATTTAAGAAACCAACTTCGACGGCAAAAGGTGTAAAAGGAGTTCGAAATTTTTTAAAACTTCAATTACTGAAAACTACCTTTATTTCTAGTCTAATAACATACTAGTTATTTTATTATCAGCCGATAGACAAGCGTCCTAAACAATCATACCTAAATAAATATGCTGATCATAAAACGACCAGACACATCTTTTAGGATAAGATTTGTAACCTAAATAAACTGGCTGATCACTAAGTAAATGACCAGACAGATTATTGCGGACTAGATACTGCTTATCTATCGCTTTGTTCACATTTATTAAACTACAGGGTGGCGCAAAAGAAATCACCCTATTGGAAGATGCTCTCATTTTTGCAAATGGCCGCCAATGTCAAATCTGTTTTGACATTTGTGGACTAGACAGATACAGAATACAAGTGAATAAGCCATGGAGCGATACACTCCCCAAGAACGCGGAATAATTGTGTCTATTTTTTTGCGTAACAATTCGTCTGTGGTGTTTTGCCAAAAATCATAATGAGCGATGAGGCTCATTTTCACCTCAGCGGGTACGTGATCAAGCAAAATTATCGCTTCTGGGGAACCGAAAATCCGCGAGTGATGCACGAGAAACCATTACACCCGCTCAAAGTGACTGCGTGGTGCGCTGTTCACGCTGGAGGAGTCATCGGGCCGAACGCCGCGGGTCAAACGACAACAGTGGACGGTGCGCGCTATAGGGCAATGTTGACCGAGTTTTTTCTGCCCGAACTGGACGAATTAGGACTGGTGGACATGTGGTTCCAACAGGACGGAGCAACAGCACACACTGCACGAGCCACAACCGACATTCTGAAGGCCGCGTTTCCGGGTCGCTTAATTTCGCGTTTTGGCGATTTGCACTGGCCCGCCAAATCGCCCGATTTAACGGTCCCGGACTTCTTTTTATGGGGTTTTTGAAGTCTCGTGTTTACATCAACAAGCCTGAGACCTTGGAAGCCCTCAAGGAAAATATCCGACACGAATGCGAGAATTTATCGCCCGAAACTCTCGCCGAAGTGATGGAAAATGCCATAAAACGAGCCCGTATGGCAATCAATTGTGACGGCGCCCATTTATCCGATATCATCTTCTCGAATTAACACAATTAATTCTAAAGGTCTAAATAAACATAATCAAAAAACAGAATCGAAGTTTTTTATTTAGAAAAAAAATAAGAGCCAAACAACATCGGATGACTTATTTTGCGCCACCTTGTACAAACAACACCAAACATTTCTTGGTGCTGTTTAGAAGTTTATACAATCGTGAATTCCCTATTTTTGTATTCTGCCGATATAATCACTTACGAGATAATGCCTAATGTCAGCAATAGTACCATTTAACTGGTGCTAAAATTTTGATGTCTAACTTTTTCTTCTCTTTTATAAAAAGATGACGACGGATCAAATGCTGGCTACATTTCTAGTAGTCGGGATTTATTTGCACACATATGATAAAAAAAAATTGACAAACAAAAAATCTGTCTGAGAATTACAACTTAAAGAAAGTGTTTTTTTTTTTATTTTGCTGAATTTCAAAACCACCGCCTACTTTTTCAACTTTTCCTCTACATTTTTCCATATACTATACTTATATAAATACTCGTACGTATTTAGAGTAAATTTATTCTTATACTTAAGTTTTAAAAGTGTTAAATTAATTATAATATTTACTTGAATTAAACTGTAAAAAAAATATTTTGTAGCTTTCGATGAAAGAATAAAGTTTCACACATACATACGAGTATAATCCTTAAAGTAACCGAGATTTTATCAAAACGATTTCAAAATACTATTCTAAGGCTTATGAGGGTTAAAAAAACAACAACAACAAAAACCAAGTACCAATTGATTTAAAAAAAATGTTTACTTTTATTTAAAAAAAGAAATAGAAGCTGGCAATTATTTACATTAGAAGTGCAAAGGGTGGCTCTAAAAGTTCACAACCCTAATTAATTTGCAAAATAAGAAAAACTTACTTTCAACTTCCTTCGAGTTGTTTTCGTAATAATTTCATTTGAAATTGTGGTCGCCAAAACTAATAAAGGTATCTATCCACACATTTGAACATTTGAACAGTTTGCACAAAGCACTCTCCACTGACTGCGTTGGCAAACCGCAAGGTGCATCCTTGCGGCAATTATCGTTTTTAATAATGACATTGTACTCGTATGTGCTAGTGTGTGCGTGTGTGTGTGTGCGTGACGGGTGTGTGTTTCTGAGTGTAGGCATGTGTGAACGTGTGTACCCAGAAGCGAAACGCAATGTAAACAACAAGAACACAAACTTCGCCGCAATAGAAGAAGAAAATATCGTTTGTCCTTTCCTTTCCGGAAAATTGCATTCATATTCACTGAATTAGAGCGGAGCAAAAATATTTGCAACCGTTCCTATGTACCTTATACCTTATACCAAAAATGACTCTGGTGTGTGAACTAAGTACTGTTATGTTTTCTTACGTAAATGACATAACACAAAGCGGACCATAAATTGTTAAAGTTTCAATTGGTAATGCATTTCAAAGGCAATTTCAGAGATACTTTGGTCCTTAAATGTTCAAAGTTTGACGCTTTTATTAAACAAGTTAAGGTATACATTTCGAAAACTTAAAGAATATAAGAAAAATGAACTCTTAAATGGTTATGCTGAATATTAAATACCCAACATAATTTTAGAGTAACTAAATTTCTATATTAAATTAAAGTGGAAAAATGGACTTACCAAATAACTCAATTAAAGACCAATTGAAACGACAGCCAAATAGTTTTTGAGCTCTTTGCAAATACCGTCTACAAAACCAAATTCATTCCTCAAATGCAATTATAAATCGTATATACAAACACACACACACACTTGAATGTGATTTTATTTCAAAATTCACTTGTCTCGCCTTTTGTTCTGACTTTTATGCATTTCCAATCTACTTAGGAAACATTCACATTTCAAGTACTCCATACCATATTCAAACATCCTTTAAGCCGATAAGTGTTTAATTACACACTTTTGAATATTTTCCCCATCAACATAATTTACACCACTTGATGTGTGCGTATGAAGATGATGCCTCGAGTGGCACCATTATATACCCACTCGTACTTTGCACTTTTCCGCCATCAGATCAGGAAGAAGAAGCAGAAGAAGAAGCGCAACACACAGTAAATGGTAAATTGTGGTGAAGGCGCTTTTCCATATTTATAAGCACTTCGTTTTTTTTTCTTGCTTTCTTTTTTTCCAAACAGATAAATGACACTTAAAAGCGACTTGCTGCATGTAAATGCTTTTAAGGGCCAGACAAAGCACTCATCGAAGGCTTTTAATAAGGATATTTTTCACAACAAGCTCCTCCTTCGGTTTAGACAAAAAAATATTCTGGAAAGTAAATTGATTTATTCAATCATTTTAATTTATTTAAAGATCATTTAAAATTGTTACCACGCTAGAACTTTTCTTAAAATATTGAATTCAAGCCCAGAGGATACTAAGTCGGTTTTTTTTTGGTATTCTATCAGATTTTTTTTGTGTGCCACAAATGTTAAAAAATGCAACAAAAAACAAACATAGTTTCAAAATGGACGCATCTGTTTGACAGCGTTAGAAATGTTCGACATAATTTAATATGGCTTTGAAGGAAAGCAACCGGCAAAACCAGGTCAACAGCATCAATTGTTCGAAACCAAAAACAACGCAGGCACACGAATTTAAATTGAGTTGAAAGCTAAAAGAAAATTTGTTTTTTTTTACTTGTACAACCCAAAAAAAAAGAAAGCGGAAGAACATCGGCCACAACAAAACTGCAGAGAACAAAAAAAAAAAAAAAGAAATCAATAGTTTAATACCAACCAACATACATATAAACACACACAAAATACACGCACACAAACACATACAGTACTAAACGCAAACTGCACTCCTGTTGACGTAGCCAAGTCATTGTGGTAGCAACAACTGCAGAAACAAAAACAAAAAAATTACCAAATAAAGATGTGGTAACAAAAAAATTGGTAAAAGAATTATCTTTGGCTATGACGAAGCTCATAAACCCTCCGCCATTGCAGTGATAACAAAAAAAATGCTTCTTATAGCACATAAGTGCTACATGTCTCTATTACAAGTGGGCGTTGTTCTTATCGGATCACGCCCCTTTTTCGTTAGTAGTTTTGTGTAACTACTAAAGCGTGAAAGTGAGAATTTGAATTTATACACTGGAACTATTTTCAATAATTTTCAATCAGCAAAAAAGTGTAATTTGTGTAGGAGGTGGGCGTAGTTCTTATCAGATCTTGTCCATCTAATAATTCGATTGGGAAATAGGAGCTCACATACCAAATTTCAGCTTCTGAACTATGCTGTAATTGCTGGATCAGACAGACAGACGAACATCGTTAAATCGAACTATGTCATACCTTCAACGCCTCCTTCTGTGTGTTACAAATGAAAGAACAAACTCAATATACCCTGTGGTTAGTGTACTTGCACTTGGCGAAGTTTATAAAAAATATGCAGTATTCCATTTTCTGCTGCTCTTCGCTTCACGGTTGCCTGATGCGATTTGTTTATAAAATCTCAGAGAAGAAACCTGAACATTTTATGAAGTACAAAATCGGGTTCAAAGATTATCCTAAATATCTTACATTGGCATTAAAATGAGAATTGATATGAAAATATATTCTATTAATGATTTATATATATATATACTAGAATATTTTTTTTAATATATTATAAAACAAAAAAATATCTTAATAAAAATTTTATTTACAAAATATGTTTATATGTGTGTGTGTGTTCAGGAAATATCGAATTTTCTGAAAGGTTTTCAAGTCAAAAATGTCATATTGGCTTACATGGATTGCAGTTTTAATTTGGACTATGCCAAAAATTATTCATGACTTTACCAATCTTTCTGAATAACTAACTCAAATGTCGGGTTTTTCGAGATATAACGTTCTTGTTGCAGACCGCTCATACTTAATATGTCTGGCAACTAAAGAGCTGCATGAATGATTTCATTTGCCTTTTAAGAAGAGTACATGAAAATTAAACCAATTTACTTGTTTCAATTCGGAATTTCAAAATATTTGTGAATGCTTTAAAACATATTAAAAATAAATCTATAAATGTACTAGAAAGAAAAACAAATTACAAGAATTTACAATGCGATTAATTTGCAAAAATAATGAAAAGGACATTTTTTTAATTCCTTTTTAGTAGCCAATTTATTTTTCTTTTTTAATAGAAGTTAATAAAATTTGTTGTGGATTAGTAAGGTTGGATGCAATTTAAACGAACCGCCATAGCAGAGTAACATTTAAAGCTAAAGCAATTATATTTAGAGTAAAAGTTTATGGCAACCAAAGAAATTATTATTAAAAGCAATATTCTTTGGTAATAAATAAGATCCGACCATGCCCTTTTTATTAGATAGATATAGCCTTACATCGACATATCAAATTTTATCTTCATAGCTCATAGCTCATAACGCTACACAGCTATGGCGGTGGGTGTAAATTAATAGCTTTAACTACGCCCTGATTTTTGTAAGATAATATATTTCGATTTAAAAGTGAAATGCATTTCCCGAATGTGGTTTAATGTGCATGTCTGCAGACGTCTACTGCCAACTATTGTTATCGTTCAATGACTGGCCCACAGCAACATTGCTCGTTTTTCACAACTTAGCAAATGTTCACGACGCGTCAGCTACACTGGCGGCGCTTTGTAAGTACATAAACATACCAACATATGCATAAACTGACACAGACACAGACACGAAGACATGCAAATACGAGTATACGCATTTGCATTGAACACAACGTTACAAACCAAGGCAGTGCAGCTGCTGCACAATATCCTGTGCATTAGGGTGTCCATTACAATTTGTTGTACAATTGTGGAAAGGATGAATTTATTGTATAAATGTAATTATTAAAATTTAAAAATGGAGATGTATATGTATATGAAACATTTAATTATTTTTAATATCTTAAAGATACTTTAGATACAATTAATTCCACGTACGTAGTCTGGAAAGCTGAAGGGGTTGAAGCCTTCTCTGAATTGTTTTAAAATAGGTTTAATATATGAAAAACTGTATTTTTTTGGTGTAAGATATATTTTGAGTTATCAGTTAATTTGTTTTCATATTATTTGATATACTTAAGTTAGAACGTTTGTTTCTCATTGTTTGTTTATTAACATATTTTCTGACTAAACCAATTGATAAGATTAATTTTTTTGAAATAGGGAAACAAATTCTTCTACATTACATACAACGGGCGGCATGGGAGGAGTACCATAAACCATTAGTTTCAAATTGCCTTGAGAAATATTGAGCAGATGCTAACAGATTCACCTAAATTATTCAGAAGAAACTAGTTAATTATATACCTACATTTCTAAGGAAGATATTAACTCAACTCAAGTACGAGTATATATGTACTTTCAATTTAATTTTTTCGATTTCCATAAGAATAACTTCAATGTTAACGAAATCCAAAACTCCGATTTTTAAATTATATTTTAGTAAGAATATTCGAAATGTTATTCATTCACATAAGTGTAGTAAAGTTTTTTTTTTTTAAATTTGGTCAAAACAAACAGTTAAAGGGCAGCCTAATGAAAATTCATACATTTTCCTGTTTGAGTACATTCTCATTAGAAAACCTTGAAAGAGATTTCTTTGCAGTAATCGGAAGCACAGCGAAACAGATACAGATACCTACAAAGTTATCAATCTTGGTTTCGGTGTGCAGAGATACTTTCGGTTGTCGCATTACCAAAACTCCGGTTCAACATCCGTCATTAATGATGGCGGTAACAAATTCACATCCACATACGCGACTTGTGGCAAATTTTGTGAGTGTGAATTTCCTTTAAAATCATCTTCAAAAACAAGATTCAATTGAAAATACTTTCCAAATTATTAAAACTTTATATTAAATATCATTTATTTCCGTCAGGCATTATAGACAGAATATGAAACCCGCTTATACATAAAATCAAACTAAGAGAATTTAGAGAAAGAAAAACATTTATGTTATGAAAACAATAAATCCGAAATATTTTGCTCAGAGATACAATTTTGCTCTTTACATACTTTGAACTATATGACACGTTCGTTACATACCACTTAAAAAAAAAAGATTGTTTTTGAAATTTATTTTCATTTTTATAATAGAATTCTCGAGTTCCTCTCCAATGATGCATATTATATCAAGATTTACATTAAGGGTACTGCAATGACTCCTTCCAGATTCGTCAGATGCGCTGGTTTAATCGATTAATTGAAATTGTATTTTAAACTCCATTTACATTCAATGTGAATATTTTGTTATTGTAAGGATTTTCTGAAATTATCTCTCAGGACTAATACGAATACGCAGCAAAACAAGTTGAGTGCAGATTCTGCAAAATCTTTAAACCTTAATTGCGAACATCGTTTCCAAAAATCTTCAAATTTCGCTGGAGTAACTCTGGCGCCCCTTAGCATTTCGCAAATTGATTTTTCGGATTTATCGGAAACCATTATATTTTCATTATATTTTTCAAATATCTTTAGCAAATGCGACTTGATCCACTGGAAGCCTCAAGCAAGGTTATTGTAAAATAAATGTTATTGTACAGTCATGAGAAATTCTTGCAATATTTATTATCAATTTTTGATATATAAATTTATTAACTCAATTTTCACAACTTTAAAAACAGCGAAAATGCATAATAAATACTATGTAAACTACATACATCGAAGTATATATTAAGATAACAGGATAACATCTGTATATACCCGTATACATCCACCTTCTACTTCAATGTAGTTTGCATTATTATTTATCAACAACTTTCGCTGTTGTTAAAGTTGTTGATATCATTTATTATTGTGGAAATTCATTCCGCTTTTTTGGTTTCGGTTTTAGCACAAGGCTTAACAAGCGACCAGGCCCAATATCCATTTTTTTAATGCTCAAATATCAATCAAATAATTGATATAAAGACAAATTACATTATATTAAGTTGACTTTATATTGAAAGTCGAAAGATATTACAAAAAAACTGGCGGCACCTCAAATCGCTTACACATCCGCCTTAAATTAGAAGCATTAAACCGAAGCTGGTCCTCCAGCTAAAAGCCGTTTCAAACTCTCATAAAAGTTTTGAGACATACAAGTATACATATGTACGTGCATATGTAGAAGATGTTTGCCGCCTTGGTGCTGCGCGAAGTAACACACAAAGATTGGAACAAGAAATTGGAAACTATTTTTTTACACTTTACACTTTGCAGCTTTCAATTCTTCGCACTTGAAGTTCTTCTTTTTGTTTTGGTTATTTTTTGTTTTTGTTTGCATCCTGCGTATTTGCTGCGATACGATTACATGCCAGCAGATGGTTGCCACATTCTGACATGCGAAATACAATCCAGGATACACGATATCGAACAAGTATCTTGTAGCTTCTCGTGTGTGGAATCACGTTGCATCTTGCGAATCTTTTTGGGTTTCTTTCGTGTTTATTGCAACAAATATTAGAAAAGTGAAAATTTGTGGAGACTCAAGTCGTTTTCGTCGTCGTCCACAAGTGGAAAAATATTAGTCGAAATTCGAAGAAAACAAAAGGCGATGCCGGCGTCCGGGATTTGGTATTTGTCGTTGACGTTGTCGTTGGTTGTCATAGCACAAGAACCGCACGGCCATTCTAAATTTAGTTTATATTGTCAACTAATATTCAACAAAATGTATTGTTATTTTTTATAATGTTGTTTACTTTGAAAATCGTTTAACTTTGAATAAGAATAAAATTTAGCTTTTAGAAACCGAAATTAACCAAATTAAAACAACCTTAACTTTTTTAAATAAGTTGTTAATTTAATTTGTTTAGGCTGGCTGCAACAACTTTGTCGCAGTTTTAACTGACCAAGCAGCATGACTGGTCCACTCCACTTGACGCTGCAATGTTTTTCCTTTACTTCAAGTTCTTCGTCGTTTCGGGAATAAGGAGTAAAAGTTTCATCAACCTCTTTAGTAGTTTTGCTCCAACTGGGAATTTATCTTTTAGTGTGTTTTGTATTGTTGTTATTTGCTGGCGATATTTTTGTTGCTGTTGTATGAAGTTGTTATTTGCTTTTGTGAAGTTGTTGCTTCTGCTTCTGTTGTTATTGGGTCGAGTGCACTGCTCCTCCAAGTACATTCCTCCAGCTTTGTTGTTTTTGTTGTTTTCGTAGCCTGTTAGTGTTTTCAACACAAAGACGACGAAGACGATGACTACAGCGCTTCCTTTTATGTTTTGTCTGCCACGACGGGCGACGTTAAGTAGCCCAATTGTACCGCGTCGAGCTGTTGCAGTCGTGTTGGAAATCGCTGTTCCTTGCGCCTTATTAACAACAACTGATTCTGTTGCTATCGCTGTTGCTGTTGCTGCTGGTCGAGTTTGCTTTTAAGTTGCATTATTTGCAGAGTAGAGTATGAAATGAGGTAACTGAATGACTTCAGTGTACATAGCCACTTTTCGAGCACGACAGCACGAAAGTGTAAAATGCAGGAAAACAAGTTTTAAAAGAATCTTGTATCTTTTCTTTTGTCCTAAACTTGGAGGGACGAGTTTTGTAAATTCTTTGTTCGGCGTAAATGTTTTATTGATTTGAACACAGAAAAATCTTATGGGTTTATTATTGTCTAACTTAAGGGTTATTTGCGATACATTTTGAAGTTCAATAATTTTTTGATTCATAACTGTTACAATTAAGGTTCCTTTACATGATGAAAGATGTATATGGAAAAAGATTTAATTTGTCAAAAAGTATAAACGCACAAATGTACATAGAATTGTTGCATATAATTAACTATTATATGCAACATAATAATAGTTATATAAAAAATTTACTTATTTAAATAAAATGAAATAAATGTACATTGTTGTTTTATTTTTGTCATAATTAATATGTATTAAAATCTAATCTAAAAATAAATCAGTTGTTAGGACCAAATCGGAATTCCACTATTGGATCCATAACGACGATTTTTGGTTCTAGTCAAGATCACTTTGACCATACCCATCTGAAATCTAAAATGGTTTAGAATATATTCAAAATCAGTGAAATTATTAAGAAAAAATAGGAATACTTTCTTTGCTGTCGGTCCATCTTTAAGTGACCGTCCACATTCACAAAAAACTGTTTCAGTTCCATTACTTTTAACAATATACATACGTACGTATCTATCCTATTTAACCATAAGACTGACAATTTTCATGAATTTACTTAAACAGAGGCAAGAAAAAAGTTGTGTACTTTGAAGTTTTGACTCGATTGTCTTTGACTTGAGTCCCATAAAATCATCGTAAAGGTATTTCGTCTGTTTTCATTTTTACAAAATACACAATCATCATGTCAACTCTAAAGCTGATAAACTCACTCCAGAGGGTAAAAAAAAAAATTTACCTATTTTTGTATTCCTCTATCAACATATAAAGTCCTCATCAGGGAAATCTCTATCAAGGAAACTAACTCCAGATGGATTGGGAGTAGCACATGCAGCATTTCGCATATGATATCGCCACAACTGAATCTAAAACTCTCAATCGATCTATTCTCTATAAGAAGGCCTTAAGTTCTAACAGAACACTGTATCTTAGGTATTTATTCAATAAGACTAGTTATCTTCTCAACTGACTTCTGTAGAAGCTGTAGAGATGAGGAGGAGGAAGAAACTATTACACATCTTCTATAAACATGCCCCGCTATGGCTAATAAACGATATATACTCGTACATCTGGGGAAGCATTTCTTCGTAGGCCTAGTAGATATATCTAGATCGAATATTAATGATATTCTTTATTTTATAAACAGTACAGGATCGTTCAGTTAGCAATATAGTTCATGTACCGAATGACATCACTTGACTCCAAGCCTAAGTGGATCTCTTGAAAAGAGATAGCCAGGTTGTCATGTCTTTCATGGCATTCAGAACGAAACGAAGGCAGATGAAAGATACATAATATGGTTGATAATCGTTCGTAATTTTACATGTATTATAAGTCAAGACAAGGTCTAAGCCAACCATGTAACGTTTTTTTTTCGGTCAAAAGTTATAAGACAGTAAAGCCCATTAAATTTTAAGGGAAAATGTCAAATTTAACTTTTTTAATATATGTAATTTAATTTTCGGAGGGTCTGCCGAAGTAAAACAAAAATTTCGTTTTTTATACTTATACTAGCTGACCTGGCAAACTTCGTGCAGCCCAAATTTGATTTTTGGATTGAAATCATTTCGATTCCACACGAAATAAATTTTTTTTAATATAAGGCTCGTATGCGAGCCTTATATTAAATCCCCCCCTGGATCCCCATTTGTGGATCTCGCTGATTTTTATACAGTTATGCTGAATTGATATCATATGACTTCATCTTGAATCCCAGTGCTGTAGGGCAAATAGTTTCAGAGATAGAGAGCAAATAAAATTAGGGTTGTATGGGAGGTACCGCGGCCCTTTCTTTGATCCCCGCCATTTTTTGTAGTCATAAGGCATTAGTTATATATGACTACATACCAAATTTCAATATTATAGTGCAACAATTTTGCGAGATATTGAGCTTTAAAGGGTTTTCCCACTTTTTGAATATACCAATTTTAAATACCCTCTCATCCTTGGCCGCAAACTCACACAACAACAACAACAAAAAATTAAAATCGAACGATCCGTTCTGAAGTGATGCGTGTTCATAGGTATGCAACTTTAGAAATTTAAATTATTTTTCAACAGAAACTGCAGTTACTCATGTTGTATACCGATCAAATAATTCAGCCTACTTGAAAAATTACTGAAAAAAATAACAATAAGGAAATTGTTCAGTTGGTTTCGATTTTATCATTAGCCTCTCTTTATCGAATTTTACTTTTTAAAAATTGTGAGTTTTCTTTGATTCTCGCTTGTTTCTAAACCAAAAAAGACTATAGACGTATGCACATTAAAACACAAAGCTCCACCAAGCAAAAAAGACCGCTGATGAGGAATAGTAGCTTATGCCGAAACAGCGCTGTTCAAAACATCATTAGACAGTTTCAGGCCATTAAAATTCATATTCAAAAGTAAATGCTTTGTCGAAAAATCTATGAAAAGAAATGTAAACGATTTCATTTTGTAAAATTACCCAATTTACATATAATGCACATTTTGCTTTCGAAATGGCGTTGATCTGAAAATCTTGTATTGCAGAATTAATTAAATTGTACTCATGCCGACATACAGTTTAAATTACAGAAGTTTTAAGTGCCTTAACGCCACAAAACTGTCTGGCTGAATTTGTATTTGCTTCTTTTTTATGAGTTCTTCATTTTCAGATACAGAATATCCGACTTAGACTGGCCGGCCAAGCATATGTTGCAGGCGAAAAAAAAAGAGAATAGAAGAAATATCCTTAGACATTGTTGATTGCTTCTGTTAGCCATTGCGATGGCTATCAAAGAATTTATGGCGGATTTTATGCAAAAACACGAGTCAGATACGACGCCAATCTTCCAAAGAGGACAAAGTGATAAATAAACGCTTAGATAATAATCGGTACTTTTGGTCAAAATAAAATTACACGCACATATATATATACATATATACAATATATACTTACATAATCTTATAAATAAATATTCGAAATATGTGTGCGCAAATATTGTTGTTGCAAAATAACACACACAATCGGATGCGATGCGAACGACCCATCTCTATACTCTCATTATTATTATTATGGGCGAGGAGGTACGGCAGCCACAGCAGCAACGCACACATGACTGATTTCCGGACGCACTATTCAATCTTAATTTCGGAAGCTCATGAAATTCATAAAAGCATAAAAGAAGCTAAAATCGACATCGACATCAAAAGCAACAACAACAACAACACGAACAGCAACAAAAATCAGGACGGCACAGCTTAAGATGTCAAACTGCAGACGTTGTGATGGGTCTGGCGGTCGTTCGGTATGATGTTGCGAAATATAATGCCAACGAATGATAATGATGTCCTCTAAGGAAACTATCTTTGGCTAAACCGAATTCGAAATACCCAACCATGATAAAATACTGAATTTTAATTTTAAATTTATAAAATAACTTCGTTTGATATGAAAAATCTCAAAAAATTAATTCAATGAACTTAATTCTTATTTAATGGAATAGAAATTATAATTCTATATCTTCTAAAATATCGCTTTTTAATAATAAATATATATGTATATCTATATATATTTTATTTGTTGTTCCTTTATTTAATAAATACTAAATATAAGAATATATTTAAAATGATTCCATTCCTTCCCGTCATTAACTGACAATGATTATATAAATAAATCCTTAAAAAATCCAACTTCGGTGTGGGGTATAAGCAAGATGATGATGATAATGCGTTGTAGATATGGACTGTTGAAAGCAGCAACAGCAGCACAAAAGGTCAATTGGAAGCATTCATATGTTAAGTGCGGCTATTGTGGCGACATATGCGGGAGCAGCCAACCGACTGTCCGGCCGGCTGGTCGGCAGCTTGACTTTGGCTTATGAATTTTAGATTTGCCTTGGCCAACAATCCGAACGCTTGACTTAATTCTGACATTGTCGCAACTGTGCGTGCGACCGGACGCGCTCTAAAATTCGGCGCCGTCATATTATTACTGGTTCGCTTATTCGTCTCTATGTATTTTTGTTTCAGTATGCTCGAAGTGATTTCTATGCATTTGGCATTTTGTATAATTTCGGCGAGATTAACATATTGATCGGTTTAACATTTCAAGTCAAGAGATAGAGAGAGAGAGAGAGAGAGAAACAAGAATTTTTAAATACAGTTTTCGGCAATGCCAAAGAATTATAAAGCACCAGCAGAGAATTCGTATGTGTATTTGTAAAGCTAAGCAAACAAATAGTCAGACGCTCGTACTGCTCGTAGACCTTTTGACAGCAAAGCTGCGCAAGCTTTACTGAATGGGAAGTGCCTCTAATGACCTTCAAAACAGGACGACATTCACACACATTAATACATGGCGGCATAGGTTTGCAAAAATGTTTGTTAACTGGAACAAAAATGACGCTTATTTATTTTAATACATTTATTGTAAATTTTAATTTCTTTCTTTCTTTGTCCCCTATGAGCGTCAAAATCATTCATCAGATTGCGATGAAATTTTAGGGACGTAGCAAACATACGAGTGTATAGGGACGCATCGGGTATAATAACAGGGTATACAAAATCTACCAAGCCCACCTATTACACCACCACACTTTGTAAAAATATTTTTTAATAAATATAAAATGTTGTTTGTGAGTTTGTATGTTCACTGTCGCTAACTTCACAAAAAATGGGTGTAGTTCGATCAATTTAACGCCCACTAACGTAACTCAGAAAAACCACAACGGGATGCAACCGTAAGTTTCGCTAACTAATTATCTTATATATATTTATATTCAAAACAAAACCCGGACCAAGCCGGGTACTATATGCTAGTTTATAATAAATTTTTATTGAACAATTTTTTTAATTTTGGAAAACTGATTTATTCGGTTATGATTTGTGATCACAGATTATCTATTCAAAGCTTTTATAAATGTGATGGAAATTGAATAGGAAGTTAAGTAGCCCTACTGGTTAAATTACAGGTAATATGTATGGAACATTTCTAGCAGGGCTGCTTATTTGTTTGTTTGTTTGTGCCAGCATTACGCCTAATCAACTGAATGAATTGTCATGATACTTAAAACATATACTCGTATACATTCAAAAGCCCAGCAAACAATTTGACTCATTTCAGACTCTAATTGCATTCTTAATACTGAGTATTTACCCTCATAAACAGCTCATATTAGAGTCCGATATGAGCGTGTTTCCCTTCCTGTAAGGGCACACAGATATGAGTCCGAATTATGCTTCTTAAAAGTGTCATATATGAGTCTTTTTATACTCTAATAAGCGTCTAAAATGATTCTTTTCTGACTTTTATTAGACTCCAATATACATATGTGTCTTAAAAGTGTCATAAATATTTTCGGACTCTTTTAAGAATCTAAAATGAGTCATAAATGAGTGTTTTCGGATACTTTAAAAGCACAAAAAAGTCATAAAAATTATTTTATTTCATCATCCTTAGTTTTTTACTGTCAAGGCGCTGAGCTGACTTCAAGTCTTAATCTTTTGCTTATAATGAAATTTAAAGTTTAGAAATAATAATTATTTAATAAATTTACCTTTGATGAGTTTTGAACCACTGACTCTCGGATTTGAAGTTACATGAACTACCGCTGTGCCACATCATATAAATACACGAAGTGGTTTAAAAATGTAGTGCAAAAAACTTGGCTTATAAAACCGTCACAATTATAACACATTAATGGGTCTGAAATCTGATAGTTTTATGAGCATCAGATTTATGATGTTTACTAACGGCGCGTATGCAATTTGTTATTGTAGCTTGGATGTACATTTTGACGACGGAATTTTGTATATATTTTGGTGGTGCAACGTACAACATACAACACTCTCGAATCCGTCACTATTATGACTCTATTATGTGTCTTAAATATGAAGGCACATGAAATCATCAGAATTATGACTCTTTTTAGAGTCATAATTCAGAAAATGGTTTACTGGGAGATTATCCATACTACACCCACATGTATTTAATTAAGCATACAATATGCAAAACATTATAAAATTGTTTGTTTCTTTTAAAAACAATTCTGAAAATTAATGAAAAAAAGTAGAATCCCGCCCAGGTATGAAATTTGTTTTATGGATTTAGAAAGTCACTTAGAACTGCCTTACCAAAAGTAATCGGGGACTGCGCCATACTGAATAAATGCTCTTATAAAATCCTGTTTTGAGGTGCAAAATCTGTACCAAAGCATACGATTAGACTGCATCATTGTTAGTCAGAATATAAGCTATCGAAGACTTTAGGACTTATGGTCGTATGTATTTTGAGATTTTTTTCATTATGCGATATGTCGACCGACTTCGGATGTCAGTCGAATTTTCATTTTGGATGCGCTTCATTCCAAATGCACACAAAGCGAACGTTTCTCTGCATTAATTTAACTCGAATTCAAAGCGAATTTTCCCATTTTTTATTTACAAAATGTCAAACCTCATTTTCAGTTATTTATCCGTCAGCCAGAGTTAGCCAAAGTCGTCGTATACAAAGTTCCAGTGAGTGTGTATGTATGTACATATTGTACATATGTAGTGCATTAGGTACGAGTATTTACGCAGTGCTCAACGACTTTCTTTACTTATGAACATCGAATATTGACATTTCATCGACATTGGCAATAGAGGGGAAAACACAAACGTAATAAAGAACATAGAACATCCTGCCACTTGCATACAAACTCGTATGTCCTTTTCACCTTTTTAGTGGACATAACCGAGTGAGTTTCTGAATGCTGAATATGTGCTTTTTTTTTCTGTTTGTTTGTTTTTTTCTAAGTAGTTGTGACATGTGCCAATGTCAATTTGCAGCAACAACATTTTTGAATTTACCGACAACGAAACTATCTCCTTACTTAGTAAAGCGTTGAGTCGCTTTCTGTGTCGGATGGGTTATTTTTAAATCGTATTTTGGAAGTCAGAAAGCATATTTGGAACGCTCTCTATATTTTATGTCTTTGAGTAACTGGTTCAGCGCTTTAGAATTTTATTCTTAAGTAGAAAAAATAAATTATATATTGAAAAGGAAAGATATGTATACGAGGTGTGTTCAAAAAGTAAGGTGACTTTTCAAATTTCGCGGGCAACGTACATTCGATTATCAATTTTGTTTTGTTTTTTTAAGTTGGTACACTCGTCACGAACATATGTTTACAGTTTCAGCTAAATAGCATGTTTAGTTTGTTTGTGCGAGGTATAACGGTTAGAAGTGTTTTGCGTGCTCGGCGATTTTCTGTTGGCTCATCTGGGCTGTTCCATTGGAACGATTGAGCTTTGGTTTCGATATCATAATCATATACCCATGATTCGTCGCCAGTTATGACCCTGAAGGTTACTTTTAGTTTGTTCTTCCATATGTCGCGCCCATAAAGAGGCGTGGTAGGTATGACAATATTTATATATTTATATCAGTGTCCATCTATCTGCTTTTACTTCAATTACAGTCGTAGTTTAAGAAATATCAATGTGATGTGAAGTTAGCGTTTTTTTTAGCACCTTTTTTAGCGCCTTTTAACAGAGAGATTCTTACGGCGAATTAGTATTTTTAACAGCGGCGAAAAAAAAGCTTTCGTGGCGAATCAACAGAAATGTCCAAAAGCTTGAAAGCTTTAACGGTTCGCTAATACAACACAAGATCTATCTCTAAGCAGAGGACGGCGTGGATCAGTTCACTGAACGCTTGATCGCGAGTCCAAGAGACCAAGGTTCAAAACCGGCCAAGCACATCAATCAATTCTTTTTGTCTGTATAATATTTTATTTTTTTAATTTGTTAAATAAACAATAAAAACAAACAATAGAAAACTATATTAATATATTTAAAGAATAAATCATTTATCAGGATCAAGAATAAATATTTCGATGCTGCAGGTTCAGAAGTTATATGCATTCGATTCCTCAAAAAAAAAAAAACAGTTACCACGAAAACAACAGAGCTTCACTGTACTCAAAAATTTATATGTAAAACCGCAAGCGCGTAAAGCCAAACGTAATAAATCCTAACAATAATACTATTACCTACATTTTAAGACTAATATCTTCAAATTCATTTATCAGGTTCAGAAGTTATACGCAATAGGTGCTACAAAAAGAAAACAGTTACCACGAAAACAGGCGCTAACTTCACACAGCACCTTTTTTAGCGCCTCCAGCATTTATTAAATTTTCTTAGAGTTTCAAGCACAAAATTTTAAAAGAAGCCTCTTAAAATAATTTTTTATTTCCTTTGGTTGATAAAAATTTGGTGAAATGTGCGTCCATTTCATTTTTAGTAGTTGGGTACTTGGGAGAACGTGCTTGCTACAGTTAAATTGTGTTTGAATATAATTATAAAAAAAAACATGAAGGATTCATGTACCGTTGTGCCAATAGAACCGATTTATATATAAAAATGTTCTGAAGAAATTTTTCAAGAAGACATGGATTTTGTTGTTTTTTAGTGGCAATAGAACCGATTTGCATTTAAAAGTTATGGAGAACACGCTTAAGTTCTGGAGAAATCCTAGTGAGAGTAAATTTTGAGCACATGGATTTTATTCGTATTTAGTTTTACCTAAAAAAGATCTGCAGGACACGCATTGGCGGTTCGATGCAGCACCTCGGCCCCCACCTTTCCCGCCGGCACGTCCGCAACCTTTTCCACGGCCACCTCGTCCTCCACCTCTTCCAAAACCGGCTGCTGTATTGCCCCATGGAACCGGAATGTACATGAAATTATTCTGAAATTAATTGAAAGAAGAGAAATAGTGAAAAAATAATCTAAACAAAATTTAATGACAGTTTCTTACATCCATCTTCTCAGCTGATCGACTGCTCGCTGTAAATCAATTTTTGAAATAAAACGAAACATCAGTTTCATTTCTTACACTTTACCACAATTTCCCGTTAGAATTTCCCAATTTCCCGTTAGAATAATAGAGCATGCTACCACACTACAATGATGCAATTTTCAAGGCCAGCTGATGAAAATATTTTTTTTTAATATTGACATTACAAATACATTTATTAACTCCGCGGATTTACATGTTGTGGTAGTCGGATTGGTATGACTGCGGTAAAGTTTTGTACTTTTTGCAAAATCGACACGGGTTCAAACCGCATCTGTTCCAATGCATATGATTATTAAAATAAACGCTTTAAAACGTATTGGTTTTTAAAGCTCTCCAGTGTAAAAAATCTTTATAATTAATCTTATGTAAAAATTAAATTCTGTTAACGAACGAAATCTGTTACCGAAATAAACAGAGCGAATTTGAAAAAATTTCGATTCTTCGCCGAGGCACTAACTTCACACAAGTATATGAGCTATTAATCTCCAAGCGGAGGTTAAGTTCTATGATGGACAAGATCAGGCAAAAAGTGCTAATCTCTTCTAATTACATATGTATGTAGTTGCAGTACAAATATAGAGTTTAAATTTTATAGTTAGCACTTAGTTCACCAACAATTATCGTGATCGTATATGAACAACGGCCAACTCCCAAACAAACTCCCACACTGCATAAAAATAATAAAACCAGTTGCAGTGTAGATAATAGATTTAAATTTAATATTTAGAAGTAACAGGAAACTACGAAAAAAAATTGGATATGATCGTAGATACATTCAGCTCATGTGTGCTACAGAAAGCACATTTTGGTGGTTCTAAATTGGCGAAGGGTATGTTAGCATCTTCTCAAATGGAACCACCTCATAGTCGTACTTATTTTTGGAATCTACAATTATGCTTTGCAATAAGGAAATATAACCCATTTATCTGACCTGTACCGAGTGGTACAAGATGCGATATCTATAAGCATTTATTTTATGCGATGAGGTCTTTAAAGAGTTAAAAAAATGTTGTGCTATGACCTAAAACTAATACTATATAAGTAGAGTTAAAGCCAAATCTCATTTGCGCACTTTGGATATGATCGGAGATACATTCAGCTCATGTGTGCTACAAAAAGCACATTTTGGTGGATCTAAAAAGGCGAAGGGTATGTTAGCTTCTTCTCAAATGGAACCACTTCATAGTCGTACTTATTTTTGGAATCTACAATTATGCTGTGCAATGAGGAAATATTACCCATTTATCTGAGCCGTACCGAGTGGTTAAAATAGGTTGACACGAGTTTATGGCATCATATAAAGATGCGAACCTATAAGCATTTATTTTATGCGATGAGGTCTTTAAAGAGTTAAAAAAATGCTATGCTTTGACCTAAAACTAATGCTATATAAGTAGAGTTAAAGCCTAATCTCATTTGCGCACTTTGGATATGATCGGAGATACATTCAGCTCATTTGTGCTACAAAAAGCACATTTTGCTGTCTCTAAAATGGCAAAGGGTATGTTAGTTTCTTCTCAAATGGAACCACTTCATAGTCGTACTTATTTTCGAAATCTACAATTATGCTTTGCAATGAGAAAATATTACCCATTTATCTGACCCGTACCGAGTGGTTAAAATAGGTTGACACGAGTTTATGGCATCATATAAAGATGCGATATCTATAAGCATTTATTTTATGGGATGAGGTCTTTAAAGAGTTAAAAAAGTGCTATGCTTTGACCTAAAACTAATGCTATATAAGTAGAGTTAAAGCCTAATCTCATTTTTATTTCCATAACTATAAGAAATCAAATCAGAAATTATTCAAATCAGACCTCCCAACAATCTGCGAAGATATTTCGCTTTTAAATTGCAAAAAAAACTTTCAATTTAACATTGCGCATTTTTCGTTATGTAAGCGATTTTGTAATTTAATTTCAATTTCGGATTTTATTTTTTGTTATAGCACATCGCTTGTCTTCCTTTCTTGAAGTAAACGCGCAATTAAACGGTATAAGCCTTTTCGACTTTCTTCCTTTGCGTTTATTTTAATTTGTGTACTTAAGCATCTCTTTTAGTTTACTTTAACTTTTGATTCAGTCAAAAGGATGTGCGCGCGTAGCACAGCAGTTTAAGCTTAATTAGCTGGAGGAAAAACTAAGGGAAATGGCAAAATCCGATTTGCCGCTGATTGACAGCGTGCGCATTTAACAAGCTTGTGGTATCTTGCAGTTTGCTCAGCTGTGAGCTAAGCTTCTTTTATATAAAAAAAAATTTGTTTCATCATCATTTTACACAATTTTAATTGTTTAGAAAATTTATAACGTAACTTTCGCTTACTATGACAGGCGTCTAAAAGGAAATTAGTTTTTTGTTGTTGTACTAGCTGCACCTGTCGTCTCCGTGGTCTTTCCACTATTGTAATAGATTTACATTGTTAGGAGTATTCTATTATTACTTTTCATTACTTCTGGAGTTCTTTCTATTCAATCTGTATGCATATTAAAAACTAGTTTATATTGTAGTACCGTAACTTTCAGGTAATCCACGTCGACACGCCCATTTTTGGTGAAGTTATCTTTAATGACCATATTAACTCAAATACCAAATTTTTAGAAGCAATATTATCGAAGTAATCGAATACTTTTACTTAACTAAACGAAACGTTGTCGTCATGAGTAGGCGTGGCAGATTTTGTATACCCTATTATTCTTTCCGGTACATACCTATAAATGGTGTTGGGTGTAAAATTAATCCGAACTTTTTTTAAACGTAGGTGTTAAATTGATTCAACCATGCCCATTTTTGGTGATGTTGTCGACAGTGGTCATACAAACTCGGATACCAAATGTTTGAAGGATATTTTTTTTGGCGCAATATTAGCGAAAAAATCTAATATTTTTACTTAATTTTACAAATCGTGGGCGTTTTAGATGGGCGTGGCAAATTTGTTTAGCCATAAACCATTCCTGATGACCGGTCTAGACAGGTACATAGAAAAATAGAATAAAAAAACCAACATTAATTTTTGTATTGTACAATATATATGGATTACCCAATTTCTAGTAGTTTTTGAAAGTGGGCGTGTTTATGGATCAATAAAATAAGTTTATTTTAAATTTAAAACATTACGTACACAATATGAATCCAATGAATACCAACTTTGGTTCTCAAGATATCGAAAAGAAAAATACGCCAAATAGTATTTTTTTTTAAATACAAATTTATAATGGGCGTGTAATTAAGACGATTTTCTCAGAAACCTAATCAGTTCATCTCAAGCAAAAATACATAACAGAAAATCTTTAAACCAAATCCTCATTGACTTATCAGACCAAATCCAAAATAAGTATCTGCTGGATACAATTTACCACACTCAGAGAACGTCACTAATTTATTAAGCAAAGCAATTTTGTAACGTATTTTCGTTTACCGCAAAGACATCTTTCGGCTTTTAACCGCTTAAATGTCTATATTTCGCAAAGCTTTCATTTTTGTTGTTCTTTTTGCTTACTTATTATTATTTTTTTTTTTGATTTTGTTGGCAAATTATTCATATTTATTGGTATTTATGATGTTGTTTTTGTGAAATTCCTTCCTGCTTGTTCATAATTTATTTAAATACACAAGCTTGTATGAAAAGTATGACGGTTAAATCACTGTCAGCCCGGTCTACAAGGCGTTCTGTGTATGTATGCCGTCTTACGACAAACTCACGTGGTAAGTGTAACTTCTCAACGGTAGACATGAGCGAAATTTGAAGACTTTTCTTAAATCAAGAAGAATACAAAAAAATTTGAATTAATACTTAAAATTAAACTTAACTTGAAATGAAGCTTTTAAAATAAAATTTAATATTTACTTGTATCTAAATAATTTTAAAGACTCGACCCAAACTTTTAGATACTTATGAACAAATTCAATAATGCAAGTAACTTATGGGAAGTGTAAAAGAAAATCTGATTGTACAAAAAGAATTGTTTTTCTAATTGAATAAAAAAATTTTTTTTGTTTGGGTCAATTAGATTTTAACGTGATTTATCTTAGCTGAAATGTGCATAAAATTGGTAATACAAAAACGCGTGTGTTAGTCTCACACGTCTTGTTCTTTGGTACAATTTGCATACTTTAGAGAACAAAGCCGATGCCACAATATTTGAACTATACAGGCCGATGCCGATAATCGATTTGATCTGTACTAAATTTAATGGGGTTAAATTACGGGCTAATAATAAGAAATATCAGCAGTATACTAGTATATATCAGTACTTATAACTTTGATTTGACTTTGAGAGCGTTGGAAACTAAGTTCTGTGAACGTTCCATTATTCGGCATTTTTACATTTTCCAATTGTTAAAAAATTTTAGTATTAAATGACAGTTGATACATGCCGCAAATTAATACCCAGTATGCCCCAAAGAATGGTTAAAGTGATTTAAAATAAAGGTGGATACGGAGGATATTAACAAAGCTAAGGCAATAAATTTGAATACTTATCAAAATGTAAGTAAAATTAATATTTTCTTTAACAGAAGCTGGATGGCCCTATTATTTTGTCCAGCTGAATTATGACCAAATTCGCCTCAACTCAGTTAATTATATTTTTTTATGGTTTTTTCTACTACTTTTATCTTATTTTTATATTAACACAATGTAAAGTATACTAAATATTTGGCTCTGTTAACAATTAAAGTTCAAAAAAATCTTAGTCCTATTATTTTGACCATGTATGTAAGCAAGATAACTAACATATATGTTCAATTAATCCTGTTAATAAAGTCGTTAGGGGTGAAATATAGAAGAGACAAAAATATGTATGTTACAATATACAATATTTTTGCCAAGATTAGATACTTTAGTACTTTAGTAAAGCTACTCGGTAATTCACAAGTAATATCAGGCCCATTTCTTGAATTATTGTTGTTTGAAATTATTTAATTTAATTTATAAAGAATGTTAATTAATATATAAGTGATATTATAATCACTTTGATATATATTTATAATTTCTGGGCTTGGTATTAAGTACTAATTAGAATATAGTCATGGACCAGAGATGTACCTAATGGTTAAAATTAGTAATGCAATGATTTCGATTAAATGTAATCACTATTAATAGATCCTTTATGATTACTAGCGATCGCCGGTTATGGTAATAATCGTTGCCGAATTACTATACTAATTTTATACAGACAACAGAAATTTGATTGGAAATCTTCTAGGGGACCTTGAAGCCCTAAACCTGCTACCTCACGGCCTTACAAATAGACACAGACTTCTTCTAAGAAATATATTGTTACCATGCAACCTACAGATTATGTACTTTATAAATAATCATTTTAAATCTGTGGATTTTCAATACTTCAATAAAATACCGTAAATATTTTTGTATTGTTTTAAATTATAAATAAATCATGGATTTAGATTTTTTTCAAAATTGTTGAAAATAATTGTAGATAAATCATGTTTCAATCATTTATATTGTAAATAGGCTCATCACTAGTCGTCGGTGCGACATTTACATTAGAAATTGTTGCCAACATGTTTGCATAGACTCTGGAGATGATTTTGTCCTTGATTACCATGTTGTAGCGTTGTGGTATTGTCTTTATTTTTGTTCTTATTGTTGTGTAATTTGAATATTCTTATGACAGAAAACACGAAACAACAATAACAAACAATGACAAAATTTTTCATCATTTCGATGCGAAATTTTTGACGCAATTTTTCTCAATTCCAGTGGCAAGTACCACTGCGATGCGATGCGCCGCCTCCTGCCTCCCACCTCCTGCCCCCTTTCATGTTTTTGGGGCATTTTCGAAAAATATCTTTTCGCTCTCAAAAGTTTATTTTCACTGAAAAATTAGCATACTTAATGTGATCCACGTAACGTTATTATAGGTGCCTACCACTACTATGACTACTACATGCAACGTTCACACATAAATACATATGTATGTATACTATACAGGCATGCTTACACCAACGCACAGTGTACTTTTGGATCAGTTACAAAACAACATCGGCAATTGGAATCTTTAAGTTTACTTAGTGACTTTAGTAAGTCAAGTTTTGAAATAAAATACTTATATATGAGTAAAAAATATATACGAAAAGTAGAAAAAAAATTTTCTTTTTTTGAAAATTAAAGTTTTCCACACATTTCTTTTCGTTTTAATTGAGTTTTTCATTATAAAAAATATGTTTCTGTTTAAATTACACCAGCTTAAAAAAAGGTTCATTTATACCCTCTTTGGTTTCGTAATTATAGTTCGAAAACATTTCGATCCTTATGTTTAGAACATTTTCATCCTTATATCAAACCGAAATCCGAGATTTATAAAATTTTTAAAATTCAATACAGCAGTCAATGATCAGTTAAATTGTGAATTTGTTCACATCCTTTGGTTAGCACATAAAAGTGGATACACTGTGCGGCGTATTAATGACAAGAGGCACCACAGCGGAGTATTTTGCATAATGATGATGTTATTTTGAGAGTGCGTTCGTTTCGTTATTTTCACATCGCGCAGTTTTCTTCTTCATTGTTTTATGCTGGCGCTGGCGGTATTTACATTTTAAATTTCCTATGAACATTGAAATTTGTGGCTGGTATTTGCCAAGAAAATGTGTCTACGGTTTTCTCTGATTTTCTTGTCACATCAAGCGTTTAAGCCCAGCAAAAATCTTTATAATGATTACAATGCGGTTTTATAGATTATAGCGTTAATCTTGAATTTCATGTGACAATAGCAGCGAGTATTACAATCGTTAACATATTACTAAGAATAATATAGAAAGAATATCGATCTCGTACATTACAGAAAACAAAAAAAAAAATTTTAAATACGAAAAGCATTCTTATAAAATACTTTTCATATAATTGTGAAAATCCGATTCATGGTTGAGAATTCTGCTTTTCCTCCTGGCAAAGTTAGCTTCATTTGAAGTAGGATTTACAGTTGGTTAAAAAGTAATAACGAAGTAGCTTATATCAACAAATTAGGTTTCCTAAAAAAAGGCTTTTAAAAGAATATCGATACTTCATATAACTTACCCGATAACTTTAAAAAAATTTCTTAGATATTAACACTTTTCAACAAATATTTTCTTTAATTTTAATATCTTGGTAAAATGCTTTAATATGGCTCAGTCTTTTAATATTTGTGTACAACCTTCCATTTTATAAGTCAGCTGTCATATCTATATTTTTCTTAATCAAAAAATCAAAATCATATATACATATATACATATATATCTACAATTTTGTTCTGCAATATACTTTTCCATTGAATTAATCCGCTAAAATTAATGGCACAATTTCATTGTTATTTAAAAACAGTCAACAAATTGTATTTCGAAAATGGATTTATATATTAAATTATTACGTTTATTGCGTATTATTGCGAAAACTGAACTACTTAAATTCTTATACTTCAGTTTCAGATATCGCTTCGCTATATATGATATGATTGTTATATATAGAGAAACAATGTTAACTATTGTAATTAAACGAAAATACAAAACTTTTACGTTTAGTTTTATCAATAACCAAATTAATCAGTATTGAAAAAAAAGTTTTCTGAATAAAAAGAAAGTTTAGTGACAAGGAAAAGCAAGTTTTCTTACTGTTCTAATAACGGTGTCAGTTTGTATAATTTTTCACTTTAAACTTCAAAATTGTGTTATGGTAATTCTGCGTCAATTTAAGAAGATTTCAGGCAAATATGGCTTCAGAATATTGTTTGTTAACATATAAACTAAGTAAAGAGGACAGTAAACAAATACTAAATACCATGTGAAGATGATTTGAGAAAAGATGCTAAATGACAATTGTTGTATTAGAAAGCAGGTAAGATTTATTTACAGTGGCTGTCAGCTTATTTCAATCAGCATCTAACTCTGTAACAAGCTGTATTAACTTGACTTAAAAGTATATAAAAATTATATAAATGCAGGTTGTTAGTCTAATGTTTTAGCTTCTCAAATATGACTTCTTTTATATGTTATGTATTTTTTATAGTTTAAAATAATTAAAACCGAAAAAAATAACCGAATATAAACAAAAATGAGTGACATAATTCAATAACAAATATGAAAATAATAGACAAGTTAAAAATAAAATTAGTACAAAAATTATAACAAAGATGTTGGGAAAATGTTTGCAATTAAACCAATCAGATTCGTTCTGCTCATTTATATAAATTTAATCTTTGATCGAATCTAAAAAATTTTATATTCATGTGTGACCTTCTTTAAAGTAAGTGAAGAGTGAACTCTGAATTCCAGTTCGATACATTATGACTGAAAAATTTAATATAATACTCATTTAATGCACAAAGTTTAATTAATAAACCAATTAATTAAGAAATAAAACAAAACAAACAACAAAAAACACCGAAAGCGACTGCAGTGAAGCGTCGACATTGTGGACCCATGGAGACATCTCAGTCACATACTCGTACACGATGAAAGAAAATACCTATCCAGGCGGCGCACAGTGTGAGAATTCGCTAAGCTGGAGAAACTTAGTGAAGAAAACATATTATGGAATTTCTATGATCTATTTTGAAATGTCCTTTAATCGAAAATAAACGCGATATACATTGATTATTGAATACATACATATTATTAACTAGGTTTATAAAGACCCAAAAGAAATTTAATGTAAAGCATATGACCATCAAAGTAGCAACAATTTCATTGACAAAGTTAATCGGATATGAGAAGTTTAAATACATTTCAAAAATTAATTCTATTTTTAGTTTAAGTTTGTATGGAAAGTCGGTGCAACTCTTCTCCGATCTTAGTTCTTGACCTCCACTTTAAGAATAACAGCTAATATACCAAATTATAATTAAATATTTTTTAAACAACACGGCTATAATCGAATTAAATTCCTCTATACGAGTATTGACCAAATATCGCACTGTGCGGCGCAAGGTTGGCATTTGCGACCTGATGGCGTTAACGTATTTCCATTGTATTGTTGTTTTTGTTTTTTTGTTGCGGCGCCTTTGTTGCTTTTGACGTTGTTGCTGCGTCTATGTGCATTCTTATTTGGAATTATGCGAAAGCAATTTAATCCTTTGAGTTAATGTAAGCCATTCGGCTAGCTTGGCGCAAAAATGAGTTTGAGTGCCGCAGCAGGACGATACACAGTACTTTATTATTATTTTGGTAATATTGCCCATAAAAGTCTGAAATTTTGTATCTCATCTTTGAAGGGTCACAGTCGATAATTTCACCAAAAACGAATTTAGTTAAATGAATTCAACGCCCACCGCTGTGACTCAAAAGCTCTACAATGTGGAGTAACTGGATGTTCCGCTAACTTATTATCTAGCACATATTTATATTTAAAACAAAACCCGAGTAAAATCGGGTTCTCTAGTTATAAATAAAATATAAATTCAATTCGGTTTTATTTAGTACTTTGTTCTTTTATATATTTTTTTTACACATTTCTGAACTACTTTGAAGTACTATGCGACTGAAAGAGCAGTCTTGGCACGCACCGTGCACAGCATGTGGGCCAGCTAAAGGACTAACACTGAAACGGTAAAGTGCTGTGAGAATTGAACTCCGACTCGTTTGTTAAGTTATATTTTGGCAAAACTTAAACGTTTATTATATGAATTAAAAAAATTTCGGTTTATTTTGCAGAAATATTTCAGAAATGTTATGTATATATATTTATTGATATTGTATATATGTATTACATTTGTATAAAAGTTTATGGCTGAATTAGTAATACATTTACTAAAACTAAGGAGTGAACTGACTGGAATTATTATGAAAATTTCAGCTTTGAATTAAGCGCTATTGAAGTCTAAATTAAGCACCTGATATCAAAGGTAACTGCAGGCTGAGATCTCCTGTTTACCATTTCTAGCCGAATTTAGGCATTTCCCAGATATTTGATAGAGTTTAACTAATTTTTTTTACAATTATTTAAGATTTATATACGAGTATATAAAAACAATAAATTTTTTATATATGTACAGAAAATATTCCTGCTCAAATTCTTAGAGCTAATTCATTGCTGAATCGCACATTTCTAAATTTCTAGACCAGAATTTGCAAGCTGAATGAATTCGGCTTGAATTTTGAGACCCGATATAAGTCCAGTATTTCAAAGCTGAAATGTGGAAATATTTTTCGTCCCGAATACATTACTAAAAATACCGAAATTCAGGCCTGAAATCGATATTTAACGATTTAGTCCTAAACATAAAAACAGTGAGCTCTATTGTTCAGGCCAGCTGAACAAATTTTCAGCTGGATACCTAAAATAGTTCTTAAATTTAATAATTGAATTAATAAGCCAAAAATGACAACATGACATATGCCAATTTACCTGTCAACAAATTTCAACTTTTGAATTTTGGTTTAAGTGGATACATTTGTGGTTCTGGAGAGATAAGCCAACAATAAACAACCAAACACGACGATAACTATTTAAAAACATACAATTTAAGGAAATTTGTGAATTTATCAACATGAAAGGATTTTGAGGCTTCCTTAATGCCATCTTGATTGACCTTTCTGTGGGCCAAATTAACCCATTTCAATTAGGACCGAATTTGTTTATGACTGTCGAAAGCTCTTATGTGTGTCTCAAATGTAAATAGATACACACACAGGCACTTGAATGTATTGAAACTTATACTCAAACACACACACACGCATGAGATACAATGTACCTAAATAAATAGAAAGTAAATCAAACTGGGCAAAAACTATATAAATATAAATATGTGCGAAAGGTTAAAGTCAATCAAGCAAGCATATGGGGAAAAGAATTGCTATGAGCACAGAAATAGGCCAAAAAGAAAATTTGCCTAGTCAACGGAATAACTAAATATATGTACATATATGTGGGAAATATAGTCAATCGGCGGCTTTTACGTTATAAATAGTGTTTTTATTAAAGTTTAAATAAGTTAAAGTACAAAAAGGTTAAAGTAATAATATTAATTAATTAGAGTTGCACGTCTTTTAGCGTCGTTTCGTCGTGTTCAACCGTCGTGTTGGAATCGTCGTATTCAACTAACTCGAAGACAAGACAAGTGTTGCCAGTAGATCGGTTCAATTGTAGAGTTGCCACAAAATTCATTCCCACAATCGGCCATCCTACTGCAAATTCGCCTCGAATTCATCGTAATCAGAATCGTCGTAATTCGACCAAGGTTTCATATACTCGGCACATGAACTTGTTGTTTTTGGTCCTTCGGCGTTATTCAATTTGACGACGTCGTACGTGTTATTGAATTTGATTTTTGTTACTTTATATGGTCCGAGATATTTTGCTTTTAATTTCAGACCTCCACCAAGCTGCGTCCGTTTAATTGCGACAATCTCGCCTATTTTATATCTTCTTGCTGCTTTACGTCTAAAGTTGTAAGTCTTTGTATTTTCAGCTTGAACTTTCAATATTTGTTGCTTTGCGTCGTTTCTTGTTTCTTCTCTGGATTTGTTGAAATTTTCGATATATTGCTGCTCGAGAATTTCTTTAATGTAAATGTCGTCTTTTGATCGAATTTTCGTACCAATCAGCATTTCAAAAGGTGTCATATTCGTACTTCGATGATAAGTGGAGTTTATCACCTGTTGAACTTTATCAACGAATCTGTACCATTTCGTAGAATCTTCGATACACAGCTTCGATAAAACAGCTATTATTGTGCTGTTAAGCCTCTCAATCTGGCCATTAGCACGTGGCAAACCCGTCGTGATTTTGATGTGCTTGATGTTTTCTTCTTCACAATATTCTTTAAATTCGTCAGAAGTAAACGCTGATCCACGATCCGAAATAATTTGACCTGGATTCCCGAAAACTGCACTTTGTACTCGTAGTTTTCCGATGACTTCTTTTGCTGACGTCGATTTTGTAGGATATAACCAACAAAATTTTGTAAACGAGTCGATTACAGCGAAGATGTGCTTATACATTTTACTTGTCGATTCCAAGGGTCCTAAATGATCGATGTGATACGTATGTAACGGCGTATCTTCCTTGTAAAGTGGATGAAGTTCACCTTCCTGCCTCCCCCTCTTTCTGTTTGAGACAATACATGGTATACAATTGGCTATATACTTTTGTATTTTTTCTTCTAATTTTGGTATAAAATATTCTTTAGAAATTAGATCTTTTGTTCTAACTACTGCAAAATGTCCTTTTTCGTGAGCTTTACGAATTATTTCTTTCTGCATACTTTTAGGAACAACCAACAGCTCGTAATCATTCATTAATTTATGTAAAACATCGCCTTTCATGAAGAAATCGTCATAAGTTGATTTATTTCGTAAAATTTCTCTAATGGCTCGTAGTTCGTCGTCTTGTAATTGTAAGTTTTTAATTTTGTTTAGGACATCATCCGAATGTATCGTCATCACAGGATACCTGCTCAAGGCATCGACGTGTTTCATTTTTGCGCCAGGACGATGTTCGATTGTGAAATCGTAGTCTTGCAAGAATAAAATCCATCGTGCCACTTTAGTGCTTACGTCTTTCTTGTCTAAAGTTTTTGCAAACGCGTTGCAGTCCGTCAAAATTTTAAAATGAGATCCAACTAAATAAATTCTAAACTTTTTTAATGCTTCTATTACAGCAATTGCTTCAAGCTCATAGCTCGTCAAATTTCGTTCTGAATTATTCGTTTTCTTACTCATAAAATATACAGGGTGTAACTGATTATCGTCTGGTGATTTTTGCAGCAACACTGCGCCAAATCCATCCATTGAAGCGTCTGTGTGTACTTCTGTTTCGTAGCCCTGATGAAAAATTTGTAGTACAGGTTTATCGCTAAGTAATTTCTTGAGTGTGTAGTATGAATTTATTTGCTCTTGTTTTATTTCAAATTTGCAATTTTCTTTTGTTAAATCAGAGAGCGGCTTTGAAAAAATTGGTGCGTGATTTTCGTCGTTTAGCACAATTTTCATTTCAACATTCGTCGTTTTTATTTTTTCGGGTTGATAATTGACAATTAAATTTTCTACTTTTTGTTTTGCGTCAACACTCGCGATTACGTCTATATCAGAGTTTTCAGAGTTTTTGTCAATTTGCATTATCGCAAAACAATTAAAAGAGTCAATTTTTTTCACATTAATACCACTCGGGGTAATAAGTACTTCAGCTTGCGAACACAGTTCTTCACCAATTATAATGTCAACGTCAATGCAGCCTTTAGGAACAACATGAAAAACCAGATTAAACACATCATCGTCGATTTTCACTTGCTCCTCAAAATATCCAATTGGTTTTACTTTATTGTCATTTTTATTTTTGCCAAAGCCCATTAAATAAAAATTTGAGTCAAATAGTTTTGGTTTTTTTAAAAGTTCAAAAACTTTATACGTCACTATATTAAATTTACTACCAGTGTCAAATAAGGCAAGCCATTTTTCATTTTTTATTTCAATTTCTTTTTTCATAACATCTTTATTTGAATTAAAAACTCGTAAATTGCTTTTGTCACTATCAGTTTTTTTGTTTGGACAATTTCTTGAAATGTGGCCAAATTTATTGCAACCGAAACATTTCAATCCTTTTTCTTTACTTTCGCAATTAATTGACTTGTGCCCTTTTACACCGCAGTTGAAACATTTTAATTCCGTTTTATTTTCGTTTTGTTTCACTGTATTTGGCTTTTCTTCGTTTTTACGCGTTTCGTTCATTTGTTTGTATTTCGCAGAATACACTTCATAACAACGAAGTTTGTCTTTAAATTCGTTTATGTTTTTTGCACCGTACAGCATTGCTTTATTTATATTTATGTCTTTTATACCGTCAATAACATATTGAATTAATGCACTTTCTTCAATATTACCACGCGAAGCTAATTCCTTCATATAAAAAAAATATTCTTGAACGCTTTCGTCTTTTTTAATTTTACGCTCACACAAAAGCTTATGCAACTGTGCACTGTTTGTTATTGATCGAAACTCACTCAAGAGCGCGTGTTTGAGTTTGATCCACGTCGTAATTCCTCTTTCGCTTTGTATAAACAATTTCGCTAGACCACGAAGCGACTTTTTTGCAAATACAAATTTTTGGAAATCATCCCAATACATTACTGCTGCTGTTTCTTCGATTTCATTTATCCACGTCTCAATTGATAAAGTTTCCCCTCCGTCAAACACTCTTATTGAATCTTCTACGTCGCGGAAATTTACAGCAAATCTCAGCATATTTGGTGTTTTGTCATTTCTGTCGTTCAAAGAGAGAGACGAGATCGAATGACAGTCGTTGTAGTTTGTTGTTGTTCTTGCATTTCTCCTTTTTTTCGTTTGATTTGTGCATCTTACTTCGTTCCGCTGATCGTCGTTTCTTTCACCAACGTTTCCAATATCGTCGTTTTGCATGCCGTTGTTTCGCATATCGTCGTTGCGTGTACCGTCGTTTCGTATGCCATTGTTGCGCATATCGTCGTTTCGTGTACCGTCGTTTCGCATATCGTCGTTGCGTGTACCGTCGTTTCGCATGCCGTCGTTTCGAATACCGTTGTTTCGAATACCGTCGTTTTGCATACCGTCGTTCTCATTCTCTGCGCCGTCGTCACTGGAATTATCGTCGTCGCTGGAATCATCGTCGTCGTCATTTCTGTTTTGCAACAATTTCCCCTTCATCAAATTTTTAAAAATGTAAAGTACAGGATTTTCAGCTTTGTAGCTTAAATTTAGCATGTTACAAACTGAAACCAAATCTGCAGCACTCATGTTCTCCTGCACGTATGCATATTTCGTTTTGTACCTTTCGTCGTTTTCGTCAAACACGAAGCCTTCAAAATGTCGGAGTCGATTTCTATTTCCCCTGTCGCCTTCTGATTCAAACACAAATTTGTGCAGCGCCTGAACAGATTGTCGTTTTGCCCGCGACAAATAATAAGCGACCGACTTAAATTCTTGTAGTTGCGACATAGCTTCAAATTTTGAATTTCGCGACGCCACCGATTAACGAGATTTTACGCGAACGTTTTTTCTTTTAATTCTTTTTCACGAAAAATTTTTATTTTTTCTCGCACTTTCTCTTTTATCCGGGACGAGCCTCCAAATTGTGGGAAATATAGTCAATCGGCGGCTTTTACGTTATAAATAGTGTTTTTATTAAAGTTTAAATAAGTTAAAGTACAAAAAGGTTAAAGTAATAATATTAATTAATTAGAGTTGCACGTCTTTTAGCGTCGTTTCGTCGTGTTCAACCGTCGTGTTGGAATCGTCGTATTCAACTAACTCGAAGACAAGACAAGTGTTGCCAGTAGATCGGTTCAATTGTAGAGTTGCCACAAAATTCATTCCCACATATATGTATATACACACACGTATAGTATACAAAACAAGACAGAGTGTGGGAGTGTGTGTCACGCTTAAATGCAAACAAACAAAGAATGCTTTAGTATATGTTCGAGAACAGGACCGTAGACAGGAATTCATATCCAAGGCTGCGAAGCTGTCATTGAGCCAACCTAATCTCATCGATGTACAACGGTATATAATATAACTACATACATACTTATTAATATAAAATTAATGACTCAAGGCAAGTTGTCGAATTTATTTAATAAACCATAAATTGATTAATTAGTATAGTTCCTTAATGAAGCTTATTAAAAACGAATCAACAAATTTTAACACCTATAAAATATTATCGTAAAGCTTTTTTTTTCGAAGCGCCCCTGTTTGTTTATGTGTGTTTTGCGTGTGTGTGTGTTTTTCTTTTTGTATAAGTGTGCGTAAGTTCACTTTAACAAATCATGCCTTTGTTATTTAATGACAATGTTTTGCTTACCCGCCTCCCTCTCAACGCCTACAACAAGACCCAACTGATCCCTTAACAAGCCTGACCCCAGGATAACAATTAACAGCGGCACCGGAACTTTAAGGACGAAGGATTGCGTCGCTTTGCTTTTGTCAAAATTTTCGTTTCGTTTCGTTTTATTTTTATTTTATTTTTTTGTTGTTTTGTGTCGCATTCAAAATTTATGGTGATAATTATGTGAATGCGTTTGTGTGTGTTATGCCCTGCTGTACCGTGCCGTGCCTTGCCCTGCCATGTCCTGCCATGCCGGATGACGAAACGACCTAATGCGGGAAAAGGCATTTGCCTCGCGCTGTTGAAAATGAAATTAGACTTCCTACGACAAAAGTTAAAGTTGGCGCCAAGTATTTAGGTGACACAAACAGTTCATCGGAATTCCTTAAGTTCGCGCCAAAGTGAATTGCGGAGTATTTAAGTTACTCTGTGTGTGTGTCCCCTTTTCTTAGCGACAGGTCAGAGCGGTATTTCCTTTGAAGGTGCAGGTGGAATTTATGAGTATGTCAATCTTAAGTTTGTTGTCGTTGAAAATAAACTCTTTTTTAAAGCGGGTGTTTTTAGAGGAGATTTTAGCCATTTAAAGTCTTGAGGAGATTTAAAATTAAAGCTAAAAACGGTCGGGAATATAAATTAGACAATATCTTCGCTTGTGAACTGAAGGAATTGAAAGTAGTGAGCAGGCATCTGTAGGACCCGAACCCTTTTGTGGAATAGGAAGAAGGCCTCTAACGATGATGTTAAAGAGAGAAGAAGAACAACTACGAACATTATACTGGTATAATCTACCAGGAACGTACAAACTGAAAATATTTAATAAATGTATGAATTTATCAAAAAATAATCAGAGAACTATAACAGGTATTTTGACAGGGCACAGCAGGTTGAACTATTACCTGACAAAACTGAGAATACGAGCTATATATATTTTGTGAGGAGGACACAGAAACTCTGAAACACATTCTAGAATAGTGTCCTGTGCTTATGCAAAGTCGGAAAATGTACCTGGAAGATTATCAAATACCAGACGGCATGCTAAAAGACTTAGAAATAGGCTTCATACTAAAATTCATAACGGATGTAGGACTCATAGAAATACTATAACCCTTTAAGGATTATAGGACTCATAGGAATACTAAACTATGATAACACTATAATCCTCGAAGGGGGCACAATAGTTCTTTTAGGACTCGGTGCACATCCCCAAACATAACAATAATAATAATAATTGCTTTTGAAATAAGTTCTAAATACTAGAAATAAAATGGAATATCATAATTTTCGATTTGAAAGCTTTTGTCAGTGTTTGTCAAGAATTTTATTATTTATCGGTTTTTGTTGTAAATATCTTAATTTTTGAGCAATCCATAGAGTTGAATCAAAATTTGTAAAGAGGTTCAAGTTATCCTTTCCGTATTTCAATTGGATTAGTTCAACATAGAAAAGATACTGACTATTATCTTGAACCTCTTTGTAAAGTAATCAAACTTTCAACGCTTTAAAATATGTTGAAATTTTTTGTAAATAGAATTTTTAGTATGGTCAGGTGAAACTAACCTTAACTTAATTTGGTTCAAAATTGAATCTATCGGTTTTTTATTTAAAGCCCGCATTAATCATTGTTGTTGGTTTGTAAAAATAGATGAGACTATTTTAATTTTTGTTGTAGTATTTGTAAATGTTACTTGAGTTCATTCAAGGACAATCGACTTTGTGATAGATTTTGTGGTTCACAAGGCGACTATGACAATATATGGTTACAGTTTGGATTACTAAATAAACGGTTCAACTCAAGAAATATAGCGACAGATTTATTCAAAGCATTAGCAAAAACTTATTATTTTGCGTTAATTTATCTTATTATTCTAAAATCTTATTTTAGCTCGACAACCTTCGTCCAATTTCTCTCCAATTTGGTTGATGCCATCAAAATGATCTTTTGTTTTAACGATAAACTCATTGCTGGGACCAAATTTCTTGCCGCAGTGACATTTTTGCTGGTTTCGAAAGAAGGAAATAGTTGCAAAGCCATAAAACTAAAGAGCCTGGTGGATAAGGGAACAATGCGTAGCGCAATTCAGGGAGTTTGGCCATGGCTATTACGGACGTGCATTGATAGAAAAAAGTTGTTTGTCTTAATCGATAGCACCAAAGAAACAAACTGTTACATCTAAAAACTTAACAGCTGTCTATTGTCAGATGGTATTCATCAGAAACAAACTTGTTATATAACTCTAGGAATACAACTTACACTGAATAATTCGACAGTTTAGTTAATATCCAAACTAATTTATTCCTATTAGTACATTCAAAAATAACTTGATTATTTTTAAATTTTTATTTTTATTTCAATTAAATTAATTTAATACCCCTGAATGAAAATTTTGTCATATAATTGGCAAGAATATTATCAACAATTAAATTAAATAAGATCTAACTCTAATTTTTATTAATTTCAAAATTAATGAATTTTTATACTAAACAACTTTTACTTTTAAAAGAATTTTTCTTCATAACAAAATGTTTTCTTAACATCTGATTTAGAGACGCACTCGACTCTTCTTCTAAGAGTACCATGCAACACAATACTTTAAAATAACTGCGCATAATTCTGGCATCGCTCGATAAATGAATGCACTTAAAAGTGCATACTCGTACATTTGAGATACCGTGTCGTATTCTTAACCTCATACTTCAGATACGAACATGCGAAATGCAACAAAAAGTCAGACGGTAAGCAATACAAACAGTCAACAGGGCGGTAACTAATTCAAGAGGGCGGGAATGTAAGCGAAAGAAATGTCGACACAGGTAAGCAATGTAAAACTTGCAGCTAAAAGCATGCAAACCTCTCCAGGTGAGATACAACGAAAAATACATTCGAAGATTTCATTCGAGACAACGAAAAAGACGGCAGAGACGCTTAAATTGCGAACAATGGGAATAGCGCAGTTTGCACTACAAGCTAAGTATGTAACATCAAAATAGAGAAGCAGCTGGTGTTTTTCTTTTTTTTTTATTGTTCACATTTTCAGGAACCGAATCGTAAATATTTCTTTGTAGAAAAACTCTACAATTTTCGTATTTGTATAAGTTACAATGAAGTAACATAATCTTCAAATAGTTTGTAAGTATTGAACATGTACACAAATTTATGTATTTAATTTAACAAATAAATTTAAAGTTAATGTAAACTATTAAGAGAGTTAAAATAAAATAATTTTAAAATTTCGATATTCAAATAATTACTCTATTGTTATTCATAAATACACGCTTAAAAGTTAACACACACACTCATCGAAAGTGAATACAACTGTACAGTAGCACAACGAGAAGGCAGAAATTGGCAAACTAAAGCCAAGGTTAAAACTCGAAGATTTCTCTCGAAAATATTAAACGTGCGGAAACATTCGTTTACACAATCACACATACGCAGACGTACATCCACACCCACACACACACGCATACGTACATAAACATATACACACCGACACAATTGAGATCCTGTTGCCGTAGCGTGCATCAATTGATTTCTTGTGCTTGAATTAAGCTCGAATTCAGCAATCGGATCCGCAACCAATTTTAAATTGAAGGCACAAACACTTACACCACTTTACTTTACTTTACTATGCTGTACGTATACGTGTGCGCCGCCATTCGCGTTCTTATTAAATTACGCCGCTCACGTTTTCTGAATGCAAGCACATCCGGCGCACATATTGCACAAAGGTGATACGTTTACATTAGGGTGGTTCGACCTTTTTTAAAAATATAAGTTTATATGTCTTTCGATATATTTACAATATTTTTGAAGTATTAGAATAACTTAATTTTAATTTTTTTTTATTATATACCTTTATTTCGGACATTATATATACATATGTATATAAGTTAGTGCTTCTTCTACATACAACTCGTTTACGATCGGATTACGGCCGACCTTAACAGTCTACGCGAGGACATTTTACTAAATAATAAAGAAATATTCCTTATGTTCTGCAATTGCTTAAATGACAGTTTTCTTTCACTGCCCAGTATGTACGAGTATACATAAATACAACTAACAAACGTAAAATTCACATATACTTAACTTTTCATACACACATTGCAATGGATACGTGTAAAGGTTTAACTCAACCCTGCCTGTAATTGTATTTACATACGAGTATATGCAGGGAAAGGAGTTCCATGCACTAGAAATTCGAAAATATTCACGTATAACTTGCAGCCAAAATCGAATAAATGTGCAACAAAATATGCAAAATATGCAAAATATGCTCCTAAACATATGCACGTAAATTTTTTTTTTGTTAAATTTATTAACAAAACCAAACTAAAAACTAATATCGCATGCAATTATTCAAACAGATGGAAAACAAGTAATTTTTAAATCTTTTATAATAATAATATTAAAAGAATTCTTTAATTGTACAATGACGTCATATATTATTTACTGTCTTCTGGAGAACGCATATTTGGAAGCAACATGAGTGGAAATTTTATTAAGTTTATTTTTTCTACTTGAACTGGCCAGACTGTTCTTTTTTTAAGTATGTGATCAGGGATTGCTGATAAGGTCCTTTACCGAAACATGACGGTGACTATGAAGTAGTCCTAATTAGACTTCCTGTTTAGAGAACCTGACAAAACATTAACATAGCCTTATAAGAGACTTCACCACCAATTCTTATCAGTTCCTGCTGAGGTTAACATGATCAGGCCCTTGTATCCTTTAAAGAGCCTGACTAAATCAACGGCCCAGCCAAGATTATTTTTATCATGTCCTGACCAGAATACCATGATCAGGAACTGATTAAGTCAATAACTTATATTAATTTATCTAAAAATGGAAATATTTTTATATACATATAGCAACAAATAACTACCAAATCCCTGACTATTTATGCGTTCCACCTTTGTTTAATTCTTCGCTACACCAGCTTCACTTTTTTCTATCTGATAATCCTTAACTATCCTCGACTGCATCATTATAAAGAGTTAAACACTAATAGTGACTATATTACCAAAATCTTTTCCAGTATCTGTCACTCTTTGTCAATGTACTCGTAACTTCAATTGTTTTTTTTTTCAGCTATATACTGTTTACTTACATTTAATAAAAATCAGGAGTTGCTAAGGATGTCTGAACAGGAAAAAATCAGGATGTGGTAAGTGTCCTATATTAAGATTGTGATCAGGATGTGATCTAAATATCTTTATCTAATCGATTTGGATATAATCAGGATATAAAAAGTATACCTTAATAAGGTTGAAGAAAGTTATCTATGATGAGTTGGACGTAGTCAGAAAACCCTTAGTAAGGATTCAATTTAGTAGTTAAGTGATAATCCTGATCAGAAAACTTTTATTCAGGATATAGTAAAGTTTTCCAAATTCGACTCTAATCAGATTTACTTAACTAAAGTATTGTTTTGGTTGCTCGTATTTAAACCTATTCTGTATATGAAATGGTTATCTTACTTCAGGCTCTCCTTACCGCTGTCCGATCAGGTTTTGATAAGGTAGGGAGAGCCTGATTAAAATTTCCACTCGGAATTTTGCCAAAAAGGTAAGTTTAAATAAAAATTTTACTATTTTAAATGCGTTTATGTTGAAAATTATTATACGAACTTAAGGTCCTTATACCAAAATAAGATTTTGTTAAATTTAAGGCAACAACAATATAAGTGTAGCAGGTCGGACAGCTGTTTCGGAAGGCGCTACCCTTCCTCATCAGCGACCAAAGATGCAAATTTCCATTCGTTCTTAAGTGAAAATTTCATGTAGAGTGTAAACGAATTATACACTACTAAATTAAGTAAAAAAAGTTTAAATAAAATATGCAAAAAATATGCATTTATTGTAAAATATGCACAAATATGCAGTTTTGCAATAATTTTTATAACAATACATTTAATGCAAAATTTGCATTAACTTTTCGGTGTAATTTTAAAGGGAATTACCTGATTTTTAAAGATAACTAAACCACTTCACTTTTAAGATGCCTTGTAAAAATATACATATGCATTGAATTCCTAACCCTACTTGTACATATGTATTCAAGAAATTTTTATTTTCATCAGATCTTGAATCAGCACAAGGCAAGCGGTCGGTAAGTATTCAATGGAAGAGTTTGCATCTACCGAATTACGTTTGTTAAATTTCGGTATCTCGTTCCCATACGCGTGTGTTTACTTAAGGAGTTTTAATTTCCTGGAAACACATCGTGCAAAGATTTTTGTGCATAAGATTTATTTGCTTAAATCATATTTAAGAAAAAATTGCTTTTATAATTTGTTAAAAGTTTGGTACACCGAAAAAAAAACTTCGGCTTTACGATTTATGCTTTGATTTTGTTATCATTTTCAAATGATGTAAGAATGTTTCGAGCACTTGAATTGGGGTTTACATGGCAACATCCAGGGCAATCAGTAAGAAAAACGTTATAACAACTGACGCACACATAAACACTTGACACAAACACACTAACACTCACACATGAATACCTACGAGACTCGCACGTGTGTATTTATGTAAAAGTGTCAATTGCTGTGACTTTATGTATGCGTGTTTGTACATGTATGCGTTTGAAAATAGGATTGTTTGAATGTATACGTATTTGGTGAGATGTTTACGCACACACACACTTCCATATCAATAACCATTGTCGCTTGTATTGGAACGAGTTCGTCGTCGTCGTTGTCGTCATCGTCGTCAACTTCTTCTTCCTTTTTTTTATTTCTACATATTTTCGTTAAAAGAATAGATCGAAATAAAGAAGCCGCATCATCTGGCGCAGGTGTTGAAACGTTCTTGGTGAAATTAGTTACGTGACTTGTTTCATGTTTCATATTTTCCACTTCCAGCTGCATTCGGGCGATGACGGCGACAACGGGAACGGCGTCACTTTTCCTTCCGCATGTGAGTCACGTTGGCAATTACTCTGAATGAGACTAATTACATGCATATGTATGCAGATATCTGTGTGTGGGTGTGTGCGTGTTTGTGTGTGTGTATTTATGCTACTTGACGTTTAGTTTACGACGTGCGCTTGCATTTGTATGTTTGTATGTAAGTGTGTGTTTATGTTGGTATGTATGCGTAATTATTTTGTAACCATTTGTTATACAAGGAGTCTGAATTTCGCCCACAGATTATTCCAAAAATGACCGGCTATAAAGCAGTCAATACATATATGTATTAGTGTGATATGCATTTATGTATGGATGTATGTGTGTATTTTTCATATTTATGTATAAAGTTGGTTATAAAAATAAAGTATTATTGGTAGTTATTAAGTTAGAAGTGCAATTACAAAAGAAGATCAATTCAAAGAGACTTAAAGGTTTTGTTTATCTATCTGGCCGATACAATATCTCAACAATATTTTTGTTGTTAATTCTATAAAGTTGAATACATTTTTGGAAGTTTCTCCATAACGCCTCGACTTTAAATTGAATCTCTTTTCTTTTGGTATAAAAATTATGTCATTTCCTCTTAAACATTATTAAATTATTACTTCATTTGAAACGTTTAAAATGTTTCCAGCAAACAATTCAGCCTCTTAACAAGCCCCACCATCAAGCGCCGTCATCGTCTATCTCAGCAGGAATATTTATGATGCGGATGCGGCTGCTACTGCTGCTGCTGCAGAGAAGCAAACTGTATAATTTCCTGCTTCATTTTAAATGTACGAGTATATTTATATATAAATACACAGAGAAGTGTAACCATGTCAGTTGAGAAGCTAATAATTTCCTACTCAATGCAACAGCGTATATACTGGCCGCCTTAAAGCCGGCTAATGGTGGTAGTAGCTATCAAAGCAGGGAGCAACAATCGTCAGGCATCTCATTTAATAAACTGGCTCCGTTTATGCAGTTGAAGCAGCTGGCGGCAGGGGTAACGTGTCGTAACTCTTTTGTATTTATGGCGTCTACTGGGATATACAGGTCCTCTTTTGCTGTTCCTCGTTCCTTGCGGTGTTCCAGCTGAGTCTGTTGTTGATACTCTTGATACTATTGCTGCGCCGTGGTTGTTGCCATCGTTGCTTCATTATTGTTGCTGCTGCTGCTGATGCTGCTACTCCTGCTCCTGCAGTGTTGGCAACATGTCGCCAACAATAGAGTCTGGCTTGCTTGGGTGTAGCAGTAGGAGAATGAGAAGCATTAATGCTACTGGTAATAGTTGCAGACTTAAACACTGAATCGTGTAAAATGATACTTCAGTGCATGCGATATTCATCTATGCAGGATGTCGGGAATGGCTGTTTTCAGTTGCTCGGAAATATAAAATAAAATATATACTTTCCATTGTGATATGTGAAGCTTAATCTTTAAATGCAACCTTCAACTTCACGAATCGCTGGATGAGTATGTGCAAAAACTGTTTTTTGTTAGTGTCACAGCATATGAATCTGATATTAGTATGTCAACATTTTCTCAGTGCTTGAACTTTTACGAAATTTTCCGCATTAAAATATTGAATTCTTAGTAAAAGAGTTAGTAATATTTTATAGAAAGTATATTTGATATTATATCAATCATGATTTTTTTTAGTCGTTCGATTAAAATCGATCAAAGTTCTATTAATATATAATATTATTTCTTTAGATAGCGCTACCAACGATTTCTGTGCTGGCATTAATTTGAAATCTTAAGAGCTGTCAGATCTCTCAGGAATCGGTATTTCCATCGTTCATTATGACGTACTTATCCCGCTGAAAAATCTCCTTTCAACCTCGCTACATTATCTTGATGTAAGCTAAAAATATTTATACTGTCATAATCGGCATAAAGCTGGCACAGATCGTGGTTCCACAGTAGTCGGTTCCTCTAACGCAAACAGTTCCGAATTAAAGCACATTGGCACCATAGAGCAGGACTGGCATGATTAGCGTTTAATAGAACGTCGAGTGAGGCTTCTACTTCTCAATTGCTTACTGAGCCCAAATTATTACATGTACGCCAATTTCTAAGATTTACTTCGTTGGTGGCATTAATGCTGCTGTGAGTTCCTTTCAATTTAGACATTTAAAAAAAAATTAATTAATTGAAACATTACATATACTACCCGGTTACATAAATATATGTTGCCGTATATACGAGTATATAACTGCAATTCTCATCGTATTTTTTTTTATTCTTCTTTTACTTTAGAACAAAACATTTACAACTGCAAACATTTCACCTCGTTCCGAAAACTTAAAACTGCACTACGAGGAACAATGACATCTAACAGTATTCTTGTGAAGAGTGAAAAAAATAAATAAATTTAAAAAAAAAGAAGAAACATTAGACGAGCAGATTATCCTGTGTAGGCACTTAACATTGCAAGACAAGGCACGAGACAAGTCAACTAGAATAGCATTAAGCAAGTCAGCGTCATACAGACGGGGCGACAGACAGACAGACAGACAAGCAGACAGGCAGACATATTAACAGACAAAAATGTTGCATTGCAACAAGGATAACAGAGAAAACTTAGCTCAAGCGCAAGAACGGAAATGCTCAAGTGCAATATAAGACGACGACGCGAATCAAGGCGCACCAACATCAACAGCAGCAGCAGCAGAAGGAACCAACCAACCCACCAACCAACCGGATGCGAAGAGCGTAGACGCACGAAAAAGAAAATGAAGGCAAAATGAAGCCGAACACAGGCACTTGAGGATAATGAAAAATATTACGAAGTAAAAATATTTAAGGAAAACAAAAGAATTTATAAAGATTTTATATATACTTACATAGATACGAGTATAACGCTTTTAAGTGCACTAAGTACGCTGGCAAGATTCGAACGAACGTAAATGCAATATGCGATATATATAAAAAAAAAACTTTCGTTCTCTATGGGAGGTTAAGGCTTGCGAATATGTTGACAAACGCCGCATATGACCCATTTCTTTGGTTTTTTTGTTTGTTTGTTTGTATATTAATGTATGTCTGTATATATACCCATACAGAGTATATACCTTATATGTATAAATATATTAATGCGTGTGTTTGTGTGTTCGTATAAAGTGACGGGCGAAGTTGTATCGCGTACGTTTTATATTAACTTTAAAATAGAATTTTTATTAAAAACAAAAAACGATTCTTTGGATTACAACTATTTTAACTCTAGTTTAAGATAGATGATATAAGTGGTTGTGTTGTTTTACATTCCCAGTCAGCGAAAAGGGTGGGCTACAACTGGTGCCTGCAAAATATCCAAGAACATCTGGGCAAGATATAATAAATCAAGAACCGAAGAATTAATCAGAAAGCCAAGAACAGATATATTCAGGATCACTTCAACTATAACCACTCATTGGCCGATAGGAGACCATGCCGAGAATACTGGATGGCCTCACAACGACAAATGCAGGAGTTGTAGCCAAGAAGGCTTCAAAGAAACAGTTTTCCATTTTCTATGTGAGTGCTCTTGTCTGAGTACTTTACGACATATTTAGTACGTTAGGAAAATTTGCAATGAATAAGCTCAACGAGCTCGCTGAAATTAAAAAAATTTCCATCAGTAGGTTAAACAAATCAAGATGGTTTGAATCGACCTGACCTCAGTGGTTCCACAAGTGGTGTACCAAAATGGCAGTCAGTATTATGCTAATTGAGCCTGAATTGTGTCCCTTCAGGCAGCACCAACCAACCCAGTCAGAAATTTGATAAGATCTTTAAAAATGTTGTTTCTAATAGGATTTCTTAATAAGATATATTCTAGCACTCTTCGAAAGCCATTAAGAAAATAGTTAATATATAATACTATTTTAATCATTGAATACAAAAAAAAAATAATGGAGAACAAATGTGGAAGCGGATGGTAAACTGCTTCTCAAGATTACTATTTTGCATGGTGTATTATATTATAAGGTGAGGAAAGAAGAAAAATGTATCTCTCCACCTTGATATTGTTTCTCTCTTTGAAAATTAAATTGTAGTTGTCATGCTAAAATATTATTAAGTATAGAAAAGTAAGTATGACGGTCATGAGGGAAACGAAAAAGCTGACTACTTAGCAAAACAAGGAGCAAACATGCTCATTATTGGTCCTTAGCCCTTTTGTGGTCTTTCACAAAGTCACTCCAATGAAGCTATCATGAAACTAGAGGAAAAGAAATTTGCTGATCACTGGCTCAAGAGCATAGGTCAAAGACAAGCTAAACGATTCCTCATTCCATCAAAGAGAATATCCAGAAAGTTAGTTTCGCTTAGTAGAAAGGACTTACGCATTTAAGCATTTTCAGGTCATTGTAATTTAAGGTTAGGTTAGAGTGGCGGCAAATGCCTCACATAGACCAGACTAGGTCCATAGCGGTTGTAATTTAAGATATCATCTAAAAAAATGTTAGGCCTTTCTGATACTGACATCTGTCGTTTCTGTGAAATGGACACTGAAAGTTCAGAGCATTTGCTCTGCGAGTGTCCTGCACTCGGCAGAAACAGATTTTGTCACTTCGGTGATACTGTTGTAAATCCATACAAACTTTGGAACAACAATCTCCAATTAGTGCTAAAATTTATTAAAAGCCTATGCGGTTAAAATATAGGCCATGCACATTAGATCTTGTTGGCCGCAATAATAGTAATAAATAACCACAACCTAGTGTGTTGTCAAAAATCATAAAAACAATCATCAAAATATGGCAGAAATTTTTCTTTTCCTAACCATGATTTTTTGATAGAAAGTCTGTCTCTGAAAGGCCTCTTAACTTTAAAGAAAATGTCTGCTTTTTTAAATCATTTAATACAAAAATAAAAAAGAATTTGAATAAATAAAATAGTTGTTTAAGCCAAACGCTTGCACTTTGATATTTTGTAAACTGTTCGATTGAGAAAATTCCGGTTTTGAAATGCACAGGGCGCACAGAAATTTTCTTAATCGAATGTGTCATTTTTGATCGAAAGTGCCATTTTGAGGTATTTTTGTTATTGTAAAAATAACACTCTTGATTTTGGATACAAGCCGAACGGACATATTTTCCGAACTTTTCTGGTAATTTTCTTTTACACAAATAAAAGCCACTTTTTTGCCCCATAAAAATTTGTATTTTTATTTTATCTTCTTTTTGGAACTTTGCGCAACCGGCACTTAATTTCGAGCTGCATTTTTTAGATCGCTTCAACTAGGAAGACAACCCCCAGCACTCGATTTTTTATTGGTCCTTCGAGCCGGATCGTGCAAAGAAGATCGCCATTTTCAAGAATACAAATACAAATTTGGAGCCCCACTTTTATTTGGATTATTAAAATTTTGAAATTTGAAGCTGAAATATATAAGGTGCGTTACATTTTTATTTTGTGACTGATTAGTGCGGTTAGATTTCATAATCTTTAAAGTTCAAAACTTGTTTTGCCAATTTTTCACTTTGCGCCAAATTTCTCTATATTTGGCACACAACCACCTTTCGTTTATTTTTTATTGCCTTTGTTTTCGGACAGTGCTCGTGGTTTTTTTTTCATTTTGATTTTTGCGAAATTAAATTTTTTATCGCTATTTGCCGCAATTTCGTTTTGGGCAAACCCACCCCTATTTTAATTTCACAAAAACAAAGTTTTTTCTCGCGTTAATTTTTGTCTTCTTTTGTTCGGCAATTTGGTGGTTAATTTTCGCTAAAAATTAACCCCATTTGCTATTTAATAAAAGTCCGATTAGCCGTCGGAAAAGTGCATAAATTAAAATAAAAAGAAAAAGAACAACGAAACGCACACACACAGCAGCATCCTTGGACGGACATTCCAGCATTTTGGCCCAACAGAAGACGAATCACAGCAGAACAGCGGATCCTAAGAAGAAGTAACAAAAACAACAAACACACTTTTTTTTTATTTTTGTAATTTTTATTTAATTATAACATTTTGATTTCAAAATAATATATCATTTTAGGTGTTTTGCTTGCGTTTTTTCTGCTCACTTTTGTTGATTTTCGTTCTTCTTTATCAGCTGTGTATTGTCTGCATAAAGAGTTGCCACCCAAACAGAAATATTCTTATAGAATTAAAAGGGATATTTATTTGAGATATTTTTAAAGGTGCCGCCAATTACAAAAATTTATTATAATTTTTTTTTGCCGTTTTGAATAAAAATTTGTAGTTGTATTTCATAAAATCGAAATAATATCTCATAATTGAGAAAATTTTATTGTTTTTATAATTTTCATACTATTTCAATAAATTCTTTTAGTATTTTTATAACATTTAAAATACTTTATTGTTCATTTAAGAATTTCCCTTTTTTCTGAATAATTGTTTTGCAAGTTTAATTTGAAATTTTTGTTTTTCATTTGAATAAAAACAAAATGGCGGCATTAGAAAACTTTGAAAGCGCTTCAGAAGCAATTATTGAATTTGAAGAGCAGTTTAATCTTGTAGCTCAAGCCGACCATTCTGTTTTTACATTAGAACTTCAAAAACAAGAATTAACCGAACTTTGGGTTAATTTTAAAACATTTTTTAAGGTTTATCTGCATGAAGCTAAGGCCTTACCGGTGGCAGATAGAGTAGATGAAGTAGCAAGAGTGAAGTCTGTGTATCAAAATTGTTACACGGCTTACATCGCATGTGCTGGAATGATGGGAGAGTACTCAACCTTAGTAAGGACCATCGATGCGCATCAAGAACCAGCACGCACTCCTCCATCTAGCAGCTCGACGGTCAGAATGGACGGTTTGGCGCCCAGATCAACTCCCTCACCTAATTTTCGGTCCGAAAATCACGCAGAAATCGCGACAACTACTCTTCAGCAAGTACCCCCTGTATTCCAAGAACATAGGTTCACTCCAGCACCTCCGATCGTTCATGCTACTTCATCATCTCAATCTTCGGCGAATTTGGCTATGGGTTCATGCCACGATTTTGGCATTCGTGTACCTCCATGCGATACAGAAATTTTCTACGGAGATTATCTCTCATGGCCCACCTTTCGAGACATGTTTACGGCTATTTATATTGTAAATGCTCGATTATCTCCTGTCGAAAAACTGTATCATTTGAATCAGAAGACAAGGGGTGAAGCGAAAGACATTGTAAGCAAATCTCCGCTTACGAATGAAGGTTTTGCATCGGCCTGGCAAAATTTATCGGATCGATTTGAAAATAAGCGTATCCTGGTAAATAGCCAGCTTAAAATTCTTTTTAGCCTTCAGTCTATTTCGGTTGAATCTGGTAGTGACATTAAAAAGTTACAACGAGATATCAACAACTGTATTGCGGCGTTAAAAATGCATAGCATCGATATAGGAAACTGGGATGCTATTTTAGTATTTCTTTGTTCTACCCGGTTACCTGGTGCTACTCTAGCGTTGTGGGAGCAGTCTATTGAGATGAGTTCGGAAATTCCTAAATGGTCCATCATGGACTCGTTTCTGACTCGTCGATTCAGGACATTAGAAACAGTGTTAGATCTGCAAGGAGTATCAACTTCTAAACTAGCAGTGAAAAAGACATCTGTTTCCAAGTCGTTCAATTCGTCGAATAAGAATGTGAACACTTATCAAACAAACATTTCTAATTTCGATTGTCGGCTTTGCTCTTCCAAACAACACTCTTTAAAGTCGTGCCCCAAATTTTCGAATATGAAACCGGTTGATCGTTTTTGGCAAGTCAAAAAATTAAAACTTTGTTTGAATTGTCTTGCCCATTCTCATTTATTGAAAGACTGCAAGAGTACGTATAATTGCTCCGTATGTAAGCAGCGACATCATTCACTTTTGCATCGTGGGTCTTCAGATACACCCCCTAGTTCTAACCCCTTTCGAAATGTATCTGAAGGCAATTCTCGCCCCACGACTCCTGTTCGCGCAAACATGCAAAGTCATACAGTCCAAATACATTCAGCTCCATCTCCGGTTGAAATCGATAACATTACTTCGGCTTTTGCATCTTCTGCCAAAAGTGTTCTCTTGGGCACGGCTATGGTCAACATTTGCCACTTAGGATCAGTATATACCGCCAGAGCACTAATCGATTCTGGCTCTGAAGGTACCTTTATTTCTGAGCGTATCCAAAAATTACTTAAGCTACCAGTTAAGAAGGTAAACGCGCAAGTTTCAGGTCTCAATAACGCTATTTCAGCTCGAGTGCAAAAAATGTGCAATTTTGTTTTAAGTTCACCCACAAATCCTCAGCTACAAATCGAATCTTCAGCTTTGGTGATTCCACATCTTACTGGTAAGCTTCCCACGACTTCACTTGATCTTTCAGTTTTCGCGGCATGCAGCTTGCTGATGTCAACTTTTCAAAAAGCAATCAAGTCGATGTTTTGATTGGTGGAGATATATATCCATCAATTGTTCTTGAGGGTCTCAAAAAGAATATTCTCGGTTCTTTAATTGCCCAAGAAACCGTGTTTGGTTGGATCCTTACCGGTCCACTACCAAATGAAAAAATTTCTAGTTTTTCTACATGTGTTTCATTTTTTAACGAAGTCTCTTTGGATAAGCAGATTGCGCGCTTTTGGGAGCTGGAAGAATTTCCAAAAAATAAATTTCTAAGCGAAGAGGATAAATATTGCGAGAAATATTTTAAAAATACGACAAAACGTGATTCTAGCGGTCGCTATATAGTTTCACTCCCCTTTAAGCCTCAGTTCACAAACAGCCTTGTATTAGGCAATTCTCGATCAATTGCTCAAAAACAATTTCTAAGAAACGAAACTAATCTCCTACGCAATCCGCAGTTTAAAGCTCAATATGATCAAGTGGTAAATGAATATGTGCATTTGAATCATATGAAGGAAGTGTTAGTACCAACTTTTGTACAAACACCGACTCATTTTTATTTACCACATCACGCTGTGATTAAGCCTGAAAGCACCTCTACCAAGGTGCGTGTTGTTTTTAACGCATCTAGTCGTTCGTCAAATGGTGTGAGCCTTAATGATGTGCTCTACACTGGTCCGGTGCTACAGGCTGATCTAATGCTTTTGGTTGTAAAGTGGCGTTTTTTCCGTTATGTTTTTAATGGTGACATCGAAAAAATGTATCGACAGATTTTAGTCGATTGTAATCACACCCCTTACCAACGAATTTTATTTCGTAGTTCGCCGAAAGATGAAATTCGTGACTTTGAATTAAAAACAGTCACATTTGGTGTTAATTGTGCGCCATATCTTGCTATACGAACTCTTCATCAATTGGCTGAAGATGTTCAAGACAAACTTCCCCTTGCTTCTAAGATTCTTCGTCACATGATGTATGTTGACGATGCATTAGCTGGAGCCCATGATATTTCAACCGCTATCGCTTCTCGTGATGAGCTTATAGCTGCTCTCGATTCTGCTGGCTTTTCGATGCGAAAGTGGACTTCAAATTGTGAAGACATATTGAAGGGCTTACCAGCTGATCATCTGTTTAACGAAGATTTTTTAAAAATCGAAGATTCTAGTAACGTGAAGACACTAGGAATCCGTTGGAATGCCAAATCCGACACTTTTTATTTTACTACAACTCCTTTCGATCTTCGTAAATCTTTCACTAAACGAGAAGTCTTATCGATAATTGCTCGTTTATTTGATCCTGCAGGCTGGTTATCACCTATTGTCATTTCTGCTAAAATTTTGATGCAGAAAGTTTGGATGACAAAAATTGATTGGGATGATAATTTACCCGTCGGCATTCTCCACATTTGGCAGCAATTTTTGAAGGATTATGTCTATATTCAAGATATTCAGATTCCTCGTTGGATTGATTTTTCGCCTTTCTCGGATGTTCAATTTCATGCTTTTTGTGATGCGTCAGAGGTCGCATATGGAGCATGTATTTATATTAGAGTACAGCAATCTTCTTCCAGTTTTTCAACACATCTCTTATTTGCCAAATCTAAAGTAGCACCAGTAAATACGGTTGCTTTGCCTAATTTGGAACTTTGTGGAGCTGCACTTTTGGCGGACATGGTTGATTCACTTTTTCAATCAATCACAATCGATCGTAATAATTTGTACTGTTGGTCGGACTCCACAATTGTTTTAGCCTGGTTGCAAAAACCACCATGTCATTGGACTACGTTTGTTGCGAATCGTGTTTCAAAGATTGTCGATAAAGTTGGCAACAATCGTTGGTTTCATGTTGACTCGAATGACAACCCAGCCGATTTAGTTAGTCGTGGAGTCTCACCACAGGATCTTGTTGGCAACAGAAAATGGTGGTATGGACCATCTTGGTTGCCAGAAGAAATCTCTAAATTTCCTAAAGACTTTTTTGAGCGCCAAAATTTTGAAACAGCTTTGTCAGAAAAGCCGGTAAAATCATTTTTTACATATTTTGTTCATTTTGAAGACGTGCTGGAGAGATTTTCGTCGTTGCAACGAGCACTTCGAGTATTGTGCTACGTTTTTCGTTTTCTACATCGCTCCCGTTCTCGTAAATTGTTTGAGACTTTGGATATTTCGAGTGACGAAATAAAAACTGTAAAAATTCGTCTTATGTTAATTTGCCAACAGGTTCATTTTGTGTCCGAGTATCATGATTTGTCTGAGAAACGTCAAATTAACTCTTCCAGTAGTCTGGCTTCATCGAACCCCTTTCTCGACGACCAAAAATTGCTTCGATGTAATGGAAGGATTACTTCAGCCCCAGGATTATCGTACGATGAACGGCACCCAATTATTTTACCATACAATTGTATTTTTACTCGCTTGCTGATTCGGTTTCTACATGAAATATCTTTGCATGGAGGAAATCAGCTGATGCTGAATCTTGTAAGGATGCAGTTTTATGTACCAAACGTGAAAAGGATGATCAGGTCCACTATCCACAACTGTAAAACGTGCGTAGTTCAGCGAAAAACGACAAGAACTCAACTCATGGCAGCTTTACCCGTTGAACGTGTTACGCTATCTCGGCCATTTTCTTGTACCGGTGTAGATTTTGCTGGACCTTTTGACATAAAAAACTATACTGGTCGCGCTTGCCTTATAACGAAAGGATATGTCTGCATATTCGTTTGTTTCGCGACTAAGGCAATTCATTTAGAAGCGACTAGTGATCTGTCTACAACTACGTTTTTAGCCGCATTTTCTCGTTTTGTGGCCCGGCGCGGATGTCCAGCAAAAATGTTTTCGGATAACGGAACCAACTTTGTTGGAGCTTCGAAAGTTTTAAAACAGGATTTTGTCCGATTTCTTTGTGCTTCAAAGAATTTAGTGACATCACAATTCTCTTATCAAAACATTTCGTGGCATTTTATCCCGGCTGGATCTCCTCATATGGGTGGTTTGTGGGAAGCGGGCGTCAAAAGCTTTAAATTTCACTTTCGTCGAATAGCTGGCAATCTGAGGTATACCTTTGAAGAATTTACGACCCTTTTGAATCGTATAGAGGGTTGTCTGAACTCGCGACCTCTGAGCCCACTGTCCGAAAATCCTTCTGATCTTTCCCCTCTAACACCGGGACATTTTTTGATCGGTGGTCCCCTTTTAGCTCCTGTTGAACCTGAAATTTCAGAAAACCCCCTGACAATAATTAATAGGTGGTTAAAGATCAAAGCCGTAGCCCAATTATTTTGTCATCGTTGGAAATCCGAATATCTGAAGGAGCTTCAAAAGAGATACAAGTGGCAGTTTCCGAAGGAGGACGTCAAAGTAAACGATTTGGTAGTGATTCGCGATGAGAATCTGCCCCCAACTGATTGGAGACTAGGACGCGTAATGAAGGTGCATCTAGGAAAGGATGGACGAGTCCGAGTTGCTGATGTCCGAACAGAACGAGGCACCATTACTCGTGCTGTCGTTAAACTTGTAGTTCTCCCGTCGTCGTGATCATTGTTATTTTCTTTCTCTTTTCTGTTCAACTATTTTTATTTGTTATGTTCTTTCTTCGATTTTCAGCAAAATGGTTAAGGCAAATAAATACGTCGATCGTCGCAGCCAAACCCCCACTGCCAAAAAGATGGAATGCCGTATCTGCAAGGAGGACCATCCGTTACGTTTTTGCCGCAGTTTTCTACGAATGGAGCATGCAAAACGTCTTCGAGCAGTACTTATGTACCGTCACTGCACTTGTTGCTTGGCGTATAACCACATGCGCAAGGACTGCGGTAGCAAAGGCAGGTGCCGCGACTGTAAGGGTGATCATCATACGTTGTTGCATGATCCCTCCCGGCCGACTCATCGTTTTCAGCCGAAAGAACCTAGTCCTCCTCGAAATGTGAAGGGACCTCGTCCGTCTCCATGCGCGAGTAAAGGAGGTTCTAGTAGTTCTGATATTGCGAAGGGACCTCGTCCGTCTCCATGCGCAAAGTCTACCAGCGCTAGTCACTTTAAAAATGCGAAGGGACCTCGTCCGTCTCCATGCGCGAGTGCTAGTAGCTCTAGTCTAGCTGAACAAGCGCCTAACAAGGGACCTCGTCCGTCTCAAGGCGCGCCTACCGCAGTATCGCAGACCAGACAATCAGCGTCAAAATCCCGCCGACATTCGCCAATTATGGGACCTCGTCCGTCTCGGCGAATTACGTCGGTGGAAACTCAGTCAAAATCTGATGTAATAGCGTCATCCTCCCGTAGACATTCGCCAATTATGGGACCTCGTCCGTCTCGGCGAGATATGTCAGTGGCTCTACATTCACGTCAGGTCAGAAAGCGATCTGAGGCTCCGAGCTCTACGCCCCAACGTAACAAGCGTGCAAGATTTGTCAAACCTTGCAATCAACAACATCGATCTGCAGAGCCACGTACCACCAATGCCGCGCCTACTCTTCATTTGCAGCGTGTAGTTAAGCTTCAGCCCACCGCGATGGTCAAGGTGGTCATAGATGGGAAATCACACAAAATGCGAGCGCTTATCGATCAATGCGCAGATTCTTCGTGCGTTTCAAAAAAGTTGGTGCAACGCCTGAACCTGCGGACGACAAGGATGGGAAATAGTGAGGTGTGCATGCTTTCTATGCGATCGAATTTAGATCTCAACAGGAATGTTGAAACGCTTGTCCACGTAACGCCTTATCTTTCGAAGGTTACACCTCTCCAATCCGTCGACTCTCGCATTCGCGAAAATTATTTAGGTATTATCCTCGCGGACCCCGATTTTTTTCAGTCTGCGCCAGTGGATCTTGTTCTTGGTGTCGACGTCTACTCAAAAATAGTCCTCAATGGAGTGATTGGTGGTACACTAGGGCAACCGCTTGGGCAGAGCACAATTTTCGGCTATATTATGTCTGGTTCCTGCGCTGTCTAGTTTTTTTTTTGGCTGCACTCTAACACATTTTTGTTTGTGCTAAAATTTTTTGTTTTTGGATTATTTCGTTTTTCATATATGAACTTTGGCAAAGTTTCTTGAACTATTTCTTTGTCACCGCAAGTCACAAATAAAATGTAACCCATGAATTTTTAAGAAAAATAACTATTTTTTATTTTCAGCACCTATGTATTTAGATTTTTTATTTTATTGCAGCGATTCTGCAAGGCGGGCGGCAATGTTTAAGCCAAACGCTTGCACTTTGATATTTTGTAAACTGTTCGATTGAGAAAATTCCGGTTTTGAAATGCACAGGGCGCACAGAAATTTTCTTAATCGAATGTGTCATTTTTGATCGAAAGTGCCATTTTGAGGTATTTTTGTTATTGTAAAAATAACACTCTTGATTTTGGATACAAGCCGAACGGACATATTTTCCGAACTTTTCTGGTAATTTTCTTTTACACAAATAAAAGCCACTTTTTTGCCCCATAAAAATTTGTATTTTTATTTTATCTTCTTTTTGGAACTTTGCGCAACCGGCACTTAATTTCGAGCTGCATTTTTTAGATCGCTTCAACTAGGAAGACAACCCCCAGCACTCGATTTTTTAATAGTCTAGAAGTAATTTTAAATCAGTCTTTAACCAAACTTCCTTAATTTGTTGATACAAATATAATTATACGGATTATTATTATTGATAAAGGCTATAGAAGCACTGCATCCTGAAAGATTTATTGTGCAGCCTCGTTGCCCTTCAAACACAATTCTAAACTATTTATAAGTCTTGTAAATGTTGTGGGCTTAATTTTAACTAAGTGGGACAATCAACCAGGGTTGGAGCATTCAAAAACTCTTTTAGGAACGCACAAACCAAAAAGATGTAATGTTTGCATGAATCTAACAAAAGAGAGTAACAGAATCATAACGGGTTTTCTGACAGGGCACTGAAGGCTGAATTATCACCTGGCAAAACTTGGAAAGTGTAACAATGAGTTGTGTAGATTCTGTGAGGAGGAAACCGAAACTCCAATACACATTTTGGGAGAATGTCCAGCACTATTGTAAAGTCGGAAAAGACACTTGGGACACTACCAGGTAACTGACGACATGTTGAAACTACTGGAGATGGGCTCTATACTAAAATTTATTTCAGTAATAGGACTTACAGAAATACTATAAATCTTTTAGAACTTTAGGGCCTGTAAGAACACTCCTATCTTGAAGGGGGTACAATAGTTCTATAGGACGCAATGCATTTCCCCAAACATAATAATAATAATAACTAAGTGGTTTGGAACTGGAATCCAATTGCCTAAGTTGTTAAATCTGCGTCTTGCCACCGCTGGACAAGTGCAAAGAATATGTTCAGTCGTTTCCTGCTTCTCTTGGCAGAGTCGGCATAATAAATTTCCTACCGCTCTTATTTTCTGCAGATGGTTATTCAGTTTACAGTGTCCTGTTAAGAATTTACCATAGAGTTTTATATCTATTCTGTTAAGGTTGAGAATAGCTTCTACCTTGATATGTACTGGGTCAACGAGTCTTCTTGACTGTCGCATGTCTGTCCGGGCTCTCCAATGCTTAAGTAGACTTTGTTTTTTTCATACCCATAATAAAGATAAAAAAACCCCTTAATATTACAATATAATAATAATATAAATAATAATTTTTAATTTTGAAACTCGAAAGTCACAAATTGTAGCTCATATTTTTACTTCATGTGATTATGTGACGATGGAGCTACAAATTTTTACCTTTGTAGATAATTTCAAGAATAGTTTAAATAAAGAGATTTGGAAGTTTATGAATATATATATGTATAAATGTTTTTTTTTAATGTATTGTAACTCGAAAATTTTAACTTTTAGTCTCATATTAACTTGTCTTTGGTTGTTCAGTTTGAAGAAATAAACTTCTAAAATGATTAATTTATTCAATAATTTTTTCATTATTAATTTATTAATTTTTTTCTATTCATTTATTTTTTCTTTATATAAAATTGTTGGTTATTGCACTAAATAGCACAAGAGGGAATTAACAAAAAAAGGGATTGTCACAGTTTCGTTACACACTGTTCTTATACATATATGCGACTATTTTGCAATTGTCTATGTGCAAAATGTTGATTTTTGTTGTCACAAATAGGACCAAGGATAATATTTCTTAACGGTCAAATACTTATATTTGGACGTACATACACACACGCAAACACACACATTCACTGAAGTATTGAAAGGATGTGCTTGCACTAAGAATATGTTGCATATTTTGCAGCCACACACTTGATTACTAGAATTGTGTACACAAACACAAACACAAACACAAACATAGAACATATTGTGCTATTAAATTATCTCCTTTTGTTATCCTTATGAATATGTATATTAATTGTTGTTTTTGTTTATTTTTCATGTCATATCTTTTCTTTATTTTTTTTTTGTTTGTTTGTTTGTTTGTCTGTTTACTTTCATCGCAAGTGATTGTCAAGATTTTGTTCGACTCTAAAATAGTTTTGCGTTTATTTTGAGACTTCATTAAGTCGAAAGCACAAAAGAAAGCTCCGAGCTTGGAATAATTAAGAAGCATTTTGCCTTGTGCCATTAGGGATTTTGTTGGGGGTTTCTTAAACGTTGTTACTGCTCAAGCGATTTATGTAACTTTATTGTTAAACGTCAACGAAAGATGCTAATAGATTCGTAAATAAACCGTTCGTTGCATGAAGTAGACATGCTAAGAGTATTTGTATTAGGGTACCGGAAGCGGATGCTGTATTCGGAGTCACTTAGAGATACATACATACTCGTACGTGTATGTGTGATTGCTGAGTTTATGCTCCAATTACAAGATTTTATTGTTGACATTTGACAGGTTAATTTGGGTTTATAAGCATTCGAGCAATTTGCACAAGAAGCCATTTGTCAGCTTCTTGCGTTTGTTGAAATAAAGCGGATGGTACATTGTTCAGTTTACAATTTTTTATAATTAATACGTTGAAATTTACATATTTTTTAAATAACTAAAAGTAGATTTATTAAAATATTAATAACATTTCATTGATTAAAAACTCTACCGGAGTCAAGTTAAACTAAAATTATTTATTATATTCTAATTTCTTTTTTTAGGGTCTACAAAGCTTACAACTAACACGATCTTAAAAGTCATTCTCTATTTCTTAGCAATTCGGATCGATGCTTGAACATATTTACAAACCTTAAAATACATAAATAAAATCTAGTCACATATATACATATATACTCTCTGTGGCACATATGGCAAAGTCATAAACTGCAAAACTTTACGAGTTCCATACTGTGGCGAAAATTAAAAACAAATAAAAATGTTTAACAAATTTACCAAATGTAGCCACATATAGTGCATACATAAATGTTAAAAGTACATATGTATGTACGAGTATGTGTGTGTGTGTACGTATGCAACACACTCGACTGCCACAGTGCGCGGCACTAAGGAAAATCACAACAAGGGACGCATAATCGAGTTTTACAACTCCAACTCCAACTCCAACTACAACAAACTTCCAATTGACGAACAAACTAACACAACTAAAACAAAGTAAAATGTCCAGCAGAATCGGTTTATACACTAGAGAAAATTGTTGGTTTAGATGCCGCGAATCATTGACAAAGTCAAGGTGAAAAATTTTTTTTTTTTTAAAATGTTTTAAAAATGTTAACCTAGCTATTAAAACTAAAACTTTTGTTCAAGTATAATAACAACAACAAACACAATTTTTAAATATAATCCAAATTTTGAAAATTCAAGGGATTTTTGTTAGTGTCCAAACTTCGGTCATATAATAACAATTGCAAGTCGAAACATGTTGCCAAATTGCAAAAACAAAGAAATACAAAAAAAAAATAATGATAACAATAAAAGGAAATGCCAAAATATCACAAATACATACTTAAAAAATTTGATACTTGAAAATTTCACGCATGAAATGTCAGAATTTACAACAATTCGCCAATAAAGTTAAACGGAAATAAAAAGCAAAAAGGAAATGAAAGGAAAAGAAAAGAAAGGAACGTAGAAATGCTATGAGACAAAAACAAACAAATATGCCATACTCACACACACTTACATACATACATACATTTGTAAGTGGTAAAAATACAAACACACTGTATTAGGACAGTGCTCTAATGAGCATGATTTTGTATCCTGGAAGAAAACGATGTTTGGGTCATCTAAGTTACACATATTGAATAAAGTGGATTATTTAAGTTACACGCTTTCAGCGTAAAACACTTTTCAAAAGCTTTTTCTGTATATAATGTAAACTTATTTAGGGTACTCACAGTTTTATTATAAGTTCTGATTTCATAACTTATGCAATTGATTGTTTGATAACTGGTTGTATCATAACTTTTTTTTGCATAAAAAAATGAATACTGAAGAAAACTTTTCTACTCTCTTCACTATTTTCATACCAATCATTTTCTTTTATATCTTCTCTTTTCAGTTCGAATATATTATTTGAGTTCCACCAGAGCCTAATCTCATGATGCGCTATACATCGGGATAGGTACTTCTCAGCTAACTTTTGTAGCCTTTATTGACTGATTTCCATCGAAATGTCGATTTTCTCACTATATAGATAGTGAGAAAATGTACAGACCGATGGGACTAATCGAAAAATGGTTACGGAAGCAAACTTTCAATTGAAAGATGATTATTAAATGACCCACAAATCCTTAGTCACCATGCCAAAATTTCGTAAGCGATATGGAAATGTTGTGTAATAATTACGTTTTACAAAAAAGTACCAACAAATCAGGCAAGCTATATCAATAAATTTCAGCCGTTTTATGCTAAAATAGATGACAGCGTAGAGAACTGCAAAAATGATCGGCTGAACGAACGGCGTATCGCCGTAGATGCAACTAAGCTTGGATCTTAGCTATCTTAGCCGCAATTTTCAGAAAAAAATAAAATAAATTACACAACACATACAAGTATAATGGAAATTTTAAATTCAGACTCCAAATTAAAATTATCACCTTTCAAAAATCTTTGTACTATGAATATTTAAATGAATACAATTTGTAAAACAAAAAGCATTTTTCAACTGAACAGCTGATTTGAATAGCACAGTTGAATAACAAGGTCTGAAGTGTACCACGTGTCATATTTCACCATTGTATGCAAAAAAGAAACAACGTCAAATATGCAACTCTGAAACGTGTAAGTTATGCAAATTGTAAGTTATAAGAGTAAATATGACTTAACTGTGAGCACCCTAATTGTTTATATGTAAACATCAATTCAGACTCAAATATCAAAAGTAAGTTAAATTCAATTTACTTTAATTATTAAAATAAACAATAATTACTCATACGTCATGTAACTCAGAATACTCAGAATACTATAGAAATATTTAATGACTATCCGAGACCGTCAAGCGTAAACTGGTTAACCTGATATAAAATATAAGCTCTTATACATCAAGCGTTGCTTTGGTCATGACATCTCAGCGTTCCGACTGGGATACGTGAATGTATTTGACGTCAGTGTAGTTTTTGTTTTGCTCATAAAACCGAATTCATATTTTATTGGCGAAATGTGGCAAGCATTTAAAAAAAACAGCAACCCTCAACCCTACTTCAAATGACCAAGAGTCATTTTTATAATTTTTTATATTTCTATTTTGCTTTGTCGCTGGTAACTGCTGCTGGTGCTGCTGGCCACTTGGAAACAAACGATTTCGCTGTGAAAAAATCTGAGGTCAGCATTAGTGACCAGCGACGACAGCGAAATATTAAAAAATATATATACGAGTATATATAAAAAAAAATAGCCTACAACAAAACAAACAAACAGAGAGAAAAAAGGATTGTTCAAAGGTTGAACTCGTTAGTGTCAAAAAAATATGAATTGAAATGCGTTGTTAGGCAGTGCAGGCGAAACTTAACACAAGGATAACACGCTTAAGACGTTTTCTATACAATGTACAAGCCGGTAAGGGAATTATCATCGGCTATGTCGAAGCTCAAATAGCTTACAAGATTTTTGAAATACCAAAAATGTGCTTCTTGTAGCATATACATATGTACTATATAATATAAGTGGGCTTAGTTTATGTTGGAAAAAAATTAGAAAGTTTGTATGAAGTAGTTTTTGTCCAATTTAGCTTATCTCAAAATTTCACCTTCGCTTGGAAAATAGGAGCTCACATACCAAATATTGTCGATATCTCTAAAACTATGGACATAATCGCTTGGCCAAATAGACGACGGACCTCTTTAAATTGACATGAATTTTAACACTATTCATTAATGTCATACCCACCACGCCTCCTTATGAGCATTACAGACGTAAGAACAAACTGAATATACCACACGGAATATTTTTGCCAGTGGTGTAAAAGCAAACTCTTGAAAGTTATAAACAAAAAAAATATTTATATTAAGAATTCAAAAAATGGAAACTTTCACAGCAAATTTTATTATCTCAGTTGAACTTCCCGTGAGTGTCCCGGTACTCCACGTTGTGGATTTTTAGATTTCGATATAGTTATAGATCATGTACCATCATACCATATGTTAGGATTGATAAATATTTTTTCCTACATGTCGAAATCCTTAATTTTGAAAGTGTTAAACATGACGCAATCGTTTAAACTATTTAAAATTATCCCAAAAAATTGTTCCAATTTTTTTTATACATATATGAGCAGAACATAACTTGGTCAAATTCTATCTTGAGCTTTTAAACGCTTATACTCAAAGGGATTTTCGTTTGATATCGCATCATCCATTACCAAAATCTTTTATTGCCGAACAAATGCTTTCGAATTGACAAAATTACTTTCGTTCCGAAACTGGTCATAAGTAATTTTTACAAAAAACAAAGATAAAAAAACTGTCAGCATCGTCGCATATGACGAATAAAAAACCAAAGGAAAAAGAAGAAGAAGCAGAAGAATAAGAAGCGTTAAAGTGCAAAAGATTTATGAAATTTATTTATAGCTAATTCTATTTGGACAGGGCAGGGAGGGGTGGGGTGGGGTGGTGTGGGGCTGGCTATCAACATTTTTATAGGAAAGTGGCACATAAGCGGCTTTACGCCGGACGCAGTCATTTTGGCGCTAATCCTGGTCCCGGTCGAAGAACAAAAAAAAAAGAAGAAAACCTCATTGTCAAAATAAATATAGTAGAAAATGAAAATAAAAGTAAATTATGAATTTTCTACGACGACAATTTTCCAATTTCGAAAAGTTTCACCCTCGGCGGTGGTATTATCCGCTTTGGCATTGTTTAAAAAAAAAAAATTGTGAGGGAAAAAAGCTAAAAAAAAATGCCATTGCCATAAATTGGCGCAGAAAGCCCCAAAAAACAATAAAATTAAATGAACTTGAGTTGGTGTCGTCCTTAGGAGAGGCAGCTAACGAAAAACAAACAAACAAAAAATAAAACAACAAAACGAGCAAAAAAGGACGAAAACTAATAACTAAAAGTGACGCCGCCATTAAGCGCAGAAAGGCATAACTCTAACCGCGCAAAAGGGCTTTAAGGCCGCCTTATGCTTCGCAGCACGACCGTATCCGAATAAACTTTCGAGGGTACCCAAATTTGCGGAAGCAGTTATTGAAAAGTTACAAAGAAGAAGAGTAAGAATACAATTTTATTTTGCTGGGAAATCAAATTGCAACTGTTCAGAGAAAGATAGATAGATAGATAGATAGATAGATAGATAGATAGATAGATAGATAGATAGATAGATAGATAGATTAGACAGATAGATAGATAGATAGATAGATAGATAGATAGATAGATAGATAGATAGATAGATAGATAGATAGATAGATAGATAGTTAGATAGATAGATAGATATAGAAATATATAAATAAAAAAGGTATAAAAGTAAAAATGCTGAATTAATTTTTTTTGTTGTTGTTGGCCCTCCATAAAAGGTTTCCTTTATATGCCCCTGCTTTACTGTACTGTAAGTGTATGTGTTGATTTGTTTTTTTTTTGTATTTATAAGGGCATGTGTGCCTTCTAGTGTACGTGTGAAGTAGCAAAGTGTTCGCGTGTTGGTGTCAAATTTTATTAGGGTCAAAAGGTTCTTTCTTCAGCAGCATATGTCACTGTCAAATCTTAAATTTTTGTCTTCCCATTTTTTTTTCTCTTATTTTTTTTGGAGAGATTTATTTGTACGCGAACTCCAGAAACTACAAAAACAAAACATGTATTATTTTTTTCTAAATAAAATTGGGCCAGAAGTCAGAAAATCAAACAATTTTTCTTTGATTGTAATTTGCTTTGAGCATTTGCAGTTTGGGTTCCCGCATCCGTACAAGAGATAATGAAGAGCAAGCGGCTTATTGACGAACAGTGCGAAAGTCACTTCGTCATTTGACTCCTCTGCTTTCAATCGTTGTCTGTCCACAGAGCTTAAGTGCAATGAAGTCCGTGCTCAAAAGTGAAAGTTAAAAATTGTGCTATGATTTTTTTTATAACCAATATCTAGATATATAAAAATTAATGTATCTATCTTTCTATCTTTGTATCTTCATATTTTTCTTTGTACCCTTTGTGTGTTGAAACCATTCATCCGGTTGCGATGAAATTTCGGAGAGTTGCTATGTTCACTTCAGGGAAGGTTTCAGATTTAACAATCTGCCCCGCATAAAAAAAATCCGAGCGGCAGCATCGGGTACAATAAGCTACTATTAAATATTTAAAAACCAACAAAAAATGACAGCCACTAAATACTTGAAATTACACTTGGGATTTAATTATATCATGATAAGTTGCAATTCTATTCGATTCCTTTTAGCCATTAAGTTTAAACTTATCCAAACAAAAAGGGATTTTTTTACAGTTACTATATATTGTATATGTATTTGAAACTAACCACACTAAGACGATAAAAGCATATGCATAATAACTTCATGGAAATTTAATTTTAATGATTTTTTCGATGTCGGGGCAAAGATTCAAAAGAGTTCGCAGAATATATTCTATACATACATATTTAGATTAAAAAGTTGAAAATATTCGAAATGCTTGTCCAATCCGCTTCAACACTTAATGAGTTTTCAAGCGCAGCAACAACAAGAACAACTGCCAAAACACTTGCAAACACTCACTTTCAGTCGAAGCCGACCAAGCGAACATGTTCCTAATGAAGTTTTCAAAGTCCACCATTAGCTGGGTTCGTTCGTTCGTCCGTCCGTCCGTCCGTCATTCTTCAAGTACAAAGCCTTCCGAAAAATAAAACCAGCAAACTAGCAACATCAACAAAAACAATAACAACAACAACCAAATCAGGACGCACTACCTACCACACACATATACACACACACACACAAACACGCAAATAACCATCGTTAAACCAACACACACACTTGCATACTTTTTTTTTTGCTAAGCTGGCTTTTTGATGTGTGGTGCAAGTTTTCTCCGAAAATGAATGCTACAACCGAACAAGCAGATCCTTTCAACCAAAAGATAGAATACAAAAGACCTCATTCACGCCACCACCACTTGCTCAAATGAATACAAACACACACTTACACACTCACACACCAAACAAATGTACACAGACACCTCCTCCCATTTGATGCAATAAATTGTAGTTCATCCTATGGAAAATTCTTGCAATATGTTTACTGTTGCTTTTTATGCCTTACACCACGACTGCACCAAGGTTATTTGTATTAATATGAAAGTGCAAACGGCTTAAGGAGCGCTCCTTAAAAACGAAGAAGATATTCTGAAGCGATACTCGTATTTTTTTTTTAATTATACTATAAAAATTTACTTCAACGATTAACTTAAAAAAATTGGAATGGTCCACATTCTAGATTTCAAATACTTTTATTTAAATTTATTTCAATTTTCAAGATTAAAAGAAGTGTTTAATTTAAAATTTAAAAATTATTGCAGGGTATTAATGTGTCTGCTTAGCTGAAGAGTTTTTCTTTAAGAAACTGGTTAAACTGAGGTTGAGCTTTCTTGTTTTCGCATTATGGAGGAAATACCAAATTTTGCATTTACGTTTTTATCGACTCTGGTAAGTTTTCTATTTACAGTGTCAGTTCTGCCAAGTAGGTCAGATTTGTAGCTAAGCACAACGAAAATAAATAAGAAAAGTATGGTACATGTACTAAAGTTGGTCTTCACCGAGAAATTACTCAAACCCGGTCACCCATCGTCGAAACATTTGCAAAAAGTTTGCGTAAGTGAAAATTACGTTATTAATATTTTTTGCGTTTATACAATTGGTAAATACAAACAAGTTTTCTTTACTGCCTCATCAAACAACAAAATTGTGTTGTTTTATTTTCCATTTGTTGCTCCTTAATAATTTTAATAGATTCCTTTCATACTTAACATTCATTTGTATAGAGGTAGATGGGAGTTGCTATTTGTTTATATCATGGTGTTATAAATATGGTGAGGAAAGTTGAAAATGGTCGCTCTCCACCTCGAAATTATTTCTCTCTTAAAAAATTTATTTTCTGTTCAGGTGCCAGGGTTACTTAAGTAAAAAAAATGTTTGTGTAGTTGCAATTGTTACTACAAAATTATCAAGTAAATAAAAACAACAAAGAAGTTTTTTATCATATATATAAAAATTAAACTTCAAAATAAGAGAGAAAAATAAGACAGAAATCGAATTGAGCGAACTCAATTTGCGTTCTCATTTATACTTATCTTACCATATTATTCAATCATGGTTTTTATTAAAAATGGTTTATTTTCTATAGAGCTCAAACTTTTACTTAAATTAAAGGTGACGTATAAGTCTATTGAAAATTTCAAATTAATGTAAAAGGTTTGATTATCACAAACATAAAATGTTTGTATTGCAATTACAATTTTTACCATTACTTATTAACAGAGAAAAAAATATAAACTGTTATTGCATATTTGGATATGCTTTTGCATAATGTAGCTTTCATGGCATATAAATGCATATTCAGGGGTTTCACTTCGAATTTGTTTTGCTAACAAAATTTAATATTTGTCAATACTATAGGAAGACGAATGTACTATACATAGTGGGATGGTTAGTATACGGTATATAACGTTCCAGGCTAGATGATCTGATGATGCGCAAAAATAGAAAGAGTTAAAATTTTGAGAAAATGTTTCTGTGCTACCTATTAGCAAAAATTTGGCAAATCTTGTCAGAGTAACAACAACTCATAAATAGCTAGGGTGGTTGCGTCAGAAATATATATATATATATATATATATATATATATATATATATATATATATATATATATATATATATATATATTTCTGACGCAACCACCCTAGCTATATATATATATATATATATATATATATATATATATATATATATATATATATATATATATATATATATATATATATATATATATATATATATATATACAGGGTGGCGCAACAGAAATCACCCTATTGGAAGATGCTCTCATTTTTGCAAATGGCCGCCAATGTCAAATCTGTTTTGACATTTGTGGACTAGACAGATACAGAATACAAGTGAATAAGCCATGGAGCGATACACTCCCCAAGAACGCGGAATAATTGTGTCTATTTTTTTGCGTAACAATTCGTCTGTGGTGTTGGCAAAAATCATAATGAGCGATGAGGCTCATTTTCACCTCAGCGGGTACGTGAACAAGCAAAATTATCGCTTCTGGGGAACCGAAAATCCGCGAGTGATGCACGAGAAACCATTACACCCGCTCAAAGTGACTGCGTGGTGCGCTGTTCACGCTGGAGGAGTCATCGGGCCGAACGCCGCGGGTCAAACGACAACAGTGGACGGTGCTATAGGGCAATGTTGACCGAGTTTTTTCTGCCCGAACTGGACGAATTAGGACTGGTGGACATGTGGTTCCAACAAGACGGAGCAACAGCACACACTGCACGAGCCACAACCGACATTCTGAAGGCCGGATGACTTCTTTTGCGCCACCTTGTATATATATTTTTAGAAAACAGAAATCCTTGGTGAATTTATGTAAAAAGAATTTTGTCCGAAAACATCAGCTGATCCAAAGTGAAGTTTTGCTGTTTTTGGAAACTTCGAATCTTTTAAAAAAGTCACGATGTCGAATTAGAAAATGTCAAATAAATATTAAAAATTTTCATGGAATTAGAAGTTATAATTTTATTGTTTTCCCTCGTTTAATTTAATTTTCAGATATATAACTTATATATTAACTTATATATAGTACTCAGCATTGCCCGGGTTTTATTTTTTATGCATATTTGATTATGTTAATTAACGAAAATTTCGTATTACAATGATTTTATTTAGCATTTGCACATGATATTAAAAATAATGGGCGTCTTAGGTGGACTTGTCTGATTTTATATAGCCTATTAATCCTTTCCGGTGCATCCCTATACATATTTCCTATATAGCTTATCAGGTTTCTGCGCTATGCTTATGGTTGTAAAATTGAGCGAACCTATTTCTAAAAGTAGTCATAAAAATAAACCAATCACGTCGATACAAACTCAGATACCAAGGATTTTCGGGAGCAAACTTTTTTGGTTATGGCAGATATTTTGGGAAACCAAAAATATTTACAAAATATTTATCTTGTTTTTTTGTAGCCTTACAAAGTGTCAAAACTACTGGAAACTCTCAATGGAACTGAAGCCATTTTCAGACAATTCTTAAAATTTAAACTTTTTACATACATATACATAATACATACGTACATAATATGTACATATATTATATAAATTATAACTAACTATTTATGTTAAATGTGAAACTTTTAAATAATTCAACTTAATTAAACAGCAAAGCAAAAAACGATTTGACTATTTTCATGCGGCAATACCCCACACATATTTTATATAAGTTTATATAATTTGATAAAATTACATATACAACAACAAAAAAGAGAACAAACTCGCGCTGGCAACTCAATCAATTTAATAATGCCGGCCAAATGGGATTTTGATGCTGTTCCTATTTTTTACTCGCACTGAAAGCGGCTTCATAAAAATGATTGTTACCATTTCATGGCCAAAATCGAGCTAATGAAGAGAAGTGGACATTTGGATTACATTAATGTCGGCTACGCTCGCACGTTTCCACTTACCGAGCTCGAGCTTGTTCGCCGTAAACGATTTTGTCCACCACAAAACCAAAACAACAACAACAACAAAAAGAAGAAAAAAACACGCAAAAAGAAGCGATCACATGAAGCTGAACCATGGTGAAAGCCATGGTAACAGCCTCGTCGACAATGGCGCTTATTTGCAAGTTATTCCCGGTGCAAAGGACGACGGATTTCCCCGCGAATCCAGCGGTGTACGTTGCACAGTACTCTTATGGTTATTTTTAACGGTTACCTAATGAAGAGAGAAAATAAGGATTGAGAACAGGAAGCTGAAGGTAAGTGGTTAAGTATGAATTGTTATAATAAAAATTTGTTCTCAAATTTTAAATTGGAAATCTATATATATATATATATATATACATATATATATATATATATATATATATATATACATATATATATATATATATATATATATATATATATATATATATATATATATATATATATATATATATATATATATATATAAAACTGAATTCATCTTTCTTTCCATCTTTCTTTGTACCACATGCGCGTCTAAACCATTCTTCCGATTGCGATGAAATTATTTCTTTCTGAATTGCTTTGCCCACGCCAAGGATATTTTGGCCATCCTGTGGCCTTAATAAAACTAACTACTTTCGATAGTTTGATGTCTGCTATTCAGTTAAGCTGTCAAGAAAGGCGGAACCCGGAATTTGTAACCTCGACTCAGAGCCATGCACCTGCATAGAAGGTGTTCAACATTCTCTTCCACTTCTACATCTTGACAACTCCTACAATAATAGTAAAAAGGAGCCCCTATTCTACTGGCATGTATACCTGTGAGGATCCCAATTAAAATTCTAACATCTTTCCCGTTGAACTTCAGTAGACGATTTGTGCGATCCATGTTCAACTCTGGCCACGTTTGTCTAAAGTTCCGCTAACTAATTAACTAATTTATTTATTTTCAAAACTAAAAACGGGCTACGCCGGGTATTTAAAGCTCGTAAATTTAAATTTATTAAAATAAATTAAATTTGATATAAAACAACATATTTTACTTATAAAACAAATTGGAAGTGATTTTTCAATTTTAAAATATCCTTCAACTTAAGTTCCTACTCTGTAGTATATCAAAGTACTGTGCGACGCCATTTTCGGTAATGACGTTGTGCCGCGTGGCACTGCCAACATAAAAAGCGAAATAACAACTGCAAAAGAGAAAAACACAAAAAAAAAACACGACGACCGAAACGGAAATCGGCATTAAAAGTGATTTTGTGCGGCTGTAAAAAGAACCACGTTCGCAAAAGCGCTCGTGTAAATCGTTTTTTATTTTATTCCCTTTCGCTTTCGGAAATTACCCCTCGTGCTGTCTCGCTTTCTCACTTTCTCGCCTGCTGCAGTCGAAACAAAACAAAAACAAAACAAAAATTGAACTTGCCTGACTATGAGCCTAATCAAATTAATGAAATCCTTTATTCACTTCTGTACGGATTTTTGGTCTTTAACCAGCTTTTTGGGTTTTTTCTTTTATTGCACATTTAATAGAGTTGGTTGCTGCAAACGAAATTGTTTTTGCAAATTCCCTTAAACTTTTTACAACAACAATAGAATAATACCATATTTATTAATTTTATTTATTAACATGCTTTGCAAGAAATAAACCGCTTGTATTACAAGTAATTTAACTAGTAGCGCTACGTGATCTATCGGTTGAATTTCCGATCACATTTACAGGCTTTGGGAAAAATATTGTAAAACAAGGGAATTTCTTTAAACGCGAAAATTCCTCCTGAAACATAGTTTTCTCGTACTTGTTTCAGTGTTGCCATAATGTACAAATAAAAAATCTACTAATACTAACTTTTTTCTTTAAGTTATAAAATTGTAAAATAATAAAAGTAAGTTGGCTTTTGTTCTAAAACTAGTATGAGTAGTATAAGCAATAAATAAAAAATGTTGTTTATTTGATTAGGCAACACTAATTAAAAACAGCTGTTAATGGAAAACAGCTGACAGAACTGTTAAATTATTGAATTTCACAAATGTTATCACGCACAAATGCGTTTCCGAACATAATACAAGAATAGACGGTACGATAAGTAGCTGACGTTTATGAAATCGACACCCATAGAACGTCAATATTTAGAAAAAAAAAAGTTGCCACCTTGATGGATTGTGATAAAAACCCATAGTGGGATTTTGATATTTTGTGGTATTGTGAAATGATATGTGTGTGCGATTTTTAACGTAGGGAAGAGAATCAAATATTATAAGTTCACATATTGGATGAATTTATACATAAAATTTCAAATTTTAAGCAGAAACAACCAAGATTGCAAGCTTTTAAAATTCTAAAATCACAATATTATTAAACAAAAAAATATTTATATTCGAAAAAATTCTACTTATCTAAGATAAGTGGGCCTTAAGGTTAAAGGCGAAGCATTAAAATAAGAGAAAATAATGTTACCATTACCTTAAAAACTCGTATCAGTGAGTTGTCACATTTCACCGGATTTTTTACTGGAAATATGGCAGCTTTGTTTTTTTTTTGACATTACTTGGCTGTCTATTTTATAAACGTCAGCTACTTATCGTACCGTCTATTCTTGTATCATGGTTCCCGAGCAGAGACTCGAAACTTTTCGAGCTTTCCAGTTTTCACGGTTAAAGTCATCTCATTAATGTAGAATATTAACTCCTACAAAATTTTTTTCGTTATAAAAACGGCTGCATTAACTTCTTGTAATACCTGCAGAATTCATTCGGTTTCAGGTTGACCTCGCCAACGAATCGACTGCCTCCAAACATTGTCAACATCTGCTTCGGTTGCTCATATTTTTCTAATCACTTTTATGACTGTACGGACGCAATTCTCTTCACATTTTGTCATTAACTGAAATTACTTTTACGTGGTAGTTACCCAGTTCAGACAGAAAGACAGACAGACAGACAGACAGTTTGCACTTGTTGGGAGACCATCATTTTCAATTAACTTGCTTTATTAATTTCTCCTCCGAGGTAAAACGTCAACCACCCAAACCACTTACCCACCGAATCACTCACAGGCAAACTTTACGTTCAGTTACTCACTTTTATGTCACTATCGCTTTCCACGCTCAAAATTACAATAATGCGATTTCGCACCTGTTAATTCATTAAAAAAACAACAACAAAAAAACATTTTTTTTTAGCAAAATGAGAGCAAAAACTGAACAACTACAACAATACAAGTCGGTCTTACCTTTTACAACGAGTGCAGCACATTATGGCTAACAGATTTAGAGAAAGCTTATATTGAGAAACAAAAACGATTTCAACTTTTTGTCTTAATTGGTGAATAATAAAAGCTTTAAGCTTGTACATTTATTTTAAAAAAATTCACGAAGCTACTTGAAAGTTATTGAGAAGCTCTCACTAAGTTGATAAACTTTTAAAGTCATTTTAAAAATCATTTGAAAAGCTATCATTGGAGATTATTCTGTTATTTTGATCATTTGGTAGAAAGAAAAATCGAAAAGCTGCGATCTTTTAAAAAAAATGTGTTTTATAGAAGAAAGCTTTCTTTTCGGGAAAATATATTTAGAGAGTGGAATTTATTTAGACCTTCTACTTATAAAAGCAGGGCTTCTAGCTGTTTATTTTACTTTTTTTTTTTTAATCGAGGCCCAAAGGGCCTTAGAGGGTCGACGTTGCAGCCATACATGCAGACTTACCAAGCGGCCGCCCGAGTAAGCACTGCTAAACCTAAGAAGTCTTTATAGCAGTGTTTGTCTACTGGGTTACATTGTTAGCTTTTCTTTATAAAGGACCGATCAGACATACTTTTCTATATAAAAAAATTAATCAAAAGAACAAAATTATTTTTTTTACCTATTACAAATACTTTCTTTAACGATATAAATTTGATAGAATTATCTTATATCACCTGGATGCTCTTCCAAAATGTCCAACTTTACAGCTCGAGTACACATTTTTATATTCCAAAATTCTAGCTGAAATCAAAATGCCTTCAATTGTTGGTGTGGTACATCGAATAAACACATAATGAGCGCACAACTAGAAATCCTAGCTAAAACCTTCCAAACGTTACCTGTGAGTGCTGCTGCGCGCTGGTGGCGCCCCCTTCCCGCATTAAGGGGTTTGCCTAATGACTTAATAAATGGACTCTGACGATGCTGCCGCCGCCACCGCCGCAGTCGTCGCCGCTTTTTATCAGCATTTGAGTGTGGGTGTACTGCGAGGGCGTGAGCAAGAACTTGAGCGGAAGCGTTGTATGGAAAGCACTTTGAGGTTAACACCAGACCATTACTGGCGGACAAGAGCCAGCCGCGCCAAACGTTGGCGACGCTCATCCAACGTCAGTTGCTCTTAACATAAGCCGGCGTCGTAGATATGTACCTACGAAAGTGTGGTTGTTGTTGTTCTTGGCACTATTTTTGCTATTGTTGTCGTTGTTAGTATTGTTGTTGGGTTGTTGTTGGTGTTGATGGTGTCCTTGAAACGCAATCTGCTTAAATGAATTAATATTTTGAATGAACATTGTCAGCGCTACGTGGACGCTGTCATGCGCAAAAGTTGGTCAGAAGACACGAACAGAAACAAAAAGTTATTGGATTAAGTAATCGTTAGGGACGTCTGCAGCCATGAAGAGGCACGGTGAAGGGGGGGCGGATATAAAAATGTATTTGGTGTATGTAGATTATTTTTTATCAAAATAAAAATCATTTTGAAAGGAATTTATAAGCATTTTCATTTTTAATAATTTTGTATATCGTCCAGAAGGGGGCGTGGTAGGTATGACAAATTTGCTTCTCTGAAGTGTGTTGCATTGCTTATTGTTTGAATGTTACTAGGCAAGATGTTTAACTTAGCACACCAGACAACATTCAATTTTCGTTTGCTAGTCGCATCACAATTTGAAAATATTTCGCAGCCATATTGCAAAGTTGGCATAAGGATGGTCTTAAGGAGTAGCATTCTGATTTGAAAAGGAGTACAATGTTGTGTTGACCAAAGTGCCCGAAGCATGCCATAAGTCCTACCAACAGCAATATTTATATGCCTGTTCCAGGATAATGTTCGGTTACAGGTTACTCCTAAATTTTTCGCGTGATCGACAAAGCTAACACATAAATTATTCAAAGTTACGTTAGGTATATGAGAAGTATCAAACATTTTCTTAGAGATTATAATAAGCATTGAGATTTACTAGGATTTAAATGTAATCCATTCATAGTCCCCCAATTATTGATTTGAGATAAATTATTATTGTTAAGGTCATTTATTTATGGAAGTTATTTCAGTTAATTTGCACGAAGTATAAATTTGCACATCGTCGGCATCCATGTGAATAATACGATTTTTTAGAATTTTAGAGAGATCATTTATGTAGATTAAAAAAATAAAGGGGGCCCAACAATGATCCCTGCAGCACGCCCCTTTCTAGAGTTAAAAACTGCGAATTTTTATTGTCACAGTAAATTTGCTTGCGATCTGCCATTGAGGAAGCATGTGAACGGAGGCTAATTCAAAAATGGGCAAGATCGGACCAAAACTATTACTCCCTTCCATTTAAACAACCCCTTTCTACGCCCACTTATAATATTTACATGTAGCACTTATTTGCTAAAAGAAACACATTTTTTTGTAGTAAGTACAGAAGAAATTTTAGCCATGTTTTTTTTATCAGCCTTGCACCTTGGAACTGTCAAACTGAGGAATTTCAAATTAGAGCAATGGAAAATCTAAATATTTGTTCGCCCATAAAAGTTAAAACGAATATTTAAAAATTTAAATCGTTAGATATATTTTATTCTTCAGAGGACCATAGCAAAAGTAACGCAGGTTATTAGATACACCGCTTGTTCTTCTTCTTCATATCAGCTGTTTTACGAATTTTACCGTCTCGAAGTATAAACATCACGCAGATATACATATCGGCTGTGTAATGTGATAGTAAAAAGTGGTTATACTAACAGATCAAGATTAAAGTGTTAATTTATATAGCTAATTCATAGCGGCACTATTGATTACTTAATAAGTTGACGTACCATCAATTATTGGTAACAGTATCCTCAAGAATGCCTTTCCAATCTACCATCTACCCTTGTCGTGCTGGTACCAATTGGAAATCCCGAGCGCTGTCAGATCTAACAACGCTTGGAATTTTTAATTCCTAGTTCTTGTCGTCCACTGGTACTGAACACTTTGATAGCTTTTTCTCCTCCTTTTTTTTTATTATATTAGTTGATACATATATGTATGTAATCAGCTTTTATTTTGATACATTCACGCTTAGAGCCCTCGAAGAAAATTGAATTGGCATTCGGTTAATTTAATTCTGTTTGTTTTTATTACGCATTTGTTTTTGCTTTGGGTAATTTTTGTCACTTACTTCATTTGTAATTATTTCCTTAATAAGCTGACGTAACGAACAAAGAATAAAGAAAAAATTACACTAATGAGGCCTCAAGCTGTCGCTCTAACGCAACAAAATAAATTACTCAACGCTGCAAATATCCTTTGGCATTTCTTGCACCACATGACGTTGGCGCGCTCGCTCGCTCGCTGGCTGACTAGCTGGCTGGCTGGCTGGTTGGCTGGCAGTCAGTATGAACGCCGCATGCATCAGCAACGGCGGCAAATGTCACTCTTGTGCTGCCACGTGACTTCTACTGTGGGGCATTTGTAGAACAAAGACCGTCATGCCCAGACTCAGACCCAGCAGCGGCAGCAGAAGCAGAAGCAGCAACAACAATGAACGCCCTGTCCTACTTGTGCTTAAAAGTCAAAATGTACGTTTTTTTACACAGTTTTAATTGATAAATTACTTCTTTGTCGCAATTAAGTTACACTCAAAAAAAAAGTATATATATGTATGTATACATTTTTTTAAATTTATATAAGTAAAAACTACCTATATACTCTATGCGAATAATTAACATAACACTAGCTGGAAGGTAATTCCCAATTTGTTCAGTCAAAAGCTTGTAAAATAAAGAAATGCTAAAGAAAATATATAGTAGATACATATATACATATGTATATATTATATATTGTCGGTCATGATAAAAAATTATGTCTATATAGCCATGTTCGTCTGAATGTCTGTCAATTGTAAACGACAGTTTTATTTACACGACATCTTAAGAACCTTTGGAGATATTGGATTGAAAGCTAAGAATAAGCAGATAGCTTGTTCCATATGGTTCCAAACGTTCTAGAAGATATATATTAAATGATATTAATATTTTTAAAATAAGAAGTTCTTTACTTCTAACCACAGTGAATAGGAGCAACTATTCTGATTTCTTAATTGTTTTATATTCAACTGGTATTTTAAAACTTACCATGGTTAAATAATATCAGGTTTGGAAAGTTGGAACTCACCTCGACTTCTGCCTTATTTGCCTGCCTTATTTTCAAGTTTAATTTTATATTTTTGATAAAAAAAATACTTTGTTTTGTTTATTTACTTGATATTTTAGTAGCAACCTGGCAACTGCTCAAAAATTCAATTTTCAAAGAGAGAAACAATCGCGGTGGAGAGGGACAATTTTTTACTTACCTCATCTTATATTTATTACACCATGAAACTTACTAATGCAATACTGCTACTGACTCACCCACAAATTCTCACGTCCCGCCATTTAAATCAATTAAATTTTGCATTTGTCATTGCTTACATATGCGATATCCTTTCATTTAGAAGGTATCTTCAGAATGGTTGAATAAATAATCTCCTTTTTATATAATGGTCAAAGTTAATAAGCAAAGAGTTCAAAAATTGAGAATATTTACTCTGATTTAAATATCATTTTGCCAGTTTATATACTCTATATTAAAATTATTCTATATATTCTATATATTTTTTTAAATTTAAATTTTGGACAGACTTAACTGAAAATTTTTTCTCTAATTCGGAGTAATCTTGTGATGGCAGATATAAATTAAGACTGGTGACACATATTAACCATATCTACAAATTTACTAATTCTGGTTGGGTGCAAATGTGCGCCATATTGAATGTGTCAAATATTTAGAGTGTACATAAAAGTAAATTAATGAGGTATGCGTATATATTGAAGTCTGTCCCTCTGTGTGTATGTTGGTGTGTTGGTGTGTAGGTGATTGTGTCATCCCATGCCCATGTGCCGCTGTTGTTAAATTAGATCGCTTTTTAATGCCTACTAAAGGGCGTAACTACAGCGCCAAATGACATCAGGAAATTACAACATCACCTCAGGTGTACCACACACACACACACACACACCCGCACACAAATGTGTGTGCCAGCGCCAAAGCACATAATTAACTTTAACCTCTTGCCTGCTAACATAAACTTAAACAAGTTGAAATTGTTTGCTCACAACTCAACCTAACGCTGACGTATAGTACCGGGCGATCATCAGCGCCGACGTGCCATGAGATACAAATATTAAAACAAACAATAAGTTAGGCAGCCCCCGTAGGTTTATTTAAGACGAAGTTCGTGTCTGAAAGACTACCAAATAAATTTGATTCTGGTTAGGTTTATGCTTTTTAGTTTGCTTTTGTTAGAGTCGCTGAGGACAGTGCACTGCGCTGAGAGCTAAAAAAAACGCACGGCGTTTAAAACCAATTAAGTACTAGAAAAAACTATTATAAGTGGAAGTATGTGGTTATAAAACATAAGCGACTAAAATACAAATTTTAAGCTAACCTTTAAGGGGCCCGTCTTGGTTTATTTTATGCTCGTTTCGAGCTTTTGATACGCCTTATAATATTCAATTTGGCTGGCTGATTTATACAGAAGGCGCTGTAATGTTTACACATTTGGCCGGATTTGAACAGATTTAAACAGATTTAAAAAAAATTTTTATAAAAATACAAATTATCGTAACAAATATTTTATTTACATCAAATAAACTCTCTGATTGTTGCCCTGGATTCGTATTAAGCTTGGTACTTGTCATATGCCGCCGCTACTTATTCAAATATTTCTAAATCAAATTTCAACAGTCATAACTGCAAGACTAAAAGTTAATCATGTAGCTGCAAAGTGAACATTGCTCTTCATCATAAAAATTATGAAAACTTAATAAGATTAATCTTTAAGGATAAACATTAATAATAGGCTAAAACGTCACTTTTGTTTGGTAACAACAAAAATTTAATATCCTCCAACATTTTGTTCTCTACAACTCTCAGAAGTATTGAAAGTTAATTGACTTATAGTAAAATATAGCAAGTTATATCAACAAATTTGAATAGGAGAAAAAGGAGCTTGATCCGAAGCAGCTTAAATCTCAGCATACTGAATACATATGCTGTAAGTAAAATAACATAACTTCTTAACTCAAAATGAATTTTAAATTAAATATAAAACGTTAAAAAGATCAACTTAAAATACTCATAGGAGTACATGTGAGTATTTGAACAAATACGAGTATATGTGAATATTTGAACAAATGTCCACATATACTCTTATGATTCGTAACACTTTAAGGTGTCAATTTTAAATATTTTGTTATTATTAAATTATCAGATTTGTCGATTGTTATAGAAAAACTTCGTTCTGCTTCGAAAAAAATCGCATTTGTTATAAATTTTTCTCATAAATTTCACATGAACACGTGACGGAAGGACTCAATCAAATTTGAATAAATTCGCGGCACAAATATAAACATGCGCACATGCCAATCCACTTTAAAGCCAACGAATATGTTTTCCATAAGCATGCAAACGTGTGTATACATACATATGTATATATGTCTGTACACTTATATATTTATTATGTATTGTCATTGATATGAAATGGTTTTATTTTTAAATAATACCACGAGAGCAATTTATTTGATTAATGAGCACTTTGTGACTTTCTGCAATTGTTTAAATTCAACTTGAAATTCCAATGGAGAAAAAAGAGTTTTCAAATAATTTTCAAATACAATTCAATACATGTACATAATAGCGCGAACTTTAATGATTACTTTAAAAATACGAATCAATAAGATATCAGAATGTTAAGCTATGTAGGAGGGTGGTCCAATAAGTACTTAGCCTCACCGACCTATGGAAGTGTCGAGCTTAAAGGAAACTACAGTCGTGTCTGGATATAGTGAACACCCTATATAGTAAACACCTCGGTATAGTGAATACCCAAATTTCAACATGGAGTACTCTAAATAGTGAACAATCGAAATGCTTTACAAAATTTGTTTCACTATTTGGAGGTTAGTGAATACAATTTTGAAAGCAACTTCTAGCAGATACCAATAAAAAAAAGCGGTCCAAAAGTCAATTTCTGAACGCAAGAACAATAAATGTCCACCTTGAAAGAGAGAACAACCCGGATATAGTGAACAGTCCATGCAATAATAAATTCCCTTTATCCAGACACGACTGTATTTTGTGAAATAAATATACTCCTTCCAAAATTTTCGTTTTTCTTTTGTAGGCAATGTACTTACCGGACTACCCTCGTATAAAGAATTCTTTTTGGCTTTTATTCTTTAACTGTTTAAATAAACTAGACTCATATCTAATATTTAAATATTATTTATTCAGCTTTAAAAACTCTTATTCTCAATTTGGAGTACAAGAATTTAATTTTCTGTAGTTTCCTCGAAGCGAAAATAAAAACATCAATTTTCCACTTTCGCATTTCTATGGAACCAGAAAGAACATTTTTCTCGAAGATTAAAATATACATACACTCGAACCGAAAAATTATGCCGCCATCAATAAAATTAAAGGAAAAAACCGAAAATAAAAATACAACAACAACAATAACAAAAATAAATAAATTATCCTTGCGCTGCAATTTATATCAATAAGTTTCTTGTTTTTATACCGTTTTTTTTTGTTTGTATTTTTTTAAATTGTTTGCGAATAAAAAAAGGATTTATTACATACACAGAAATACACATACACACACATACACACACACTGAAAAATTGCGCGTACTCACACAGGCATTGACAGGCGGCGGCAGCGCCGACAACGTCGCATTCCTTGCTGTGGACTTCATAAACTTTCGTTGGCCTTGCTGCAGGCAGTGCTGAAATAAGCCCCAAACAAAACCAGCAACTTGGCAAATTTACTTGGGGCGCCGCCGAGTTTGTTATAGGCTCCCGCCATACATTTTGTCTCTCTCTTTTTTGTAAATGACTGTTATTTTAGTTATTTTTGTATGTATGTATATGTATATTATTTGTACACATGTTTGTTTTGTTTTTACTTTCGATGGGATTTACGAGTTTATCGAAATTATCGTCATGACGATGAGCTGCTCAACTGATAGACTAGAATACGTTTTGTTTCTCTTACTATACTACAGTTACATATCACAACTACATTCATGTTAATTATCAATATTAATTATGTAATAATTAGATAGTTTATATTAGTTACCATTTTTCGCTTGCCTGCAGGTCATAGTCCGACTCTGACTGGTTATGTAACCGAGTGCGTGTTGTCTGTCGTCTGACGCCGGTGCGTCAACTTTCAACATATGCCGAAATGTACAAGTATGCGGTACTACGCTTGTGTATATGTATGTGCCCGTGTATATTTTTTTCAATTAGGTTCGTCCACATTTTTTAACTAGCTGTATTCCAAATTTTTATTGGGTGTTCCATTGGACATAAACAATTCGCGAATGTGTAATACAATTTTTATAAACTGGTTGTGGTATTACAAACTTAAAGCAGGATTATTTGTAACTCGAACGAGTGGCCACACAAACGATCTGTGTGCAGGCGAATTCGTCTGAGATTGAGATTTCGTTATTTAATTGTTATCGTTTGTAATCTTTTACGTTTTTAACGCGAACAAAACGATAGCGAATGTCAACACATAATTGCAAGACCTATTTAGGTTAATTCTTTATCTCGTTTATATCTTTTTTAATCTCTATATATCTCTCCTCCCGGCAGATACGAGTTAGACAAATGTTGATTTTTTTTATGCTCGTATTTGTCTACTTTTGACATTCTTTTTCATGTGTTAGCCGACAAATCTAATTAGACATTTAACAAATTTGTTGTTATCGGCACATAACAATAAGTTATTATCGTTTATTTACAGTAATCGAGTTGTTAACTTTAAATTTTAGATCTTAAGTCTTTTAAAGGTGCAGGGTTGTAGCCCTGATTGAGTACAATATAATACCATGAATGATAATGTAATGTATACTGTGACTAACACAGACATTAATATTTATGTGGACAGTCAAGCAGCTCTTAAAGCTTTTAATAATATCAGAAACAGTAACAAACTGGTACAAATCTCTTCAAAATTTGAATAAAGCAAACACAATTAACTTGATATGGGTACTTGGGCACTGCAATATAGCTGGTAACATGAAGGTGGACGTGCTTGCTAAACAAGGCGTATTACTTGAGGCGATAATTTAGCAGTACCAGCTCCAATTAAATTTTTCTATTATCAATGTAACCAATCGTTATACTTAACAGCGAACAGCAGATGAAGAAACACTAACCTCAATTCGAAAGCCAAACTATGTTGGCCAACTTATAACAAAAGGAACTCAAAATACTTAATATCACTTAACAGAATGGCATGCAGTCTTCTATTTGGTATTCTAACTGGTCACTGCCTAATCGGACACCATGCTTTTAGGATAGGATTAACCTATAACAATTGGTGTAGAAACTACAATGAACCCTACGAAGAAGAAACTCTTGCACACCTACTTTGCCATTGCCCAGCGCTAGCCAAATGCAGAATGAGGATTCTTGGACAAGCATTTTTCAAATCTCTAATCGAATTATCTAGAATAAACATATCCAAACTCAAACACTTCGCATTAAGAACCGAAACTTTCGTGATGGACCAATATCATGAAGTATGGTCAATGCTTTTCTCCATTTTAAGGGAGTATGTGGTATCGCTATGTACCTAGTCTGGCCTATGTGAGTCATTTGCCGCCACTTTAACCTAACCTTTACCCCCAATAATTTCTTTTTCTTTTGAACAATCGCATTGATCCATCCATAACTTTTCTAAATTTTTAACCAATTTTCTTACGTGATGGTAGAAAATTTCTAAAGACTATTTTGACTATAAAAACAAACTTAACAAGTATAATTTAATAGCAACAACAATTAATGGTAATCGAAGGTGGTCACAACTTACCAGCCTAATCAGGAGTCGTTTGTTAATTTTTAAGTTCTTCAAAGCTCAATATGCGACATTTTAATTTCAAACCAAATGAGAATTTCACAAGACGGGAAAAAAAATCAAGAGCATAAAGAAAAAAAGTTTGGAAAATTTTGCCATTAGTTTTAGTTGTTGTTTTAAAAAAAATTTCGAATACAAATGAGATGCAAAATAATGCAGATTTGAAAAAATCTTATCATAGTCCGAATAGTTCGGTTTATTGCCTTTGAAAGCATTGAACCACCTTATTTCGAAAATACATATCTATGTACTTATATAAGTATTTATGTATTTTGGTATATGTGTGAGTGTGAGTGTGAGCTATGTTGTTATGTCACGCTTTACGATTTTATTTTCATTTTGCTACGTGTGTTTATTATTCGATTTTTATTTGAAATTTGTTTGAGTCTGTGTATGTATGTGTACGGTTATGTATACATATATATGCATGTGTGTACATGTGTGGCTGTGTTTACTAACTGAAATGACATTGACAACATTTTGCACAAATTGTTGTCATCGATAAAGTGAAATCAAATCAAAACATTCGTCGTCCTCGTCCTCGCAGTCGCTCCTCCACGCTCCTCCTTCTACGTTGCGAGGAGTCAAGCGAAATGTGTTGCCAACTCTGTTCTTCACGGTTATTTTCACACACAAATTTGTAACAGCATTTATTTTAGCTTTTTCTTTTTTTTTCGCTTTTTTTCGTTTTCCTTTTTTAAATTTTATCGCATTTTTGGTGCACGTCTCTTTTACGTGTGGTACTTGTAGGCAGGTGTCGATGTGTGATGTGACTTTTTATGTGTGCCCAAATAAGGTCCAAACACTAACGCGCTAGCGAATATAAGCTGAATTTAAATCGACGATGAACTTGCATAGAATTAAATAAATATTTTTGTCTTTCTATATAAACTTTTTTTTTTAGTTTGTTTTGATTTTCAAAGAAATTGTTTGAATTTTAAAAACTTTAGGAAAGATTTTTGTTAAATTTACAATTCCGAATATTTTATTTGATATATTTCATCGGCAAAGATGTCATCTTGTCAAGGTACAACAAGGTACAAGTAGTTATTGTCCAATATCTCTTTTACAAGGAACATTCGATCCCGTAGACAATTGCAAGAGCAGATAAATTTTCATGTTTTCAGTTTTAAAATGAGACTCTTTGAAACAAGAAACCGAAACAATATCCAGAAGTTCCAATCATTTTGAAAAAGAACCCTAAATAATAACAAAGTAGGTTAGGTTAGACTAAAGTGGCGGCAAATGCCTCACATAGACCAAACTAGGTCCATAGCGATACCACATGCTCTCTTTAAATGGAGAAAAGAGTTGACCTTACTTCAAGATATTAGTCCATCACGAAAGTTTCGTTTCTTAATGCGAAGTGTTTGAGTTTGGATATGTTTATTCCAGATAATTCGATTAGAGATTTGAAAAATGCTTGTCCAAGAATCCTCATTCTGCATTTGGCTAGCGCTGGGCAATGGCAAAGTAGGTGTTAAAGAGTTTCTTCTTCGTCCGGTTTATTGCAGTTTCTACACCAATTGTTAGAGGTTAATTCCATCTTGAAAGCATGGTGTCCGATTAGTCAGTGACCGGTTAAAATATCGAATAGCAGAGTGCGTTCCTTTATTTTAAGTGAGATTAAGTATTTTGAGTTTCTTCTGTTATAAGTTGGCCAAAATATTTTCACATTCGAATTGAGACTAGTGTATTTAATAAAGAAACTACAAATGTTAAACAAAAGTCTTAATTACTACAATTAAGTTTTTAATTTGGAAAACAAATTTTTGTTGATAGATTTTACACAAGATAAACAAGTTAACCTTTTTTTAATTGTGTTGATTAATTTATTAATAAAATAAAATTACAATCTTCTCAGCTGCGTAACATATTAAACCATTATCAACTACTGACATAGTGTGTCATTGGATTTGGTTTAACACTCTGGAATTTGACGCAGTAAGCCAAGATTCGAACCCTGCCAAGCACGAATCTTATTCTAATGTTAGTTTAGGTTAGATTTTATGTTGTTGTATTGATTATATTTGTAGTAAGTGAAGTTTCAGTTAAAAATTAACTATATTAAACAACAAATCAACTGCACTGATTAGTTTTTTTTCGGAATATCTCGTTCCACAGAAATCGGAGATTTAATATCTAAAGCTACAACACAAAGGCTAAATAATAAGGTTAGGAAAATATAAATGAGAACGCAAATTGAGCGAACTTACCACGATTTCTGCATTATTTTTCCGGCCTTTTTTAAAGTTTGATTTTTGAATTAATGACAACAAACTAATTTGTTGTATTTAATTACTAAATAATTTTTGGCAACCATGGCAACTGTATAAAAATTGTAAAAAATTTCAAAGAGAGAAACAATTCGAGGTGGATAGAGACAAAATTCTACTTTCCCACCTTATAGTTATAGCACCATGAGTAAATCTAAAATTTAATCCAAAAGTATAAATAAAGATTTGAACTTAAAATAGAGTAATATTTTGCATATAAACCGAGTTAAGATCACCCCGCAGTCAAATCTCTGCGGAAGCACCAAAAGAGCCGCGTAATCAATACACAAATACAATTTTAATCTCTTAAACCAACACGCAATAATGCCTTAATTAAATCAGTGCCAGTAGTCGGTCGGCACCATGCCCCAGTCCACCCCATTCCACGCCATCATTCGTAAACGGCGAACAGCCACAACTAGTGGAACACCCAAATAAACCGGAAACGGAAGCAGTAATTAAATGCAAAACGAATGGTGGCGGTACAACAAAAAAAAAATGAGAGAAAAAAAAATAATAATACAAAAAGATATGTAAATCATTGCAAACAGTGCGAACGATTTTATACAAACACACATACAAACATACATACATACATACATACAGACATATTTAAGCGAGCGAGGGAACGAAATTGGGTGTGCTAAGCTGGGCTGGGCTGAGCTGGCTGTCGGGCGGGCGGAAGAGCTGAAGAGCGGCGCGGCGCGCAGCTATTAAATCATGTCAGTTGTCATTAACTTTTAACGTGGTCGAAACGGAACAAAGCGCAGCAAAAACCGAGATGTATAAAAAAAACTGAAATTAAAAAAACAGAAACGCTCGAAAAGGACTGTTAGCTTGTAAAAAAGGACTTAATCAAATAATCTGGTGTAAAATGGTAAAATGGTAAAAAAAAGCAAATAAAGCAAAAAATTAAAATCGTAAAAACTGACTTTGACTTTTTAATTTATGTAATTTACATTTATTTAATGTGGCCAAAAGCGTTGGACAGGGACAAATGTTGATTACGCGGGGTTAATTTATGCAATTCTCTCCATGTTTGGGTCGCGTTTTATTTGATTCAGTTTTTGTTTTTGTTTTTTTTTTGTTCGCCCACTTTCAAGCTTAAGGGCTTTGGTGGTAATAATTTCTTAACGTTGTTGTGGGTATTTTTTTTTCGGTTGTTCCATCGCATCGGTTCGACCAGAAAACGCAAATGAACTGTGATCATTGAAACGGAAACGCTAATGGCTTATATTCCGTCGTCGGCGATGGGTTTGTTCATCGCGTGTCTTACTGGCGAGCGTTTTTATGCCTTTATTTTAATTTGCGTTTTATTTATTCCGCCCGCTGCCAATTACACAAGTTATCGCACAATTTTAAAAGGCAACCTTCGGTTAGCAAAAATAAAACAAGCCTTGGAAAATGAAAAAACCAAAAAAATACAAATACAAGTACAAATACAAATACGCCGTAATCAGTTATTTTGCTTGGTTTACGCTCATTAGGCATGGCTGCGTGGACGAATGCCGTCGTGGCTCGAAACGAACTCGTCTTGGTACAGGCACATGTTAGAGCATTGATGGACAGTGGCTGAGTGCTCGATCTGGACTACATAAATTTATGCCATCGAATTTGAAAAGATGTTTCAACGATTTTAGCCAATTTCAGCTTTCGACTAACCTCTTCGAAACATCTTGGCAATTGCCAAAAAAAAAAAAAACCTTGATTGAGTATAATTTATTTTTCGTGTTGGGAAAGTAACATCAAACCACTGTTCGCTACTGCATCCTAAGCATACTTCCGTACATTACTTAGCCTCTGCGAAAATTTGTTGCTTCAAATTTTATTTTGACCCTGACGATATAAATTTGCTAGAGTTTGAGGCTGCTGCTCTGGCATTAATTACATTTCGCTTAAATCTTTTATTTAGTATTTTTTTTTTGCGTTTTTCATTTGCTATTTCATTTGCTTTAACCCCTAACCTAACCCACTGACACCGAGCGAATTCTGTGGAAATTCGGCCTTACCCTTTTTATACCCCGCGTAGGAAAATTGCAAGAGATCACTTTAAATAGATGATCAAAGGAAGCTATTGAGAAGTTGTTTAATATGTTATTCTAAACGTCATTAAATCAACTGAATGGAACATATGTTCTATACTGATCGGATGGACTGATTTAACTGAATAGACTATATAGACTAGACTAATAACTTCACCATAAAATATCGACCGAAAATTTATCAAAACTTAAAAACGTTCTACCACATCAAATTTGCTCTGTGGATCATTTCAACTTCGGCTTAGCCGAAGATAATTCCCTTTAATAACAAAAATTTTCTTCTTTTTTTTAATTTCACTTCATTAGGAAAACGCTGGTGCATACCCTGCTCCTGCTCTGCAGCATTCAAAAACTCTTTCAACGTTTGCTGCAATTTAAAATATAGCATAACCCACGCTAGCTTTGCTGGCCTGGCCGGTTGGCCTGGGCTTCCTTATGGCAAATCAAAAATAAATTTTGACCTTAATTAAACGCGCATATTGCCAGTTTGGCCATGCTGCTTCTTACCGGCGACGCAGTCGGCCGTTATCTTGTTTTTTTTTCTCTTTCTCTTCTCTTACTTATTTTTTTGTGTTTGTTTTTTTTTTGTTCTGCAACATTTTGGCACAACGCCGAATTTGTTTGTATTCGGTAGAAGCCTGTTAGCTTGAAAAAAAGAAGAAATTTATTTTCATTTCGTGTTTCAGAGAATTGTTCTGCGGTATTGCGTTAGTAAAGGCCAAACGATGTGTCTGAATTGAATAATTTTAATTTAATTTTTTAAAGTTATATACATATACGATTTTATTTATAGTATTTAATATGACTTATACAATTACATTTTAATAAATCTTAAGTTCCTGGTAGTGCACCGCATCTTATATACATACTTTAATTGAGGTAACATACTCAGGTACTGGATAAATTCTTGTGGAAATGAATTTTCCAAAAGCACATATCGACGCCTCTTAATACAGAGAACAAAATTATATTTGCCGCAAATAAAACTATTTCAAGTTCAACTGTTTTTGGGTGTACTAAAATTTGTAATTTGTTTCAAAGTTATTTTATTTAAGTCAAACAAAAGTGTACCTGAAGCAAATAGATTTTAATTGTCACAATTAAATGATTGTTTTACACAAATAATACAATAAATACTCGTATATTGAACTCAATTAAAATGTTATTTGTATACGTTCAATTTCATTTTATAAACTATTCAATAGATATGTGTATATATAAGTAGAAATTTATTTATATGAAATATACTGTTTTTATTAAGGACAAATAAACTATTTACTTAATACAATATATACAAATATTTGGAGACATTTTATGTTGTATTTATGTTAGTACAAATAAACTATTCATAAAATTTACTTTAATAAATATTTGTTTGGGTCGAACATATTAATTTGTTTTGAAATATTATTTGAGCGAAACATTGCAATAAGTTTATGCCAAATATATTATTTAAATATATATTAACATATGCATTCTATACATACATATGTCAACTTTGAAATGTTGTTTCGCTTAAACTAATTTTAGTTGGTTCAAATAAACTAATGCGTTTAAAATAAATTATTGTTTAATACAAATATATGTTTGTTTTCATTCAAGTAATATGTTTGGCATAAACTTATTGCAATGTTTCGCTCAAACAATATTTTTAACTAATAAAATATGTTCGACGCAAACAAATCTGTATTTATTTGTCTTAAATTAACTGATTTATAACAATAACGTTTCATTTGATCTAAATAAGAACCTTATTTGAACCAAATAAAGTGTAATCCAAACATTTATGTTTATTTGGCATAAATCCTTTTTTATGCACGATGGCAATAATGAAGATAACAACAACAAAAATGAAATTGTAACATTACTTTGCCTTTTGGTAGACTATCGGCCAATACAACGCATCCCCCCCACTTGAGAATAATGGTCCACAAAAAAACCAAATAAATCTCATAAAACTTTTTTATATTTATTCGCCCGTTTTTGCATTTTTTTTGTAAGTTTTTTAAGTACGTTCGTATATGTTTTAGAAATTTAAATGTATGCGCGGGCAAATATAAATTAAAGGGTAGATAGATACCAACGGAAGCACTGACCGGCGAACTTCAACGCAACGCGGACAAACAAAACGGAACGAAATGGACGTGGCCAGATTGATGGTCTGCCTGCATAAAAAAAAACAACATACAAAAACAAAAAACATAAGAAAAAGAATACAACAAAAAACACGGTTCGGTGCCACAAAAAACAAAAGTGCCCTGGGCCAACCGAAAAAAATCCGTTGGGACGTACAGCTCTCAAAGTGGAGCGAACACATCATCCATCCGAACAATAACGCAACACAACAACAGCAACAACAAAAAAGATCCCTTTTACCGCCACTCTTAATTTACCCGAATCCATTGAAATGGCTTCACAGATGGATCCAGCGCTACTTCGAATTTTTCGTTGGTGGTGTTGTTGTTTTTTAGTATGATGCCATTTTTTCGCGCATTTGCGTTTATCATTAAAAATTAATGTTTCCACTTGACCAAGTGTTGCCAACTCAATTGTGTAAATGACTTCAAGTGGCGACCGACCGACCGACCGACCGACCGACCGACCGACCGACCAGAAAGGGCGTGTGACGCATCGTAGGCGTCGAAAGTGATGGCGTAGAGTAGCCAAATAAAAGCGATTTTTATTTTTGCGTTTCATCTGACCTTTGGGTAAACAATTAAGCAGCCTGTCTGATGATCTTTTGATATTTTGTTCGTCTTCTTCTTCGGTTAAGGGTAAAACTCATTTTACTATAGTTGTAAAAGGTTAAATGAGTCGGAAATGTGTGTGTGTGTGTGTGTGTGTGTGTGTGTGTGTGTGTGTGTAATTACACGTACATCTTTAAGTTCAACGCGAAATTGATTTTGTCTTTCATTTTTTGTTAAAAAAATTGTTAACATAATATTGAAACAGAAATATTCTTTTTAAATCCGCCATTTTGAAATTATAAAAATCAAAATTTAATTTAATATGACATTAACATTTTTTTTTTTTTTTTTGCGCTGGATCTGGCTGTTCCGTTTCTGGTACCTATAGGCAGACATCTTTATTCTCTTTCTTAATAAAGCCAAGTCTAGATGATGGAAAAATGCCGCAGGGTGCGTTGTAGCCAAAAAGACTTGACCGCTTTACAACCTATCAAGATCAATTGAACTTATCCACACGAGACGTCGTGACATCGCGAGGATTACATATATCTGCACTGGACACTGTCCTATTGGCGAGCATGCCCGCAGATTGGGAGAGACACTGATTCACTACATCTGCGAAGTCGTATCTGACTTCCCACTAATGAACATTTTAAAATTCCTCAACAATTCAGGATGGCTCCAGCATTGATCTTTTCTCTTACTATTAAGTCTCTATATTTTAAAATGCGTATTAACAATTCATAGAGTAACCAGATATTTGCACCATGGTCACCATGGTCAAATGGATAAATCGTTTTTAACCAGAAATCTAACTCTTATAGAATCTGCATAGCTGGAAGGAACTCCTATTAGATAATATGTGTTGTTTTTTTATTTTACCCAAATTGCAAACCGAGCAAGAACCTAGTGACACATTTCTCAAAAGCTCTAGCATTGATGTCAAGCAGTCCACACCTGGCTTTACAAATAAGACTTAATAAAGTTATTTTTTATAATGCACAAACTTAACATTTAAGCCTTTTTAAACGAAAGGCCATTTAAATATGTTTCCTTCCAACTTTTGCCATGTCTTTAAAGACCATAATAATAGGTTCTGATCGAACTAGACCAATTACTACAGCTTGTTATGTACCTATTAAATATAAAACTCAAAATTATGATTACCACAACATGTGGACGGAGTCAACAATCATACACATGATAGCCATATATATACACTGTACACCATATGATGAGGTGAGTACTTACAATATAGTACCAAAATTTATAACATGTATTGAAGGGCACAACATTGGCTATCATCTACTACCTATACATTTTACCAGAGAGAAAATTTCGTCAAAAAATAAAATCAAATCAAACCGAGTATGTACATATAAATTCTAGTAAGCTGTGTTAGCTCCTTCTTTTAATAAAATTTGTAATAAATTTTATTTAAAATTGGCATTTAACTTAAATTTATTCAGACTGGTTATTGTTAACAAAATTTAACAAGTTTATATATAAAATTATTTAACCGATATCGATTAAAAGCCGATGCTTACTTACTTAGTTGGCTCTAAAACCGATGATCGGTCTTGGCCGCCTCTATAATGCCTCACCAGTCACTTATGCTCGTTAGTAAGGCCAAGTGCAGTAAGGTCGCCTTGTACCTGGTCTTACCAACGGGGATTAGGTCGTTATTTTCTGTGCGTTTCACCACCGTGGCTCAAAAAAACCTCCTAGCCGAAGCACTTTCTTACATACGCCCAACATGACCCAGCCAGCGAAACCTCTGGATTTTTATGCGCCTGACTGAGTCAATGTTGGCATACAGCTCATGGTTCCCTATACGATACACGTCGTACACGCTCACTGGACCATAGATCTTGCGGAGTATCATCCTCTCGAACGCTCCCAATTGCCTCTCATCGTTGATGGTCAATGTCCTCATCTCAGCGCCTTTCATGGGACGGGAAGGATAAGGGAGTTATAAACCGAGCTCTACTTCTCAATTGCCTACTGAGTTAATCTTCGTTCAATCTCAAGGCTGACATTATTATTGGTGTTGATGCTGGATCCAAGATAAACGAAATCCTTGACAACTTCGAATTTGTAATTGTCAGCAGTGATATGTTAAAAGCCGATACTGACAGCAAAAATCATAATGTTTTACTTTTCAAATATGTATAATATATACATATGTACATCTACTTCTTTATTTAAGCACAATATAACAACAACAACAAAACTAAAAAAATAATAAAAATTAACATTGCTTTGTTTTCTATAAAGTGTGCGAAATGAATCAAATTTGTTGGGACGATTTTATTTTGTTATTAACACATAACAACAAAAAAATTCTCTACCAAAACTTCGACCATTGTCACATATAAAAATTGTTGGCGGATGTCCATAATCGGTAAATCACTATAGGGCCAGATTCCATTCCTTTCACTAAATAAAATCGCTATAAATCAAGCGATAACTTGTACACAAATACAAGTTATTTATTATTTTATTTACTAGATTTTTTAGAAAGTACATTCCATTATTGTATATAACCCATTATTTATATAACTCAGCTTTAAAATACCGCCAGTTGTTAAATTTATTTGTTTAAGCCATCGAACAAACAAACAACAACAACACACATACTACTACGCTACACGGACACAAAATCCGTTCCACACAATTTAACGCAATTTGCACAAAAATTTCAATAGCGCCCCCTTAACCCTTTCAGCGCTAGCTCACAAAAAACGAAGATCACAAAACCGCAAAGTGAATGCGAAAAGCGTCATATGTACAATGTGCTCGCATGCGTGCGTATGTGTAGGTGCGTGTGCGTATTCTTGCGATAACAAAAACTTCACACATACTTGCACGCAGCGGCAGCAGAGCAGCACAAAAAAAAAAGGAAAAATCTTAAGAAAAATTTCCACTTAAACGCTTCTAAATGAATTTCCATGCGTAAAAGTCATAAATAAAATTGATGTGCGAGAAATCGTACGCACTGCGCTCCCGTCCATACGTCTGTCTGTCTGTCTATCCATCCGTCCGTCCGTCCGTCCGTCCGTCCGTCGCACAACTTACAAGAGCAGCACCATCCTTCTTGGATGTCATATGGCAAAAGTCAAACATATGAAAAACTCATTTGACGCATAAATTATGCATTCATAAAAAAAGAAGCAAAAAAAAACCAGGAACCCACACGCACACATACATCACTAATGTGCATGCGAGCGAGTGTGTGTGTTCGTGTGTGTGTTCGTTTGTGTGCGTGTACGCGTAAGTAAGTGCATTTAGAATTTATGAGTCGACTATTAAGTGCGAATTAAGTGCGTACTTTTTACTGAAATCGTTTGACAAACTCAAGGAAAACCACTCGAGATAAAAAAAAAAATTCCAAGCAATTTGCATACGATATTACATACATACATATACGTATATAAAGGACGACATTACAAAGAAAAAACGCTAAATGTCAAAACCATTTTACATATGACTTTTTGTAAATTTATGCATTTATCTTTTGCAGAAAATTTCATTTGTCGCACATAATTCGGATTTCGGATTAACATTTCAGTTTTTACCATGGACTGAAAAAGTATTTTCCGGTTGCAGCCCTAGTTTAAGAGATATCCGACTGAAATGTGGTTTAAGATGATTAAAATCGGTTGGGAAATACCTTCGCCAGGTTGGCCGAAATAAGGGACAAGAGACATTTTCCGTTTCCAAATTTTGCAAAATTTGTCATCTTTATATTGTATAAAAATGAATGAATGTATCTTTCTTTTTTTGTTTCTATTTTTTACTTTTCTTCTTTCTTTCTTTCTTTCTTTCTTTCTTTCTTTCTTTCTTTCTTTTTTTGTTTCTTTTTTTTACTTTTCTTCTTTCTTTCTATCTTTCTTTGTATCATATGCGCGTCTAAACCATTCATCCGATTGCGATGAAATCTTGACTGTACTCACGCCAAGGATAATTTTGGACAAAAAAAATTTGCCACGCCCACCTATTACAGCCACAATTTGTCAAACTTAATAAAATATTTGATTATTTCGCTTATATTGCTTCTAAAAAAATTCGGTTTCTGAGTTTTTTGGACAGTGTCTATGTCGACAACTTTCCCAAAAATGGGCGTGGTTGGATCAATTTACTGCCCATTTTTTAATAAAAATTTGGATCAATTTTACGCCTACCAACAATACTCAGGAACTTGATACGCTATATAGAAAACATGTAACGGGATGCACCGGATATAATAACAGGGTATACAAAATCTGCCACGCCCACTTATGACACCAGAAAATTATTTAAGTACGTTAATGTACGATTTGCCAATATTGCTTCAATAATTATAAAATGTTGCTTCTGAGTTTGTATGACTACTATCGGTAATTTTACAAAAAGTGGGCGTAGTTAGAACAATTTAACGCCCACCGCCGTAACTCAGAATCGCTCGAACGATGAGTAACGAGAAGTTCTGCTCACTAACGGAGAGTACCGGGAGGTCCGGCTAACTGATTATCTATATATATAAAAATGAATGTACTTGAGTAAATAAATTTCAAAATCAAACTTTTTCTTTTTTTAAATGGCATTGCAGCGCATGCCGGGCATTCGCTTGTTTAATAAACAACTTAACTCTAGCTTAATTAAATAATCTGTCGAGTGAGCTCGGTCTACCTGATATTGTATCTAGAATGCGGGGACTTCTACCCGACGAAGCACGACTGCTTCGTCGATTTTACCTGGGAGACCGCAGTGATTAACAAACAAGTAAACTATTATGCCTTCAAACCGTCTGTCAACGTCCTTTTCCTGTAATTCCCACATATATATATAACAATCAATGTTTGTACCTACCTTTGTACCTAAATCGTTCATCCGAATTAATTTTAATATTCATTTAATTCAGGTAGATAATTCAGAAGTATTACATTTTTTTGATTTACCGAAAATATTTCAAGAAAGATGTTGAAAGATTTTGTACCTGAACTGCTAGTATAAAAGCGGGTCCAACGTTCCATAAGCAGACATTTCACTTCAAACTGTCAAAGCATAAGTAGCAAATCATTATTTCCTCAAGACGAAATATTCATAAATAATGGAGAAAATAAGTGACGCACCCGCTTTAACCGATAATGGAATTCATCGGTTGTTTATCGAGAAAGATCTCGAGGCAGCTGTACTACAAGTACTTTCCGCGGAACTGGAAATTAAGAGCAATAAGGTATGCATAGAGTTGGTGCTCTCCGACGGCAACTTCTTCGACGTCTTCTATGATGTTCCTGCGACTGAGGAAATCGAGCAGCACCTCAAATATTTGACAAAATTCACAATTTTACAAGTGGATTCGTTCGCTATTACACACCATATCGGAAAGAAACCATTCGTAGTATTAAAAAAAATGAAGATACTTGAAAGTGGCGAAACAATTGGAAGAAGCGGATACAATCCTGTGTGCTATGAATGTCATACATCGAATGTTGCAGGCAAACATATTTTTTTCTATCCGGAGGAAACTGTTGCTAAACCAGACATATCCAGCAGTGCTATACAACGAATGTACGCAGGATTGGGTAAAGTGGATGATCAGGTTTTGCAAGTACTTTCCTCCGAGATAATCGAATATTTCGGAAGAAAAATTTTACGGATTTGGGTCTCCGATGGAGATTATTATCATTACTGCCTGCTTGGACCGAAATCGCCGCAACTCAATAAATATCATGAGCAATTGAATGAGAACGCCATATTGCGGGTGAACAAGTACCAGCCATTGGTATACTCTTCGCAAGGAGAAGAGAGAATTTTGATTGTGTTGCAGGATTGTACCGTACTTCAATCCGGTACAGAGATATCGGGAAGAATTGGTAATCCTCGATTTTACATGACAGATTTTACAGCCAGACCGACATCCTTTGACTACACCAGGAAATTCAAATGGTCAGCCGTGCAACCTGAACCGGAGTCATGTGGAGACTTTGCAACAAAAAGTTACGGTTCAGCACCAATTAAATTGCTGGAGTTAACGGCCTCGAAAATTGACTCAAAATGGAGTCTACGATTGTTGGTGAAATCTGGAAATGATCACTGTTATGTAACAGTGCCCCACGATCTGATTCAGCGCATCGTTGTAAGTGATAAGACGATTTGCTATAATGTTTAGAAAAAGTTATGAATTATTTTAGTTTGGATTCTATATTGGAAAATCTTATTTACATATTATTTAAAAATTATTATAAAAAAAATTTAAAAAGAATTAGTTTCGTATTTATCAGTTATTATGCAAAATAATATGGTTAGCTTTTTCACATATTCAGCTTCTTGGTGTTCTAAGCTGTCAGATTCAAATTTTGATTGACATTTTTTTAGAACGGCTGTAATGCATTCTGTCTAATTTAATTCGGGAATTTTTTCATTTAAAAAGCAAGCGGGCTTTTTAAATGAAAAAAAAAAAGAAACTGTCAAAATTCTTTTTGTCGCCAAGTGCGTACAACTGTCTGCCATACTGACGTTGAGTTTGACCGTGATCTGTCGTGTAGTTTATGTACAGTGCCAAATATTGTCGGTTCGTCTCAAGTGTGTGTAGCGATTTTTATAATGGACAAAAATTTCGAACAAAGAATTTGTCTTAAATTTTGCATTGCAAATGAATGAAATCTTGTGTGCCGAATCGCTGAAGATTTATGATGAATCGACTTTATCAAGAAGACGTGCATATGAGCGGTAAAGTGCATCCAAAAGCCTCGCAACTGAAGTTGACATCGCTTAAGTATAGGAAATGGTGACTGAAAATCGTCATTTAACTTTGAGAGAGATAACCGCTGAGCTTTCTGTGCCTCTCAATTTGAACCATTTTAAACGAATGTTTGGGCATGAAACGCGTTGCCGCTCGACGAGTTCCGAAAGACCATCTCACAGGGGTATCATAGTGAAAGAATTTCTGGCCCAAAATTCAACAAATACCATCGGACAACCAGCGTATTGACCTGATATGGTTTCGCCCGACTTTTTTTCTCTTCCCAAAACTTAAATAACCATTTCGAGGCACCCGATTTCAGTCGATAGAAGCCAAAAAAAAAGAGAATTCGCGGCGAGAACTGAAGTTGGTTCTAGAAAATGCGTTTAAAAAATGTTTTGATGATTGGATTATTCGTTGGCAAAAGTTTAATATTTTGGAATGCGGCCTACATTGAAGGCGATACATTTTGAATAATACATTTTGGCTGAATAATAAATATTTTGTGTTTTATTGACCAAATGCCAGAAGTATGTCTAACAAGTATGGATGCGAAAATGAACAAAAATTAAACTAATTTTAAAATAAATCACTTAAGTTTTGCTTTGATAGTGCCCAATAAAACGACAAATTATCATTTATACTGTCAAAGCTATTACTACTCTAATTAGCACTGCATTAGATCAAACACCAGAGATGCAGAATTATTTTAATCACAAAATAATAAAAAACATAAACTGGCAGATTAATTTACAACAAAATAAAAGCTTTTGCTTGCCTTCGAAATGGAGTAATAATAAACAGTTTTGTTGTATTAACTCAAGAATGACAATTTATAAAAATGCAAAAACAATAAAAATGCTTACGGCTGTAATCGTTGGGAAAGATAGACGGACAAATGAAAGAACATCGTTATATCGACTCAGAATTCCATATCTACCACGCTGTCTTATTCTATAGCCAAAAACTCGCCAGTTTAGAAAATACAGACAGATAGCTGAACAAAGGTTAAAGAAGTTGACCAATCATTTGAAATTTTGTGTGTATTATACTAGTATATTATTGCGGTACGGCCCGTATCTAGGGGGGGAGGCGAAGGGGGCAATGGCCCCGGGCGCCCCTTTGTAAGGGCGGCATGTTGAAGAAGCTTTAGGGCGACATTTATTTTAAGTGAGTACCTTTTTTTTTTCTTTTTCTTCTACATCTGTTTTCATGAAGAAAAAGTACTGTACAATTTTAGAAACTTTTCCCTAAAAATATTTTGAAAGGGCGACAATATCCACTCTTGCCCCGGGCGCCGGAATTCCTAGGTACGGCCCTGACGGTACCACTAGAATTTTTTCATAATTTTAAAAGTGGGCGTCCATCTTTTTCTTACAATTCATTTTACAGTAGTGCCTGGGTATAGTGAACACCCAAATTTTTAAATGAAGTACTCTAAATAGTGAACTGTCGAAAACCTCTAAATAGTTAAAAAAAAGATTGAAAGCATTTTCAAGCAAAAAGCAACAAAAAACACAAGAAGGAATCAAAAATGAAAGAGGTTATTCCTCTAATTTATATTTTTGCTGGTGGTTCTAACAAAATCAGCTGTTTCTTGTCCTTGGTGGTTATGTTTATTGTCGATTCCAAACCGATTGTTGCTGAAAGTGGGCTCTTTTATGTGTATTTAAAAGAAGTTTCTGAGTGCAAAAAAAATCGTAGTGGGATCATGTCTTCGCGGAAATTCCTTTTGTCTGAAGAAAAGTTGGAAATTATTGAAAAATTGTTTAAAGCCGTTAGCATTTCATCTTTGGCAAAAATTTATTTAGTGGCTATATCAACAAATTCGGGAATTAACAAAAAAAAAAACGTAACATTATCAAATAAAACAAGTTTTTGAGCAAAAATCTGAACCTTGATATAGTGAACAACCTCAATACAGTGAACAAGCCTTATAATAATTAGTTCACTATATCTAGACACAACTGTTTATATACACTCGTATTTTTTTTGGTTGGTAGTTGGTCTTCTCCTTCTCCATTTACCCAGAGAGAATCTTAACCAGACCACTGTGCGACAGCTGTCCACGTCCACTGCCTTTACGTCAGCCGTTATTTCATGTCATCGATTCGATCTCTGAACAAATCTTGATTTTATTTTGTTAAATTTTTCCATAATTTTATATACAAACTTACTATTTAAAATTAAACAAAATGGCGCAAGTTTTCGTGCAACCCTTTTTGCTAATTATGGCTGGCATACCCTTGCCTCCCGTTTTTTTTTTTTAATTTTTTTTTTTGTTTTACTTAGAACTGACGCTGTCCACTTTGACTGTGTGCGGTCAACTCGATCTAATGAACCGCACATTAGTGCAATCGAGCGTTGGCATCACTGACTTTACAGTTTGCAGCGATGACTTCTATAAATTTCCCCCGTTGAGATTTTTACACTATGAATTAGTGCAGTGGCAGTGCGTTTCTTTTTCAGCTTTTTCCTTTCTCATTTTCTCCTTTGCTACTGCTTGCTTTCACTAACTTTGTCTAATGGTGCCGCCGCTACCCACCGGCCAACCGACGCCATGCCACCACCCACATTCGTTCTCAACTGCTGCTGCACAAATCCAAAAGTCGCCTTTAATTCTATGCTTTGAGTAAACTCAAGTTTTCGTTTTTCGTTTTTTTTTTTTATTTGGATATTTTTTGTTTTTTGATTTTTCGATTTATTTGATTGCTACAAAAACTTTCGCAGTGCCACTTCAACGATTTCTGATGTAATTTGCTTTTACAAGAACAACTTTTGGGAATTGAGTATTCTTTTAAAATGTTACAAAAAACGAAAACAAAAACAAAGACAAAACTACCAAAAACAAGAAAGTGCTATTAAAAGGTTAAAGTACAGCATCAGAAATTTACCTGAAACCATTTTAAAAATTTATTGAACTTGATTGAATTTTAAATACATATGTCAGTAATTATATATCCACGTATGTCAATTTGTATGCACCACTCTGTGGTGAAGAAATATTGCATTTGGGGAATTGTTTGTATCATAGAAAAATACTCAAAATAGATATGAACATATCTCTACTAATATTGTAAGAGGAAGTGTATAACTTTATTTCTTTCTTCATATCTGCATTATCATTTGTTCCGTTTTCATACCTAAACTGCTGAACCGATTCGAGATGGTTCTGGAAGGTATGATAGGCCATACGAAACCGACCACGCCCGCAATTTAGTCAAATTAGGTAAAAAATTCAATCAATTCGGTAATTATATTCCATGAATTTTCAATTTAGTATCAGACTTAGTCATGTCACTATTGACAATTTCACCTAAAAGTGGGCGTGGTTGGATCAATTTAACGCACTTCACCATATCTCAGGTAAGTGTTTCCCTAAGATGATAGAAATATAGTATAGAGTTGTCTGGTGATCATTTTTACTACCTACAAAAAATGGTCGTGGTGGTTGGATCCATTTGACGCCAACCGCCGAATCTCAGGAATGTGATGTCCTACGATGAGAAGTAATTATACAATTTTAGTTATATATATTAAGCGATTAACTGGAAGAATAATTGCTACAGTTGCGGGATACAAGGTAAATTTATCTACCAACTTACAACGGGCAGTAACGGAAAGTTGAGCATTCAAATTTTGGTGTTATAACCAACATAGTAAAATATAACGTAGTAGTAAACAGCAACGTATATAAAAATTTTAGGTATCAATATTTTTGTAATGAATTGAACTTTTTTTTAATGGTCTTTATAAGTTGATTGGTTCAAAATTCCAATGTAAATTAAATTCTACTGTGGAAATTTTGTTATTCTTAAACTGTTTTGTGTGATGGTTATTTACAGAGTGACTTTACTTTTAATTTCAATGGACTTGCACCACTATGCCCTTTAACAAAATCATGATTTCGTTTACAGTAAAAATGGAGGTTGTCATTTGAGTGGCTTAAGGTTATCCCACAAAGCTAATATTAATTTTCAAGATAAACGTACTCATGTAGATTGCATATATGCAATAACCTCAAATTTAATAAAAATGGACTTACACCCCTATGACTTTAACCGCCTCATATTTAATCAAATATAATTCCAAAAAAAAGTGGTCAATGCTGGAACATTTTCATTGCATTGAAAATTTAAAGTGCGCTTTAATATTTTTTATTAAGGATAATTCGACGAATATTCCATCTAACAACATGAACAAAGTTTACGAAATTTCTCTTTAGTATTGAATAACTACAAGTTTGTAAACCAATTAAATTTTTTTCAATTTATTTATTGCCTGTGTATCACACGAGAGTTGACAGCAAACACAGTTGCTCCGCCATTTTGATTTTTCGCCATTTGTGCAAATGACAAGGAGTTGCCATTCATCTGAAAGGTCAGACATTGCCATAATTGAGATGATTACCGATTGTAAATTGTTTTTAATAAAACAGGAGAGCCCTCAACCTGTAGGCTAGCAATCTATTTTTTTGAGGGATCTGTATAATTTCAGCTGTTGAAATTAGTAATTCTGGTGAAAGCGAGGATGCTATTTCGTAGCTGTGCCGAAGCTCATATACCCTACACCATTTCAGTCGCCAAAAATGTGCTATTTATAGCATATAGGTGCTATATGTCTCTATTATAAGTGGGCGTTGTTCTAACACACAGCCGAAGATATTTCTCTTACAAGTTTTTGTTTTTTATATTTTTTTGTTGCTATTTAAAGTGTGTATTTATTGAAAAAAAAAATTAATTGCTTTGGATTTTTTTGTTTAAACCGACTTAAAAAAATAACAAACAGACGTGTATAGGTATAGTGAACACCGCGATATAGTTAACACCCAAATTTGTACTCTAAATAGTGAATAAATGAATAGTGAATAAAATTTTGAAAGCAACTTCAAGCAGATAGCAGTAGGAAACAAAAAAAACTACTGATGGATGATGCTAGTATACTGGCACTGCGAAGTCTACGTGAAAAAGCGGTCTAAAAGTCAATTTCTGAACGCAAGAACAGCAAATGTCCACCTTGAAAGAGTGAACAACCCGGATATAGTGAACAGTCCTTGCAATAATAGTTCCCTATATCCAGACACGTCTGTAATATACAATATAATGTAATGTTAGGTAGTAAATAATATTTTTAAACCACACTGGATCGAGACTCGGAAAAGTCTGCCGAAGTGGCAACGATCGATTCGGCCTAACGGAAAGTGAAGAGATGAGGTGCGAACGATCGAGAGATGTCAGAGTCCAGAAACAGCACTGTGCTCTTCACACCTTTACTAAATGTGTTCAAACGTAATATTAAGTACTAGCTATGTAGCGTTATCTTTCTCACCTTTATAGAATAAAGGGAATTGTTCTAGGTTTCATTTATAAGCAAAAAAGGAATGTATATTCCATGTTACTTAATTACTTACTCTACGAAGAAAAAGAAGACATTCTGTTCATAGCTGTGCCACGAGTCAGAACAACCAGTGAGAATAAAAAAATATCTAAAATCTCGAAGTGCGAAGTGTTTTTTTTTTTGCGTGGAGAAAAAAAGGTGGTAAAATCACCTTCACAGGAGGACCTAATCAGACGGGCAGAGTTGGAGAGTTGAGCTGGACAAAAGGTAGAAAAAATAAGTGGAACCCGAATTGAACGTTAGTCTGTGTAAGTGATCTAGATTAAAGTCAATAAAAGAACAAAATTAATTTTCCAAAAACATTTTGACAAGGAAAAGATTTAGCCTGGCTGCGTCCAGGTAATACTCCGGCTGGGAAAATTTACTTCGTTTCAAAGTATTCAATACAAAAATTGTATATACTTTGTTGTAGATCAGGAACCACGTGGTGAATTAGTAGACTATATTTTTTACACTTTTTATCTAGTAGATAAATATTAAAGATAAATTCCTTTTAGCGAGAGAATAACACAATTGAGTTAAGCAACACCATATACACACTTCAAATCCACCATTTTCGCTATGTAATTTTTTTTCTTTATATATTTGAGATTAACAATACCATTACAAGATAAATAAATATTGTATCACAAAAAAATGTGCGTCAATAACGCAAACTAAAAAAAACTATTAAACTTAGCTTCTTCGGGGGTACAAAGCAAATAATTGCACTTTTCTACAAAAATGAAAAAATAAACGCTTAAGCATTTAAGCGTTGGAAGAAATTGTCAAAAGGTATCGTACAAAAAACGGAAAGCAAAACTTTGGCCATTCAATAAGAGCAAAAACCGCAAAACATCAATTACGAACGAATTAAAGTGCGATTTGTGAACCAAACTACGAACAATGATCACATGAAATCACGTGACGATGACTACATACATACATACCAAAAAAAAAAAGAAAAAACAACAACAAAAACAAGCAAACTCCAATATTAGAAGCGACTAAGGCAAAAATCAATGCGAGACGGCGAGAAACTAGAAAAACTGCAGAAAACAACACGAACAAGAACAACAGCAACAACAACAATAACAATGAAAAGCAATTACCAGGATAAACAACAAGAAACGCAACACAACATCTGATACAAAAGGTCGGATGGATGGACGGACTATAGCAAAAAAAAAATAGCAACAACAAAACAATTATAAAAATGACTACCACAGCACAAAACAACAGCAACAATAATAACAACAACAATAACAACATCAATAGCAACAACAACAAAAAAGCAATCATGGGGTTCGTTGTGGCGTTTAAACTGAAAAGGTTTTTGCCTTTGGCTTTTGTATATGCAAACCGGAAACAGATTGTGAGTTAGAATTTCCGGTTCTAAACCAACAAGACAAAAACAGCGCAAAAAAAACGAAGCACACCCAAAATGCAAAGACAGCAACAATAACAACAACACGAAAATGTGAGATCGAACACAAAATGACGAAGTATCCCTTATGGCGGAAATCGAAAATGGCAACGAGACTAATGTTTCGGGTTTTCGGCCATGCATTTGGGAAGCTAATCGAGTTAATAAAGGATATAAAGGCTACACCCCAGCAAATAAGTTAGCAGAACAATGGATTTGACAAAGGTGCTATTTGGCAATTATTTTGGCTTTAACATCCATTCTGATTCTAGTTAAAACTTAAAACACTTTACAACTGAAGGCATTTTTAATATTTTCTTGTATTGATTGAAGACTTCAGAGTCGCAAATAATATTTGATAGCCATAGATGACCAACAAGCAGCATTCCAAATTAAATTTAAATCTCTGACAACGCATTGAACAAAATATCAGCTTTTTATATACATTTTAAATTTTTCTTATCAAAGTTAAGTTGGAAGCGCCGATCCATTTGGGGGATTAAGATATTTTCATTGTCCTCTCGTTACAATTTTATCTTATCGAAAAAAGATTTCTTCTATAATTCGGGAAATACAGTGCTATGACCTACTCCGATGTACTCATAAAAAGCATTTCTTAACTATAGAGATACTTAATGGTGGACACAAATTTGCGACCAATTGGCGGCCTAAGTATTTCGAAGTATGAGCGTATTTCTGAATTTTTAATGATGTTTGATTGTCTAGGCTTTTTCGAACTAAAATAGTTAAACACAATTCGATTCCATTTCAAATTATTTCTGAAGCTCTATTTCTGCATTTACATATGAGAAGTGCAGCAACTATTTATGACAAAACTGCGTTATCCTTCACAAGGACTCAAAGAGTGTTAATTTAATTATATATATGCAATACGGAGCATTGAATTTCAAGTCTACGTTATATGATCAGTTTTTCAACTATAATGAAAATGTTTATATAGTACCAATTCGACATTTAAATCTTAAAATAACTTACTTTGGTTTTATAGAAACAGTGTCGATTTTATTTTATTCAACTCCACTGTTAATGGGTTAACATTAACTAAAATTCCATTTTTATTTAAACTTTTATTTTAACTAGTTTGTCTGAAAATCGCGCAACTGATGGCAAAAATATTTTCTGTCCATGTTTTATAGTTACTTCCGGTCCTTAGAAGTCTTCGCTAAAACAAACATTCTTTCTTCTTGTAAAACTTAAACCAACTGGATTAGCTGATGAGTCAATATTTGGTTTAGCTGTTGTATGTACATATGTATGTAGTTTTCATATTGCAACATAACCTTTTTGATATGCAAGAAGGCTTTTTGTTATTTTTTTGTCAACATGCTTTGATACTTCCGTACCCAACTCCTAAATGTTTCGATTTTTTATTTTTTTTTGATTTTTTTTATTCAAGTTTTATTTTTTTAAGTGTTGTTGGTTCAATTCAACCAATGCGCTTTACCAACTCAAGCTCAAATAAATTTCATCCACTCGCTCACGCGCCGAGAAACAATCTCGAGCGATGCCAATAACGATAACAATAATTGCTGTCCTGGGACAAATGTGTTTTTTAGCCATGTTTTTTTTTGTTGTTGTTTCGCTGGCGATGGGGCCAAACGGTTCTCTCTAATAAAATTGCGACTGTGAAGTTCGATTCGGTTTATTCCGGTGGCATTTTTTAGATTGGAATTTAAAGTTGAATACGAAATACACAACACAAATACAAGCGTTTTGGAATATTTGTTTGTCCGCTCGTCCGTGTATTGGTTGGTTTTTGTATGCACCACTCAATGAAGCGTACATATTAGGTAATAGTTAGTAATGTAGTGCAGAAAAAAATACCAAATATATACAGATATATTTATAAATAAATAGAGGATCTAACCATGTCCATCAGAGATCTGTAACGGGTAATAATTTTTCGAGTACAGCAGTTTCATTGGAAAAATAAAAATGTATTTGAAATAATATATATTTTTATACCATTCGCCACGTACCATTCTTCCGTTTGTAACGCCCAGATGGGGGCGTGGTAGATATGACCAAAACTACTAACCACTACCATACAAATCACCCCTTTCCATACCAAAAGAAATATTAATTGAAATAGTTCCTGTGCAGATATCTAGTTCAAATTCGATAATGAGCACTTCAGTAGTAACAAAAAACTTCTCACAAGAAATGAACGTTTATGGGATAAGAACCACGACCACCTCCCATCACCCCTTTGCATGCGGAAAAATATTATTAACTAGGAAGAGAATTATCTTCGGCTATGCTGCAGCTCATATACCATTAGCCATTTCAGTGACGCCAAAAATGTGCTATTTTTAGCATATAAGTGCTACATGTCTCTATTATAAGTGGGCGTGATTCTTATCTGATTACGTCCATTTTTTGTGAGCAGTTTTGTGTTACTACTAAAGTGAAAACTATCGAACTGGATATCTGCACTGGAACTACTTTTATCAATTTTTTTTTGTATGAAAAGGGGTGGTTTGTATGGGAGGGGGTAGATGTTTTGATCCGATCTTTTCATTTTCGAACTTAGCCTCGGCATGGTGAATAGGAGCTCGCATACCAAATTTCAGCTCGATAGCTCTTAAACTACGGTTGTTATCGCTGGGACAGACAGACGGACGGACATCGTTAAATTGACTCAGAATCCGACGCTGATCATTTATATATATACTTTGTCGGTACGTGGGCTTGCACGTGGCGAAGGGTAAAAAAATAGTTGCAGCGTAAATAACCAATTCAAATTTGGTATTTAACACTTTGGTAGGAACACAAAACTACTAACCAAAAGGGGCGTGATCCGATTAGAACAACGCCCACTTAAAATAGAGACATATAGCACTTATATGCTAAAAATAGCACATTTTAGGCGACGGAAACTGTTTAGTTTTTGTTAATTATATGTTCAAGAAATATATGAAATATTTATTTCGTTTTTTATAAATACAAATATGTAAACGTACACTAATGTCAATCACAGGGTGCTTGCACACACATATCTACATACATACATATGTGCGTACATATTTCACAAAGCTTTCCTCGATCTGATTCGCTTCACTCACAATCTATTAATTTGCAATATGTGCGAAATTTAAGTTTTCATGCACGTTTGGGTCGATTGTCTTCTTCGGTATAATCATTTGTGCATCAACCGAAACCAGGATTAATAGATAAAGATTTTGCGCATTGCGCAGGTCCGTTACTTTGCTATCAATATTTTTGTGACGTTTAAAACTTATTTTTTCAATTTCTCTCTCATAGAGTTGTTAACAAAAAATCGATCACATGTTGTTGTGAAGCTTTGTATTGAGTTGTAACGAAATTTTAGCAAAGCTGATCAAGCCAACTCGATCATACTCAATGCAGCTCTCTGACGCCGACGTTTTTTCATTAGTCTTCTACCTCCGAGCTGTCAAAATCAGCTGTCGTTCAAATTAGTGCAATGGAAAATTTGAGTATTCGCATTCGGGTTTTTTTGTCGTTAAACAAAAAATCGTAAAAAATCGTAAAGACTGTTCCGAAGCTCATATACCCTTCGCTATTTCAGTGACTACATAAATGTTCTTTTTGTAGCATATAAGTGCTACATGTCTCTATTATAAGTGGGCGTTGTTCTAATCAGATCACGCCCCTTTTTGGTTAGACGTTTTGTGTTCCTACCAAAGTGTTAAAAACCGAACATGAATTGGTTTTTTACATTGTAATTATTTTTAATAATTCTTTTGTCTGCATAGAAAGGGGTGGTTTGTATGCGAGGTGGGCGTGGTTCTCATCTGATCACGCCCATTTTTTGTGAACAGACAGACAGACGGACGGTCATCGCTAAATCGACTCGGAATTCGACGCTGATCATTTGTAAATTGTATATACTTTGTCATACCTACCACGCTCCCTTCTAGGCGTTACAAACGGAAGAACAAACTCAATAAACCATTCGGTACGTGCACTTGCACGTGGTGAAGGGTATACAAATAAATAAGATATTATCTGCAATATAAGAACTTAAAATCGTAGTAGATTTCAGTTAAAGCGTAGTGAAAATCCAAATTTTTCGAAAAGCGTAGTAAATTTACTACGATCGTAGCAAGGTCCGAATACTGCCTAGGCAACACTCAGAGCTTTTTGTCGTTGCTCTCGCCGCTCAATTTTAATATTGTTGTTTTTTTTATATAGAGTCTACTTAAATTTGTGTTTCATTTGAAACTGTAATTTCGATTTTTGGTTACGTTCTTTTAATAAAAGTTAAGAATAAAATATCTTTAAATAAACAATTCTTACACTTTTGTTTATTTAAACTTACATTAAGTGTATATACATTGCTGTTATTGTTGTAGAAACGATAATTAATATTTTTAAGTATAAATCAGAGCATGTGTATAAAAAATAATACATATCATTGCCGCTTGAGCATTTTGAGGATACGGCCTGAGTTGTGTATTTGTGCGATACACGTGCCGTTTCTCGTAAAAGTATGTTTGAATATCCAAATTATTATCCATATCGAATATCCATACGTACGACGCCCATATCCGACCGTAATAAAGTCATTGTCCCTGAAATCGGATTATGAGTTTGTTGTAGGTGGGAATTTCGAATAGTGGGAAATCTTTACAGTGAGTTTTTATGATACCACTTGGCAAGGGGAATAATAATATTCTATTTTAAAATGTTTTAGTAAGAAGATCACAAAGGGCTTTCAGCCTAAGTGAGTCTCTATAAAAGTGACAGCCACTGTTTGAGTTTTTATTGAATATCAGGTATCATTAAAAACCCATTGAAAAGATTTCCCACTGTTCGAAATTCCCACCTACTATAAACTCATAATCCGATTTCAGGGACAATGACTTTATTACGGTCGGATATTCAATATGGAAAATATTGAGTTTGTTCTTCAATTTGTAACGCCCAGAGGGAGCGTGGTAGGTATGGCAAAGTCCGTACGTTCGTCCGTCTGTCTGTCCCAGCGATTACAGCTGTAGCTTATGAGCTATCAAGCTGAAATCAGGTATGTGCGCTCCTATTCGCGGAAGCTAAGTTCAAATTCAGTATTGAGCACTTTAGTGGTAACACAAAACTACTCGCAAGAAATGGGCGTAATCGAATTAGATCCACGCCCACTTCCCACACAAACTACCCTTTTTTGTGGAAAAAATATTATTAAAAATAGTTACAGTGTGAATAATTAGTTCGGAGTTTAACCAAAATGGGCGTGGATTTCTAAGAACAACGACTACTTATAATAGAGTCACTTATAAGCTAAAAGAAGCACATTTTGTGGAGTCACTGAAATGGGGAAGTGTATATGAGCTGCATAGCCGAAGATAATTCTCAAACTAGTTTATATTGATTATAGACATAGCATATCGACCTACAAGGAAATGTTTTCCTAGATGGGTATATCGTTTTTAGCCAATGCGGGGCATGTACAATGAAGAGGAACGATAGTTTCTTGCTCCTCGTCATCTATGCAGTTTCTGCAGTATTTATTTAAAATATTCCTAATCTTCTTGCTTGAGTACCAATGACGCTGTGTCCTATAAGGATGTCATATGACGTCATACTATGAACGGTCTAAACTACTTTAGAGACAAAATTTTATTCATGTATTAACCTACAGAAATTTGCAGCAAATTCCACATTTTTTAAATATCTTTCATTACTCTTCACTTGGCTAGTGAGATTTCATAACTTTTTAACGACAACAACACGACGAGCCGACGATCGCCTTATTACAGCTTTAAGTGAAAATAAGTTTCATCTTATTTAGCACAGCAGGAAACTATAATAAAAAAAATATCCAAGTATTATTTTTTGTTTGTTTGTTTGTTAGTTTGTTTTTTTTCTCAAGTTTTCTGCCGCTTCTTTTATAACTTTGTCAGCTTTTCTTGACGCATTCATGCATGACAAACACTTTAATTTCAACGCCTCGCCTACCACCTACAGCTACATACACATCGTAGATTCCCGCATTACCAGCTGGTGGCAGTAATCCTTTGAGATTTTCCAATTAAAAACATTCCTTCTGTTTGCGAGTGTGCGTGCATTCGCTTTCGGATTTTGAATTTTACGTGCAGAGTGTCTAAATTAACATGAACCAGCCAAGCCAAGCCAAGCCAACCAGTCAGCCAGTCAGCCAGCGCCAAAGAAAAACTTTATAATTATATTAAGAAAATTTGTGCCTCTTCTTCTTCTTCTGCATCTTTCGGCTTAGCCATGTCGTGAACTGCATCTTTTCGAATTTGCATGAAGAAGTCGGGGGGGAGCCAGGTCAGATGATTTTTATCGACCGCTTGGATGCATTCACTGGGCGAATTTTGCTTGCATCACATTTAAATGCACTATCACGAATTCGAAGCGTCCTGACGCAGTTATTTCCAACTTATTTGTAGGTATGTATGTACATACAAAATAAAAAATTTGTTAAGACATTTTTATGAATTATTTAAAAATTATTTACATTGAACAAATAAAAAATTTCCTTGTTTATAAAACTGTTTTTCACTAGAAGAAATTTTTGGGTAGAATTTTACATTTACCGAATTTTGACTCATCTCAATTTTTTTTTTCAAGTTTTCCAGATTTTTGTTAAACAGAACCGATATTTTTTGTGCACCTATATTTAGATAGCCGGACTTATGACCGATTCCACAAGTATTCTTAAATTAATATATATATATATATATATATATATATATATATATATATATATATATATATATATATATATATATATATATATATATATATATATATATATATATATATATATATATATATATATATATATATATATATATATATATATATATATATATATATATATATATATATATATATATATATATTCCATTTGTAACGTCCAAAAGAAGGGCGTGGTAGGTATGACAAAGTATATTCAATATACAAATGATCAGCTTGGGATTCTGAGTCGATTTAGCAATGTCCGTTTGTCTATCTGTCTCAGCGATTACAACCGTAGAGCTATCAAGCTAAAATTTGGTATGTGAGCGGAGGCTAAGTTCTAAAATGGGCAAGAACGGACCAAAACTCCCATCAAAACCAACCCTTTCCATGTGAAAAAAATTAACTAAAATAATTTCTGTCCAAATATCCAAAATGAGCGTGATCGAATAAGAACCACGCCCACCTTCCACACAAACCATGCCTTTAATGTAAATAACCAGATAAAATTCGGTATTTAATACTTTGATAGAGACTTGTAGCACAATGTGCTAAAAGAAGCACATTTTTTGTTGTCACTGGAATAGCGGAGGGTATATGAACTTCGGCATAGACGATTTATCTTCGACTCTCTTACTATTTTTTTTTCTATGGTTTTCTGTTTTCACAATATACTCGTATAAATATTGGCTTCAGGTAATTTTTTCATAGAATTTAATCACATCAGCTTTTGGCTTAAATGATTAAAATCTCAAAAACTGATTAAGTTATAAAAATACAAATTGCAAATTTGGATAAAGCAAAGCTAAAATTTATATAAATAGAGAATTAAAATAAATTAAAAAACTATTCTATATTATTAGTAAAAGAATAAAGGAAATGTGCATTCACCTATTCCATACCTAGAAAACTAACGACGTCAGACGGCAGTAACTATCTTGAAATTACTTTCTAATACCTTACCTCTATAAACAGTACAAATGCAGGTAGTAACTGTGTGTTCTCGTAAAACTTGGAAGTTATAAAACTGACCTCACGAAAATCAATTATAACCGACCCAAAAAATGTTTGACCCGAATGAAAAATTCAGCTTTTCACTAAAGTTTGGAAAAATCCAAAAACTTGAGAGAAAATTTATACAATATAATTGCCCCGGGCGGCACTTTGGAAGGTCGGCATGTCGGAGGGCGACACTTTGTAAAGTGAATACCTTGTTTTTTTTTTGCTTCTCAAAATATGTTTTCCATAAAAGGAAGATGAGAAGAAAATTTTTGAACTTGTGGACCTTTTCTTTTTGCTTCTGCTTTTCTCATGGAAAGCAAGTGAGATATTTTTATATATTTATTTTGTAAATTGTGAACCTTTATTTTTTTTTGCTTCTTCGTTTGCTTTCATGGAAAACAAAATACAAAATTTTCAATAAATTATGTTTCATATAAATATTTTGTAAAAGGGCGACATTATATCCACTCTTGCCCCGGGCGCCTTAGTTCCTAGGTACGGGCCTGCATGCGTTGCAATGCCATTTAAAAAAGAAAATGTTAGCTGAACTTTCCGGTTCTCTCCGTTAGTTAGCGGTACTTTCCGTTATAGCAATTCTGAGTTACGGCGTTGAAATTATCGCCCGTAACCATAAAAAACTCAGAAACAAAATTTAAATTTTTGTTGGCGCACTATTATCGTAAATTTTTACAAAATTAAACAAATTGTGGGGTAATAAGTGGGAGTGACAGATTTTGTATATCCTGGTTTTTTTCCTGTTGCAACCCTATACATGTTTTCTATATAGCGCATTAGTAGGCGTAACATTTTTTTTTAAGTGGGCGTTAAATTGATCAAACCACGCCCATTTTTGATGAAATTGTCGACAGTACCTGCACAAACTCAGATACCAAATTTCAGATTTTTAGGAGCAATATTAGCGAAATAATCGAATATTTATACCCTTCGCCACGTGCAAGTCCACGTACCGAATGGTATATTGAGTTTGTTCTTCCGTTAGTAACGTCCAGAAGGGGGCGTGGTAGGTATGACAAAGTATATACAATATACAAATGATCAGCGTCGGAATCTGAGTCGATTTAATGTTGTCCGTCCGTCTGTCTTTCCGTTCGTCTGTCTGTCCCAGCGATAACAGCCGTAGTTTAAGAGATATCAAGCTGAAATTTGGTATGCGAGCTCCTATTCTCCATGCCGAGGCTAAATTCTAAAATATATAAGATAGGATAAAAACTATTTACTACTCCTTACTGACAAAAAATAGGCGCGATACGATAAGAACAACGCCCACTTATGATAGATATAATATAAATGTCACTAAAATATCGGAAGGTACATGAGCTTATGAGATAATTTTTTTTAAAGAAAGAAAGAAAGAAGAATTCATTTTTATATATGTATGTATATACAAGGTGGCGCAAAATAAGTCATCCGGCCTTCAGAATGACGGTTGTGGCTCGTGCAGTGTGTGCTGTTGCTCCGTCCTGTTGGAACCACATGTCCACCAGTCCTAAAAACTCGGTCAACATTGCCCTATAGCGCGCACCGTCCACTGTTGTCGTTTGACCCGCGGCGTTCGGCCCGATGACTCCTCCAGCGTGAACAGCGCACCACGCAGTCACTTTGAGCGGGTGTAATGGTTTCTCGTGCATCACTCGCGGATTTTCGGTTCCCCAGAAGCGATAATTTTGCTTGTTCACGTACCCGCTGAGGTGAAAATGAGCCTCATCGCTCATTATGATTTTTGCCAAAACACCACAGACGAATTGTTACGCAAAAAAATAGACACAATTATTCCGCGTTCTTGGGGAGTGTATCGCTCCATGGCTTATTCACTTGTATTCTGTATCTGTCTAGTCCACAAATGTCAAAACAGATTTGACATTGGCGGCCATTTGCAAAAATGAGAGCATCTTCCAATAGGGTGATTTCTGTTGCGCCACCCTGTAGATAAGGACTTTTAAACCTCACCCAGACAGAAAGCTAAAAACCACGTACCTGGAAAACTTTGGTGTTTGCACATACCGTACATAAGTATATAAGAATATTGTGTTTGATCTTCTTCCGTTAGTAACGTTTCGGCTGAACATTAGTGAGGTTGTCAGCAAGGAGGATAGAAGTTGTAAGAAGATAAATTTAAAACAAACTGCTATCAAAGTAACAACAATTTCATTGGTGGAGTTCACCTCGTCATTTTTGTTGTTGTTTTAACGAGAGATGGAAATAGTTTGGGAAATAATTATACAGCTGTTCAATTCTGAAGATTCTTTGTATATTGCTTTGATTTGAGTTAATATACTGTTTAAAGAATACATTTCAATGCACATATATACATATCTAGAATCTTCTGGTACTAATAATATACATCTCAAGGCAGAAATGTATATATATATATATACATTTCTAGTATCTTCTGGTACATATAAAGTACAATTTGAAACAGAAATTGATATATATATATATACATATCTGGAATCTTCTTCAAATTTCATCAAAAACTGTCCTCAGCTGTTGGAAATCTCTTAATGAAATTGGGGAGCAGCTACAAATCAAACTATGCTGGGTTCCCGGACATAGGGACATTCCAGGGAACTGTAAAGCTAGAGAGGGTACAACAAAAGAAATTCTACCGATCAACAAGGAATATGGCATTCCTCTATCAACATGTAAACTCCTCCTCAGGGAAATCTCTATCAGGGAAACTAACTCCAGATGAATGGGGAGTGGTACATACATGCAACAATTCGCGTACGTTATGGCCAAAACTGAATCAATCGAAATTATTTTTAATAAATTATTAGAAATTATTAAAGATTTCTTGTTTTTAAAAAAATAAAATTAATTTCGAAAATTTATATTTATTTGGTTAGATGTATTAATTAAATAATTTTTAAATATTTTAGGCGATAAGCTTTAAAATAAATTGTTAAAAATAGATAATAATATTGTATTAAAAAATTGTATGCTTAGAATTTGCAATCATTGAAAATTTTATTATGATTTATTTTATGTTTATTATTATTTATTAATGCTAGAATTTTAACAATTTTTTTAAACAATAACAATAAGTAATTCAGCTTAAGGTCGTTGAAACAAAAAAAGTTTTTGTTAATTTCAAGACAACAACAAGAGAAAAATACAATAGCAAAAGAAAAGTTCGCGATTTTTCGTTTGTGAAACATTTCGTTTAGTTGTTTAAAATTCATTTTCCCTGCTTGGAGCTTTGCATCTTATGGAATCGTACATCTCGGGTCGCTGATGAGGAAGAATAACGTCTTCCGAAACAGCTGTCCGACCGGCTATTTCTGTATTGTTGTTGCCTAGAAATTAACAAAAACATTTTTGGTTCAAAGGACCTTGAGCTCGAATAACAATTGTTATTATTTAACTGTCCAGATAGGAAATATTTATATATGCCAATGGCAACGTGTAAGCTGTTGATTAAAAAACATACGATAGATATCGCCAATACTCGCTGGCGACAGTGCACAACCTGCGTAACTAGTAGACAAACGTGGCCAGAGTTGAATACAGGTCGCACAAATCGTCTACTGAAGTTCAGCGGGAAAGACGTTAGAATTTTAGTTGGGATCCTCACGGGGCATTGTATCCTAAGTATACATGCCAGTAGAATAGGGGCTCCTTTTTACGACTATTGTAGGAGTTGTCAAGATGTAGACGAGGAAGAAAATGTTCCACACCTTCTATGCGGGTGCATGGCTCTGTGTAGTAAGAGGTTACAACTTCTTGGTTCCGGCTTTCTCGACAACTTAACTGAAGTAGCAGATATTAAACTGTCGAAAGTAGTTAGTTTTATTAAGGCCACAGGATGGTTTAAAGAGAATCCAGAGGAGGAGTAAGGTGCAGTTTAGTTCCGGTGGTATCACAATGGGCCTTCAACAGGCCTATGTGTGTCTTTTTGACAACCACTCTACCTACCTACCTAACTTTGAAATTTGTTTAAACTTAACTCGGCCTTTAAGAAGCGCAAAAAAGTGTTCCTCAAATAAATTTCAAGAAATAAAAATTCAAATAATTTATTTATTTTTTTTTAAATCTATAAGAATTGTTTTTATTTTTTTTGCTAAACATAATTTTTAATTAATTCCTCACTAATATTCAATCGGTGAATCAGTTCGTGGTGCAGCGTCACATAACAATATTCATTGCCGATGCTGACCAATAGTCGTAGACTCCATTTTGAGGCGATTTTAGAGACCTTCAACTGTAGCAATTGTATCGCTGCTTTATGATGGCGTTTCTTAGCGAACACTCCACATCTTTTCGTCCTCGATGGCATATTTTGCCAATGAAATACTCTGCTAAAGTCAAACGTTTTCGGTCGAGCTGTAAACTCCGTCATGTAGTTTTGCGGATTACCAATTCGGCCGGGCATTTTTTTGCCCGACCTCAGAACGGTGCAGTGCTGCAGCACAATCAAAATTCGTTCTTCGCCTTCCGAGGTGTATACCAACGACTTGTACTTGTTCAGTCGCAGTAGAGTGTTCTTATTCAGTTTGTAATGATATTCACTCAGCTGCGACAAGTTCGGACCAAGCAGGCAGTAGTGATAAAAATCGCCGTCGGATACCCAAATCCGTAAAACTCTTCTGCCATAGTATTCGATAATTTCGCTGGAAAGTATTTGTACAATCAAGCCGCTCTCCTTCTTTAATTTTCCAAACAATCGTCGTACAGCATTGCTCGATATGTCGAGTTCGGATTTTTTTTTAAAGGGATCATAAGCGCTATGTTCTTTTGAGGCAGCAGATATGTGACATTGATAGCATAATGGGTTGCCTATTCTTGTGCCAACCCTTGAGCCCAATTCAAGCAATTTCAACTTGTTCAAGACTATGAGTGGTTTCTTACCGGCTCGCCATTTAAAATAGTACGAATCCACTCTTAATACTGCGTAGATTTTCATCCACTTGTAGATCGCCTCCACTTCTTTAGAGGTGGAGAAATAATAGAAGATCTGAAAAAAGTAGCCGTCAGATAGCACCATCTTTATAAATAACTTGCTGGAGCTAATTATTTTAGATGCGGCGAGTACTTGCAGCACAGCTCTCGTGAGAACTTCTTCGCTATGCATACGATGGATTGCGTTATCTGTGAGAGTGGGAAAGTCTGTATTTTCTTTCATATTCTTTATAAGTTACTTGGCCAGGAGACAAAAACGAAATTTTGATTTTAAACTTTGTTTTACATGATCTCTTCAAAACTTACTGCGGCACTGACTTGTATCCCGGATTTCCGCTTATTTATATAGCGGCCACTACGGAGAGTGTTAGCTACCTATACTAGGTAAGACAAATTATTCTAGGAATAAAAACAAAAAAGAGCAAAAATACAATGAAATATTAATCTATATTTCCTGTCCTCAGACCTGTCAAGTTGGGATACTGAGAGAGAATGTTATTTCTACCTGGCACACTTTATTTAATACACCATGGATTCAGGTACCTCCCAGCTTCTCGAGACTTTCTTATTCCTACCTATTTATGATAAAAAATATAATTTGGACCTGGGTCTGTGGAATCACCATCCTAAATTCTAAGAATTAAGATCCACCTTTTACAAGTTGTGCCGATTTGTGAGAGTCGACCTAATATGTTTTGTAAACCAAAGACCAAATAATCAAATCATTATCTGATTAAAATGAAATTATAACGCAATTCTTTTTTCTTATATTTATTTATTTTATTTAATTTATTTTACATTAGTCCTTTAAGATCTTCTAATTTCAAATGATATTTTTATTTTTTCAATGAAGAAAATGTAAAACTTAATTTAAAAACCAATTTTCTTAGTTACTTTTTGTATACTAGATCCGTGAGTTTTCCAAGTATGGAATTTATCGAAGTAAATTCGAAACTGTTTTGTTTTTGTATTGTATTGTATTATTTTAAAATTTCTTAATAATAAGTACATGAGATTTTCCAATAAAGAATCAATATTAAACATTATAGCAAATTGCCTTATCACTTACAACTATGCGCTGAATCAGATCGTGGGGCACTGTTACATAACAGCGTTCATTTCCGGATTTCACCAACAATCGCAGACTCCATTTTGAGTCGATTTTTGAGGCCGTTAACTCCAGCAATTTAAGTGGTGCCGAACCATAACTTTTTGTTGCAAAGTCTCCACATGACTCCGGTTCAGGTTGCACGGCTGACCATTTGAATTTCCTTTTGTAGTCAAAGGATGTCGGTCTGGCTGTAAAATCTGTCATGTAATATCGAGGATTACCAATTCTTCCCGATATCTCTGTACCGGATTGAAGTACGGTACAATCCTGCAACACGATCAAAATTCTCTCTTCTCCTTGCGAAGAGTATACCAATGGCTGGTACTTGTTCACCCGCAATATGGCGTTCTCATTCAATTGCTCATGATATTTATTGAGTTGCGGCGATTTCGGTCCAAGCAGGCAGTAATGATAATAATCTCCATCGGAGACCCAAATCCGTAAAATTTTTCTTCCGAAATATTCGATAATTTCGGAGGAAAGTACTTGCAAAACCTGATGATCGACTTTACCCAATCCTGCGAACATTCGTTGTATAGCACTGCTGGATATGTCTGGTTTAGCAACAGTTTCCTCAGGATAGAAAAAGTTATGTGCGCCTGCAACATTCGATGTATGACATTCATAGCACACAGGATTGTATCCGCTTCTTCCAATTGTTTCGCCACATTGAAGTATCTTCATTGGGCCTAATATTACGAGTGGTTTCTTTCCGTCACGGTGTTTAATGGAGAACGAATCCACTTGCAAAATTGTGAATTTTGTCAAATATTTGAGGTGCCAGTATATTCTCTCAGGCGCTGGCATATCATAAAAGACGTCGAAGTAGTTGCCGTCAGAGAGCACCAGCTCTAAGCATACTTTATCGCACTTAACTTCCAGTTCCACGGAAAGTATTTGTAGTACAGCTGCGCCGAGATTTTTTTCTCTAAATATACGATGAATTCCATTATCGGTTAATGCGGGTGCGTCACTTATTTTCTCCATTATTTATAAATATTTTGGTTTAAAGAAATTTTGATGTCTAACTTATGCTTGCACAGTTTGAAGTGAAATGTCGGCTTGTGGAACTTGGAACCCTCTTTTATACTAATTGAGCAGGTACAAAGAAATGCTGTATTTTGTTTTATTTAAATTAATTCGGATGAACGATTTATCCGCGAAACAAAGATAGAACTAAACATTAACTGAGGGATTTAGAGGCAAAGAATGAAGACAGACTGATTTATGTTAGTCTGTTAGTTTGTTTATTACATAAATACTTGGTTTTAATACCTGTCATTGTTTTGAATATTAATTAATCTAAGATAATTAGTTTAGTTAGCGGAACTTCCCGGTTCCTGAGTTACGGCAATGGGTGTTAAATTGATCCAACCACGCCCGTTTTTGGTAAAGTTGTCGATAGAGCCTTTATAAACTGAGAAACTGAATTTTTGAGAGCAATATAAGTGTAATAATTAAATACTTTTACAGAATTTCATGAATTATGGGCGTAAAATTTTACTCCAGCATTGTTCAATAATCTGCCGAGTGAGCTCGGCCTATCTGAAATTGTATCTAGATTGCGGAATCTGCTACTGTCGTATTTCGCGTTCCGTGCATTTTGTCCAATAAAATAATTGAAAAACAGATTTTCTGGTTCAACGAGTGGAGGAAACGTCTATGGCCAGTAGCGGAAACGAATTGGGACACAACCGAGCTGCATGGAGGTTACCTGGAGAATTCGAAAAACAATTGTTTTAAGTAATTTGAATACTCAAAACTATCATAACGATCTTCAGTTGGCAGCGAACGGCACAAACAGCACATATGGATGCCTTAACTCACGCTCACGGAACATTATACACTCAAAGTCATGAACTCTTGTGCGACAAACGTTGAGACCTAGTGACCCTGATCTGGCTTTAAAGATCCATAAGACCTTCCTTCTACTAAGTGATGAACTCAGTGGCAGGCAGGTCTCATGGATCTTTAAAGCCAGATCAGGATTACTAGGTCTCAACGTTTGCCGCACAAGAACTGCAGAAAATTTATATTTGTACTCCCTGTAACATAGGGAGCCCCAGATGATGTATACCATTAACTTGGCTTAAGACTTACAGAGCTAAATACTGCAACAACTGACATTTAACAAAACAAAACGAATGCGTTCATATTCTGAATGGTGGCCAAGGATTATACAAATACTGCATCGACGCCTATGCGGGCCGGAATTTTCTCGTCTCTGAATTGGACGTTAAAAAAAAAAGATAAATAAATATGTATATACAACTATTGAAGCATTAACTTAATATAATACTAAAATTTACAAATCAAAACGCTTTTAATATCGAGTTGCCATTTCAGCCGACTGTTATGACCATGGCTTATGATTTCTTTTCTTTAAAATTTTTAAATTTAATTAACTATAACTACACGTAATTTTTTTTTTTTGTTAAAGGCCCAGGCCTGAATTATACCTCCCATCATAGCTAATTAATAAATTAACCAGGAAGTCATCTATCCCGATATAATTAAATATCATGAGATTAGGCTCTAAGGGAGCTAGTCCAAAGTACTAGCCCTTGGGAGGTGTCTGAAACAAAAGCTTAAAACTAGAAATAAACATTACTTAAAACTATTCCTTTATGATAATTCTGTTCCATCATGTGTGGTCGGAGATAAAATTTATCAACCAGACCACCATATTCTCAATATGGCAGAGGGATTAGTATCAACCGTCCATTGCACAATGAAAGGACCAGCACCGACATCAACGACCATCACACAATTAAGCGTGGTGTGTGAGTTTTGAAGGTCAAATAATGATTTTAATGACTTTTTAACTTTTATAGTGGAATCAGTCCAATCTAAGATGGAAAAGTAAAAATTGAATTCATTGTTTTGCAAAGGGTTAATTTTAAGGCAATAAAGTTTCGAGATGGACGATTAACAACATTAAAACATATTGTACCAAGAAGGTATTCGGAATTTAAATTACCTTTTATAATTTTTAACAAAAACTTGACATTTAGCATTATTCTTCTACTTTTTAATGTATGTAGGTAAATCTAATAACTTTAAACGCTGTTCGTAAGATGGAAGATTAACGTAAGGGTTCCAACGTAAATTTCTTAAAGCAAACAACAAAAACTGTTTTTGAATAGATTCAATTTTGTCAGAATAAGCAAATGTACTGCGGATTCCAAACTGTTGAAGCATACTCTAGAATAAGTCGAACCAGTGATATGTACCATAAGGATCAATTAAATTCTTAAGACCATCTCTTTACAAAATCAAGAACACATTTTGCCTTCTTAATACATAACTTTGTATGCAAATGAAAACGAAGTTTTTTTATCCATTGTGACTCCCAAATCTATAAATGATTCAACTTTTTCTCAATATGAAACTTAATGTTATGGGTTGATTACAAAAATATGTAATCAAAAATTTAGTGAAACATAACAAAATTTTAAATCATTAAAGTTAAAGAATATTTGTTTAACTTTAATTAAAAAATTTACCCGAGTATTCCCCTTTTAAGTTCACATTTGGAATCGAACAATTTTAAGATGACAGCCTGAGTTAAAACTTAAAAATTTTTACTTTTCAATACCTGCATAATAGATTTTACTTGATAATTAAAAAAAAAAGTTGTTTACTTATGTACCTGCGGTCACTTAATCGGTTTTAATAATTGACCTGTGGTACTTAAATGGGATTTTTATAAGCATAACGAGCACTCCAGGTAGAGTCATCTAACGATGTTCGTCTCTTTGTCCGTCTACCTGCGCCAGCGATTGCAGCTGTAGTTTAAAAGATATCGAGCTGATATTCTCGGACAACTTCAACGCCCTGCCATGTGGATAAAAAACAATTAATTAGTTTAGTTCCAGTGCAGAATATATAAAAAAAGTCCTAGTTTTGACTAAACTTCATTTACGACAAACGGGAATTAGTAGCTTCGCTTTAAATAAAGTAAATAAATTCCGACTTTTGTTTGTTGTCAATTAACAATTTTAATAAAGTCCAAAATGGCGGTGACTCACTCCAAGCCTTTCGCGAATTGAACTTGAAACCGAAGGAAAATGCAAATAACGTAGCGAAAAGGTTCTCGTTTGGTGAGTGTCCGGAAAGAGCCACGACGACGACGAGGAGTCGTGAAATTTTCACAATTGTCAAATAAACAATCGCGAAACTGTTGTTGTTGTTATTATTGTTGTTGTTGTCGCAAGTGATGAATTAATTAAAAACGCCTCATTTGAGTTGGCGGCTGCGTCTGCCAAACGAACGGAGAAATGCGAAAAGTTGTGCTTAAGAGTTGCGTCAACAATTTTAATGAGTGCTGCCGCTGCTGCTGCTGCCGCGTGGACTGAGCGGACGTGACTTCTGCAGCGCCAAAAAGTTAACGTTTTTTTTTCTCTCTCGAAATTTTCGAAAATTCTTCTATTTAAGCGGTATTAAAATTTAATCCAGATTGTTTGTATTTTTTTCTCTTTTTTGGCAGCATAATTTTTAGCATGTCAAATATTTGTCAAGATATTTATTTGCATATTTATATGTAGGCGTCTTGCAGTTATTTTTTTGTTTTGTTTTCTCAAAAAGTTTGTTTCTGGTTTAATTTGTTGGAATAGTCGCAAAATATTTTGATTGAAAAGTTAATTAAATTCAAAGTTGCGTGCTTCAGAATACAAAAAATAAGTAAAAGAAGAAGATGAAAAAACAAATACAAAATAAATCACATGCTAAAATTTTACAATTTAGTTTTAGCAAATGACCCACAAGGGGACAATAATTTTTACGTACCAACAAAATTTCATTTATTATATGTAAGTATGTATTTCTAAATAAAAAAAACTGGCAAGCGTCCATTGGTAAGTGAATGGTTTTCGTGGTGTGGCCATTATTGTTTTGGAGCCATGTAGGTGGAAAGGTACGATGGTAGTCCAGTCGGTCCATTAAGTTGATTCAGTAAATTCTATCGGTTAAGTCAGTGCAGTCAATCTAAATAGTCCAATTAGTACGGCCACTTCAGTCTGTTTAGTCTGTCCAGTTTCACATAATATTTTTGAAATGATTTCCATTTACATCCTATAGAACAAATTCTATCTTTAAAATATCAGCGATTTATAAGTAAAAGTGATCATACACAAAGAGAAGGATCGTTATATAAATTCAAGAATGAACCGACTTAATGTTGGATTCTTTTCTTCGGATTCAAACTAAGATTACGTGGCATTGATTTTAAAATGAAATATCTTAAATAATCGTAAAATTTAATTTGAAAATCTTGATTCAAGAATTAAGTTCATCAAATGAGAATTTTCAATCTAATTTCAATATCGAGGAGACTTTAAAAAAGAATGATAAATATCAAAACAAAATTTATATTCTTAAAATTTATTTGTATATAGAACGAGTTTAGAAAGAAAAAAATTTGCGATAGATTTAAGAATTTTAGAGTGTTAAGACTGTTGCTTGAATTTAGAGTGTTTTTTCTATCAGTGTATGCCCGCTCAGATGAAACTCAAAATCATTGAACTCAATTGGCTACTCTCAAGGAAGTCAGAGCTCAACCTCACCTATAGAGTCCAACTATACAAATGTATAATAAAACCCAAATGAACATATGGGATCGAGCACTGGAGTACAGCCTCTCACTCAAATATAGAAAGACTCCAAAGATTTCAATCAAAATTATTGCGTCAAATTGCCAGAGCCCCTTGGTATATAAGAAACGCTCACATCCACAGGGACCTAGAAATGCCGACAGTGAATGCTTAAATCGTAAAATTCACTCATAAACATAAGCATAAACTAATGTTTCACCAAAACATCCTAGCTAGGAACTTGCGGAGACCTCTGAACCGCTCACGTCTTAAACGATTCTAATATTTTTTTCTATATACAATATTTATTAGAATTTCAAAAGATTTCTCCCATCGTCATTCATTCGGCATAAGGTAATGTAAAATATATAAATGCGTATAGAAGGCTCATCCTCAGCTACTCTATAAGCGAAAAGTTCAATTTTTTGTTACCTTTTCTATTCGACACGATATCATCCGTGTGTACATTTGAGTATATGTCGGGATTTAAAGTTTAAAGCAGAATCCTTGTGGTATATTAAATATATTTGTTTGCAATCTATAAATACCCGGAAATTGACTTACCAAACTTAAACTGTTAATGGCCAAAGAGAAAATGTCAATTTTTCCATTGCTCTGAGTTTGAATTTTAACCTGAGTTCTAAACTCACCGATAATGATCAGTAGCCTTAATGCACTCAACCACTTGTTCAATAGCTCAACAAATGCTCCATAGTCCAATACTTATCGGAAATTCACTGAGCCAGATCCAAGGCATAACCAACCCAGTCCGAAGTTATTAACTAAAAGTAACCATAAAATTGTAATTTTATTTATACCAAATAACCGAATAATTTATAACATCTATTTAGAATTCAATACGTGTCCGTTATAGTTCGTTGTTGCTCCCATTACACATGTACATATGTATTTGTATACATACTCGTAAGTACCAATGCTGGCGAAAAAAAAACAAACAAACAAACAGAAAAAATCCTTTTTGCCAGTGTTCCAGTTTGATGTGGTTGAATTTCATTTCAGTACTATTTGCTTTTGCCAGCGATTCTTGTTCCATTTTTTTTTCGCCAAAAAAAAAGACGTAGTGATAATTTAGTTTGGCATGCACTTTGTCGCGACAGTTGTACGCTTTGAGATTGCATCACTGCGAGCGTTTATTTACTTCTTTCAAATTCAAAAGATTGAAAGTTTGATGTTATTTTTTTTTTTTTTTGCTATTACACTTTTCAGTTGCTCTAATTTCGTTTCTTTGATTTGCGCTATTTATTTGCGATTTAGACTCTGGTGCTGCCTGCCCTTTGCTTGTAGTCGCTTACAATTTAAGCGAATGCGAGTACCTTGCAGCTATTCGAAATGGGCTGTGTTGCAGTGCAGCTAAATCGAATGAAATCGCTTTCAGTGACGGTGCCAAATTGAAATAACAACTTTTGAATATTTGATCGATCTTTTACTATTTGTTCGGATGTATGTATGTAGGAACTTTATTAAAGGTTGTCTAGATATAAGATAGACAAGTCTGGTTTACCTTATTAAAATTGTTTATTGGTGTAGATTTTTATAAATAACCGATTTTATATTTTATAACATTTCTAATAAGTCGACATTAAATTTCTTAAAATTTCTTAAAAAGTTTCCAAACATAAAAAAATCAAATTATGACTACATTTTATTATCAAAAATCATATATCGAAAATTCAAAAATAAACTTGAATCTTATCTATAATAAAAATTCAGTTCAAATCTCCAGCTCTCTAATAAATACACCGCATAACTTTTAATACTTGATTATTGCACTACACAATCGATTCCTTTAAACTGTCATTAATTGTAAAAGCATTTCCGCAAAAGCAGTTTTCCCCTCAACATGTCAAAAGGCTTCTTCGCTTCCGCTTCGCATACATACAAATGTGCGAAAGCAATGCAGCAAAAGAAAAGAACCCGCTTAAAATTCAATTATAGGTCAGCAAATTGTGTTGGCCTGTTAAGCGGAGAGGACGAAGGAACTTTTGAGGAATAGAAGAATTTGCGACTGCTTCATTTTCGATATTTGATTTTGAACGAAATCCCAGTTAAGCTGATCTGTCAGTGAAAAGACACATAAGGACATAATGATGGCAGGCCGATAACTTGATTAATTTGTCAAGTGACTAAAATTCTGTGAAATAACGATTGGACAAGAAAGATTCGGAGCAATGTCGTCAATGTGTCGTGTTACGTTTTGCCGTTATGTTTGTACGTACGTATGTATGAGCGATAGTATGTAATGGAAGGGGTGAAAAACAATGAAAGCGGTTTTGATATTATTTTTATTATTTTCAATGATACTACTTAAATGTTAAATACCGAATTCGAACTGATTATCTTAACTGGAACTATTTAAATTTTAATATATTGTTATTTTTATTACCTATATAAAATGGGCGAGTTTGTATGGGAGGGTGGAGTAGTTTTGGTTTGATCTTCCTCATCTTAAAACTTGGAGTATAGGACCTAACATACCAAATTTCAACTCAATATCTTTTAAATTACGGCTGTAGTTGCTGGCACAAACAGAAAGACGAACATTGTTAAATCGACTCAGAATTTGACGCAGATCATTTATATATACTGCGATATCCACCACGCCGCCTTCACAAATGAAACAACAAACTCAGTACGAACTTGTAGTTTTTTTTTGAATGTATCTTATTTACTTAAATTATTTACTTTCAGAATACAATTTGCGTTAATATCATAAATAAAATATATGGACATTTAATACAAATGACTTTGCCACATTCAAAAACTCTTCTTTTTTCCTCAAGTGAAAAATAATGTTTCTCCTTTTTATTTTTATGTGTCCGGTGTATACAAAATCTATTGAGCGTATCCAGGAACGTGCGTTTGTTCACCTAAATAAACCGTTCGTTTTTTGTTTTGTCGCTAAATGTCCTCAAATGAAAATAGTGCGAAAAGTCGAACTGTCACATACACTCGACGGCTTCATCAATTACAATTAATCCACTTAATGCTCACGTTGGCAGGATTTGCTAGATTTTTTTGCTTTTCTGCTGGACAAATTTGTTGTTGGTATTATCACAATAATTATAAATCTTTTAATTGTGTACATTAAATTTTGGATATGTTTATATAAGTATAATACAATAAGATATTCTGTAGATATCGGGCAGATGGGAGATGGAAGAACAGATAAACTGACAGACGGACATTGTAAAAATTTAATTACAATTTCTAAAATTTTTCAAACATACTCGTAAGTATATAAGTACAATATTTTAACATATTAGTAAAGTATGTTCAGTTAAGTTACGTTATTATCTATCAATCAATCAATCAATCAATCAATCTATCTATCTATCTATCTATCTATCTATCTATCTATCTATCTATCTATCTATCTATCTATCTATCTATCTATCTATCTATCTATCTATCTATCTATCTATCTATCTATCTATCTATCTATCTATCTATCTATCAATCTATCTATCTATCTATCTATCTATCTATCTATCTATCTATCTATCTATCTATCTATCTATCTATCTATCTATCTATCTATCTATCTATCTATCTATCTATCTATCTATCTATCTATCTATCTATCTATCTATCTATCTATCTATCTATCTATCTATCTATCTATCTATCTATCTATCTATCTATCTATCTATCTATCTATCTATCTATCTATCTATCTATCAATCTATCTATCTATCTATCTATCTATCTATCTATCTATCTATCTATCTATCTATCTATCTATCTATCTATCTATCTATCTATCTATCTATCTATCTATCTATCTATCTATCTATCTATCTATCTATCTATCTATCTATCTATCTATCTATCTATCTATCTATCCGGGCAATCTTAATTTGAATCAGAAGAAAACAATCCAAAATCATTCCCGATTGTACTTAAATTTAAATTGCTGTACAGTTCATTCATCCTTTCTAGTCAATACAGACACTAACTATACGTTATACTTATGTATCACTTGTAAGCTGAAATTTGAAAAATTCACTTTACTATTAGAATTCTTATTTAAAATTTTTGGCCAATGTATATTGTCACGTGTAATTGAATTTACGTCTAAAGAGTCTGTTTTAAAATAACATTGGAGCAATTCTCCACACTCTCGTATCAGTCTATGTATGTATGTAGATACTCCTTAATCATGCATTGGAAAGCAATTTTTTTTCTTCCTGTTGTTCCTTGTTATTTCAGATTGTGTGAAGAAGAATTTCAGTTTACAAGTTCGAATGGCTAATACCAATTCATGCTGGTTTGTTTGTTCGTCTGTTTGTTTGTGTATGGAAATTCTTCTTTTTCTTTTCAATTGCAGTTCTTCTTTCTGCCATTTTTTTTATTTCACATTTCAATTTGCGAATGTGTATTTTCAATTCGGTTTACGGTGCGTATGAGTATTTTGATTTAGTTCTTATTGTTGTAATTTTCCTCTTACTCATTCTTTACTTATGCATGCATTCGGATGAGCATTCGATTTTTTGATTTGAATGCGAATGGACTTTGAAGTTTTCATTTTAAAATTCAATACACCACATGCTTCGTCAGTCGACACTTTAGCTCGTTCTCAAAACAATGTCTCGAGCACAACCAAACGATTTCCGTTCGAAGGATTGTAGCTGCAGCAGTTTTGGAATATTTTCTAAAGATATTTTTGAGCAAACCCTACCCTACTGGCATCCCTACTACCACTACTACTACACCTCAAGTGGAAATTGCATTCACTGATGTTGTTTATGCAATACTTTTTCATTGGGAACATAAAGTAAATATGTAAGTTCGGCTTTATCGAAACTTATATGACCTACAACGTCTCATAGTCGAAACAGTTTATTTAAATTAAAGATCTCAAAAATAAAGGCAGAATTTTCTTAGCTTATTATTCAACCTAGGAAAGAAAAAAAAATACATTCATTTTTATATGCATATTTTTATATGTATGTATGCATATATAGATATAATATATATTACCTATACAAAGAAGAGGTCAAGAATTTTCTCGATTTTTCTCAAAGTTAGATCGCAATACCAAGCGATGAAAAAGTTATCCAAACATGTGTCAGTTTCGGTAATTTTCTAAAAAAAATAAGAATAAAAGTATTATATCCGCCTTACGTTTTGTGTAGGGTATAATGAATACAACAAAAAAAAAACAAAAAAAAACGAAGAGTCGGAGTATTTGTTGATATTAGGAAAATGTAGTGATGAACTACCAAAGCTGTTAGCTACAACTTCGCTTAACGTGTGCGACGACGGTGGTGGCAGGAGATGTAATAGCCACCAAACGACCGGCAATGAGTTTGTTATCTTCGTTGCTGACAAAGTTGTATGAAAATGCTGCAGTTGCTGTTGTTGCTGTTGTTGCTGTTGCTGCTACTGCTTCTGCCTGCCTTGCAACAAATGTGCCAAACGAACTCAAATTGAAGATGTTCGTTCGTTTACACAGGAAATGTATCAGCAGGCGATAGTCAAAGGGGGGAGGGGACTAAGCAGAACGAGGGGTCCCATACTCTTTAGTTGTAAATTAGTTAACATCTTTAAATATTCGGTTTTAGAATTTGAGAAGTAATGTTTTGAATTTTAGAAAGGTTTTAAACCGAATTTATTGTTCTAAACTGAGAAATAAAATATGTAAAAATTATTTTAATGACCAAACGAACAATTAAAGTCTGGCAATATTTATCAGCTGATCTCGATTTTATAATGCGCCATAAACAAAAATAGAATTAATTTTTTTTTTTCGAAATATTGTATAACCCTGTCCAACCCACATTCAACAAAACTTGCAGATCAGCTGATTTTATATGGCATTTTCTACCTCTCGACAAACTGAGAGAGTAGAGTGTGAGGACACAAGTTCCAACAAATATCTGAGAAACTGACCCTTGAACACCGCTGACTGCTATTCCAGCCCGACGTTCATCACAAGAGAATGTTTAATTTCTTACAGTTTTCAATTTAACATTTTGGGAAAAGAAATCGAACAACTTCCCCAGTTTTTCACTTGTTTCAGAATGGAACACAAAATAATAATAGAGAGAGACAAAATTTTATATTTTTATTAAAAGAGAATCACAATAAAACTTTAAAAAAATTAAAGAGGTAAAGTGAACCGCTTCGATCCATAATTAATTTTTTCTAGAAATAAGAACAAGTTTCTGAGTAGACAACGGCAAATACGAGAGTACTCAAAAGGGATACGAGAGAACTACCGTTTATGGTAGCTATAAAAAAGAGAGTAGTCGAAAATGCTCCTTTTTTTAATTACCTAATTTACTCTTGTATAAAAAAATTGAGCACTCCTAAAACGGAACTTTCTTTCAAATATTGAGAAACGAAAATAAAGCGACAGAGTAATTAGTGACAATCGACAAACGGTTAGTACAATCAGCCGGGTAATCGATAATCGATTTCGACACATCATTGCTGCGCTTGTATGCTGGCTGCTGCTCCTCCGTTGAAAGAGAAGCGAAAAACTCATTTATAATGGTGAAGAATGACTTTCAATTACTTCTGAGTGAACGAACGAGAACGATACAAACGTATCGCAGGCGGCAATGTTGCTCGTCGTCTTCATGCGGCATCAGCATGAAATACGCCAAACTATTTACCGACATTTTCGAAAGAAAAACAACAACACCAACAACACCAACAACAACAAAGACAACAAGTTGCATTTTTGTTTTGCCAAGATGACACTTGGAAGATTGCGAAATTGCACTGAACTAGGTAATTGCGTCAATGAAAAATTGAATCTGATGAAAATTAATTATTTTGCTCTGGCATGTTTTTTTTTTGTTGTGTTGGCCAAACACAAAGTTGAATGCACACATACAGAAATAGAGGAAAAGTCCACAACTCAACTCGATTGGCACAAGGCCGTCAAATTAAACTGTGCCTCAGGCAGGGGACTTTTATACATATTTATACTTTTTTATTTTGAACACTCTCTTTTACTTGAGTAATTTGTAATTTGTATGTACAGTTATTTATTAGCTAGGTGAATGTATTTTTATGCACCACACGGTGGGGTATATTGGGTTCGGGGGTAGAGTAAAGAAATACTCAATATGGATATAGACATATGTATATACAATATATTATTGATCAGAATCAAAGTGAGTGTAAAATGTATAAAACAGGGTCGGTATAGACATGTTCGTCTGTCTGTCTGTCATCATTTTCTGTTAGCACGATAGCGAGAGAACCATTAGAGGTATTGAGCTGAAATTTTGTACAATGGTTGCTCTTATGCCCTAGAACTGATTAAATTATGATGCCAATACGTTGGGTTAAAACTTTGTACAACATTTTTTTGTTATGCCTGGGAACAATAGATTGAATTTCGGAAGCAATTGGGGTGGTTCAAGTTTTTTTTTTTATATATACATATGTTAATCTAATACAAGTAAGTAATCTAATAATGATGGTTTTAATGGATGGATGGATTAATCAAATTAAGGTGGTTCGTTATTTAACAATTTTTTAATGTACGCTTTCTTAAATAAAATAATATTGTATTAATTGAATAGTATTTATTCGATTCTTATATTGAACAATGTAGTGCATTTGTAATAGTCGGGAGGACCGACTAAAATTTTTTACTTGTTTTTTTTTTAATTCTTCTTTTGGAACTTTTTGTATAACTTAAATAGTAAAAATTTGAAATTACTCTCAAGGCCGTTAAATGTGTATTTTAATGTTACTTAAGATTTAAAGTTTTTGAAAGTCTTTCAAGCAAACATCGCGTTGCACGAGATGCACAATTAAAGCAAAGAATACACTTAGAAAAAATTATACTATACAAAAATAAATAATGTTTTTAATATTATTATTATTATTATTATTATGTTGGGGGAAATGCACTGCGTCCTATAGAACTATTGTACCCCCTTCAAGATAGTAGTGTTCTTACAGACCCTATAGTTCTAAAAGATTTATAGTATTTCTGTTAGTCCTATTACTGAAATAAATTTTAGTATAGAGCCTATCTCTAGTTGTTTCAACATGTCGTCAGGTACCTGGTAGTGTCCCAAGTGCTTTTTCCGACTTTGCAATAGTGCTGGACATTCTCCCAAAATGTGTATTGGAGTTTCGGTTTCCTCCTTTTAATATTAAACAAGAATATATTTTTTAGATACAAAACTTAGTGAAATCAAGTTTTTATCTAAGTAGGTACAGTCAGAGTCTTGCCAGGATACATCAGCTGATGTCGAACGAAGTTTCTCGTCGTACTAAAACATATTAAAATACAGAAAAAGGCGATTTCCCTTGGCATATTTAAAACAACACTTGGTAACATGTGCTGTACAAGTTGCGAGACTAAAGTCAAACATTTACTACACACCATAAAGCAACAAACAATGGCTAAGGGCAGACTTTACAGTACTCTCACTTCACTGTCAGTGAGATTAATGGTTTAAAAATTTGCAAGTGTAATGGCAGACAATATTGAAATGCGAAAATCCGTCTCGAATCTCGTTGACGAACTTCAAAAGGAAATCTACAAGTATTTAAAGATAAGCCGATCTTACGTGCTACCATAGTTCACGTTATCAAAGATTGTCATGAAGGTAAAGAGCAGAAAAATAAAAAAAAATTGGTAGTCCATTAACACGAAATGTCAGATTAGCATGAAAATTTGTTCACAATTCTTCAGTACAACCAATTTAAAGAAAAACTTAATTTTGTATCGAAAACGTAAGCGAGCACCAAAATGTACCGACAGACAACTTGAAATCATACCAAAATGTTGCCGAGCACTTCGTGAACTGCTCACTGATCAAGATATCCCATTTATGTCGGAAGAAGATAACCCACCAAACATATCGCAGACTCGTACAATCGAAAATTTCTGGGCAATTCTCAGGGGTATAGTGTACGAGAGGGACTGGAAGTGAAAAATGAGCTGCAATGAATCGGAAGAAATAAGCGAAAGTTGAAAGAAGTTGACAAATCGATCAACCAGAGGATGATAAGCAAGGGTCGATGCACAATGCGAAAAATGGAAGATAATGGCCCATTAAGTGCTCTGTAAATGTTTATTTTTTAACAGTTTTTTGAATAAAATGCAGTTTTACTGCAAGCAATTAAAATATTGCATTTGCATATATATTTTTTTTCGAGCATATTTTAGGGATTTTTGCCTGCATATTTAATTTCCATATTGATTATACCTGCTCCGATCATAAGTATTCGGTTTGTAGTAAAATTTTCCCAGTTGCAACTCTGGCATAAACTGTAATTTTAATTTAAATGTTATCCGCCCAACTGGGCTGTTGGACACTCACGCTAAATTGAAATGTTTAAATGCAATTAAGTCCACGGCACGTCGACAGGCGACGCCACTGACGCAATTGAATTTTCCGCAATAAATTTTCGTTTGTCGTATTTTTGCACTTGTGCTTTGTTGGTTGGAAATTGTTTTTGTTTTATATTTTTTTGTTCATCTTTTATTTTGTGTGTTTTGTACTTCTGCTGCGATATTTCTCTTGGTTCCTTACTGTGTCGACGTTAGGGCGGTCATAACATTTTTTTAATACTCGGAGTTAACAATTTAAAGTAAAGTTATTAAGTTTATTTTAAATAAATGTTGGCAATATTGTGAATATATTACACCAACAAACAATTAAATAACAACAAAATTATACTATACGGCAGTACCTCCTTTCTTAAGTGCACATCCCGCATAGGTATCGAATTGTTGGGGATTTTTTCTTTTTCCATATACAGTCGTGCCTGAGTATAGTGAACACCTAGATATATTGCTTTTCAAAATTTGTTTCACTATTTGGAGTTTAGAAAATACAATTTTGAAAGCAACTTCAAGCAGATAGACAACAAAAAAAACTCTACTGATGATGCTGGTATACTAGCACTGCGAAGTCTACGTGAAAAAGCGGTCCCAAAGTCAATTTCTGAACGCAAAAACAACAAATGTCCACCTTGAAAGAGTAAACAACCCGGATATAGTGAACAGTCCTTGCAATAATTAGTTCCCTATATCCAGACACGACTGTATTTCATATAAATTTCCGCTCTTAGGAGCCTCTCGCTTAAGTGCCTCACCTGCCTACCTATCCGCTTTAACTTTAATAACAAATTTCCCCTTTTAAGTTCACATTTAAAATGGAACAATTTAAATATGGTAACCATGGTAAAAACGCAAAACTACACTTTTCCACTTATTTAATTATTTTAATAAAAAAAAATATTACTTATGTTCCTACAGGCACAAGCGGGTTGTTATAACTTGAGCTACAAGCGTGATTTTTTTAAGTGCCTAATCCGCGTAAGTAACCACTAAAGCGTGCATTTTAGGTAGAGGCACTTAAGCGGGGAATACTGTAATTACGATTTATGTATGATGTCGGGACACTTTTCCATTCAGTTTCAAACAACTTTTTAACTATGACCTTTTTTTCTGAATTTTACATTTCCTTGGAAACAGGCGTACCTTAATTAATATTATACCATAACAAATTTACCGGCGCCTCTCAAGCGAAAAGATTTTGTATTAAATTACAATTTTTTTGTTTCTTGAATAAAAAGAGATAGAATAAAAATTTTAGAATCGTGTCTCAGTGAAATGCTTTTTAAAATTTCAGCTGAGAAATTCGTCGTGCTGGCATCCCTGATGCAAAATATCAATTGATTTTTTTGTTTTTGTTTGTTTGTGTGTTTTTTTGGTTCTGTTATTCTTTTGGCTCACGCCTCTTGCTGCTATTTTTAACGCCGCTTGACATTCTCAATACTTTTTGCGTTCGGTTTTTTGTTGAATGAAGTTTTTTCGTCTTTGTTCGTTTTTTATTGAAATTTATTTACTGTCTGTCTGTCTGTCTGTCCGTCTGTCGCTTTGTTATTGCGACTTTTTATTGGGCGGTGTGAGTTTTCGCGCTAAATGCATAATTTAGTGGCTGTGCTGAGTGTAACTGCATTTTTGTCTGTCTCTTTCTTTCCCTTTCTTTTATTTTCTCTTGATTTCTTCCTTTCGGTACTTTTTCATATTGCAATTGGTTTTGTATCTGTATTTCGTTCTGTTGTTGTTACGGTTGTTGTTGTTGCTGTTGCTGTTGCAGAACTTAAGAAAGTTATCAGAATTGGAGGATACGAGTGCAGAGCAGTGCAGAGCTCTGTGCGCATTGCACTCTTCTGGGATTTGGTGTTAAATGGATTGATTTATTATTTGGTGTAGCAGTTTTTCTTACACCCTGCCGCTTATTGCATTTAATAAACGTCAGTTTCTCTTCATTTGTCTTCGTTCGAGGGAAAAATTTGAAATTGCAAGCATATGAATGCAAAAACTCAAGTCCAGATTTTAGTAAAATTTAATTTTACGGTGATTGATGGTATTCGAAGATAGCATTTTTTTCGGGTAAAGTGTATGTATGTAAAAAATGTAGACAAAGCACTTGATTAAAGCACTACAGAACAATTCTGTTTCGCAAATGCAAGACAAAGTCAAGAAATTTTCTACTTTTGTATAGGCATATACATATGTATATGTATATGTAAAAGCATATATATGTATGTACATATGTAAAAATTTTGAGCTCAATTATATTATTACATGTGGGTATAGGTTCTTCCCAGCCGGCATTTATGCTCGCGGAAGACTCTTCAACGATCGGAATAAGCGATTAATTTGATCTTCTGCGAGCTCGTCTTCTGATCGCGGAAGATCAGGCCTACGGGAGAAACTGTGTCAACAAAGCGATTCGCGCAGAAGAATCTTCGACGACGCATCAAAATTAGTCTTAGGCGACACACCAAGAAGAGTCGTCAAATTGTAATTTGGAAGACTTTTTTAAGAGTCGTCGAACGGACGCTAGGACGATTATTTTAATCATTAAACAAAACTGCAAAGTACTACAATTGAATGTTTGCTTTTATTTTCGATTTTTGTAAGGAAACATGTATTAAAAATATTCTTTTACAATTACGGTAAATTTAATATTTAAAAAAAAAAATTATTAACAACTGTAGCGGAATTATTTTCTTATTTATTATTTTGCAAAATTAGAATAGCACATGTAAATTGAATTGGCATCAAACTACAAAGTTATATTGTAAACTATAAACTTCTGATAATTTCAACAAATTTGAATTATTTAATGCTTGGATTTTCGTCTGTACCTCTCCACGAAAGCTAAACATTTTATTAAAGGAAGCACTCAGGAAATTGGAAGTAATGTCGCAGCCCACTTCGCTAAAGACTAGTTTCTAGTAAAACAAAGATGCTATGCAATTTGTTAAAAAATATAATAATTGATTTCCGATATCTTCTTCTGTCCAAGATTTTTATCGTCTTTAACAGAAGTTGAGGCAATAAATTTCATGTTATTTCTTGAACAGAATATTTCGACTGAAAAATCTTCGCAAACTACAAATAACAGTTCTTATAATACGAAAAACAATCGCCAGTGCGATTCAAAAGCGATCAAGTCGCTCAGCAATCGTCAACGCGATTGAAATGTGAGTAAAATAAAAAAACCGTAAATTTTGCTTTTATTTCGGAGACAAAAAAACAAAAAATCGTACTTTAATCGCCAAGACGTTAAAAAGAAGGATCGCCAAACAATCGCGCTCTTCCAACAAACATCCAAATGCTGGCTGGGTTACTATCGCCTGTACTGCGCTATCGCCGTCGTGATCGTGGTCTTGCATTGCATCAGTATTTATGGTCTTGTTCTTAAAATTGGTGAAGCTTTTTTTTGTTTTCATATCCGTCTTAATATTTTAAGGAACACATGACAATTTTGTATGGGAGGTGGGTGCAATTTTTTCCGTTTTTATTTATCTTAGAATTTAACCTTCGCATGGAATATATAAATAAGCTCATAGACCAAAATTTAATATTGATATCGCGGACATGTGATTGGACAGACAAACTTACGTATAGACAAACGGGTTGAAGAGTAATGTTCACTTAAGTTACCATATCTCCAAAAGTAAGTGATATACATTTTTAGTTTAACGCCATCATTTTGTATCTCAAACGAAAGGCAAGAGGAGGCACGAGCAGGAATTCATTAATTTACTCGTCATCGCTTAACACTTTAACGCTATAACGTATCCACAACGACATCAAATGTCAAACCCGATTTGGAGTTGACCTTTTTTTTTTTTCTTTTTGTACTTAAGTTACCACACCCCCTACAAATAATATAAGGATTGTGGATGCACAAGGGATTTACTTGACCGAACCGAAGTTACAAAACGCTTTTTAGTTTTTTTCACAATACGCGTGTATGACTTAAAATTATAACACGTGGATTTGTGTTTGTTCACGTTTGTGAACTCGCATCCCGTTATTCGAAAACCGTTATTTCCACTAGCCTTAAAAGGTCTGTGGAAGAAACAATCGGAACTTCAAAGATCGACTGCACATCACTGATCACAAAACACGAATCTGGGGGTGACCTTGTATCCACATAGTCAGAGACAATAACTGGAACCAATTGACTCATCAGCAACTCATCAACTGTCAAATTGAGGTCGAATAAAAGTCCGTTTCCGTAAAGTGGCTTGCACTTTTCGAGTTTTCGAGTCTAATGGATTACGCCTATTATTTTTGAATCTTTATTGTAAATTTGAATTGGTCAATGGTCAAATGCAGCGTCCAGGAAATAGTTGATTTGAAAGACAAGATTGTAAAAAGCTCACGTACAACTCGCTCGCTAGGTTACCTCAACAAGTGAAATGAGCTTAGGGAGCCTGTCGTGTTCGACCATTTTCGCATTTTTGTATAATCACATGAAATAAGCGAAGCAAAAGGCTCAAGACAATTAAAAAGTGACTTTACATATCAATTTAACAATAAAAGCATGTAAATATTACATTAATAATTCATAATATGTAATATCAAAAATACTTTGAATTCATGTAATGGTTACAGTAAGTATTAATATCAATTTCACATTTTATTAATGGCAAATTGATATTTTGTCAATATCATCCTTACATGAAAATTATATTTTTAAATGTATGTACGATATTAAAATCATATCAGGATCACAAAAAAATAATGTGCATTTTACGTTAAAATTCGCAAGAAATTCATATCAAAATACTTTTAAAAAATATCATAAGCACATTAAATAATATCTAATTTTTTTTTTTTTTTTTGGTTTTAGATTAGGTTGGCATCAAAAGTATGATATTGCCAGATCGTATTGATAAGAGATTAACTCATTTATTTATTGATTATAATAAATTTTTCCAAGAATTAATTTCGTTGCACTTCCTCGATTCAGTATTATATAAAATAAGATAAGATCAGGATCCGAAGTTTTATAACGCCACACAAAATTATAGATTTAAATCTATTATATTAAAAAACTTTTTTCACTATACGCGTGCAAAAGTTAAGATTAAGCCACGCGGACTCGTGTTTGTACTGTTAGCAAACGCGCGTCCCGCTACTCGGATCCCGTTACTTCTACTAGCCTTAAAAGGTCTGTGGAAAACACAATCCGAATAGCTCCAAAGATCGACTGTACGCTACCGACATGGACATGTAAAAATACTTGAAACATATCCATAAACACATAAAAACAGTGTCAAAATAATTGTTTAGAAAATAAAAAAATGTGTTTACATTACATTTACATATGTATGTATGTACATATGTAAAGCATTTTTTAACGCACAACAAATTCAAATGTGACGCAACAAAAATTAATTACAATCAGTCAGGCGCACGTCTAACAAAACTCATTAAAGCAATTAAAATTCCAAAATAAAGCTAATTCTTTTTTTAATTTTACTTGTTCTTTTTTTTTCAAAGTGGATTTTATTTTCAATTTTTTTGTTATTCAATTACGAAACTAACACAAAAGTGTTACAATAGATGAATTCGATTGAATTCACCGAATGCGTAAATGTTGTTGTTTTTCTTTTTCTCTTTTTTTGTTTTTGTTTACACCAAAACACGTGTAGACAGCTTTGTTATAGCCATGACGATACACAGTGGCTATTGTTAAAAATTTAAAGCAATTTGAAGATTTCTTTATTACTAGCACACTTCGAATTTTAACACAGCTAAATCGACGATTAATCATAATCGGCGATTGTTAACAGAAAATAATCGTAATCTCAATCGTCAAGTAAAATGGTCGAATCTCTATAATTAAATGTTATGCTTGATAAATACAAACATATAAAAAATGAGTCAATCCAGCCATGTCAGCCGATTTGTTCCCATTTCTTGTTAACCCGATAGCGGAAGAATCACTAAAGATATTGAGCTGAAATTTAGTGCACTGTTCGCTCTGATATCTTAGACGATAATTACAACAAATGACCACAGCTCACAATTGCAAAGTACAAGTATTTCTTGATAACACGATATCTTCAGAACCATTTGGTTGAAATGTACAAAGGTTCTTCAGATAAATTGAATACATTTTTAAATTAATCGGGTTGAAAAATTAGCGACTCTTACTTGACGATTCAGAATCGATTTCGATTTCGAATATATTATGTTAATAACAAACAACCATAATCGACGAATGTTTTCAATAATTTTGTAAAAATCTCAAAGTATCCTCGAACACATTTTAAATTAATGAAAATACGATTAATATTTCATATGTTACTTACTATATAAGACAAAGTAGGAATCTATTCCTTAGAGGACTCTATATAAGGACAATTGTTGTTAATAATCGTTTTGATAAAACCGATGAAGCTTTTCACATAATTTTTTAATAAAACATTTAGATAAAAGATTAATGGTTTTAAATTGTGGAAGTGGTTCAGATATAACCAATTTTTTTTGACAGAGGGTTTGGTTGGTAGACCTTTGTGATGCCATGCGGTAAATGAGTTATACCGCTAACTTAACCATCCTGTACTATTTATGAAATGTTTAATATCATTAATATTCGTTCTAGATATATACTTGGACTACGAAGAAATGCATCCTCAAGTGTATATATCGTTTGTCAGCCAAAGCAGTGCATGTATAAAGAAAATATGTTATAGTTTCATTCTCCTCCACATCTCTACAGCTTCTACAGAAGTCATTTGAGAAGATAATCCAGTCTTCTTGCATGAGTACCTATGATACAGTGTCCTATTAGAACGAATACTTTGGTACTAGCTTAAGACCTTCTTAGAGAAATTAGATCAATTCGGTATAGAGGGTTGATGTTCAGTTTGATTTTCTTTTAACTAGATTAAAAGTCAATCGATTATTACGTTATTCGTTCATTAAAAATAATCGCTATTAATCGCGATTACAATTAATCGGTGCATCAGTGGGAAAAATTCGAATGCTAATTTATTTTTTTATGTGGTAAAGAATTTGCTATATAACTTTAACTTTACTTATATATTGTACCTCGTTTGTTAGCTATGCGTTTGAATTCTGCTACCTAGGCAGCATGATGACCACAGATGGTGGAGCAGAGGAAGATGTCATCAACAGACTAAACAAGGCGAGAGCGGCGTTTGGACGGCTACAACCAATATGAAGAAGTTCACAAATTTCCAGAGGAACAAAAATCCGAATATTCAACGCATGTGTAAAGTCAACACTTACATATGGAAGAGAAACTTGGCTAATTTCAAACAACATCGCCCAGAATCTACAAAAATTCATTAACAAATGCCTAAGAAACATATGCAGAATATTCTGGCCGAAAAAAATAATAAGAAATGAAGACCGTTGGAACCTTGCGAACGAAGAACCAATAACAACACACACCTTAAGAAAACCAGCCACCAGCATCACTAGAATGGCGCTAGAATGGAACCCACAATTAAGCAAACGTCGTGGGCGACCAAACGTTCAATACGACTTGAATTAACAAATAAGAATACAACCTGGCAAATGTGAAAACGAGTGCACACAACAAAGACAGATGGAAATGCGTAGTAGAAGCCCTAAGCTTCCAAGAGGAGTAGAAGAAAAAAAAATATGAAAGATAATTTGAGTACGTTATGGTTCAATATCCCATCATCCTCTCAATAATATGCTGTACTATTTGGCCACTTCTCGATCCACCTTTTCTCTTTCGGAATATTATCGATTTTTGTTGTTGAAGTTTGTATTTAGTAACCAATCGGACTCTGTCAAAAAAAAGGCATTACGGTAATTTGATTTCGCCACTGTGCGCGTTTGGGAAGGCATAAAAAAAGTAATTAAAATTGTCACGTTATTTGGAAACTGCACATAATCTGTTTTGGGGAGCAGTGGGGATTTTAGCCATGAGCGTAGCGGGCGCGTATCTCCACGCAGAGAGAAGTCGGGTCGAGTCGAGTCGAATTGTAGTGTTTTAGTAATTATTATCGATGTTGTTGTTTGTTGTATTTCGCAGGCGCTATTGCTGCTGCCATAAAAGCAGACGGGTTGCTCGTCGAGGGGTTGGTGCGGGGCCAGGCACAACACAATTAAGCGTGAATGCAAACAAGCGTGTTTGTTAATTAAATTAGAATGGCGCAAATGCGGCGCAACATTTTGATGTTTGACTTTCGGCAGAGCGTCTGCGTCAACGTCAACGGAAGGATGAACAGCGGATGGCGGCAGGCTATAAATGTCCTCCACTCAGCTGGAATTACTGTCTGCTCTGTGGCTCCGATTGTTGTTCATTCGTTCCCGTTGGTTTTGATTATTTTGGTTTTGGTTAACTGTTAACTACTGCGCAAATACCGTACGCAGTACGACGTCATATCGCCGTCCGCTGGTGTGAAGTAGGTACTTAAGTCATCAAATACAGCTGAAGCTGTTAAAATTTAACGACTGGCTGAAATGTTAAGATTGTATCTCTCTACCCGAGTCCCAATGATGTGTAAAGTGCCGTTGTAAATCGCGCCTGAACGCGCTAAGAAAAGATTTGATTTAGTCGAAATGTACGCGCAGCAGTAGAACAAGCCATTAAAAATGAATTGCGTTCAAGTGACCATTCCAGTTTGTATTCCTTTTTCTTTATTTGGGTTTCAATTTTTACATTTCTAAGCCAACTTTAAGAAGAAGAAGGAGAAGAAGAAGAAGAAGAAGAAGAGCAACGCATGTGTGCACTCATTCGAACAAACATAAAAAAAAATCTAAAGTTTGTCTACCCCATCCACTGACACACTGAAAAAGGATGGTAAGAGGATGGAACTACTTATGACTCCACTAGCAGTTACTAGAAATAGTACAACAACAACAAAACACATGTATTCTAAACTACTTTCTTTTGATACACTGAGAATAATATTTCAAATAATTATTTATGAAAAAGTTTGATATTTTTTTATATTTTTTATGTCAGATATCTATCAGTGTATGACTAGGGGTGCAAAACATATTTCGCTTTATCGATATTTATCGACTAAAATCGGTATAATTATATCGATGCTATAAAATACAATATAATAATGCTATCGATATTTTTTAGTCCGATATATCGATATTAAAATGTTCTTAAAAGAAAATGTTCGGTAACTTTGAGCATCGTTTACAAAATTTTACTGCAGATAACTTTTTACAACTTACAAAATTATATCAGAAAATGTAGTCCTTGTTTAGTATATCATAAAATCGATATTTTTTTTGTTCCATCCCTATGTATGACATGCATATGTACAGCAATTTGTAATGAGTTCGAAATTTAAACTTTATAGACTAAGAGTCTCTAGCTGCCGTTTATTTTCCCTACTGGGGTTGTCGTGCCTATTGTGGTATTGTCAAAACAGAAGAAGTAGAAATTTAAACTTAAGTCCTGTGTTGTTCCGGAGAAAACTCTATATAGTTTAATCTGTTGGATAAAAGCAAATATCGGAATAATAGATCGATTTAAATCATCCTTACTTATATTATAAAGAAAGGTGTATTTATTTATTTTCGTTTGTACCGTTTTCATGCTTAAGCGGCTGAACCGATTTACTTCAAACTTGGAACATATATCGAGATGGGTCTGGAAGGAATGATAGGCTATATGAAATCTGCCACGCCCACATATTACGCCCACAAGTAGTCAAATTAAGTCAACAAAAACGATTATTTCACTAATAAAATTCCAAAAAATCTCAAATTTCGAATTTGAGTTGGTATGGTCACTGTCGATAACTCCACGAAAAGTGGGCGTGGTTAGATGAATTTAACGCCCACTGCCATAACTTCGGAACGCGATGGTCTACAATGAAAAAACTTGGTATGTAGGTGTATGGTGACAAAATCCACCACCTCACAATAAGTGGGCGTATGGGATTAATTTAACGACCACCGCGATATCTCATGAACGTTGTGATCTTTGATGATAAAATTTGATATAAAAGTGTATGATGATGAAATCTACCATCTCAAAAAAAGTGGGCTTGTGGGATCAATTAAACGCCCACCTCTATATATCAGGAACGCGATGCTCTACGAAGATAAACGTTTGTATAAAGGTGTATGGTGACTAAATCTACCATCTTACAAAAAGTGGGCGTGGTCGGGTCAATTGAACGCTTACCGTTGTAGCTCAGAAACGTGATACTGTACGATGATTATCTTTAGTGTGAAGGTGTTTGGGAACTATATCTACCATCTCAGCAAAACTGGGGTCAATTTAACACCCATGGCCATAGCTCAGGAACGTGTTGCACTACTATGAAGACATTTGGTTCATAGTAACTAAATCTGACCGGAAAGTGCTATTACAATTTTAGTTACATACAAATGCTAATACCGGGGATGTTAACAGTTGCGAAACTCGGTTTATAGGTACATGGTGACAATATTTAAAAACACACAACGTGGAGTAACGGGAAGTTCTGCTTACAAATTTGGTATAATATTATCAAATTAACCAAATATAATTCCAAAAATGGTGGGCTAGGCTGGAAAGTTTATTAATCGTAATTAACAAATAAGACTTGATTCTATTAAAAAAGAACCCGGGCACCGCCGGGTAATTTAAGCTAGTATTATATAAAAGGTGAGGTGAAACTGTAATATATATAAGAATACCCTTCGGATACTGGATAGTAATGTCTTGAGTATGAAAAATTATCATATTGTCAGGAAGTCCCTGTGCCTAATCTACTGAAATTCATTCGTGAAACAAAGAAATTTGGGGAAAAGCTAATGAATTTATCTACTTCATTCCTATAGCTCTCCTTTCTTATTTCGACACTATCCCGGGTACAGCACAATGGTCCATGGGGACAGACTGATATGGTCCCATACCAGCCCACACTCAACTCTAAACTCTACACCTTGCTTTAGACAGACATTTTAAGTCACGGCGAGTTAGGTAAGGTAAGGTTAGGTAAGGTAAGGTAAGGTAAGGTAAGGTAAGGTAAGGTAAGGTTAGGTAAGGTTAGGTTAAGTTAGGTTACGTTGGCTGATCTAACAAGAAAGAGAGATCACACATAGACCTCAAAATAATGCAAGGTAGAGTGGCAGGTGACCATTTTCCATATCTTTTCACGGCGAGTTACAGAACATAAATATAAAATTGCATTAACTTGATATTATTTTGTATCACTAACAAGTTTTTTTAATAGATTTTAATATTTTTAATGTTAAGTTGAAAATTTCTGCTGTTGTTTTTTTATTAAATTCGAAATAAGTTAAAAAAAAAACTATCTTTTTTTCTTGAGTTGAATATCTTTTTTTTTTAATTTTAAGTTCGCATCCGGCAGATAACTCGCTTACCCAAATCCTTATTTGGTTTTTTGGTTGTGCATAGTTGCTGTTGTTGTTGTTTTTTTAGCTGGTGTCCTTTTGCGCAATAATTTATCCCTGCGCCCAAAGACTCAACTCAAATGATTTGAAATCCTTTCGTTCGTTCGTTCGTTTGTGTCTATTCATTTTTTTGTGCTTTCGCATTTAAGATTTGGTAAGCAGATCCTGTGTATCTTTGTTGTCGTTGTTGTTTTTGGATTGGTTGTAGGATACTTAATTTCGATTTGCAAAATAAAAAACGTAGTATTATACTTTTTTTGCCGGGCATTTGTTTTGTTGCTATTGTAGTTGGCCGTTTTGTTTGTTTCGCTTTAAAATTGGGAAATGGCTTTTGCAGCACACTGCCGAGAAGGATTTAAAAGGGATTACACCATAATTACAAATTGCACGGATGTCCTATAAGAGTATACTTATTTTTGATGCTGTCACTTTTAATGAGATTTTTTGGTTTTTGGTTCGGTTCGGTTTGGTTTGGTTTGGCTTTTTGCGGTTTCATTTTGAGTCGGTTTTTTAATTGAAGTGGATTTCTTAATTATTTCTAGCAATAGCAGCGAGCAGCGAACGAACGAACAAGCGAGCGAGCGAGCGGAGCGCGCGCGGTTTCATTATCCCATTTTTATTGCCCCCGGGCTTTGAATGGTACTCGAAACGTTTTTCGAAATCTAATTTTCAGCTTAGTGAAAAGAATTTCCATGACAATAACATTTGTATTGTCTTTCGTGAGCATGTATGTGTGTGTGTGTGTGGGTGTCTGTTGTTTTGATGTGGTGACCTTTGGCCTCACAGATAATAATACATTTTTTAATTAAATGCGATTGTGTTAATTGAAACACATTTTTTTTTCAAAATTAATCAAATAAAGAAGCGCCCCATTACAAAAACAAATTATACAATTTTCTATTCTTCGCCCAGAAGGGATGTGGTAGGTACGACAAAGTGTATATATAAATGATCAGCGTCGGATTCTGAATCGATTTAACGATGTCCGTCCGTCTGTTGCAGCGATTACAGCCGTAGTTTAAGAGGTATCGAGATACTTGGTATGTGAGCTCCTATTCTCCAAGCGGAGGCGAAGTTCTAAGATGAGCCAAATCTAACCAAAACTACCGCCCCTCCCATACAAACCATCCCTTTCCATGCAAAAAAATAAAAAATTAATTGAAATAGTTTCATTGGAGATATTCAGGTTAGATTCAATATTAAGCACTCAAGTAGTAACTCAAAATTGTTCACAAAAAAGGCCGTGTTCGGATAAGAACCACGCCCACCTCCTATACAAACCACCCCTTTCAGGCGGAAAAAAATTATTTTAAATAGTTACTGTGTAAATAACATAAAAGTACATAAAACTACTAAAAAAAATAGGCGTGATCCGATGAGAACTCAGAATGGACACATGTTCCACTTATGTATGTGTTAAAAGAAGCACATATTTTAGTATTACTGAAATGGCGGAGGGTATATGAGCTTCGACATAACCGTAGATAAATCTCTTACCACTTTTATTTACAGCCTTATTATGAAACTTTAGTTTGCCTTCGTTTCGTTTTGAAATGTGAGTGAAACGAAAATTGCTATTATGAAAAAATTAAAACAAACGAAACACCTCACAAATGAGTTTTTGAGAGGGGAAAAAGCTTTTTTTGTTCTAAACACGGTATTATGCAGAACGAAAATTGATGAAACGAAATTTCGTATTAGTCACATAAGTTTGTGATTTCATTTTAGGTGCAAGGTCATCGAGAATGGTTTTGAATACATTTTTATTCATTCGGAAATTACTAAAAACAATTTTCGTAGAAAAAAACTTCCTCCTGATTAGGTATTCCCCTCAAATTTATCTGCATTCGGTTTTCATCTTTTTTATTTTCACTCAATCGCTGAAAACCCGCGTTTAAAAACATTTTGTTAACTTTTTTTATAATATTTTGAAGCAAAAACAAAAATGCCACCACTTAAAAACGCAAAAATGTTTGTTGTTTGCTTCAGAAAACTTAAAAGCTTATGCGAGAAATGAGAAATATCTATGGACAAACGAACATACGTGACTAGGAAAAATTCTCAACGATAAGAAAACGAAAGAGCTTTTGAAAATTTTATAATAGCAATTTAAAACGAAAGTGAATGAGTTTCGAACGAAACGAAAACGTTCATTTCGATTATCATAATAAGGTTGTTAAATTTTTTTAAATAAATTGTTCTTTAACAATTTAAACAATAAACTTGTATCAGCCGACCAATAAAACTCTCAGTTGGTTTACAAACTTTTGTCCATAAATGAGACAGATAGAGTATTTATTTGTATTTTTAGTTATTTGCGGAGACGTACCAGTACCTGTCCATTGGCATGAGTTCGACCACCGGCAAACATCATCTCTCGCTTAGTGTTTATTAATTTTATTATAATAAAAAATTAATCTTTTGACCTGTAATGTCTTATTTTAGCTATAGGTCAGTTGCGAAACACGGCAGACAACAAAAACACATCGCTATATAAAAATGGCAATAAAGATGTCAAGGTTGAAACAAGCAGTAAATTTAGTTTTTGAACTCGGAGCGGGCTCGGTCTACCTGATATTGTATCTAGAATGCGGGAACTGCTGCAGTCGTACTTCGTCGATTTTATGAGTTCAATTATTAAGTAAAGAACCTGGGAAACCGCAATAATTAACAATCAAGTAAAATATTACGCCCTTAATCTGTCTGTCAACGTCCTTTTCATCTAAATCCCATATTTATAAATGTTTGTACCTCTGTTTCGCGTATAAATCGTTCATCTGAGTTAATTTTTATAGAACAGGTAATAAAAGGACATTCAAACAATTAAGAAAATGTTTTGTTGATTTGTACTCACAACCCGAATTCAGGCAGGCAATTAAAAAAATGTTTACCTAGTTTGATTTACCGAAAAGATTTCAAGAAAGAGGTTTTTGTACCTGCAGTGTTGGTATAAAAGAAGGTTCAAAGTTAGACAAGAAGACATTCCGCAACAAACTGTGAAAGCATAAGTTGGACATTAGAATTTCTTTAAGCCGAAATATTTATAAATCATGGAGAAAATAAGTGAATTACCCGCTTTAACCGATAATGGAATTCATCGTATGTTTTACGAAAAAGATGTCCAGTCAGCTGTACTACAAGTACTTTCCGCGGAACTGGCAATTAAGTTCAATAATTCATGTATAGAGCTGGTGCTCTCCGACGGCAAGTTCTTCCACGTCATATATGATATTCCAGCGCCTGAGGATATAGAGTGGCACCTCGAATATTTGACGGAATTTGCATTGCTGAAAGTGGATTCGTACTCGATTATACCCCGTGTCGGGAAGAAACCATTCATAATATTAGGCGAAATAGAGTTATTCGAATGTGACGAAACGATTGAAAGAAGCGTATACAATCCTCTGTGCTATGAATGCCATATATCGGATGCTACAGTCCCACATCACTTCCTTTATCCTGAAGAAGCTGTTACTAAGCCGGACATATCCAGCAGTGCTATTCGGCGAATGTTCGGAGGAGTGAGTAAAGTGAATGACCTAGTTCTGCAAGTACTTTCCTCCGAAATTATCGAATATTTCGGAAGAAAAATTTTACGGATTTGGGTGTCCGATGGAGATTATTATCATTATTGTCTGCTTGGACCGAAATTACCGCAGCTGCATAAATATCATGAGCAATTTAATGAGAACGCCATATTGCGGGTGAACAAGTACCAGCCATTGGTATACTCTTCGCAAGGAGAAGAGAGAATTTTGATCGTGTTGCAGGATTGTACCGTACTTCAATCCGGTACAGAGATATCGGGAAGAATTGGTAATCCTCGATATTACATGACAGATTTTACTGCCAGACCGACATCCTTTGACTACACCAGGAAATTCAAATGGTCAGTCGAGCAACCTAAAACGGAGTCGTGTGGAGACTCTGCAACAAAACGTTTTGGTTCAGCACCAGTTAAATTGCTAGAGTTAAAGGCCTCGAAAATCGACTCAAAATGGAGTCTACGATTGTTGGTCAAATCTGGAAATGATCACTGTTATGTAACAGTGCAACAAGATTTGATTCAGCGCATAGTTGTAAGTAATAAGACGATTTGCTATAATGTTTAGAAATAGTTATGAATGATTTTAGTTTGGATTCTATGTTGAAAAATCTCATGCACATATTTATAAATATATATTAATAAATAAATTATTACTAATTTAAAAAGAATCAGTTTCGTATTTTTGAGTTATTATGCAAAATAATATGGTTAACTCTTTTGCATGCTCACTTTTGGCCTTCGTATGACCATTTCTGGTGTTTTAAGCTGTTTGATTAAAATTTTGTATTTGGGATTATAGAATGTATATATTATATATATACATATATACATAAATATATATTGGGTTGTCGAAAAAGTCTTTTCATATTTCTAATCAAACTTCAACTCATTTTTTTTATATTTATAATGAACTTTATTAAACCAAATATGTACCATTTTGGTCGACCACCTTTTGCCATTTTTCCGCTAGAGACATTATTCGATCAGTGTAAAACTTTTGTGGTTTCTCGGCGAAAAACTGCGACAAGTAATTTTCACAGGCTTCTCTTGAAGCCAACTTTAATCCATTAAGGGAGTTCTGCATTGACCGAAACAAATGGTAGTCCGATGGTGCAAGGTCAGGGCTATATGGTGGATGCATCAAAACTTCCCAGTCAAGCTCACTCAGTTTTTTCCGAGTCATCAAAGATGTGTGTGGTCTAGCGTTGTCGTAATGAAGGCGACATCCTTTCTGTTGATCAGTTCTGGCTGCTTTTTTTTTCGATCGCTTGCTTCAATCTCATCAGTTGTTGACAGTAAAGTGTAGAATCAATCGTTCGACCATGCTGAAGCAGCTCATAGTTGATTATTCCTTTCCAATCCCACCAAACACTCAGCATAACCTTTCGAGACGTCAATCCTGGCTTTGCGACCATTTGCTGAGCTTCACCACGCTTGCACCATGATCTTTTTCGCACATTATTGTCGTATTTGATCCACTTTTCGTCACCTGTTACCATTCGCTTCAGAAATGGTTCGATTTCATTTCGTTTCAGCAAAGAATCGCAGATGTTAATTCGATCCATTAAATTTTTCACAGACAATTCATGTGGTACCCAAACATCGAGCTTCTTTCTGTAGCCAGCTTTTTGTAAATTGTTCAAAAACGTTTGATGATGAATGTTTAGTTCCTTGGCGATGTCATGGCTGCTTATGTGACGGTCCTGGTCAATCTTTTCCATAATTTCATCGACTTTTTCAACGATAGGTCGACCAGAGCGAGGTGCATCTTTCACATCGAAATTTCCAGAACGGAAGCGAGCGAACCGTTGTTTTGCTACACGAACTGATACAGCATCGTCCCCGTAAACTTCACAAATTCCATTGGTGGCTTGCGTGGCATTCTTCCCTTTTTTATACAAAAATTTCAAAATATAGCGAATTTCTTTATTAATTTCACTCATTTTTGAACAGCAGTAACTTTTTTTCAACTTCTTTGCTTAAATGAAGCATAAAATGTCACTGGAGATAGACGACTCCAACGACATCTATTGACAAAATACGAAAAGACTTTTTAGACAACCCAATATTATATAAAAATATATATATAGATTATATGAATGAATATTTATTAGCGGAAATGAAGATCAAAACACTTTGCTCGAATGTGAACCGATTTTCGAAGTACTCTTTCCAAACTATGTTGGATCCAAAGTAAAGAATTTTTTTTAAATGGCCATGGCATATTGAATGTCTGCTGGTCTCACTATTGTGGAAGGTTGCCCTGCATCTCACAATAAGTTACATGACGATCTTGCTTTTAAACAGATTTTGAACATATCATCCGCAGGAAATTTTGAAATTGAAATTTGAATAATAACATGAAATGAGCAGCGGCGGGCAAAGGCAGTAGGAACAATTTATGTAGGTAGTAAATTATTTGAGCGGAAAAGTAGCAGCATATTCGCAGTTCTCTAGGAAAACACCAGCTGCTACACAGAAAAGTGGCAGTACAAATTTTGTACTTCTACTTACACTATCCAATAAATAATGGTACACAGGCAGTATTCTTAATAATTGTTATTGAATTGTGTATTTAAACGTATTTTTTAACCTCTTTGACCATATAATTTGAAACATTGACTAGATTTGTTTAAGCCAATCAGAAATTAAAAATGTCATTTATTAGGAAAGTTATCGAAGGTGTTATACAAAAAATGTTAAAATAAAAGTGAATGATTAACAAATAAGTAAAGTAACGAAAAAGAAAAAAAATATCATAGAAAAAGTGTGTCTTAACATTTTTTGGTGAGTGTGGTCAAAATAACTTTGTTCACATCAATTAAAAAAATACTATGAGATTCATTATCGTTGACAGTAAAATGTTATGCCATAAAATAATATGATCTCTTCTCCAGTGTGGGGGGAGGGGGTTGTTGTTATATGCACTAAAACTATTGTTAAAATTTTTGTTTAGCCAAAAAGGAATTTAAACGGGTTCTCTACAAGTATTTTAATTAATTTTTTTAAGGATCAGTTTGTATGGGAGGGTTATAGTTTTTTCCAGATCTTGTTTATCTTATAACTTGACCTCTCACATATAAAATTTAAGATCGTTATCTCGTAAACTACGACTGACGAGAGACAGACGGACGGACATAGCTAAATCGACAAAGAGTCCAAAGATGATTATTTATATTATCATACCTACCATGCCTCTTTGATTCTTAAAAATCAAGTGAGGGAAGTGCTCATCAATCCCGCATACGGTATAACCATAAGCTTGTAACGAATTAATTTCTGGTCTTGATTGGAAGACTTGTATTTTTTTTAGAGAACTTTGCCTAGCTACGCTTATAGGCGTGGTTCTCGGCCTCCCGAAATTATCGTCCAAAAAATTTTAAGATAAACAGATGGTGGGGGAGTTGGATTAAACAAAAAGGGGTAATAGGTGAAAATAAGGGTGAATAATAAAAACAAAAAACTATATTTCCAGCGGACCGCGTCCCTCTGGTGGCCCATCACTACCCTCCCTACCATGGTTGCTCCGGCGTTTCACTTACCTCGTACTCGTCCCCAGCAAAATTTGATATTGAATTCTACAGCAACATTTTTGTACAACCGGAAAAAATTCGAATATTTAAGAAAAACGTTTCCCGACAAACAAAAATTTATCGGGAATCCTTTTACAACTGGGTACACCACAGTTAAAATAAATACCGACTGCAAAAGCTGGAACAGGAACTGCTTCTTCAATATCTGAAATTGACTCTGCTCATATAAAATTATTTACAAAGCAAAGGAAACTTGAGAAATTATAACCAAAACAACAAGTAAAAGTAAAATAGAATGTTCCCTAACAATTTAGCTTAAAATAAACTTGTATCGGCCGACCATTAAAACTCTCATTTGGTTTAAAACCTTTTGTCCATAAATGTGTCCTTCTTGGCACAACAGCGGTATAGAGAGTGAGAGAGAGAGAAAGAGAGAGATAGTACTTGTTAGTATATTTAGTTATTTACGGAGACGTACCAGTACCTGTCCATTGGCATGGGTTCGACCACCGGCAAACATCATCTCTCGCTTAGTGGTTATTAATTTTATTAAAAAATTAATCTTTTGACCTGTAAGGTATTATATGAGTTAATGGTTATTTGCGAAACATAGCAGACAACAAAAGAGCATCGCTATATGGAAATAGCAAAAAAGATGCCAAGGCTGAAATTTAGTTTTTGAACTCGGAGCGGGCTCGGTCTACCTGATATTGTATCTAGAATGCGGGAACTGCTGCAGTCGTGCTTCGTTCGTCGATTTTATGAGTTCAATTATTAAGTTAAGTACCTGGGAGACCGCAATAATTAACAATCAAGTAAAATTTTACGCCCTTAATCTGACTGTCAACGTCCTTTTCATCTAAATCCCATATTTAGAAATGTTTGTACCTCTGTTTCGCGTATAAATCGTTCATCTGAGTTAATTTTTATAGAACAGGTAATAAAAGGACATTCAAACAATTAAGAAAATGTTTTGTTGATTTGTACTCACAACCCGAATTCAGGCAGGCAATTAAAAAAATGTTTACCTAGTTTGATTTACCGAAAAGATTTCAAGAAAGAGGTTTTTGTACCTGCAGTGTTGGTATAAAAGAAGGTTCAAAGTTAGACAAGAAGACATTCCGCAACAAACTGTGAAAGCATAAGTTGGACATTAGAATTTCTTTAAGCCGAAATATTTATAAATCATGGAGAAAATAAGTGAATTACCCGCTTTAACCGATAATGGAATTCATCGTATGTTTTACGAAAAAGATGTCCAGTCAGCTGTACTACAAGTACTTTCCGCGGAACTGGCAATTAAGTTCAATAATTCATGTATAGAGCTGGTGCTCTCCGACGGCAAGTTCTTCCACGTCATATATGATATTCCAGCGCCTGAGGATATAGAGTGGCACCTCGAATATTTGACGGAATTTGTATTGCTGCAAGTGGATTCGTACTCGATTATACCCCGTGTCGGGAAGAAACCATTCATAATATTAGGCGAAATAGAGTTATTCGAATGTGACGAAACGATTGAAAGAAGCGCATACAATCCTCTGTGCTATGAATGCCATACATCGGATGTTGAAGTCCCAAATCACTTCCTTTATCCTGAGGAAGCTGTTACTAAACCGGACATATCCAGCAGTGCTATTCGGCGAATGTTCGGAGGAATGAGTAAAGTGGATGATCTGGTTTTGCAAGTACTTTCATCCGAAATTATCGAATATTTCGGAAGAAAAATTTTACGGATTTGGGTGTCCGATGGAGATTATTATCATTATTGTCTGCTTGGACCGAAATTACCGCAGCTGCATAAATATCATGAGCAATTTAATGAGAACGCCATATTGCGGGTGAACAAGTACCAGCCATTGGTATACTCTTCGCAAGGAGAAGAGAGAATTTTGATCGTGTTGCAGGATTGTACCGTACTTAAATCCGGTAGAGAGATATCGGGAAGAATTGGTAATCCTCGATATTACATCACAGATTTTACAGCCAGACCGACATCCTTTGACTACACCAGGAAATTCAAATGGTCACCCGTGCAACCCGAACCGGAGTCATGTGGAGACTTTGCAACAAAACGTTTTGGTTCAGCACCAGTTAAATTGCTGGAGTTAAAGGCTTCGAAAATCGACTCAAAATGGAGTCTGCGATTGTTGGTCAAATCTGGAAATGAACACTGTTATGTAACAGTGCATCAAGATTTGATTCAGCGCATAGTTGTAAGTAATAAGACGATTTGCTATAATGTTTAGAAATAGTTATGAATGGTTTTAGTTTGGATTCTATATTGAAAAATCTCATGTACATATTTATAGATATATATTAAAAAATAAATTAATACAATTTTAAAAAGAATCAGTTTCTTATTGTTGAATTTATAAAGGCCTGATCGACTACTATCGACCAAGCTCATTTATTTAATTAAAAGTTCATTCTTACAATTCACCTTATATAGTCTAATTATTGCTAATATCAGCAAAAAGTGCAAACAATGAATGTGAGCCAAGTTGGTCAATTCATTGCTTACGTCTTTTAGCAACCTTTGCAGTTATTCTGCACATATTGAATTGCATCAATTTCCAATTCAATAATTAGGTCACTATTTCCGTTCATAATTTAAGTAAACAAACGAAAACTGCTGTGTTACATATACTTATAATAATAATTATATATTTTTGTTGATTTTATATATCAACACTTATTTATGACTTTTTAATTTGGTTAATTGATCATCCACTAGAACTGAAGTTTTAACAAATTTATAAGTTCTGGGATAATCTCTTCCATTATGATTTCTATAGAACCTAAGCGTGTCTTTTAAAACTTATAATTGCAAATCGGTTCTATTGGCAGCAGATAACAACAAAAACCATGTGCTCTTCAAAAATAAATTCCTTTGGGATTTATGAAGTTTTATGCGTGTTCTTCAGAACATTTTTAATATAAATCGGTTCAATTGGGCCAAAGGTACCACAAAGCCAGGTACAGGGGCAAGCTCGGTTAATTTATGTAATAGTTTTCAAAGACATTATCGACTTTTGTTAAATTTTTATACAATATTGAGTTTCTTCTATTGGTAACGCCCAGAAGGGATGTGCTAGGTACGACAAAGTGTATATATAAATGATCAGCGTCGGATTCTGAATCGATTTAACGATGTCCGTCCGTCTGTTGCAGCGATTACAGCCGTAGTTTAAGAGGCATCGAGCTACTTGGTATGTGAGCTCCTATTCTCCAAGCGGAGGCGAAGTTCTAAGATGAGCCAGATCTGACCAAAACTACCGCCCCTCCCATACAAACCACCCCTTTCCAAGCAAAAAAATAAAAAATTAATTGAAATAGTTTCATTGGAGATATTCAGGTTAGATTCAATATTAAGCACTCAAGTAGTAACTCAAAATTGTTCACAAAAAAGGGCGTGTTCGGATAAGAACAACGCCCACCTCCTATACAAACCACCCCTTTTAGGCGGAAAAAAATTATTTAAAATAGTTACTGTGTAAATAACATAAAAGTACATAAAACTACTAAAAAAAAATAGGCGTGATCCGATGAGAACTCAGAATAGACACATGTTCCACTTATGTATGTGTTAAAAGAAGCACATATTTTAGTATTACTGAAATGGCGGTGGGTATATGAGCTTCGACATAACCGTAGATAAATCTCTTACCACTTTTATTTACAGCCTTATTATGAAACTTTCGTTTGCCTTCGTTTCGTTTTGAAATGTGAGTGAAACGAAAATTGCTATTATGAAAAAATGAAAACAAACGAAACACCTCTCAAATGAATTTTTGAGAGACGAAAAAGCTTTTTTTGTTCTAAACACGGTATTATGCAGAACGAAACTTGATGACGCGAAATTTCGTTTCAGTCACATACATTTTTGCTTTCGTTTTAGGTGCAAGGTCATCGAGAATGGTTTTGAATACATTTTTATTCATTCGGAAATTTCTTAATTCGGTTTTCATTTTCACTCAATCGCTGAAAACCCGCGTTTAAAAACATTTTGTTAACTTTTTTTTACAATATTTTGAAACAAAAACAAAATTCAAAAACAAAAATGCCACCACTTAAAAACGCAAAAATGTTTGTTGTTTGCTTCAGAAAACTTAAAAGCTTATGCGAGAAATGAGAAATATCTATGGGCAAACGAACATACGTGACTAGGAAAAATTCTCAACGATAAGAAAACGAAAGAGCTTTTGAAAATTGTATAATAGCAATTTAAAACGAAAGTGAATGAGTTTCGAGCGAAACGAAAACGTTCATTTCGATTATCATAATAAGGTTGTTAAATTTTTTTAAATAAATTGTTCTTTAACAATTTAAACAATAAACTTGTATCAGCCGACCAATAAAACTCTCAGTTGATTTAAAATCTTTTGTGTTCTTCTTGGCACGACAGCGGTATAGTGAGTAAGTGAGTGAGTGAGTGAGTGAGTGAGTAAGAGAGAGAGAGAGAAAAATAGTACTTATTAGTTTATTTAGTAATTTGCGGAGACGTACTAGTACCTGTCATTTGGCATGGGTTCTCTCGCTTAATATCTCTCGCTTAGTGTTTATTAATTTTATTAAAAAATTAATCTTTTGACCTGTAAGGTCTAATTTTAGCTATAGGTCACTTGCGAAACATAGCAGACAACAAAAGAGGATCGCTATATTGAAATAGCAATAAAGATGTCAAGGTTGAAACAAGCAGTAAATGTCGATTTTATGAGTTCAATTATTAAGTTAAGTACCTGGGAGACCGCAGTGATCATCTAAAATATTACGCCCTTAATCTGTCTGTCAACGTCATTTTCATCAAAATCCCATATTTAGAAATGTTTGTACCTTCCTCTGTTTAGCGTATAAATCGTTCATCTGAGTTAATTTTTATAGAACAGGTAATAAAAGGACATTCAAACAATTAAGAAAATGTTTTGTTGATTTGTACTCACAACCCGAATTCAGGCAGGCAATTAAAAAAATGTTTACCAAGTTTGATTTACCGAAAAGATTTCAAGAAAGATGTTTTTGTACCTGCAGTGTTGGTATAAAAGAAGGTTCAAAGTTAGACAAGATGACATTCCGCAACAAACTGTGAAAGCATAAGTTGGACATTAGAATTTCTTTAAGCCGAAATATTTATAAATAATGGAGAAAATAAGTGAATTACCCGCTTTAACCGATAATGGAATTCATCGTATGTTTTACGAAAAAGATGTCCAGTCAGCTGTACTACAAGTACTTTCCGCGGAACTGGCAATTAAGTTCAATAATTCATGTATAGAGCTGGTGCTCTCCGACGGCAAGTTCTTCCACGTCATATATGATATTCCAGCGCCTGAGGATATAGAGTGGCACCTCGAATATTTGACGGAATTTGCATTGCTGAAAGTGGATTCGTACTCGATTATACCCCGTGTCGGGAAGAAACCATTCATAATATTAGGCGAAATAGAGTTATTCGAATGTGACGAAACGATTGAAAGAAGCGTATACAATCCTCTGTGCTATGAATGCCATATATCGGATGCTACAGTCCCACATCACTTCCTTTATCCTGAAGAAGCTGTTACTAAGCCGGACATATCCAGCAGTGCTATTCGGCGAATGTTCGGAGGAGTGAGTAAAGTGAATGACCTAGTTCTGCAAGTACTTTCCTCCGAAATTTTCGAATATTTCGGAAGAAAAATTTTACGGATTTGGGTGTCCGATGGAGATTATTATCATTATTGTCTGCTTGGACCGAAATTACCGCAGCTGCATAAATATCATGAGCAATTTAATGAGAACGCCATATTGCGGGTGAACAAGTACCAGCCATTGGTATACTCTTCGCAAGGAGAAGAGAGAATTTTGATCGTGTTGCAGGATTGTACCGTACTTCAATCCGGTACAGAGATATCGGGAAGAATTGGTAATCCTCGATATTACATGACAGATTTTACTGCCAGACCGACATCCTTTGACTACACCAGGAAATTCAAATGGTCAGTCGAGCAACCTAAAACGGAGTCGTGTGGAGACTCTGCAACAAAACGTTTTGGTTCAGCACCAGTTAAATTGCTAGAGTTAAAGGCCTCGAAAATCGACTCAAAATGGAGTCTACGATTGTTGGTCAAATCTGGAAATGATCACTGTTATGTAACAGTGCAACAAGATTTGATTCAGCGCATAGTTGTAAGTAATAAGACGATTTGCTATAATGTTTAGAAATAGTTATGAATGATTTTAGTTTGGATTCTATGTTGAAAAATCTCATGCACATATTTATAAATATATATTAATAAATAAATTATTACTAATTTAAAAAGAATCAGTTTCGTATTTTTGAGTTATTATGCAAATAATATGGTTAACTCTTTTGCATGCTCATTTTTGGCCTTCGTGTGACCATTCTTGGTGTTTTAATTAAATTAAAATTTTGTATGACATTTTTTTAAAACGGCCGTAATACATATTCGGAGGAGGTGAATTATATATGTATGTCATACACCACTTAATAGGAAATAAAATGTAGACTAATTCAGGGTTGCCTTTTATGTTTCGGGATTATAGAATGAATATATTATATATATACATATATACATAAATATATATTGGGTTGTCGAAAAAGTCTTTTCATATTTCTAATCAAACTTCAACTCATTTTTTTATATTTGTAATGAACTTTATTGAACCAAATATGTACCATTTTGGTCCAATTTATTCCATCAGTGTAAAACTTTTGTGGTTTCTCGACGAAAAACTGCGACAAGTAATTTTCACAGGCTTCTCTTGAAGCCAACTTTACTCCATTAAGGGAGTTCTGCATTGACCGAAACAAATGGTAGTCCGATGGTGCAAGGTCAGGGCTATATGGTGGATGCATCAAAACTTCCCAGTTAAGCTCTCCCAGGTATTGCCGAGTCATCAAAGATGTGTGTGGTCTAGCGTTGTGATGGAAGACGACGCCCTTTCTGTTGATCAGTTCTGGCTGCTTTTTTTTTCGATCGCTTGCTTCAATCTCATCAGTTGTTGACAGTAAAGTGTAGAATCAATCGTTCGACCATGCTGAAGCAGCTCATAGTTGATTATTCCTTTCCAATCCCACCAAACACTCAGCATAACCTTTCGAGGCGTCAATCCTGGCTTTGCGACCATTTGTTGAGCTTCACCACATTTGCACCATGATCTTTTTCGCACATTATTGTCGTATTTGATCCACTTTTCGTCTCCTGTTACCATTCGCTTCAGAAATGGTTCGATTTCATTTCGTTTCAGCAAAGAATCGCAGATGTTAATTCGGTCCATCAAATTTTTCACAGACAATTCATGTGGTACCCAAACATCGAGCTTCTTTTTGTAGCAAGCCTTTTTTAAATTGTTCAAAAACGTTTGATGATGAAAGTTTAGTTCCTTAGCGATGTCATGGTTGCTTATGTGATGGTCCTGGTCAATCTTTTCCATAATTTCATCGACTTTTTCAACTATTGGTCGACCAGAGCGAGGTGCATCTTTCACATCGAAATTTCCAGAACGGAAGCGAGCGAACCATTGTTGTGCTACACGAACTGATACAGCATCGTCCCCGTAAACTTCACAAGTTTCATTGGTGGCTTGCGTGGCATTCTTTCCTTTTTTATACAAAAATTTCAAAATATAGCAAATTTTTTTCATTATTTTCACTCTTTTTTGAACAGCTGTAACTTTTTTTCAACTTCTCTGCTTAAATGAAGCTTAAAATGTCACTGGAGATAGACGACTCCAACGACATCTATTGACAAAATACGAAAAGACTTTTTAGACAACCCAATATTATATAAAAATATATATATAGATTATATGAATGAATATTTGTTAGTGGAAATGAAGATCAAAACACTTTGCTCGAATGTGAACCAATTTTCGAAGTACTTTTTCCAAACTATGGTTGGCCATGGCATATTGAATGTCTGCTGGTCTCACTAATGAGCCCTGCATCTCACAATAAGTTACATGACGATCTTGCTTTTGAACAGATTTTGAACATTTTTTCGGCAGGAAATTTTGAAATTGAAATTTGAATAATATCATGAAATGAGCAGCGGCGGGCAAAGGCAGTAGGAACAATTTATGTAGGTAGTAAATTATTTGAGCGGAAAAGTAGCAGCATATTCGCAGTTCTCTAGGAAAACACCAGCTGCTACACAGAAAAGTGGCAGTACAAATTGTGTACTTCTACTTACACTATGCAATAAATAATGGTACACAGGCAGTATTCTTAATAATTGTTATTGAATTGTGTATTTAAACGTATTTTTTAACCTCTTTGACCATATAATTTGAAACATTGACTAGATTTGTTTAAGCCAACCAGAAATCAAAAATGTCATTTATTAGGAAAGCTATCGAAGGTGTTATACAAAAAATGTTAAAATAAAAGTGAATGATTAACAAATAAGTAAAGTAACGAAAAAGAATGCTAATTATTCAAAAATTATCATAGAAAAAGTGTGTCTTAACATTTTTTGGTGAGTGTGGTCAAAATAACTTTGTTCACATCAATTAAAAAAATACTATGAGATTCATTATCGTTGACAGTAAAATGTTATGCCATAAAATAATATGATCTCTTCTCCAGTGTGGGGGGGGGGGGGGGGGTTGTTGTTATATGCACTAAAACTATTAAATTTTTTGTTTAGCCAAAAAGGAATTTAAACGGGTTCTCTACAAGTATTTTAATTAATTTTTTTAAGGATCAGTTTGTATGGGAGGGTTATAGTTTTTTCCAGATCTTGTTTATCTTATAACTTGACCTCTCACATATAAAATTTAAGATCGTTATCTCGTAAACTACGACTGACGAGAGACAGACGGACGGACATAGCTAAATCGACAAAGAGTCCAAAGATGATTATTTATATTATCATACCTACCATGCCTCTTTGATTCTTAAAAATCAAGTGAGGGAAGTGCTCATCAATCCCGCATACGGTATAACCATAAGCTTGTAACGAATTAATTTCTGGTCTTGATTGGAAGACTTGTATTTTTTTTAGAGAACTTTGCCTAGCTACGCTTATAGGCGTGGTTCTCGGCCTCCCGAAATTATCGTCCAAAAAATTTTAAGATAAACAGATGGTGGGGGAGTTGGATTAAACAAAAAGGGGTAATAGGTGAAAATAAGGGTGAATAATAAAAACAAAAAACTATATTTCCAGCGGACCGCGTCCCTCTGGTGGCCCATCACTACCCTCCCTACCATGGTTGCTCCGGCGTTTCACTTACCTCGTACTCGTCCCCAGCAAAATTTGATATTGAATTCTACAGCAACATTTTTGTACAACCGGAAAAAATTCGAATATTTAAGAAAAACGTTTCCCGACAAACAAAAATTTATCGGGAATCCTTTTACAACTGGGTACACCACAGTTAAAATAAATACCGACTGCAAAAGCTGGAACAGGAACTGCTTCTTCAATATCTGAAATTGACTCTGCTCATATAAAATTATTTACAAAGCAAAGGAAACTTGAGAAATTATAACCAAAACAACAAGTAAAAGTAAAATAGAATGTTCCCTAACAATTTAGCTTAAAATAAACTTGTATCGGCCGACCATTAAAACTCTCATTTGGTTTAAAACCTTTTGTCCATAAATGTGTCCTTCTTGGCACAACAGCGGTATAGAGAGTGAGAGAGAGAGAAAGAGAGAGATAGTACTTGTTAGTATATTTAGTTATTTACGGAGACGTACCAGTACCTGTCCATTGGCATGGGTTCGACCACCGGCAAACATCATCTCTCGCTTAGTGGTTATTAATTTTATTAAAAAATTAATCTTTTGACCTGTAAGGTATTATATGAGTTAATGGTTATTTGCGAAACATAGCAGACAACAAAAGAGCATCGCTATATGGAAATAGCAAAAAAGATGCTAAGGCTGAAATTTAGTTTTTGAACTCGGAGCGGGCTCGGTCTACCTGATATTGTATCTAGAATGCGGGAACTGCTGCAGTCGTGCTTCGTTCGTCGATTTTATGAGTTCAATTATTAAGTTAAGTACCTGGGAGACCGCAATAATTAACAATCAAGTAAAATATTACGCCCTTAATCTGACTGTCAACGTCATTTTCATCTAAATCTCATATTTATAAATGTTTGTACCTCTGTTTCGCGTATAAATCGTTCATCTGAGTTAATTTTTATAGAACAGGTAATAAAAGGACATTCAAACAATTAAGAAAATGTTTTGTTGATTTGTACTCACAACCCGAATTCAGGCAGGCAATTAAAAAAATGTTTACCTAGTTTGATTTACCGAAAAGATTTCAAGAAAGAGGTTTTTGTACCTGCAGTGTTGGTATAAAAGAAGGTTCAAAGTTAGACAAGAAGACATTCCGCAACAAACTGTGAAAGCATAAGTTGGACATTAGAATTTCTTTAAGCCGAAATATTTATAAATCATGGAGAAAATAAGTGAATTACCCGCTTTAACCGATAATGGAATTCATCGTATGTTTTACGAAAAAGATGTCCAGTCAGCTGTACTACAAGTACTTTCCGCGGAACTGGCAATTAAGTTCAATAATTCATGTATAGAGCTGGTGCTCTCCGACGGCAAGTTCTTCCACGTCATATATGATATTCCAGCGCCTGAGGATATAGAGTGGCACCTCGAATATTTGACGGAATTTGTATTGCTGCAAGTGGATTCGTACTCGATTATACCCCGTGTCGGGAAGAAACCATTCATAATATTAGGCGAAATAGAGTTATTCGAATGTGACGAAACGATTGAAAGAAGCGCATACAATCCTCTGTGCTATGAATGCCATACATCGGATGTTGAAGTCCCAAATCACTTCCTTTATCCTGAGGAAGCTGTTACTAAACCGGACATATCCAGCAGTGCTATTCGGCGAATGTTCGGAGGAATGAGTAAAGTGGATGATCTGGTTTTGCAAGTACTTTCATCAGAAATTATCGAATATTTCGGAAGAAAAATTTTACGGATTTGGGTGTCCGATGGAGATTATTATCATTATTGTCTGCTTGGACCGAAATTACCGCAGCTGCATAAATATCATGAGCAATTTAATGAGAACGCCATATTGCGGGTGAACAAGTACCAGCCATTGGTATACTCTTCGCAAGGAGAAGAGAGAATTTTGATCGTGTTGCAGGATTGTACCGTACTTCAATCCGGTAGAGAGATATCGGGAAGAATTGGTAATCCTCGATATTACATGACAGATTTTACAGCCAGACCGACATCCTTTGACTACACCAGGAAATTCAAATGGTCAGTCGAGCAACCTAAAACGGAGTCGTGTGGAGACTTTGCAACAAAACGTTTTGGTTCAGCACCAGTTAAATTGCTAGAGTTAAAGGCCTCGAAAATCGACTCAAAATGGAGTCTACGATTGTTGGTCAAATCTGGAAATGAACACTGTTATGTAACAGTGCAACAAGATTTGATTCAGCGAATAGTTGTAAGTGATAAGGCGATTTGCTATAATGTTTAGAAAAAGTTATTAATGATTTTAGTTTGGATTCTATGTTGAAAAATCTCATGCACATATTTATAAATATATATTAAAAAATAAATTAATACAATTTTAAAAAGAATCAGTTTCTTATTTATGACTTTTTAATTTGGTTAATTGATCATCCACTGGAACTGAAGTTTTAACAAATTTATAAGTTCTGGGATAATCTCTTCCATTATGATTTCTATAGAACCTAAGCGTGTCTTTTAAAACTTGTAAATGCAAATCGGTTCTATTGGCAGCAGATAACAACAAAAACCATGTGCTCTTCAAAAATAAATTCCTTTGGGATTTATGAAGTTTTATGCGTGTTCTTCAGAACATTTTTTATATAAATCGGTTCAATTGGGCCAAAGGTACCACAAAGCCAGGTACAGGGGCAAGCTCGGTTAATCTATGTAATAGTTTTCAAAGGCATTATCGATTTTTTTTTATACAAGTATGTTAAATGTGAAAACTCGTCGTATTTTTTCTTTATATATACTTTTAGATTTTTCAGAACTGTTCGAAATAATCGTCGATGAGATAATTCGAATCAAAGTGTTAATTCAGTGCCGAAAATTACTCGAAACAGATATGATTATTATGACAATTTGATCTTAACCTATTTTTGAATTGAGTTTCTTCTTCCATTTGTAACGCGTGTTAGGGGAGGGGTGGGCATGACAAAAGATTTGACTATATTTTATTCATATGTAAGATGTTTCAATATTGTCATTCAATCAAAAAAATGTTTCTTTCTTTTACAATTTACCTTCATTAAATTTAATATAAGCTCTGACCTAAAGCAATAAAACAGAAGGTCAAAAACCTTCTTTAACCAAATTTTTGTAAAATAATATTAAGAATGAATTCGTCTATTCCACATCACGCACACCCACGTCCTGGGGCATATTGAGTTTAGTTTACCATTTTTTAAATTTACAAAAATTATCAGCAATAAATTCAGATGCTATCGGTTTATCCATCCATCCATCCATCCGAGCTATTAAGATTCGCTATTTTAACCTGTTTAAATAGCGAATTCCTATGAAAAGGTAAAGTAAATATCCATAACAGCGGAAACTTTAAACTCCATTGCCTGCTCAGCTGAACCCCTCATTAACTTTATTTTCGTGAATATATCTTTTAGGTCAAGCTCTGTAAAATAATTTTGTATTATACAAAATCTATGGAATAACAATATCCGACGTGCAAAACCATTCCTGGCAGGTAATTAAATCTTTAACCATATTTCCGATAGGCCATGACAGAGGGACGAGACGAACTCGTATTATGTGTAGAGATTGATTTGCCATGCAAATTTCGTTTTATGGTTCGAAAAATAAATTAAAAACGCTCACGGCACACGCCCACACTCTGGTTATTATTTTTTTTTTTTCCAGAAAAAACCAAACCAAAAGGAACCTAACTACAGTATAAAAAAAAAACACACACACAAAATCCATTCATAAAGGAAATATTAAATGGTATTTTTAGACGAAGGAAGCGGAGCACTTGTTTTATTACCGCTTGCCGCCGCCACAGTCGCTCGTGCTTTCGCTTTGATAAGCGATTTTGACAGCACAGGGCTGGTCCTGATTTCGTAAACGATTGACAAGTTTAGCAGACGTTTCGGTTAAATGTATTTTATATACGAGTATATAGAAACATAAGTAAAAAAAATGCATTTCTGATTAATCAAACAAATATGTTCCACTAAGCTAACTCTAGCTTAATTGTCTCTGGCTCAACTAACTTTAGATAATCCATTCAATACAATTGCATTTTTAGAGGACAACTAAAATGAAAATTTATCAAGTTATCATATTAAAAATGGGTTTCATATTGCTTATATCAACATTTTTAAGATATCATACAAATGATTAATTGTCTTGAAGTAGTCTTAATTACCTTTCATGTGACGCCTCACTTATACCGTCATATGTCATTTTCAACTTTAAAGCATATAAAAAACGTACTCCTTAAAATTTAAGCCTAAGGAGTAAGCTTTACTTGCTCCAAAATTCTTATTACAAAATATTATAGCTTTTTTATAAATTTAAAAATTAGTCAAAATGGATCTCAACCTGGTATCGCTAAGGACCTAATAGGTCTATGCGTGGCTTCGGTCAGCCAGTACAACCTAACCTAACCTATAAATGGAATGTCTAAGAGAAACATTCGAAATTTTTATCTGATATCCAAATGATCGAAATATCTTATGTTAATAGTTTTTCGAATTCTCAGAACTTTCTTAAAATTAAAAAAATAAAACACTTTTATCATATTCAAATTTTACGACATAAGGACCAGCCTGGACAGGACGTGGATTGAAAAATCAAGCGGCATAAAATTACCAGAATTGGACAAAAAAACAGCCTAAAAGAATAATGTTTTTTGTCGGATGCTGTTGTTGTTGGTATTGTTGTTGCTGTTGTTGTATGCCTTATCAGCACAACAGAAATGACGGCTTACGCTTTTGGTCAATGCCTCACCGCGCCGCGGCCATGTTTATTATTTATTTTCACGCTATTTGCGATAAAAAATAAACGAAGTGCCAGTGCGGCCTGCTTTTGGGTATTTTTTGTAGTTGTTGTTGTTGTTGGTGTTTTGTTTTTTTGTTTTTGTATTTTTACGAGCAGTTCCTTTTATTGGCTGCAAAATAGGTGAAATAGCCTCTACTGCTTGCCGGCTGCCTGCCAGCCAGCCAGCCCGCCTGCCTGCCTGCCATGCCCTCCAACACGGCACAAAAGTTATTAAATTTATTTTTTGTTAACGCTCGAATACGCTCACAAACGTTGCAGTATTCAAAACGGAGAAAAAATTCGTTCGAATTTTAATTTATTGGAAAGTAATAAACGGACGGTATCCCGCTCAGCCAGACCAAACCAAGCCAAGCCAGGCCCAAGCGATCTGCATGCATATCAGCTTCACCGGCTATTTTCACACATACGCTGCACAGTCGGACAAATTTGGAAAAAAAGTAAATATAAAAAGATTTTTGGGTATAAATTTTTTAAGCAATTCGTTAAAGAATGAATGCGAAGTAAATGATTCTATTGTTTATTTTTGAAGTATATAGAAAACTTGCTTTTGTGTCTCATATAAAAATATTTTTTGTACATAAAGAGTGCTCTCAAAAACTCTACTAATTTTAAAGGAGCACTCCGGAGTAAGTTTGTTTTAAGTCTGCTGAATATGCTACGATTCTGTGATTTTTGAAATCTTCGGAAACGACCAAAAAGTCAGTTACTATAGGAAACTACCACACAGACCAGTAACAAGTTAATCTCTAATAGCTTTGAATTAGCTTTTAGGGGAAACAGTTTTTATTAGTATTATATTTTTTAAATTATCTTTCATTTTTAAAACAAAGTTTGACATGGTAAAATACTTAATTATTTGTAAAGTAAAATACGATCGAATAGTAAAGTCACATTTACCTACATACATTCATATAAAATTCCAATAAAAACACAGAAATAATCATAATAAACGAGACTATATCAACCAGATCAATTCTGACTCCATTCATAGGTCCTGAACTCTTCTGTGGAGTAAACAGTAGCTTTATAAATAACTTGATACGTGTGGTAAAAAAATCAAGGTAGATAGATAGATATTCTTAACCTTAGCAGAAAGGACATTAAACTCTACAATGAACTATTAACAGGACACTGTGAATTCAATTACCATCTAAAGAAAATATGAGTGGTGGAAAAGTATTCATGCCGACTCTGCCAAGAGGAGCAGAAACGGCTGAACATGTTCTTTTCAGTTGTCCAGCGGTAGCAAGACATAGTAAAAATTAAGCCCAATAGTTACAAGATTTAGGAATAGTGTAGGGCAACAATGCTTCACAGTACTTCAATAGCCTTTATCAATTTATTCATCACTGGAGTCAGTAGTGGGATTGCCCAGCATCGAATTTGTACATATTATCCATACATGTATACATATAATTGCATGGATTAGGGATGCAACGATTCTTACTTGTAAATGTTTTCAACAAAACACTTTTATTATTAAAATTAATACTTACTTATATTAGATTCAAAGGTGCTTTATATATAGACGATTTATTCATTCATTACGTACCTATTCTAATTTTTATGACACTGCGTTGATGTTCTGTTAAATAACAAAGAAAGACAAACGATTATGAGGATAATAAGCGATTATGATTTATCGCTATTTATCGAAATTACGATTAATCGATATCGTTGCATCACTAGTATAGTTAGCAAAATAAAAAACTCGTTGTAATGAAGTTATGTAATCTGACTACAGAACGAACATTATTGACGCCTCGTTCAATTATCGATCGGCCAAATAGTCGGCCCGACTATCGATTATTATAAATGCACGGCATTATTAGAAGTAACTCATTTAAACAAAAATTGTACTAATATTCAATTGCAATATCTTTGATTTGGATATTTCTTTTAGAACGTTGGTGTCCCAAAAAAAAAACACATGAAATTATAAAGACTTCAATTAAAACTATACAAAATTAATCAGTCCACTATATCAAAATTTGATCAGCTCATCTCAAGCATAACAGAATCAAGAAACGCGATCATAACTTTTTTCGAATAAGTGAGGGCGAGTGATATCGCTATGGGGCTAGATTGACCTATTTGAGGAATATATGCCGCCACAATAAACTAACCTAACTTTAACTAAACTAAGCATACAAAAACTTACTACAAAATTACAACCTAATATCTCCGATGGTTCTTTCTTATCGTCTCAAGTCATTGGCCATGGAATTAAAAAATTCAATAATATCGTCTACGAGCAAACAATGTAAAAAATTGTTGCTCTTTATCTCAAACAGTTTTCAGGCTATTGTGTCAACAAGAGACGGCTGACATGGCTAGATCGAGTCAGTTTTTGATACTGATCAATAATATATTGCTTTATGTATATCTTAGTTAAGTATTTCTTTATGTTACAAACTTCTACCCTAACACAATATCTTCCATTGACTGGTATATAATGCTGTTAACGTTTAAACTTTTTGTATATAAACATTTATTGACTTCTTTTCGGTTTTGCTCTACTGTGCACAAAGCGTGGACATTTTTTCGTTTTAGCCTATGCTGCACTGTTTGGTTGTTATTGGTTTTTTATTTCCAATTTTTTTTAATAACGCGTTGAGCTTATTTTTTAATGGTATTTTTTGATGAAGCGATGTTCCGTTCGAAATTTTGGCAACACTTCGCGGTAGTTGAGTGCTCCGTGCTCCTTTGTACTCACAGTTTATGTTTGCCTAGTGCCATACTTTTCATTTATTTTTCTGCCTAAAAACCGCCAGTCGGGTGGATAGATTTCACATTTCCCATTTGTTTTGATGGCGTTTCGGGCTTATTGATAAGTGGCAAATTTTTAATAACTGCTGAGGTAGGATAATGCGTGCAGAGTGTGCAAAATTTTCCTATTTGCTTTACTTGCTTTAAGTTTGGTGTCAATGTGCGTTAGAAAAACGTCATTGAAACGCTTTAAGCCGCTTTTAATGGCAGGATGGAGATTAGAAGTTGACAAGCAGTTTAGCGGTCATTGAGTTTACATTAAATTTTTAATAAATTTTTTTTAAATATATTCTTCAACCTAGAAAATCACAAAAATTTCATTTTTTTTCAAGAAATTTACCGGATATCTGCCGTGCAATCAAAGAAAGTCTTGAGTAAAGTTGCGACTTTTTTACTTCACTCTTTAAACGTATTAAGAATAAAATTGCTCTCATTTTTGTCTTATAACCGCGTGTCTTCATTACTAACGATGTATAAAGAGGAAATGCAAATCCAGTTAGCTCAAAATTTTCACAAATTGTTATCAAAGAAAGTCGTTACTTAAGTTGATACTCATTTTTTGGTAGTTCTATTTGAAAAGAGTTTCAAAATAGTGCTACCAAAAAATAAAACGCAACTTAAGTTACCAGAGTTCATAGCAAAATTGCAGTTCAAACTTTTAGAAAAATTAAATTTTATTAAAACTAATTTGTCAAAATGAAAAATATAAAATTAAAAAACAACAACACTGTTTGGTTCTAATATATACTCGATTTACCTGTAATTTTAACCGAAACGCTACAGAACTAACATTTAAATTTTCTAACAAATTGTTAAAGATTTCAATGGAAAGATTCCAGTTAAGATGTGTTGGCCAATCTGGTGTAAATACTATAGACCAATTATTACATTCAACTTTTTGTTTAAAGTTTATAAACTTTTAGCGCTGAATTATTATTCAATAAATTAACAACTCGATTTAAGCTCTTTAAGCATTTAGGCAAAGATTCAAGAAATTTATCGGCTACATTACCCGTAATATAATCAGTCGCGCAACTTAACGGTCATGATAAAATTGCCCATAAGATTTTTAGGATTAAATTTATATTTTATTTGTGTGAGTTTTCATCTCTTTCCCAGTCGGCAATTTCAGGGGTAAAAAGCGCTGCTTAAAGCCCTTCCTGGCAGAGAGGAGACCTTCCATTTCCACACTACCATACTCTTTTCTTTTTGTATAAAATGTCCCGCTTTTAAAGGCCTTCTTTTTCCTTTCCATGAGAAGTGCTGTGACTTGGCCTTCCTTCGGGTGTACTTCTAGACGATTTTTTCGAGAAGTTGTTTTAGAAACTTCTTCCACCGTCTGTAACTCTGGGATTACCGCTTCTTTATAAAGAACTTTAAAAGGCGCTGAAAGTTTTTCCAACTTCCACAAAGAATCTCTTAAACTTTTTGGTTGTGGCACACTTCTGGATAGACGCAATTGGCTTAGAAGACTCTCGGACAGTGGACTGAAAGCATTTTTCATAGGCCAAAAGTCTGTAACTTTTAAACCAATAACGTAAAATCAATACGTTTTTCTTTCGACAGGAAATTACTTTAACTTTTCTGAGTTATAAATTCATGAAAATCGATTAAGTCGTTTCAGGTCAAAGTTAAATTTTTTTTAAAAGTTTTTGAATGAAAAAATTTGCTTTAAAAAAAAAAAACAAAAAACATATTTTTTAATGAAATAAAAAAAAATTATGTTGAACAGTATGCCACGCCCACAATTCTCAAGATATTGTATGAACCAAATTTGTTGGATACCTTAGTTTATATTTATGTACTATCAAATGGTGTATAAATTTTGGATATCGCTTTCAATACATCTTAGGGGTTTTGGCCAATAAATTTTATTTTCAGTCCACAGTGCGTTGGCGACATTTCATTTTATGTTACCCCTTGCACTACACCTTCTCAAGAAGGGAAGTCAGAAGAGCTTCGTCTAAGAAGCGCTAGCGAAAATTTCGACTGGGTTCTCACGCATTTGTAAGCAGTGGTAGTATATATACTAGTGATATTACTTGTTAATAGTCCGTTATTTAAACAGTTAATTTTATACGAAAGAGTAAGTCATTTGAAAATACATATAACAATTTAGTATATTGGTGTATTGGTTAGACACTTCTCGCAGGGTTTTGTTTCAGTTTTACCTACACCACTGTGAACTGAAACAGTTCAATGATCGACTTTAGTGTATATGATATATATGTATAACGGGTGATGACAAAAAAATGAGACTTTTTTAAAAAAAAGTTTCTTTTATTTTTATAAAGAAAGTTTTTAACGAAAATATTTGTAAGTAATAGGAGAATAATACAAAATTAATGTATAGTTGAAAAAGGTCCTCGATCAGCCGTACGTCGCAGTTTTGTGTGGATGCTTCCGAAGGACCGTTGGACAGCATTTTTGTCTATTTTCTTAATACCCGCCCGGATTCTTTTTTCCAGTTCTTGGCAGTTTTTAGCTCTCCAATTGTTTTTGAATACCAACGAACTTAAATTTCCAAAAAAATCTTCGATTGGACGACATTGAGGCAAGTTTGTGGGATTTCGTTTTTTTGGTACAAAAATCAAATTTTGCTTGTTTAGGAACTCCTGCGTCTTTACAGCGTTATGTGAAGATGCTTTGTCAGGCCAAAAGACATAGTTGCCATCAGAGTGCTGCTTTTTCAGGAAAGGAATTAAAATTTTGGCCAAACATTCCTTCTGGTACACTTCTTGGTTTACTGCAAGGCCGCTTGGTTTGAACCAAGGCTTCGAAATTCCTCTTTCAGATATTGCGATGTAGAGCATAACCTTTGGCTCAAATTTGTGCTTGAACTTTAGTTTAACATTGAAATCACATTTAGAAACGTCATTTGAGTAAAATCTTTCGTTACCAGGCACTTGAGACTTGCTGAGCGGGAAATAACTTTCATCATCCAAAACTTATTCCAGTTATCATAGCAACAAAAAAAAAATACCGCCTACTAATTCGATGCTATAGTTTTAGAACTACAGTTACTTAAAAAAAGTCTCATTTTTTTGTCATCACCCGTTATAAAGATGAAGTTGTTAGATTTTAAATAAGGCTTTAATTTGGAGAGTAAACATTTCAAGTTTAGGCAATTTTAGTTATGAACAGAAAATAAGCGGCAACGAATTCTACTAAAATTTAGTAATTATAGTCTTTTGAATTTTTAAAACCTCTTCTTAAAGATATTTTGAAATTGTTTATTAATAAAAAAAAAATGGATCACGAGACACGATGAAACTATGCCTCTGCCGCAGTACGCAGCTGAGGAGGATTATGAGAGGGAATACCAACGACTACAATCTTATAGTAATAATCTTTTGCTTGTTTTTGGCCGAGAAATCCCGGAAAGACGTACGGCAAAGTTTCGTATTTGCTTACTTATGAGGAAAGATGCTGATGAGAACGAACGAACGAAAGAACGAAAAGAACAACAAAAACAAACAAAAACAACAAATATAAAGAACAGTCTCTTGAGGAATTTTGCTGCAGGCACGCACCAACACACACGCACACACACACACACTTTGGTGGCAAACTAACACACGCACATATAGAGGCGGCGCGTATACCAACACAGCGCAGCAGCAGATAATCTCTCTTAAGAGTTTTTTCTTCTTATGTTAACTTTGTTTGTGGTAAAGTTTGCTGCCGTTCCATCTTTTTTCCGATAAAGTCTTTTTTTGTTGTTATTGTTGTTGTTGTAGGTGTTGTGTAAGCGTGTGTTGGTGTAAGCGTGTGTTGGTACATGCGTGTATGCATCCAGCCGACATTAAATGCCAAAGCAGTGAGGCAAGAAGCAACAAAAACTACTCTCCTAATAACAAAAACAACAACTAGCAACAACACCCAGTAGGTAAGCGATTCATAAATCATTAATCTGTCATTATTATCAAGAGAAATGTATATACATATGTACAGATGTATGTACGTAGCTATGAAAAGATACAAATTAGCTAATTTTTAATTTCAGAAAAGCAGAAAAAAAATTTACAAATACGATTTTAATAAATTTATTCAATTAAATATGTGAGACAGTTTCAGTCAAAATGGTTTAAGTTTATTTAAAAACAAAATTAGATTATTGCATGTATGACATACATATATTCATACATATGCCTTCAATTGACTGTAAGCAAAAGCATGTGGCCCATTCTCTTAAACGCGAAAACGCCTCGAAGACCTCGAAACTTCTCAAGTGTGCAAAATCTGTAAAAAGAACTGTCAAAAATTGTATGAAACATACGAGTAGTTTTCGAAGGCCTTGCAAATATTCGAGGGAAATTAGTCGAGAAAATTTATCGTATGTAGTACCGAAACATACGACATATTTTCGTATGTAAAAAAACTACTAAAGTCATTATTGTTAAAATCATAACAAAATTCAAATTAGAAAACAACAGTTAGCAATGTTAATTTAAAAGTAACATAGGCAACTAATTACAAAAACCGTTGCAGCGGTAAGAAAAATAGAAACAAATATGTTTTCTTTTAAAAAATTTTTTATATCAACCGATACGATGTTAACATTTGGCGAATAATACAATGAAACCCTGACTGAACTGAGTTTCACAATTGTTTTCGAGGTCGTGGCTTGCAACTTTTCGAGCTTTACGAGTTTTTTCATTTTTCGCATACAAGAGAATAGTCCTTATACGCGTCCTTTGTTTAAAGACGTAGTAGTGCAAATTTTGTATTTCCTGTTATTCTTCCCGGTGCATCCCGTTACATGTTTTCTATATAGCGTAAAAATGATCCACCTTTATTTTGAAAGTGGGCGAATTGATTCAACCTCGCCCATTTTTGGGGAAGTTGTCGAAAGTGCCAATACAAACTCAGATACCAAATTTCAGATTTTTAGGAGCAATATTAGCGAAATAATCGAATATTTTAACTTAGTTTTACAAATTGTGGGCGTAAAAGGTAGGTGTGGCAAAATTCTCTTTGCCCTAAACCTAAGTTGGCGTGAGCACAGCAACTCCCTAAAATTTCATCAAAATCGGATGAATGGTTTAGACTCCTATTTGGTACAAAGAAAGAAAGAAAGATAGAAAGAAAAAAAGAAAGAAAGAAAGAAAGAAAGAAAGAAAGAAAGAAGAATTCATTTATATATATATATATATATATATATATATATATATATATATATATATATATATATATATATATATATATATATAATTAATTGGCTTTCCATTGGTATATTTCAACAACCGAACCAAAGGAACCTCCAGAAATGAGCTATTGGAAGAAAATTCTAAAACGCAATTTTTGACATGGATTTTCAAAAAATAGTATAACAGTTAATAAAACATTTTTACGTTATTCCGGAATAAAAATATTAATTAGATAAGTTTTAAGTGACGTAACGCCGAAACTAATATCCCCTTAGATGCTGTAAATTGTTGTAAAAAAATTTATTATTGTTTAATTTGAATGGTCATGAAACTGATAATGCATTATTTCTCATTCAACATTATAAAAGTAATGAAACTGCGACTTAAACTATTCTAACTTTAATCGCATCGTAGGTAGTTTTGAAACGAACCGAACCCTGTTCCAAACTAGTTGAACCAAACCAAAATCAAATCATATTTTTTTTCCGAAAAAATAGTTCGGTACCAACCGGTTTACACGCAAAAAGAAATCTGAACAATTTAAGTTTGCTAAACGTCGCTAAATCGTCAAGTTCAAAATGTAGCTCTAACGATGAGATAGAGAGCGTTTTGGATTTCATCTAATCATTTTCATCTAATCATGTGAAGCGGTTGTCACATAACCCAGATATTTTAAAGTTTTGGCACAACTATCATTCAGAAGAAAGAAAAGTTTTTGCGGTTCCTTTCACCCAGGTTTCGGTAGAAAGAGACTTTTCCGCTTTTTAGTTTGTTCTGTCAGATACATATACTTGTACATGCCAGTATATGCTGGACGATATTTTATTAATTAATTTAAATTAAATATTTAAATTCTAAAACTTGTTAATATACGTACATACTTACTTATATCAAATGTCAACATTTTTAGGTTAATAAAAATTAAATGTTTAACCTTTTTGTATGGGAAATATTATTTTGAGCAGAATCATTTTGTGAACCGAACCGTGGTTCAGCGAAACCGTGAACCTCTGAACCGAACCATGACTGATATTTTTGTTGGTTTGCAGGCCTTTACTAACCATTCGATAGGACCATTGCAGGATATAAAAAGGAAATTCGGCGTATCTATTAATATACATAGTATACGAGGTGTATTTCATATACCCATCCATTGGACAGTCTAAATTAAGCCCATCTTAGGTTCTATACGCATAGGAACAATTTAAAGGAATAATTTTAGAAACAGACATACACAGAGAAGCGAAAAAAGAAGAAGTGTTCTTAACGCTAAAGGCCTTTTTTTATTGACCGTCCAAGCCTGAAGTTTTCCTAACACGATTCAAAAGAGCCTTTATACTCAATCATCCAAAATGATGTCCTGGTCATTGGCCAACCACAATCCTTTTCTACCAGGTGTTTGAGATTTAACACTTTTATTTTTGCGCCTGAGTTAAGTAGGAAACCCTGTTGTCCCTTTTATATCCACATAATCCCAAGATACAATACCATCGTTGTCGCGTCTTTTTTCCGCCTGCGTCTTGTCGTGTTGATTTTTTGTGGTAGTTGTTGCAAAAGTTCTCCGTCTGTGCCTACGTTGGTATGTGGCGCTGGCGATGGTGTTGTGGTGTTATTGTTGTTCTTGTTGTAGTTGTTGCATGTGTTGCGTTGTAAATTTTTAATAATCAGCAGCGTTAATGCAAAAAGTTGGGTCTTTCCTCAATTTGGCCATGCTGGAAGTTTGTTGTTTGTTTTTTGTTTTGCTTTATTCTGCTCATATACACAGATACATACTCCTGTGCTCACAAAATCACACACACACACAAACATTGAAAGTGTCCTTGCATACGCTTTTACCACTTCGTGTATAAATATCGGCTTAAGCTTAATTTTAACTTTAAAACTTTTTAGCCGTTTTTTATGTTTTCATTTATTAATTATTTATATTTTTTTTTTATCACAAGGTGAAAGTTGATATTTTTCATCGAAGGGAGGAACATTTTTTTTAAATTTTATTCCGTTAAAGTTTGTACATGTGTGAGTAGTTGAATGGTAAAAAAAAAACAATAAAAGCAAAAACGCGTTTATTGTTGACAGATCGAAGAAGCGCAACAAACTCGTAAAATTTCTGTATATTTTACGCCAATTGAACTTTGATTAATTAATGACTAGCTTATAATACCCGGCGTCGACTGGTTACTTTCAAATCAAATTATCCAGCAGTATTAATTTCACAAATTGTAGGCGGTTGTGGAAGTTTTTGTTGTTGTTAAAAACCTTCCCTGGTGTGATAGATAGGTAGATAGATAAGTAGATAGTTAGATGGATCAAAGGATTTGCATCAAATTTTGTGTAAAAAATGAAATTAAGTGCTCCAACACACTTGAAGTGTTGACACTGGCATACGATGAACCTGTTCTAAGTAAAAAAAAATGTTTCAAGTGATAAAAACTCTTCCAAGATTGCCGGGACGATGCCAATAACGAGCCTCGCTTTGGAAGCCCATTCACGTCAACCACAAATGAAACGTACAAGAAGTGAAGAAAGTTTTTTTGGAAAACCGTCGAATCAATATCAAAGAAGTGGCTGAGGATGTTGGCAGATCGGTTGACTCGTGCCATGACATTGTTGCGAACGTTTTGAGCATGAGTTGTGTGTCAGCGTGTCAGTTTGTTCCGAAACTCATCTTTGATTGTGAGCGAGTTTTTGGCCAAAAACAACACCAATGATGATGATGATGATTTGCTAAAAAGAGTCATAATAGATGACGAATCATGGTATGAATATGGTTATGATATCGAAACCAAAGCCCAATTGAAGAGCCCAGGTGAGCCAGCAGAAAATCGCCGATCACGCAAAACATTTCTACCGTTATGCTTCTCACAAACAAATTAAATATGCTTTATAGCTGAAACTGTAAACATATGTTCGCGACCAGTGTACCAACATAACATAGTAGATGGAAAGTAAGAAACATTAATCAATATCTATTGTATATAGATGATGTATATATTTGTATACCATATATCACCCTACTTTTATTGTAATATTAAAGAATTTGGACCGACTATAATTTCTTACTTATTATTCGATGTTCTAGTGATGACCATTAAATTCAGTTTTGGAAAATTAGAAATCGCTTAATTGTATTTTCATAATTTTACAACGTAATTCAATAGTTATTAAAATATAATTAAAACATCAACATTTTATTTCAAATTTAATGAAACTTTAACTAAGAAGATTTAATTTAATTGTGATTTAAGTGTCGTATGCATTTCCATTCAATTTAAGTCAACTTAGCGCAGAAGTTTCAATGAATTCGCATGTTTAAAAAGTTTCTGTTCAAAACTTTTTCGAATTATGTCTGCATTGTTTTCTTCCATTTTTTTCCATATAAGATTTTAACGATTTTTTTTTTAACTTTTCCCATCGGCCAACCTCTTTTTGCAATGCCGCGCAATTTCATTTTACGATAACTTCTTTTGACCAGACTTGAGTGCGACGTTTTGCAACATCGACAGCGGAATGCGTTAAAAAATGTTTTCCAATTTGAGAAAGGTTAATTTACATGTTGCATATTTCAGCGGCAGTAAAAAGTATTGATTTATCTCGATTTTGTAGTAAACGATAATAAATCATAACGATGTGGGTCAACCCCTAACCACCAAATGGCAGTCGACATGAAGACTGTTAGTAAAATTATGGATTAAGTAATATTTTGCAAATTTTTTTTTAAATAATTGGAAGCTAGTTTATTGAAATTTATTGTTAAATAAATATCTCCATGAATATATAAAAGAGTATGTACATGCAGTTGTTTTGTAATAAAACATTAGCATTATTGAAAGAATTTTATAAAAAATCGCATTATCCTTCACCTTAAACAAAATATGTAATACCGTGGTAAGGTACATTGTCGCAACTTTACAGTACATGTTATAAGAAAGAAAAAAGAGAAGAATGTACCTTAAATAACAATTGAACATTCCAGTGGCGGCAATGAAAACATTGTCTTTCTTTCTATCTTTCTTTCATTCATTTGTACCCTATGCGCGTCTAAACCATTCATCCAATTGCGAAAATATTGCGAAAAGTTGCTGTGCTCACGCTAAGGATTTGGACAAACAAATTTTGCCACGTCCACCTATTACGCCCACCTATTACGCCCACCTATTACGCCCACAATTTGTAAAACGTAGTAGAAATAAAAATAAATGTACTTTAATAAATACTTTTCAAAAACAAACATTTTCTGTTTTTAAGTGACATTGCAACGCATGCCGGGCATTCGCTTGTTTTATATAAAGTTTAATATTTTTTATGAAAACGAACTGTTTAATGATCACAGGATTCATATTTGCAAATTTTTTTCAGACACGTGCTTGTATTAACTTTTTAATATAAACTTTTTTTAATCGCCACTGGATTGATTTGTCAGTTGATATACAAATGAAAAATGTTCGATCTACTTTTGATTTCAGATTTGTTTTCACATTGAGCAGATAAGTTAGTGTAAAAAAAGCCTTAAACTTGACATATTTAAGTGATTTATATTTATATTGTTTTACCAAAATTTTTGCTCTCAAAATATCTTTCCTTTGGCTTACCAACTTTTGTATGGGATTTTTAGGTGTAATAAATTAAGCTTTAAATCGCTATACAGGTTATAAAATAATAACCATTTCATAATGAAGGAATCTGCAACTTTAGATATATTTAAATGGAAAAGCACTAAACTAAAAATAATGCAACAAACCAATCATATTATATACCATTAGGAAGGTTAATTTATTACGCGATTTTTAATATTTTAGATTTTCTATGTACTGTAAAAATTGGTCCATCAAGCTAAAAGTGTAATAGACAATTCGAAAGATGGTTTAAATGTGAAAGCTTAGATAAGCTTGATTTAAAATGTAATAACATTGTAAAGCTTTTTCCACTACCACCCTGTTCGCTGAATAAGTAGTTTTGGTAAAAAGCACATCCTCTGAGAGCTTTGAGACGTTTATCTTTCACCAAAAATCTGCTATAAAAATGTTTCTCGGCTATGTTTAAAGCTTTTAGCTTTTCCAAAAACCAAACCAAGCAGAGTTACTTGCATTTGCCGAGGCTGGCGCTAATAACACTTAAGAATCTAGATGGGTTGAGTTTGGTGAAAATGTGATGCCTGTATATGTATGTTCGCATTTATGTGTATACCTTATAGAAAAGATATTATAGCAATTTTTTGTATGGCTTATCTACTAGGGATGCAATTAATTCAATCATTTAAATGAAATACATTTCTAAAAATTTGTTCAGTCAGAGAAATATTTCCAGCTCTAGGAGTTAATGAAAAAATGTCGGGCAAATGAATTTCCTGAAATTGATTCGAAACCCATTTCCAATACTTATTTTAAGAATTCAAGAAGAGGCAATAGATTTCAGATCCATAGCGATATCACATGCTCCCTTTAAATGAAGAAAAAATAACGTTGACCTTACGACAAGTGATCAATTTTCGTTTCACATACATATGTATGTACCTTTAATTTTTACTTTGTAGTAGTCTCCAGTGAAAATTCCAATAGTCCAATAAATCCACAGAAGAACAATATCAACCGCAAAATACAATTTTCGTCTTTGAATGACAAATTTTATGAAATGTCAGGAAATAAATGTCTTCCAATATCTTGGTACTTTGCCGCCAGTAAGCATATACGTTTTGATTTGTTTTTAATTTCAATATCTTCAAGTTACCCGCCAGTTAATCGTCTAGAACCAATTGCATTTTTAATTTTTCATAAACTGAATTTTTTCTTCGACTTGCTTCCAGTTTCCCGCCAGTTAGGAAAGATCTATTGTACAGCCTCGTTGCCCTACAAACACAAATCTAGACTATTTATAAATCATGTAATCGTTGCGGTCTTTATTTTAGCTATGTGATTTGGAACTAGTAGCCCACTGCATCTTGCCACCGGTGGACAAGTGCAAAGAACATGTTCAGCCGTTTCTGCAGAGTCGGCATGAATCATTGTCTATCACTCATTAATTCATGTTACTTTGCCGCCAGTATAATGCTACTCGACGGACAAATTTTTGTTTCCCAATTTCAGATGAATTAAATTGAAAATATTCCTACACAATATTCCAAAAACCTGCCTTCATACTGCTATGTGGCACGCTTCTTCCTCTGGTTTTAGAATATCAATTGTTCAAAAATTCTAAAACTCCATCGCATTGCTGCTACAAGCAGGCAATAATCTGCCAATAATCGGTGAGTTTTCCACAAAACTCTTTGAATAAAGTTACGAAGCTTAATATTTTGTCTCGGAAAGTTCTGTTGTATATTGGCTTATTCGCATGAAGTGGATTGTAATTATTGCCAAAGTCGATGAGCTACAAAAACTTCAATTTCCGCATAGCGGTAAACAAAGAAAATCGTGGTGCCGAACCAGGAACCAACATTTCAGCATAGGACAAAGGAATCGCCCCCCAAAAGGAATCACCCCTCAAAAAAGGATAAGGTTGTTATCTACCTTACATTGGCGCAGTCGGTAGGATCGATCGAACAATTCATCATGTAAATAAAACAGAACAAATTTATTTTCAACATAACTACTTTATTTAATGTATATTAACCTAATTTGTTTAAATCATTACTCAAACTCTTTACTTTCTGCAGTTTTTTTCTTCTTTCATTTATAGTGAACATAATTTACTTTTTTTTACAATAAAACAATATTTAAATTTCAATTAATTTGCGTTTGCGCTTAGCAATTAAAAGCATTTTATTAAATATAACATTCATATACATACATATATATAAATATCTATTTACATCTTAAAAGTTATATAAAGATCAAGTAGAATTACTTTCATGTTAATAGAAACGATAGCACAAGTCTTACATTTATGAAACATTGAAATGATAAACTTTTGAGATAACTTTGAACTTCAACACTTTAATTTTAGTACAAAAAAATCTATATATGTATATATGCTATAAATATATTTACATATAGTATATAAATAACTGTTGGACAACTTCTGAGTTTCAATTTGTTAAAATATATTATTCGTTATTATTACACTAATAATTTCATTTCTTCTTAATGTTTAGCAAAATACTTATATAATACATACGTACACACAAACATATTACATATCATGTTCATGTTGAGTTGCATCATCGATCACACATCACAACGATCAACGGAAATCACAATCGCATCTTAACTATTCTTAAGCCTTTATTAAAGATTTAAAACGATTTTCACTACATTGTAATTATGTTTCAATTTAACTTTAGTTTGTTGTTTCAATTTTAAAGATTGTCTTTATCACTTTAAAATTTTGATAATGATATTATGAATACAAGGAAATTAGGTTGAACATATACTTACATATACAATGAAGTAAGGCTGCACACTTAAACAGAATTTGCTAGAGTTTGTAAATACGAAATTTAAACTAACTTTTTTAACTCTTTGGTTAAAGGCAACAGAAATCAAGTTAGTCAATTATGTTCTGCTCACACACCTAACTTAATGTATTGACATTGATATTGTCATACATAGCATACATATGATCGATACAAATGGAAGCATATACTTATACTGATTATACCCTACGGTCCGTACTTGCTAGTGGTGTAGGATATAAATATCTCAATTTTTGTCATCGACCTATCCAAGTTATTTTTATAAATATTTCATTCCAATTTACTAGATTTGCGTATTTTTTGCACTTTATGTTGAAAATCACAGATGATTAACCGATTAACTCTGAACAATAACGACATCAATTTAACAGTATCGGTACATATTCAAGATCTGCTCAAACTTTAGAGATTCATTCAGACATTTAAATTTTCCTTTAAATGTTTACTGTCAACACTGCGGTCTTATTTTTAAGTGCTAGTTGAAGTTTTGATCTCAGCTAAAAAGTTTCAATATATATCAAGTATTTATATACTGGGTTTGGGGAACGTGAGAAATACCTAAGACATATATAATATATTGATCAGAGTCGAAAACTGAGTCGATCTTGCCATGTCCGTCTGTCATCATTTCTTGTTAGCACGATAGCTAGAAAACCGTTAGAGGTATTGAGCTCATATTTTGTACACTGGCTGGTCTTATATCATTAGATTATTATTAGATTATAAAGCCAAGGACCACGCTCATGACCACGCTCACTATTAGAAAAAAAAAACACGATATCTTAATAATCATTGGAGATGTTGAGTTTATACTTTGTACACGATTTTCTGTTATGCTTGGGAACAACTGATTTCATTTTGGAAACGATTAGAGTGGTTCATGCTTGTTATTTTTTATTAAATGTTTAAATAAAGCCCATATAACTTTAATTGGTTATTTTGGTATACAAACGATTTAAAATAAATACAGCAACTTGATTAAGGTGTTTTATGATATATCAAATTAGGGTGGTTCGTACTGTGTGAAGATTCTATTATTTTATTGGTTAAATGCAGAACTGAAGACACGCATCACGAGCAATTTTCGGTAGCTTGATTTCTCGTTTTAGCTATCTCTCAAAACTTTGAATCATTTGTCTTTAAATTATTTGAAGTCTCCCGTTGATGTAAGGTTAGATTCAGTTCTATCCGGGAGATGACATTTAATGTTATCTTAATGTAGGCCGCGTTTAAGTTAGTAAGCCACACCCCTTAAAAAGAACATTGAAAAAGAAGTGGCAAGTCTCATCAACTGAGAGTCAGTTTTTAATAACGTGCAACAATTTAAGAGGATTGTTGCTCTGACATAACTTCTATTTAGCGGTTTAGTCTTGCTACCAACAAGAGTTATAGCAAAATAAATAGTCGAACTGTCTTTGGAATTGACCCCATGAAGTATTGAAAAAAGTAAGGCAATATACTCGTACTTTAACAAGGACCCAACTGTGCATCAACTCTGGCAGCGGTCGAGATTATTTTCTCATTTTAATAATAAAGATTTTTGACAAACCAAACCGATTTTTTTTAATTTTCAGTCCTATAAGACATATACTCTATGCACCACCTTGTATTTAAATTGTTTATTCAAATTTTAATTCCAACTGTAAAGTATATATTTACAGTTAATTAACATTTTAATGATCATATGATATGCAATTAATAATTAAAAATCTCATTTAATTTTTATTTTTGTAAGTTTTCAATAAATATGCTTAGAAATAAAAGCTTTTCAGACATACATATTTACACTTTTACAAATTAACTCTTTTTTATGTTTAATTTATAAGTTAACTTTTAATTCAATTATAATTTTTTATTTGATTTTTAAATAGGGATGTAAGACGTCCATATTTTCTCGTATATATGTACAATATAAATGTCCTTGTGTCCTTTTTATATAAAATTAGAAAGGGCAACAAATGGCAAGTGAGCAACTTATGTTAGATACTTGCATTAAAACTTTTACAGTGCCTCAAAATAATGAATGAACACAATTTCACGAGCTAAAGTATCTATAAAAAAAATGAAAATTAAGATAGGTAAAATGAAGAAGTAACTAATATAGTAGGAGAATTATCTGCGGCTATGCCAAAGCTCAAATACCCTTCGCCGGTTTAGAGAAACTAAAAATTGTGTTTCTTGTAGCACTTGTATGCCTTATGTCGCTATTATAAGTGGGCGTATTAAAGTATTTAAAAACTAGTTTGATCGGATTATCTAAACTGGAACTATTTTTACAAATGTTTGTCCTTAAGGGGAGTGTAGTTTTGGTCCGAACTTGCTCATCTTCGATTGGAGGATCTCACATACCAAATGTCAGCTCGATATCTCTTAAAATATGGCTGTACTCGCTTGGATGTACGGACGGACATATGTAGTTGAATCTACTCAGAATTCTAATATATATATATATATATATATATATATATATATATATATATATATATATTAGAATTCTATATATATATATATATATATATATATATATATATATATATATATATATATATATATATATATATATATATATATATATATATATATTGTCATTCCTACTACGCTTACATTGGGACGTTACAAATGAAAGAACCAACTCAATATACTCTTCATTACGTGCTGGTACGTGGCGAAGGGTTTAATATCGTCTCACATGATATCGTATCTTAATTTCATTTAGTTTCCATGACTACGAACGTGAAGTTTATTTTCCTATTAGAGAAAAATCTTTAAATTTTCTTTGAAAAATTTAAAAATAAGCTCGTGAATTAGCTTACTAAAATAATATTAGAGATATTTTTTTTTAATTTTGTTCAGTAAAGTGTTTACGAAATTGCTAAGTTCAAAATCTGGCAGACCTATTTTTACAATAACAGCAAATATCTACAATTACAAAAAGAAGCGTATTCGTTAATTGTTGACTTAGAATGTACATGTAGTTATACTATAAGTTGTCCAAAAATTTCTCGGACAAAGGTATATACATCTGATAGTTGACATGTACATATCTTAATTTATCCTAAAAGCACTTAAAGATCTAGAAATACTAAATAAGATATTAATAAATTATGAAGCGAATGGAAGTTAAGTAGTTTAAAAGGAAAACTAGAAACGATTGATGAAGTAAATTTTTAATAATCTGCAGTGAATGATTTTTGTTAAAAAAATTTCGAATCTGAAGTTGCGATTTTTAAAACAGATAAAAGCAAAACTTACGAAAAATTATAAAACAGATTCTAATTTTTTTATAACAATTATGGTATGAATATGTTCTAAACTATAATCTTTTAATCTTCACGGTATTGATTTGAAAACTTGTTTCAAGTAAAAAATGTATACATAATGACAATTTAAAATCAACATATTAGGCCTATTCCCCTAATCACGAAAATGTCTCGAAAACCGTGAAACTTCGAAAGTTTGTAGACCTCGAAACTTTGAACTGTCAAAACTTGTATGAAAAAAAGTTTTCGCTTGCTTTGAAAATATTCGAGGCAAATTTGTTGCGAAAAAAATCTAGCAAAGTGGCTCATATGTTTCGGTTTTGCCTGTATTTAATAAAAAAAAAACTACTAACTAAAGGCTATACTTGTTAAAATAAAAAAAGAAGACAATTTTTATTAGAAAATGAGAGTTGGCAACGTTCATTTAAAAGTAACAATAGTTAATCAATTGAAAGCAGCTGTTGCGGCAAATAAGAGAAATGACTTTTATATATTTTTATATATTTTATATTTACTGATACGATGTTTACATATGTATGCAAAAATTACTAAAATGCCAAATAATACAACTAAACTATGACTGAACTGTCAAATTTCTGAATTTCACAATTATTTTTGAAGTCATTCCGAAAGGTGACTTGCAACTTTTCGAGCTTTTCAAGTTTTCCAGGTTTCGCGTTTAAGGGAATTGTCCTACGTTAAAAATGAGATTATGTTAGAAATTTATTTGGTTGACTTTGATTGCGATTAAATGGAAAGTTGTAATTTAAAAAAATATCCACGACTTTTATTTAAGACATAATTTTGTTCCTTGTGTACTACGAGTACCCTCCAAATCACCCGTGATTTAAGTAATAGCTCTAACGAAATTTTCTTATGTACATTAAAATAGAAATAAGCTTACGTTCAATTATTAGAAACGAAAAAAAGATAAATTTTTTCCAGTTAAAATTATTATTCAAGTACACTTAAAAAAAAACACATTTTGCTACCAGTGAAATACCAGGTAAGCATTAGACTTTGTTTAACCAGAAATTAGCGTCTTTGTGGAATTGTATAAAACACACTATACAACAGCCTCAACTTAGTTAGCGCTAGCATCGCGCAATGAACGCGACACCGACAGCGCGCGCAGACCCTTTTCCAACTTGTCGGCGTCGCCGGCCGAGAAGCGATGATTGGCGGCGTGCGTGTGAGCATGTGCCATCGCCGAGCCATTTGCACCCACCGACGTGCTTACGCTCAACAACGAACGTTGGACATTCAGACTATTACGCTTATTGATCACTGCAGTGGCGGCGTCCACCGGACAGCCACCCGAGTTGGAGCGCGAGTTGCGTCGATTGGCAGCGAGCAGTTGTTCGTGCGACTCGTTTACGTCCGCCATATAAGACGGCGTCGTCGTATTTTGATTCGTATGCGGCGAATTTTCAGCGGTGTTTGTTGGCGATGGCTCCGGCAGACGTTTGTAGTCCGCAGCTGCGCTGCAACGTGTAGTTGGGCCATGGTGATGCGACTTCCAAGAGGCACGGCGTATTAGAAGCGGACCATTATGCCCCGCCGCTGCATTTATCGGCAATATTGCCGTTGTCGTATGCGCTGCGGTTATGTTGGAACTTGAGTTCGAGTGCGTCGATCCGTTGCTTGAGAGGCTGGAGTTGCTGTTGTGGTTACTGTGATTGCTGGCAGCGTATGAATTGCGGCGCTGAGGGCGAAACGGCTTTTCAGCCTCGCTGATCACTTGAATGCTTGCAGAGGATTGATTGATTGTCGTGGTAGTGGTAGTGTGAGCCAGGTGATGTTCATATTGTGGCGGCGGTGGTGACTTCGACTCGTCCTGATCGCAATCGACTTGCTCCAGCAGAGCATCTGTGGAGCGGCAACAGCTGCTGCTATTGCTAGCCGAATGCTTCATCGACCAGCGAAAATCATTCGAGTTTTCATCGTCCAACGGTGGAAAGGTTTTGTTTGGTGCCGGCGTGGCAGTTGGCTCGCCCAGCGTCGTACCGGAGCCGCAACCGTCGGCTGGTGATATCACCTCTTCGATGGTATTGAGCGGTGATATTTGCAGCGTTTGCTGCTGTTGCAGCAGTTCCATTTCAGTCTTAATCGTCGATTCGATGCCCAGCAGACCGAGCACCAGACGCGGATTGGCCAGCACGAAGCGTTCGAAGGTGGGAAAGTCGATTTTGTAAAAGTCCGTTTGGCAGGACCGCGACACTTTTGTCGCGATCGGAGAAACTTCGCCTGGGACTGATGCTACCGCCGCAGGTGTACTTGCCTTAGTGCTGGCTTTCGAACTACCCGCCGCCGTTGTCTCGTTCACTAAGCCCAGAGGCAATTGCATTTCGCGACCCCATATCTCGGGTGGATGTGAAGAGCAACGTTGCAGCGCTGCCGTCTCTTCGCTGGTGGCACCGCCTGCTACATAATGCAGCACACCGCCGACTACGCCCACACTGGCGCCACTTATATTCGGAATTGAACGTGCCGGCGGCAGTTTGAGGCTCATCTGCGACGATGCCATTGTTGAGAAAGTCATTTCCTGCAGCGCCTGTATAGCGTTTCGTACCTCCAGACTCAGTTGCGCCACATCCTGATGCAGCGTAGACACTTGTGAGTCCAAGCGTTCCATCGATGGTTTCTTGTGTGTTGTCATTAGATCATCAGCGCCATCTAAGTCGATGTCTTCGTCCAGTGAACCGGCATCCAGGCTCGATGCGACATTTACAGAACGCTGTCGCTCGACGCGTTCGCGTAATGTTATAAGCGATCGTCCGCGCTGGTGCAGCTTCAACAGACGCGGACTATTCATGCCCAGCAATGGCGATCGTGTATGCAGCGGTGACGGCGTCGCTATGCTGTGATGCGGCGATGTAGATGTCGCTGTTGCGGCACCACCATTCTCAACATCGCCGTCGACATCACCAGCTTCGCCATCTTCCTCGCGATTTTCATCATCCTCGCTAATGCTAGGCAGTGGAAAGGAGGGACCTATGTCTGAGTCTTGACTCTCATAGCCCTCACGCAAGTTGAAGGTGAGATCGTGTTGAATATCATTTGCGAATTGTTGTTGATACTCGGGATAGAGTCGGAGTACTTCGACCAGACCGCTCATGTGTACACACTTCAGATCACAGTAGGTTAGCGCCTGTAAGAGTCGAAATTGTGATTTTAGTTACAAAGTACACAAAATGCGTTTTTAAAAATATTAATAAATACAAAACATTTTTAAAAATTTATATATTTATGTATATACATAGCAAGGCCAGTTTTGTTCCCCTGCACTATCGGGGAATATATTGTAATTCGATTTTTTATAAGAAATAATTAATTTCAAGCAGTAAGCTGAATTGCTTGGATTTTTATTTTTATACATAAAATCATTCCCAAGTTTATTAGTTGATTAAAATTATTCAACTTTTCAGCCTCACCCATTTTTCTGGAATTAAAATGGTTATGCATAACTTCTCGTGTGATTTGGTAGATATATGTTGTCACTTTGTATCCCCAAAACAAGTTCCGGAACTATAGTAATTAACCCCCCCCCCCCCCAGTGATCGTATTATATGTAACTAAAATGTATTTTTTTAATTCTCTTTAGAGTAACAAGATAAGATCTTGAATATCTAAATTTAGTTTCAATTTCAATATCATTATGATGCATCACGATCCTCAGCTATGGCGATTGTAATGGTCACATTATTTCTATTTTATTCGTGATCTACATAATTAGTCTTACTTAAAATTTTACTGCAAATTTGGTCATAAAAAGTTAATTTAATCTATTTTTATTTTAAATTTGTACGTAACTACTTGAATTGTCTACATTTGACTTTACATCTCATTGAATAAAGAGGGCGTAAAAATACTCTCATATTTAGCCCTCTTGAGTGCAGTTTCCAAACAAAAAACTCAACAACTTAAGTGTTAAGAAATACCCTTGGTAAGCGTGTTTCCGACAAAAATTGATTCTTTTCCGTGCAACCATCTTCAAGTTAAGACGAAGTAGAAAAATCACTTCATCAAAAATCTTAAATTTTTATAAAAATCTTTAAAGATTTTATACCAAATATTTGAACAAATCCAATTTTTTTCTGGCGACTCTGCATTCATTTTAAAAAGTGAATTCGTGCTGCATTGGAAAAGTAAAACAATTTTAATACTTTGCTAAACATTTTATTTGTTAACCAAAGTGCGAAAAAAAAAAATAATAATTTTGCTTTTTGTAATACAAAAATAAAAACGTGATTATATGGTATATGGTATCGTGATCACACAATACCATATAGGGTTCTTCCCTCGTGCGTTTGGTAGGAAGCACCAAAATTTTCAATCTGCTGCTAGGAAACTTAAAACCAAATCTAAGTTACCATTAAAAGCGCAACAAGCGTACAATTTTCAAAATTTTCATCATTTGGATTCGATGAAAACTTAAACATTTGAAAAAAATATCATTGGAAATCGGACAAAAGTCATCAATCGGGGTAAAATTTGAAAAATCAGGTCCACCCTAACGTATCACCTCACTCAAGGCATCATTGCTGCACGCCGTAGCGTAAGTGCGTAAAAAGCTGCGACACAAGAAACAAGAAACCAAAAACATAAAAACCAAAATTTAAATCCGATCAGATCAGATAAGATCTAATAAAAAAAAAAATATAATTTGCCAAAAACAAAAAAAACATGAAATGAAAAGAAAAAAAAAATTTGGATATACATACAAATTAAACAAAAGAAGTATTAACCATCAAAAAATAAATATAGTGGCTATAGTTTAAGAACTAAAATCAGTTTAAAATAATTAAAAGAAAAGAGAATGTAAAAGAAAAAAAAAAAAAAAAAAAAACATATACTTGAATATGTATATATAATTTAAGTTTAAAGTAATGTTAAAGTGTAGGTTAGTGATATATCGTTATGATATAGCATTTTTGCAAATTTGGTAATTCTTTTTTAAATTGCTTAAAAGTTTTTTTTCATCATTAATAAGTATCAACATTAAATAACACCTTACAGCAACGCATCAACTCTTCGAAGGGCCTTTCAACGAGCTGCGACGAACATTAAATATGTAAGTGCTATATGAGAAAAATCATTTTTTTATAGATTCGAAAGACAACCTGATAAAATGTGGGTAATAGGTGTCTTTAGTCTCTTCAATATAATAACAAAATAACATATTTCATTTTTTTAATTAAACTAAGAGATGACAACTGTAAATTTGCCCACTGTGCGCTCACAATGTTGTTGTTGTAATTTTTACCCATAACGCAGTTGGTACGCATGTTGCTTCAATATGTTGCTCTGAGTACATTTACAGTTGACTTTTGAGTTGGACACATTTTGAGCTTTGTAAAAGCAAAACCAAGCTAACTTAATGTATATTTTTTTTAATTTGCAAATATGCTTTAGATTAGTTAAATTCTATCATGAGTTTTATTTTTTTTATAATTATTAAGTATTATTTACCTGTACTATTTACGGTTACTGTTTAAGATAATGAATTTATCATTTTGATCTATATTAAATGAAGTTATATATTAACTATGGCTAAGTAAGTCACATATATTTTCTTGGGAAAGGAAAAGGGAGAAACATAAGGGAGTTTTTCAATGTCGCCAAATGAAAACTCATAGGTAGGTTGGGTATAGACAGGCGGTGAACCAACCAGTTCACAAATCTTGGTCTCCGCAATTAAAGTGATAATTAAAATTTTGATTTGATTAGGGGTTTTAATTATTAAGATTAGATTTTGCTTTCGTAGTTTTCTTTTATTTGATACAGATTTTTTTATTTTTTTTGTTAAACCGCACGTGAAAGAATGTTGTAAATTGAGGTTCATAGTTAGCACAAGATCCCCGCCCACATCTCCCGAACTAGCTAGCGAAGGCATGCAAGCACGTGCGTACCGTGCAACACTATGTACCACTTGAGGTAAATATTTTTGTTAAACTCATTTGTCCGACTGAAATTACATATAAATAAGGATAAAGAGATTTAATAAAGTTTTAATATTTAAAGAAAAACACCACACACTCAATATCAAACACACACAATTATTACAACAAATGGCGCCCAACGTGGGGCCCGAAGCAATTGGGTGAAATCAAATTCTTATAATATTTAGTTTTTTTATGACGATGATCTGTTTCGGGTCACGCTAAATGAGAAAAAGATATCAAACATTTTGTTACGGGTTTCCTTCCCTTCATTTAATTTCATCCATTATTAAAAGTAAAGTTCACAATTTGCTATTATCAATTTGCTAAAATGAACCAACAAAATTTCTTTTGTGATTGTCTTTATATTTGATATATATTTTATCAAGAATGAAATATACGGCGTTTGAATATGAGAATTATTGTATTGTGAACATTTTTAAGTTTACTTTCAATCCATTTTCACTCTGCCATAGTATTCATTCCTTTTTGTTTTGAGAAAATTCATATTTAATTTTTTTGCAATGCTGATAGTAAGTTTAAGCAAAATTGAGAGAAATTGGTAAATTTTGACTGGAATTGCAATTGAGTTGCATGTAATTTTTGCGCTAATTGACCACTTTATTTTTCCAAATTTTAATTAATTTTGTTGACTAACTTGAGCATTCATAGAGTCAATAGATATTTTTTTTATTGTTTTTTTTTTCTTTCTAACGAGACTGAGATATAGTTTAAACCCTTTCCTTACACCCAGAAAATATTAATACCGAATTTTTTTTAATTTAAATTTTTTTAAAATGGCTGTAATGCGAAGCGAAGAAAATTTGCCCGCATTATTTGAAGACAGTGAACTGTCTTGTTCGATATGCGAACAACAATATGCATTAAATGATGTCATTGTTTCTACACAATGTGATCATGTCTTCCATAAAGAATGCATTACGAAATATATTCGAGAAGTTCACAAATGTCATATGTGTAACAAACCTTGTTTGCTTGGAAAACTGAAACCTTATACTATTGTGCGAAATTCTGTAAATGCAAATTAATTTAATCAAAACTCTACAGCACCTACTGGTCCTGTTGATATTGGTACATCTAACCAAAACTTACTAGCTCAGCCCCCGAAAAATCGTGGTGCTTTGCCAAAATCTATACAATATTTTACTCGATCAAATCGAAACTTATTTGATTGGAGTTTAACACAAACTCCACAGAACAATCAACAGCAACCACATCGAAATTATAATCGTAGGAATAATAATAATTCTAATAGAAACCGAGGAAATGAAAAACGAAATTCTACAGATAACTTATTAAATGTTTCATTGAACAACCCAACTATCCAAAATAGCCAGGAAAATATTTCTGACAGATCACTTCAAGAGATAATTAATGAATCTGTGCGTGCTCATTTAGCTCAACTCAATTTAAATCAAAATAATATTCAACCAGCACAAACAAATCGTGCTTATCATTCTCCGAGAGATGTTAATGTCAACACAAATAATTTTCAAATGCCGACATTCTCACCGACACAAAGTCAATCCTTTCAAACAAACAAAATTTCAAACATTATTTCCAATTGGCATTTAAAGTACAGTGGCCAGGACGAAGAAATTTTATCAATAGACAATTTTATCTATCGTGTGCAGTCCTTGACTAGACAAAGTTTAGGTGGCGATTTTGACGAATTATGTCGTCACATTCATATGTTGTTTTCTGACAAAGCCGTTGATTGGTTTTGGAGGTATCATCGACGTGTAGAGAGAGTAGAATGGCAAACTCTTTGTCGAGAAATGCGTGCTCAATTTCGTGATCGACGAACAGATTTTGATATACGGGAAATGATACGTTGTAGAAAACAAAAGCACAATGAGAAATTTGATGCATTTTACGAAAGCGTTTTGTCTCTTACCGATCGATTAGAAATTTGTTTAGATGAAAGTGTTTTAGTGGAAATCTTAAAAAGAAATTTGCGTCCCGAATATCGTAAAGATATATTACATTTTTCTATAAATAATATATCAGAATTAAGGTCTTTTGTGCATAAAAACGAAATACTGGATGAAGAGTTAAACCGTCCAAATTTAAATAGAAATTTTACGCCTCGTCGAAATGTTTCTGAATTAGAATTCGACATTCAAATCGATGAGCAAGTGAATGATATTGCAGAAATAAATCGACCAACAGTTTGTTGGAACTGCTCAACCGTAGGTCACCAATTTAAAGATTGCGCAGAGGAACTAAAGAAGTTTTGTTTTGGTTGTGGTGCTGCAAATACGTTAAAACCACATTGTGAAAAATGCAACAATCTTCCAAAAAACTACTCTCGACCGAGTGCACCCAAGAAACAAGTGCGCTCGCAAGGTACCCAAATGTAAATCGGTCAGTTGAATGTCAAACAAAACCCATAGATACATTTTTAAGTCCGTCTGATATTATATTAAACTCACCAGTTTTAAATGAAAAAACGTCCGTTAAAAATGAACTGAAAATTTTAGAATCAAATCGCTATAGTCCGTACAAGTCCGTTTCGATTTTCAAACCATACCATGTCCGATTAAGAGAATATATGAAAGTCCGAAATAGAATTTTTAATGAAGAAATTCAATTGAATAATAAAGTTAAAAGGCCTACCTTAAGATTGAGAACATTTTGGAAAATGGTCAAACAAAGTAGGAAATATTTTGCCAATGCAATTGTAACCGATATACCACTATCAGATTTAAGGCCATACGCTTCAGTTAAAATTTTTAATGAAACCATTACGGGTTTAATAGATACAGGTGCCAGTGTGTCGTGCTTTGCGTCAGATTTTGCGAATAAATTTTTAAATGAAAATAAACATTCCTGGAATAAATTCAACGTTACCTTAAAAACAGCAGATGGGAAAAAGCATGTCGCATTAGGTATTGTCACCACTGAAGTTTCTTTTAATAATATCACAAAAACAATAAAGTTTCTGATTATACCATCATTAACGCAGAACCTTTATTTAGGAGTTGATTTCGTTCGTGCTTTTGGCTTAGCTCAAGATTTATTTTCCAATAAAAATTTTCATAATGCTAAAACTTCTGTATCTGAGCTACAATGCGATACAAAATTGCATACGCTGTCAAATGATGAAAACCATAGATTAAATGCTGCAATATTTTTATTTCCGTCGTTTGCTAAGGAAGGTCTAGGTAGAACTTCATTAGTAACGCATGATATTGATACTGGAAATAATAAACCCATCAAACAAAGACATTTTTCTATATCTCCAGCAGTGGAAAAACTGTTATTCGCTGAGATTGATAGGATGCTTGCACTAGGTGTTATAGAAGAATCACAAAGTCCTTGGTCATCTCCGGTGGCATTAATAGTTAAGCCCGGAAAGGTTAGGTTATGCCTTGACGCTCGTAAAGTTAATAGTTGTACGATAAAAGACGCTTATCCCTTACCTTTAATCGATGGAATACTAAGTAGGCTCCCAAAGGCAAGATTTATTACAAGTCTTGACCTAAAAGATGCCTTTTGGCAAATCCCTTTAGAAAAAAGTGCAAGAGAAAAAACTGCTTTTACCGTACCTAATAGGCCTCTTTACCAATTCGTTACTATGCCATTTGGCTTATGTAATGCGCCACAGACCATGTCACGATTGATGGATAAGGTAATACCAGCACATTTACGCACAAAAGTTTTTATCTATCTCGATGATCTACTGCTTATTACTGAAAGTTTTGATGAACACGTTTTATTGTTGCAAGAAGTAGCGCTATGTATTAGAAAAGCAGGTCTTACGATTAATATTGAAAAAAGTAAATTTTTGTTAAATGAAGTAAAGTATTTAGGTCACATTATTGGTCATGGAACTATTAGTACAGATCCTGAAAAAGTTCAGGCTATTCGTGATTTTCCCTTGCCAACTTCTGTACGTCAACTTCGTAGATTTTTAGGCGTATGTGGATGGTACAGACGTTTTGTGCCAAATTTTGCATCCGTTTCTACTCCGCTCACAAATATGTTGCAAAAGAAAAATAAATTCGTTTGGTCCGAAGAAGGAATAGAGTCGTTTAACAAACTGAAATCTTGTCTAAGTTCTGCTCCAGTTCTTCATAATCCCGATTTTACACGTCCGTTTTCATTACAATGCGACGCAAGCCAATATGGCATTGGCGCAGTGTTAGCACAACGAACAGACGAAGACGAAGAAGTTCCCATTGCATTCATGTCGCATAAATTTAACCAAGCTCAACGAAATTACTCTGTTTCTGAACAAGAATGTCTTGCTGCTGTCATGGCAATTAAGAAATTTAGAGCTTATATAGAAGGACATGAATTTGAGGTCATAACTGATCACGCTTCATTGAAATGGCTTATGAATCAAAACGATTTACATGGTCGTCTAGCGAGATGGGCGTTGAAACTACAGGGTTTTTGCTTTACAATTCGTCATAGAAAAGGTAGTCAAAATATAGTGCCTGACTCTCTATCTCGTATATATTCAGAACAAAACGATGAGCGCTCTTCTGTAAACAACACTACTTTCAATAATAGCGAAATAGAAAATACAATTGAAATTGATTTAGAATCAGAACATTTCAAATCAAAACAATATCTGGACCTTATTGACAAAATCAACCAAAAACCACATCATTTTCCTGATATAAAAATTTGTGACAATTTTGTATATAAACGAGTAGAACACTCTTCTGGTGATATAACTCAAGAGCAATTGTCTTGGAAACTTTGGATTCCTTTGGATATGACCGATTCGCTTACAGCTCGTGCTCATGATCATCCGCTCTGCGCACATGCAGGTGTTGGGAAAACGTTGCACCGCTTAAAAACATTTTTTTTTTGGCCAAAAATGGCACATCAAGTAAAACGGTATGTTTTAGCATGCGAGGTTTGTAAACAAACAAAAGCGCCTAATCAGATACTTCGCCCACCAATGGGTCAACATGTACCTTCCGTTAGAATTTTTCAAAGATTATATCTTGATTTATTAGGACCATATCCTAGATCTAAATCTGGTCATGTTGGTATTATAATTGTGCTAGATCATCTTTCAAAATTCCATTTTCTTGAACCGATAAAAAAATTTACGGCCAACGTTATAATTGAATTTTTAGAAAAACGAATATTTCATATATTCGGAGTTCCCGAATCAATTACTACAGATAACGGCGTTCAATTTCGATCCACTTTATTTTAAAAATTTTTAGATACTTATGGCATTAATCACAATCTCACCGCAATTTATTCTCCACAAGTAAACGCAAGTGAACGCGTAAATCGCTCAGTCATAGCCGCTATTAGGGCTTATGTAAAACCTAATCAGTCAGATTGGGATCTCAACCTTTCAGCAATAAGTTGCGCCTTACGAAGTGCTAAACACGCATCTACCGAATATTCGCCATATTTTGTATTATTTGGCCAAAATATGTTAACCAATGGCAAATCATATGCGCTTTTACGTAAACTTGATTTATTAGAAAATCCTGATTCCGATTTAAAAAGAGATGAAAAATTTGAATTGCTGAGAGAAAAAGTGCGAGAAAATATTCGAAAGTCATACGAAAGAAATGAAAAAGTATATAATTTAAGATCGCGTCCAGTTAATTTCGAAACTGGTCAAATTGTCTTTAGAAGAAACTTTGCTCAGAGTAATGCAGCTAACCATTTTAATAGTAAACTTGCCAATAAATTTTTGAAAGCTAAAGTAGTTAAACGGTACGGTAGTTGTTATTATGAATTAGAAGATCTGCAAGGTAAGAAGTTAGGTAAATTTCATGCGAAGGATATGCGTTCATAAATACATATTAATTGTCTCCAGCTTCTGTTACGTGTTAAGAACAAGTAACAAAACCTGTTTTGTAATGGTCACATTATTTCTATTTTATTCGTGATCTACATAATTAGTCTTACTTAAAATTTTACTGCAAATTTGGTCATAAAAAGTTAATTTAATCTATTTTTATTTTAAATTTGTACGTAACTACTTGAATTGTCTACATTTGACTTTACATCTCATTGAATAAAGAGGGCGTAAAAATACTCTCATATTTAGCCCTCTTGAGTGCAGTTTCCAAACAAAAAACTCAACAACTTAAGTGTTAAGAAATACCCTTGGTAAGCGTGTTTCCGACAAAAATTGATTCTTTTCCGTGCAACCATCTTCAAGTTAAGACGAAGTAGAAAAATCACTTCATCAAAAATCTTAAATTTTTATAAAAATCTTTAAAGATTTTATACCAAATATTTGAACAAATCCAATTTTTTTCTGGCGACTCTGCATTCATTTTAAAAAGTGAATTCGTGCTGCATTGGAAAAGTAAAACAATTTTAATACTTTGCTAAACATTTTATTTGTTAACCAAAGTGCGAAAAAAAAAAATAATAATTTTGCTTTTTGTAATACAAAAATAAAAACGTGATTATATGGTATATGGTATCGTGATCACACAATACCATATAGGGTTCTTCCCTCGTGCGTTTGGTAGGAAGCACCAAAATTTTCAATCTGCTGCTAGGAAACTTAAAACCAAATCTAAGTTACCATTAAAAGCGCAACAAGCGTACAATTTTCAAAATTTTCATCATTTGGATTCGATGAAAACTTAAACATTTGAAAAAAATATCATTGGAAATCGGACAAAAGTCATCAATCGGGGTAAAATTTGAAAAATCAGGTCCACCCTAACGTATCACCTCACTCAAGGCATCATTGCTGCACGCCGTAGCGTAAGTGCGTAAAAAGCTGCGACACAAGAAACAAGAAACCAAAAACATAAAAACCAAAATTTAAATCCGATCAGATCAGATAAGATCTAATAAAAAAAAAAATATAATTTGCCAAAAACAAAAAAAACATGAAATGAAAAGAAAAAAAAAATTTGGATATACATACAAATTAAACAAAAGAAGTATTAACCATCAAAAAATAAATATAGTGGCTATAGTTTAAGAACTAAAATCAGTTTAAAATAATTAAAAGAAAAGAGAATGTAAAAGAAAAAAAAAAAAAAAAAAAACATATACTTGAATATGTATATATAATTTAAGTTTAAAGTAATGTTAAAGTGTAGGTTAGTGATATATCGTTATGATATAGCATTTTTGCAAATTTGGTAATTCTTTTTTAAATTGCTTAAAAGTTTTTTTTCATCATTAATAAGTATCAACATTAAATAACACCTTACAGCAACGCATCAACTCTTCGAAGGGCCTTTCAACGAGCTGCGACGAACATTAAATATGTAAGTGCTATATGAGAAAAATCATTTTTTTATAGATTCGAAAGACAACCTGATAAAATGTGGGTAATAGGTGTCTTTAGTCTCTTCAATATAATAACAAAATAACATATTTCATTTTTTTAATTAAACTAAGAGATGACAACTGTAAATTTGCCCACTGTGCGCTCACAATGTTGTTGTTGTAATTTTTACCCATAACGCAGTTGGTACGCATGTTGCTTCAATATGTTGCTCTGAGTACATTTACAGTTGACTTTTGAGTTGGACACATTTTGAGCTTTGTAAAAGCAAAACCAAGCTAACTTAATGTATATTTTTTTTAATTTGCAAATATGCTTTAGATTAGTTAAATTCTATCATGAGTTTTATTTTTTTTATAATTATTAAGTATTATTTACCTGTACTATTTACGGTTACTGTTTAAGATAATGAATTTATCATTTTGATCTATATTAAATGAAGTTATATATTAACTATGGCTAAGTAAGTCACATATATTTTCTTGGGAAAGGAAAAGGGAGAAACATAAGGGAGTTTTTCAATGTCGCCAAATGAAAACTCATAGGTAGGTTGGGTATAGACAGGCGGTGAACCAACCAGTTCACAAATCTTGGTCTCCGCAATTAAAGTGATAATTAAAATTTTGATTTGATTAGGGGTTTTAATTATTAAGATTAGATTTTGCTTTCGTAGTTTTCTTTTATTTGATACAGATTTTTTTATTTTTTTTGTTAAACCGCACGTGAAAGAATGTTGTAAATTGAGGTTCATAGTTAGCACAAGATCCCCGCCCACATCTCCCGAACTAGCTAGCGAAGGCATGCAAGCACGTGCGTACCGTGCAACACTATGTACCACTTGAGGTAAATATTTTTGTTAAACTCATTTGTCCGACTGAAATTACATATAAATAAGGATAAAGAGATTTAATAAAGTTTTAATATTTAAAGAAAAACACCACACACTCAATATCAAACACACACAATTATTACACGATGGACATTAAATTGATCCAGCCATGCCCGTAATTGTGAGATGATAGTTTTCGTCACCATATGCTGTCATATTAAATTATACAGGGTGGCGCAAAATTAATCACCCTATTGGAAGATGCTCTCATTTTTGCAAATGGCCGCCAATGTCAAATCTGTTTTGACATTTGTGGACTAGACAGATACAGAATACAAGTGAATAAGCCATGGAGCGATACACTCCCCAAGAACGCGGAATAATTGTGTCTTTTTTTTGCGTAACAATTCGTCTGTGGTGTTGGCAAAAATCATAATGAGCGATGAGGCTCATTTTCACCTCAGCGGGTACGTGAACAAGCAAAATTATCGCTTCTGGGGAACCGAAAATCCGCGAGTGATGCACGAGAAACCATTACACCCGCTCAAAGTGACTGCGTGGTGCGCTGTTCACGCTGGAGGAGTCATCGGGCCGAACGCCGCGGGTCAAACGACAACAGTGGACGGTGCGCGCTATAGGGCAATGTTGACCGAGTTTTTTCTGCCCGAACTGGACGAATTAGGACTGGTGGACATGTGGTTCCAACAGGACGGAGCAACAGCACACACTGCACGAGCCACAACCGACATTCTGAAGGCCGCGTTTCCGGGTCGCTTAATTTCGCGTTTTGGCGATTTGCACTGGCCCGCCAGATCGCCCGATTAAACGGTCCCGGACTTCTTTTTATGGGGTTTTTTGAAGTCTCGTGTTTACATCAACAAGCCTGAGACCTTGGAAGCCCTCAAGGAAAATATCCGACACGAATGCGAGAATTTATCGCCCGAAACTCTCGCCGAAGTGATGGAAAATGCAATAAAACGAGCCCGTATGGCAATCAATTGTGACGGCGCCCATTTATCCGATATCATCTTCTCGACTTAACACAATTAATTCTAAAGGTCTAAATAAACATAATCAAAAAACAGAATCGAAGTTTTTTATTTAGAAAAAAAAATAAGAGCCAAACAACATCGGATGACTTCTTTTGCGCCACCTTGTAGGTATGCAATTTTGTTTTATATTTGTAGATAATCTGTAGATACCAGGTTCCTATTATTTCTTACTATGGCGACAAAAGATCTTCTACACAAATACAATTATAATGTCTGTAAAAGTGTATGTATATAATTTACTCCATCAAAGTAATTCTTTGATCACATAATTCATTAATAATCAATTATTTAATTATTATGACTTACCTTAATGTCGCTGCTGCTGCGTACGACCACATCTTGTCCAGCGCTGTTTGTCGTCGCTGTCATTTGGCCATTCGAGGTGACAACGAGATGCACATTAATATCGGAGCCGACCAGGTCGCCTTTGCCTATTGTTGTTGTTGTTGTTGTTGTAATGGCGAAGCGCATTGTAAAATTAAAGACAAAGTAAAAATTTAAATAAATTACGCCGACAGGAGGCAAAAAACGAAACAAAGGTAAAGATGTAGGAAAAAAGTTTCACAAAATCCGCGCAGCGACTACATAAATAAACATTTCGAGTCGAGTCGAGCGGCGCCGAGTACAGTCACTCATCGTGCCCTGAATGCCGCGCCCACGCTCATCGTTCTCCTACTTACCCAAAATGGCAACAACCATGTCGTCCTTGATGACCTCCATGGATCCATTGCAGAGATAGTAAATGTAGTTAAGCGCATCGCCTTTATGGATGAGAAATTCGCCGGGGGCACAGAAATTCGTTTTTATATGCAGCGAGAGCAGCTTGAGGCAACCCTGTTGGGCGGCGAGCGGCAGCAAATTATGCAGCAGGCAAAAATGAAAAGAAAAAAACGAAACAGAAACAGAAACAAAAGGAAATTGTTAAAAAAATTGTGTTGCTTATTTTTTTTTTTTTTTTTACAAAAATTAACGCTGCTCCACGCTTGCAAGTGGCACTGCATGTTGGCCTGAGTCTGAATATCGCTAATGCAAAAGCACTCAGCGTGCTCGACAACTTTTTAATATTGTTTCGGTGTTGATATTTTATTTTATTATTTAAAGGATTTGACTCATCATCAACGAAATTTCGGAAGTCATTGTATTAAAAGTCTCCGCCACTTTTTCGGGTTTATTTTTGCTGTTAGAATTAACAGTGGAATAATGTTAATGAATGTTTGCAGTACAACCATGATAAGTATAACCTAAAGGATATTAACTGATTTGAATATTCTCAACTCACAATTTGGCTAACTTTAAAATTTAAGGTTTAATGTGGAGCAACTATTTTTAGACCACATGGTGGTGATTGGCAATGGCAATTCTCAAAAATTTTTGGCAGCGTTATGAGAACTAAGTAAGAAAGAGCTTTTTCGTATATTTTTACACTCCACACCACTCACACGCACTGACCGTAGGGTATATTGAGTTTGCTTTGCATTTGCAAATCCATATCTCCTTCTGCCCTTCGGATTCGGCTTAAATTTGTAGCTATGAATCTCTGAAACTGCCTGCATACCTTCTTATCTACTCTCAAAGAAATTTCACAGAAATATTTCCAACACTTTGTATACTTATTAAATTAAATTTTATATGAAAATTTGGCATTGAGTGTAAGTTTTAAAATATCATGATAGTGTAATGTTAATTTAACATAATCCAGATTTATTTTAATATAATCCAATGTTAATTTAACACGATGAATTTTTAATTTAACAAGATATAGTTTTAACTTAACATGAATTGAAATGTTAAATTAAGACATTTCTGAAAATTATCTTAAGGGAAGTGTTAATTTAACATGATATAGTGACATATTAACACTTTTTAATGTAATGTGTGAAAGGCTTTGTAAAAATCAACACGACAAAAAGTGTTAAATTAACATTGGCCCTACAATTTATATTGTTAATTACAGTCGTGTCTGGATATAGAGAACTAATTATTGCAAGAACTGTTCACTATATCCGGGTCGTTCACTCTTTCAAGGTGGACATTTGTTGTTTTTACGTTCAGAAATTGACTTTTGGACTGCTTTTTCAAGTAGACTTCGCAGTGCTAGTAGACCAGCATCATCAGTAGAGTTAATTTTGTGTTTTTTTGTTGTCTATCTACTTGCTTTCCAAATTGTATTCTCTAAACTCCAAATAGTGAAACAAATTTTGAAAAGCATTTCGATTGTTCACTATTTAGAGTACTCCATGTTAAAATTTGGGTGTTCACCATCAACCAGGGTTGGAGCACTCAAAAACTCTTTTAGGATCGCACAAACTAAAAAAGTATGAGAATCTTAACGGGTTTTCTGACAGGGAACTGCAGGCTGAATTATCACCTGGCAAAACTTGGAAGGTGTAGCAATGCGTTGTGTAGATTCTGTGAGGAGGAAACCGGAACTCCAATACACATTTTGGGAGAATGTCCAGCACTATTGCAAGGTTGGAAAAGGCACTTGGGACACTACCAGGTACCTGACGACATGTTGAAACTACTAGAGATAGGCTCTATACTAAAATTTATTTCAGTAATAGGACTTACAGAAATCTTTTAGAACTATAGGGCCTGTAAGAACACTACTATCTTGAAGGGGTACAATAGTTCTATAGGACGCGGTGCATTTCCTCAAACATAATAATAATAATAATAATAATAATAATAATAATAATAATAATAATAATAATAAAAATAATTATAATAATAATAATAATAATAATAATAATAATAATAATAATAATAATAATAATAATAATGAGGTGTTCACTATATCGAGGTGTTCACATAGACACGACTATAATAACAAAATATTTGAAAATTTTTTTCTAACAACTGAATAAAATTAATTCCACTTAAAATATTAGTTTGGAAGAAAAAAGTGTTCATTTTATATAATATTTTTTTCTGTGTACCAACCACTATTGTTTGCTTTGTAATTATCGAAAAATGACGTTAAGTGGAATTCTTTGGAATCCAGGCAATCACTTCTTAATTTGTTTAAATGATTCTGTTGCAAAAAAAAAACCTATCATACCTTTAAGTTTTGTTAATTTTAGTAGCAATATTCAAGGACTCAATACAGCTTAACTTTAATAAGAGAAAAAAAAATTCTTAATTTAAGTAAGACTTTCTTTTTAAAATCACAACAAAAAAACGATAAACTCTCGGCTTCTTGATATCGAACGAATTTCGTTGAGCTGTGAGTTTAAGTGAAAGCCAATCGAAAGTTTTCGACATAAATCGAACTGAATGTCGGCATCAAAGATTTGCCTCTGTCATTCGTTCGTGACCATAAACGTGTGATTGTATGTGCTTGTATGTGCTTGTATGTGCGTGTGTGGGTTAGCTTATCTACGTCTTATTTTTCCACCTTTCATCGGCTGGAGTTAACGATAATTGACATGGGTATTGACATATACGAGAAACCTTCGCACAGTCGACAACATAAAACGAAAATGAGAAAAATGCTCAACAAAACAAACAAACAACAACAACAAAAAACGTAATGAGCAACATAATGCAGGTGGCAACCTTTTTCACACGTTTGAAAAATTTCATAAACTTAACCTTTTCCCGCCGATGTCCGGTGTCTGTCAAGGTGTTGGTACATGTATGTGTGCGTTGGTGTAAATGCAGCTGGAAATATCGTATAGCCAATGACCAAGTCATCGCTGTTAGCTTTACTTTAAGGTACTTTAGGTGCAATCATTTTAAAATAAAATTTTAATAATGGGAATTGTTAGAGGTGGTTAAGGTCCTTTTCACAAAAATTTTGTCTTTTGTAAATATGAAAATAGAATCTCCATCTAGACCTGCATTCAACATTTATAGCTACATGCAAATTCGATGAATAAGCAAAAATTTGCTGAAAAATTTTAGGCCCGAAAACGATTACCATTTTCTGCTGGGTGCTTCGTGTTTAACCTACACACATGCATACACACACGAAATACACGTTTGTAAATTATACACTTGTGAATTTGTCATCGTTTTGCCAGTCGTCAGTCGCTTCGAGTATGCTCGATTGAGTTCTTAAGTCTGGCCAACCCCCTTTAATGGTTTCTTCTTTTGTATCGCTTCGGGGCGCTACACGCACATTTGTCAAAAAGTGTTTTTCCCGCTTATCCATCCGCATGCAAATTTTTTCGGATTCGGTTTCGGTTTCACACCATTCTGGCGATTTTTTTATGCCTTTCGATTGTTGTTTGTTGTTGTTTCACTTTTTACCTCTTTACGCATTTTTGACTTGTTTGTCAATATTTACCAATTTCCCTTTTCCTTATGCCACCATTGCTCTTAGACTTGTAATTTTTTTTCTAATACCACTTTCCATCGCTTTAAATTGTTTCTTCAGTGGAAACAAAAAGTAAAACGAAAAGAAAAAAAATATCGATTGCCCTTAAAAATCGAGACTCACCTGCGAGGCCGCCTCGAATATCGGCAGCTGAAGTATTTCGCGGTGTAGATGCATGGAGACATCGCCGCGCAGCTCCTCGGGAAATTCACGCAGCGTCTGCAAAAACAACAACAAAAAACATGAACAAAGTTAAGAAAAAAAAAAGAAAATGTTATATTTGCGAGATGACATGAAAAATTTAAAGGAAATATTTTCTCAGTTTTTGCTCAAGTTTATCGCTCGAGCGGCGAAAGACATTGATTAAAATATTTCTCCTGTGGATAAGCGTGAAAATTGAAAGAACGATGTTGTTTTTCTTCTTTTTTTAGTGTGGTTTTTCGTTATAAATTGTGTGAAATTTTGAAGTCAGCGTTTTTTTTCTTCTTTTTTGTATGTCGTCTGATAAAAAATGTCACGTATACGCACTGGTAGCCGGGGGGGGGGTCTCTTTCTCGGCTTTAATCCTTTTGTAGAAGGCGAAAGTTTTTCGTATGCATATGTTGAATATTTTAAATATTCATGTATATATAATAAAAAAAGTTACTAGGCCATTTTGCTCCTGTGGGCACACTTAGGCGACTTACGTTTTGTGCGCTAGATTTTTGCTTTTCAAGCAATAAAAATACGATGTGTTAAGTTTTGCGAAAGCATTTTTCACTCTTGGAAAAATATATACTTATACGAGTACATGTCAGTCTAAAGGTCATATGTAGATCTTGCTCTGATCTTATGTCCTTTTTGACTGGTTTCAAGCTTGGAAATGTTGCTTTCATTGTATGTACTGACATATGTATCGTATGCGTTTATAAATCAATTATTCGATTACGTTGAAAATTTGATAAGTCGCTGTGAGATATCCAAGCAAAGCTTTGTGCTACATGAAATCTGTCATGCCCACTTATTAAGCCCACAATTTTTGAAAGCAATTTAATATAATCGATTATTTCGCTAATATTTCTCTTACAAATTTGAAATTTGGTATCTGAGTTTGTATGGTAACATTCAATACCTTCACCTTAAATGAGCGTGGTTGGACCAATTTAACATCCACTTTTAGAAATAGGTCGAATAAATTTGACGCCCACCACCATTTCTCATGAGCTTTATGAAGTATATAGGAAACATATAGAGGATTCGGTTAAAGGTTTAACATATCTGCCACGCCCTCTTATTAAGACCACAATTTTTTTATTTTTCTAAAAATATTCGATTACTTCATTGCTCCTTCATAATATAAGATTTGATATCTGAGTTTGTTTGGGCGTGATTGGATCAATTTAACGCCCACCGTTGTAACTTAGTAATTGTTTCTATGATGACTAACTACCAATCCACAACGAAGAATACCAGGAAGTTCCGCACAATAAATTTTCGTAAAAGGCGGACAAATCAATTTTTTTAATCAACTAATTTACTTAAAAATGTTTCTTTTAAAAACGTAACCCAGGCAACGTCGTGTACTAAAAGCTGGCATTATAATATTCAATTGTGTAATGTATACAAGCATACATTCATACACACATAGTACACGAGTAGATATAACATATTACCCATAAGAAGCTCATTATAAATTGATTATTAGGATAAAAGAATTTCGCTTTTTAATTCCAGTGAGCTATTTCATAGCAAATTCCTGCCATTATATTTACATCTCGAATATCGAAAATACATTTCACTGGTATTCCAAATTAGATAAACTATTCGAACCAAACATTCCGTAATTATGTTGTGCGATTTTCAACGAACTTTGCTCATCAATTGCATTCGTTATGAATTGCAACCGCAAATAAACGAACGCCAAGCACTCTCATCGGAGAGCACTTGACTCCAAAGTATATTCAAAAATATTCAGCAAACTTGCAATGTCCAATTATGACTTTGTCTGGCTTTTTTCTGAATTTATTTGAATGCAAATAGCAGCGGCAGGCAACTTTGTCCTGGAACACTCTTGACTTTGAGAAATTTCTTAAGAACATTTGAAAAATGTTAAAAATTCGCAAACTGAAATTTATTTGGCATTTATAATGGCGGCCATAAATTAGAAAAACAAAAAAAGTTGTTTATCAAATTTTTAAATAGGTCAAAAGTGAATTCCATTGTGTGAAATAAAACTGAAATATTTCTTTTCTGATATGTGGAAAAAATTCATTTTAAATAATGGTTGTCCACTTAAGGCGCATAAATATTTTAAAGTTAGTGGAGCAGAACAATATAAAAATAAAATTGTAACAAAAAAAAATTAAAAGAAGGTAACAAATGCAATTTTTCCACTGACCTCCAGATCTCTCTGTGTAGTCCTGCACTCACGTAATAGCGAACAATTTAAAGAAGTCTATTTATATATAAAAACTTTACACGATTGAAGAAGTCGTCAATACTTTGAGATTTGTTTGAATGGCCTGAGTAATCGGTCGTCTGATCGCTAGTAAAGGTCTACAATTTTTGTTTGCTGTTATGTTTGTTTAAACCTTTCCTTTGACATTTAACTAACCTTGGGAAATTACAATTATAATTTTTTTACTATATTTATGTGCATCGCCTTGTACTTCTAAACGATTTTTCAAAATGTAAAACTCCAACAAAATTATTGAATATTCAATCAAAATCGGGCTAGACTATTTCGATTACACGGAAGACTAGTTTATTTCCGGCCGTTTGCTTAATAATGGGTATTATACAACTTGGTTATATTTGAATTTGTGAACAATTGTCGATAAAGCAATTTATAGTGAAATTTTACATACAATATTTTTACATCTAAGCTCCTGTCATCATTGATACTTTTCAAGAAATTGCTTTTTAACTTATAAAACAGAGCCTTAGATAAACTAAACATCGTACATCGGTAGAGTCAAATCTAGTATATCGTTATACATTGAAACAAAACAATATTATTAAAACTATATCCTAATATGTTAAATATGAAAAAGTGATATTACAATATTAAAACGTTAAAAATTTTAACATCTGCCAATATATGCGAACCACAAAAATCGAGAGTTCCAGTTTTCAAATATTAATTGCGAGCCTGTAAGAAATCAAGAAGCATATGCCACGGCGCTTTAACAAAGCCTGCCAGCAGTGCATGAACGAGACTTGGGACTTTTTTCCCTATTCTACTTCTCACACGTTCACAATTCCATTTTGTGGTCTAAGCGCAAAAACTGAAATTGAAATAATAGCATAATTTTGAGCGCGCTTGGAAAATTAAAAACGATAAAAAAATGAAAATTGAAAGCTGTGCAAACAACCTGTGGCTGCAGAAGGAATGAGCGAACACAAAGAATTACGTGTGTGAAAGCTTTAAAGCTGTAGCCTAACAAACAGACTCACCGACGGACATACTGACATATTGTCTTAAATGTAGAATAGATTAATTTCAAAGTTTTGAGTAGAGCGTCAATTGAAAAATGCGAATGAATGTGAGATAATTTATATTACATTGAAAGAAGAGAAAGTGTTTCTGTCAATTAAAATCGATTTGGTTTGGTTTCTATGTATGAATGTGTGTATGTATGCATACATATTTTTGAATATAGTTATTTCAAAAAAATATTTTAAAGATTTTAAAGAAAGTTTTCGAAAAGTCGAACAAAACACAAATTAAAATAAATACAAATTACTCATACGTCCCGTTGGAATAGTAAATTACTCAAATATAATTAAATTAAATTTGTTGTTGGTGAAATAAATTTGCTGCTGCAATGCTTAAGGCTGGCAAACCTACATAAATACATACGAAATGATTTATAAACCATTTTAGCAAAAGTCAAATACACTCAACAGAGCACACAACATACTCGTATACATACCAAAACAAAACAAAAACAAAACAAGTGACCTCAACATATTTGGCAATGTGTACAAACATAAATACATACATGCATACATACATACATACATACATACATACATACATACATACATACATACATACATACATACACACATACAAACTTAAACAGCCTGTTGCTGGGCACAATAAATAAACATAATTATGAATTTATTGCTGAAAGGAGTCCAACATAAAAATTGCTCGTCCCTTTTAGTCTCGAAATTGTGCTGAAAACGAAATTTTATACACTTGAAAAATTTTATCCTTGTAATTCTCGCTAAGCTTAAAATTTTTTCTGTTTCTGAACTAATTTTACGAATAGATTTAAAGTTTTTCAAGCAGCCTTTTGCATTAGTTATTGAGTGGAAAAAAGCAAAAAAAAACACAAATCCGATAATATTACTAACATATTCCACCGGTTGTTTAAAACAACATTTAACAACTTTAAAGACGTCAATAAATAAATTATTACCATTGCGCAATAACTTTTAAAATCCACCGGGATATCAACTTTCAAACTGCTCCCAACAGGGACGAGCGCAAGAAGGTCAGAAATAAAGCTACTGCAGCTATTCGACTATCAAAGAAGAACTTCTGGATGAATTTAAGTTTTATTGGAGCGTGCTGCAAAACAATAACAATTAATGTGAGATTGTTTCGTATATACCCAACGATTCAAAAATGATGCTGCGGCTAACCAATTTAATTCGATGAATATATTGACTTTAGATTCCTTGGACAAATTCCAGTTATTTGCGATGAGTAAGTATGAAATTGGTAAATGCATTTACAAATTGCCAATTGAATGCTTTTGGAGAAAATTGAGTTGTCAGGAAATGTATTTAAGCTACTAATGCAGTAAGTTATATACTAAGAGAAAAATCGTAATCTAAATTTTAGAATGATCAGTCTTGATTTTAGATTGTGTCCCTCTAACTCAAATTTAGATAAAATGGTTTGTATTTAAAATTCAAAAATTTTAACTTGAGCACCAAAATCTTTAAACAAGCGTAGAATCTTAATTTGAGACTTAATTTCTTGAGATAAGAATTTCCATTTTTATCTAAATTTAATTTCCATTTTTATCTAAATTTAATTTCCATTTTTATTTATTTAAGATTTAACATTCTTATTTTAAAATATTTTGAATTAAAAATGTAAAACTTTTGAAATATGATATTTAGAATAATTTTAAAAATAAAATTGTAGGAATTCAGTTAAGAACTTTAGCTTTAGCCCGATTTTCGTCAACGGAACAGCTTGTTTCAAGAACTTTTTTCTTTAATTTATAGATTGTTTCCCTGTGTGTGTGACACCACTTTCATAAGGATCAAAAAGTGGCAACATACTTAAAAACACTTGAAGGAAAGCGTTCTATTCTTTCATTATGTTTTGTTCATGGCATTATTGTTGGATTGGCCAAGAAGCCTTCATCACACTTACGTTTTCTACGTTGGCCGCTCAAAAACTACTTATGGTCTCAATGCACCTTTAACCCGAGCTTTAACCGAGTTTAACTCAATTTCAAATTCTTTGGATTTTAACATGTCGCAAAATTCATTCTCTACTGATCTATCTAATTTCTTTAAATTATTGTAAATTGAATTTTTGTTATTATTAACATATCATTTTGTAGATAATTTTATCTCTTTAGTCTGTAAGAATTTTTTGGTTCAAAGACTGAATTAAATAAATAAATTTTATTCGCTGGCGGCCATCTCCAAAGTTTGGGATTCGATCATGGCTGAGAGCAGATTTTCTCAAATTTAACGTCACTACTTTTATATCAGTCTCCGTTTTAGAATGGTTAATTTAACCATGAATTCTCCAAAGCTATCGAAGGCGTAAATCATTTCATGCTCTGCAAATAACTTTGAACATTTCCTAGACTCGTCTCATCAATAGTTTCCACGTTGGCTCACGCTATTTCAAGTGCGATTCTGAGTAATTTCTGCATGAATGCGGTTTCCGGCTGTAAAAATATCCTTAACTATGCCATTTAAGTTTAATTTTTTATTTACTTGTTGTAAATGCTTGACCCGTTGTATTGTTGGTATGTACGCGTATATACATACACACATTCTCAATGTATTCTTTCGATAAAAAAAACCATTGCAAATAACGATTGTGTTTAGTGCTCCAACGGTCGAGCATTTATTGCAAGTAAATAAAAAATAAAATTTAAATAGCATAGTTAAGGATATTTTTACCGCCCATTCATACTGAAATTATTCAGAACCGTTCGTTTGTTCTTTTGGTCAAATGTCTTTAAATTAAATTCTTAAGACAACATTTTATAAAAGAACATAACTTTTTAATTTAAAGGTTTAATTAAAAGAAAAAATATTAAGAGAATTATATTCGGCAAGTGGAAGCTTATTTTCATCATATATATATATATATATATATATATATGCTCATTTATTATAGCTTATATATTTTTTAATACGTTTTAATTAAAGTTGTACTCCAAGCGTTTAGCATGATATTGATAGCTCATATACTTGCGCTTCTGCTACTCGTTTAACTCGATAAGCCCGATTACAATGAGGACCCTTTGCTCAACAATTTGTGGTCTTAACTTGAAAACTTTCTTTGCACTTACAATTTTTAATAATAATTTGTTACAAACTAAAATTTGGTATATCGAAAAGACATGTAAAGCTTAAACACTTTAAGTAAGTGGATGAAATAAAAGATATTGTAATTTATTTATTTAACAACTTGTTTGATTGAAAGTATTAGAAGGCTTTTTGTTATATATTGTATATATAAAATTGTTGAAGTTATACAAAACTCACAAATAAAACTTTTCAATATCAATTAAGTCCACAATTAAATAAAATCTTATCAATACATTTCTACCAAAATGTATTTGCCACAAATAAAACAGCAACAAAAAATATTTTATTTAGATTAAGTAAATTTTTTTAATTGCAACAAAGATGATCCATTTACGGCTAGTATACATGTTGTATATAGTGTTGTATATTGGCTTATTCGCATGAAGCGGATTGTAATTATTGCCGAATACGATGAACAGTCAACAAAGAATATCGTAAGTCGTTGACCCGACTATCTTGGGCTATTATTGCAATCGAGTTGCGTATAAGCAAATATGTAAAACTAGGTCAACTGATGCAGAATCCGCGATCGATTTTGCGATCAAGGTTTTGATTTCATTGGCCTAGGTGGGGAGCGGGTTACAAAGAATAAAACGTAACCGCTGGGCGTAGCCAAAGCTAGATGGGTTTCTTTCGGTTTGGGTTTGGGTAGGAATCTCAGTTTACAAAATTAGTTCCAGTTTGAACGTTTGTTGATAATTCAAAATAAATAATAGATTCAAAGGAAAGTGAATTGTCTTTTGTGTTTTGGTAGAAATTCGCGTGTGAGCGATAAGCAGCCGAATCGTTCAACGGATTCAACGGAATCGAAAGGATCTTTCCACACCACAGAAGTAACATCTTTCAGCCAAGGACCAGCGGGCACCCCCCAAAAAGTAAGGTACCTTACAACAACAGTTAAAGATGTTACTGAAATGGCGGAGAGTGTTTGAGCCGAAGAAAATTCTCTTACTAGTTAAATAAATGAATTTGTTTGACGTAAACAATTATTTATTTAATATATTTATTAATAAATAAATCTTTGATACAACTAAAATATAATTGGAGTACATTTTATTTGTATCAAATGATTTAATATTTGCGACAAATACATTTTTTCTCTCCGTGTTTTATGTGTAAAATAAAGTGTCTAAATTTTTCATGCTAAGCATTTTCATTAAATAATTCCTTTAAACTTGAGGTAGAACAAACAAACTTGGCCATTTGTTTGTTTGTTTGTTTGTTGGTTTGTCTGCGTTTAGTTTTTCATTAGTTCACACTTAATGAAAAAGTTTTCATTTTTCTCTCATTTTTTATTCGTATGAAATTATTTTTTGTTTTGCATTTTTATGGCTTTAGTCCCTTTGTTGTTAGAATTGGACGTGTTTATTGTTGGTGTTGTTGTTATTTTAAAGCACAGAATTAGGTATTATTGTTAAATATTGTTGTTTTTATTATTTTGAATATGCTACATGCTGTATACACACACACATATGTATAAAACACACAAATACAAATAACTATAAATTTGCTGGCGTTGCTTTGCTTCATTAAGGGTCGCTGCGAATGCCATTTGGGAGGATTTACACACACATACACGAACACAAAACCAGTATTCACATGTGTGTGTGTGTGAGTATACACTCGTATATTAATAAACACAAACAAGTTATGTACGAGTATTTTAAACGGCTGCCTTTGCCGCTTTTAGCTTTCGCCGAATTCCCAAGTGGCTCATTTCAATTTCGGTTTTGCTCGATTTACTTTTGTCGCTAGTTTTTGCGTGTTCTATTGTACTAATTTTATTTTACTTTGTCTGTTTGCGTAAAATAGCCTTTAATAACGAAATCTAAAAATCCGTTTGTTCGATTCAATCCGGAATTGCTCGGGGTTTCAAAGCTATTTTATATTCAATAGAACACAAACAAAATAAATTGTCATTGACTTTTATATATGACTAAGAAAGATCGGTCTGTCCTTTAAACTATGCAATGGAAAGTTCAATTTTATTTTTAATAAATTTACTTAGTTTAGTTTATATTTTTTTTTTCCGTATATATATGCAAGTCTATATTCAATTTATATATATTTATATTTATTCCTATTAATCCATTAAGGAACAAAGGGCCGTTACAAGATTATTCCAATCTACTCTTACATTCGCGCGTCTTTTAAATTCGTTCCAATTTAGCTGGGAGTTTTCTAATTCCGCTTCAATCTGTCTTCTCCAGGTGTGTGCAGGGCGGCCCTTGCGTCTGCTGCTTTGATGGTTCCACATTATGGCTCGTCTGGCAATGTCGTCAGGTCGTTTGCGTAACGTATGTCCAATCCAGCTCCATTTACTTTTCAGAATTTCCTTTTTGATGGCGAGTTGTTCTGACAAAGACCACAGCCGGGCGTTTGTGATCGTGTTTGGCCAAAATATTTTAAGAATATGGCGAAGGTATTTGGTAATGAAGACCTACACTGCTTGTATATCTTTTATGACCGCATAGCTAGGCTGATTTAGATATAGCCTTGCATATAGCCCTTATAAATCGGGTCTAAAGGCAATATAATAGTAGAAACAAATAATGTTTTCTCTTCATTTCTTAGCTTGAAATTTAATTGTTGTCACATTTTTAATTTGGCTTTTTACTTTTATTTTTTGCTTATATACTTCAAACATATTTCAGCAATTAGTTGGCATATTTAAAAGCTTTAATGTTTGTTGGTGATTATTGGGAAATTATCGAGAAAATTATAAAAGTTCAGCACCCAAGCGACTCCCAATATGTACTATATGCATTAAAAATTATATAAATTGTTCCTTAGTGTCAATAGCAAATTCTATACATTTATATACTCGTCTTCTCGTATTTATTTATAAACATATACTTATGGGAGAGCTGAAACCTACACACTAGTAAAGAAACATGAACAAATAATATAGAAAAAGAAAACTTCTCATCTTTGTCACTTGATGTTTAAGGCGCGTCAAAACACTTTTCCATGGAAGGCCGAGCAGCAGCAGCAGCGACAGCGACAACTGCCAGACATGTTGGCAGCCAGCCGGAAAAGGAATACATAAATTATTCCAGCTAGTCGCATAGCCACACATACTGTGCATAAACACACGTAGATACATATTGACTTTAAAAATTCGGTTGGAGACATAAAAAAGAACTTTAAAGATACTTATGAATAAAATATTATATACGAGAATAAGTATGTATTTAGTATGTGAATGTATTCAGCAGGTCAAACATTTTTGTATATGTTAACGTCACTTTAAAAAGCTTTTGTCGTTTCGCTCGTCTCTTTAGTGAACTAACACAAAACGTCGTAGTACTTACCTCGTAAATATCAATTCCGTGGTTAAGTGACCATGAAGTTTGGAAGTAATCTTCGATACGTTGTTTCAGCTCTTTTGGCATCTGTGATATGGTTGAAATGGTTTAAAGTGTTGTCCAGCGGCGAGTGCAAACAATTTCATTAAAAGAGAAAGAAAATTCAAATAAGGTAAAATTTTTAATATGGAATTTTTTGAAATATTTGGAATGGGAATTTATTTATAATTGAAAGGGACTTGTGTGGGTTTAAGTCTTAAGCATTTAATGTTAAACAATACCACCCTTATCAGCTCACTTTATACTTTGTTCCAGATCTAACAAAGTCTTAGAATATCTGAAGAAAATAATTCATTATTTCATTCCAATTGAAAAGATATAAACATTTTCTGAAAATTTCATGAAACTTTTTTTAATTGCAATTGACAAGTTCTAAAGTAATAAAGTTTGTAATTGTAATTGAAACATTAAAAATAATTACATTTAACACCTTAGTCAAACCACTCCTCAATGAAAATGGATCTAACCAAACAGTTTTATCGATACTCTAGATAGCCACGGTATACTGTTGGCCACTTGTACACAGATCCACTCGATATGAGGAAACCGAACCTCTATTGTTCATTGCAGGATAAATGACTGGGTCGCAGCTAGAGAGTCGAGTTGACTTAGACGGTGTGTTTTATCTTACAACAACCATATTCAGGCAAACTTAGGATGTCGAACTAAAACGCCGCTTAGGAGCTAATAAGATTAGAGTAACCACTGCATACCAACCAACCATGCACGTAAAATGGTAAAATGGTGTAAACGTTTTTATTTTTTTGGAATTGATGGAACATGATGTAAATTTTTTTTTTTTACAATTGGGCCACCTTCTTCATAAAAGGTGTAGAAAAAAAGTTAGGTTTCATAACATAAAATTAGGAATTAGTTCATACGAAATCATGTACTTCAACCTACTGTATTTTAGAAATTTGGGCAACATAAATACATTTATATCAACAATATTGTAATTAGGTAAAGTACCTAGAATATATTGGATATTTAAATAAAAATATCAATGATAAGAACATCTCAAATTTGTAGTTTTCAATTTATGTTATTTATTTACAGAAGAACATTTTTTTATATCTTCTTTATACTCATATAAATATTATGATACCTTATGATATCAGTGATTTATATCGTACTTAGGAAATATATACTGATACAAAGACTCCGTTCGTATATAAGTATTTACATTCAAATTTAGAAAAAATAACTTTAAATGAAAAGTTTCAAGTAAGATTTTCCATTAACACGAAATATGCCATATATAATAAAAATAGTCTAAGTGCAACCTTAAATTATTTATCATTTCGAAATAATAAAACCTTTCAGCAAACACATAAAGCAAAACAATTTTAAATTGTGCATTGTTTATTCTGTTACGAGTTTTGCTTTTCAAATAGATAAAATAAGCGAAAAAATTGTATAAATAGTAACTAACGTTTAGCAAATAAATTATGAATGGAGAATATCCGCTGAAAAGTTTTATAACAGTTGATGTGCACATTCCATTTGAACTTTTAGACCTGATAGCGATTTTCGACATCAGCGGAAACAAAACTATCTATCCCAGTAGAAAAAGATGTAATAATTAGTACCATAAAATATGTAAAATATTTAGCATACCACTTTTAAAAGTATTGTCAATATTGCTATTGCCGTAACAACTTCGGTTATTTAATATATTGACCAAAATCCTGTCAATATAAGAAATCTATAATATACTTGAAACAACAGTTTTAAGGTTTAATTCAACGTGTGTTTTATTAAGAAAATTATTTGAAATTGGTCCAGGCCACGAATTGAAGTTTAGAAGCATGAAATATTATCCGACTTAATTAGCAACTAAAAAGCTTTATATAGCCAATTTCCGAGCTTTACAATTACAATGTCTCATAGTATTAGAGAATGTAAAAGCGAAAGAGACATCCTTGGCAATTGCAAAACAATTTGCTAGATCAAGACGTATTTCTATGGGCTAGAACAAAAGCAAAGAATGAAACAGAATTAGGTTCAATTCGATATTTGAGTGGAATGCCAAAATTTTCATACGTATTGCAACTTTGTAACCAAAATGTGTCGAACCAAGTTAAACACCCAAAAACTACTTCCCACTTAGTCTATTCGCCAAGAGTGTACACCAGACTATAATATTTGGCCTAGTCGCCAAGTGGGTAAACTACAATATCGTTATTATAATACCATATATTAGATCACAAAAATCCAATCATATTTTGCATCCCAAAATAAAACTCAAAACGAAATAAAATTATTAGAACATTTTTAAAGAATAAAATTTAAGTTGAGATTTGGAATTTTTTTTCAACAATTTGGGGAAAATCCAATATTTTTCAATATACCCTTTACTACTTCTTTTATAGGGACAAATATTCAAATAATACAAAGTATCATTACATCAACCTAACTCAGCAATTTCATGCTGGGTTACAATTTTAGGTGTCATTATGGTGGACAAATAAATCACGTACGAGTATAAAGTACACATCCTAACCGACACAAACACAAACTCAAGCGCATCGAGCGATACAACAACGACAACAAGCTAACTGATAATTATAGCGAAATTATATTGGTCAAAGTGCGTTAACTGGAAAATGTGTGGTAACGTTGTAAGGCTACATTGTCAACCCACCCAGCAGAAAATGTCAAGAGCTCCAGCAAATGAATTGCTGGCAAATGAGACCGGGACTAACTCAGCACTTAAACAAATATTCAAGTTTATAAACAGGCTTCATATATCACACAAGTGATCTTCTATAAAGGACTCAAATTAAATGCAACTGATTTAGCGGTTATTCGAGCGATAAATTATTTATTGCAATTTCAATCCTTATTCGACAGAACTTCATTCAGCGTTCTCGGAATTTTCTGTTGGGAAATGACCCACATTCATACATATGCACGTGCATCCTTTGGATGCGCTTCTCCTTTTAAATACAGATAACCGTTTTTATTTTTATTTTTGTTGTTGTTTAATTTTTTCGTATACCAAACAAATGTTTTCCGGCACAAATGGCGGCGGACATTTTATTTGCGAGCAAAATGAATTATTTGTGCAAACAAGTCGGAAGCAACAGTGCCAGGAGGTTTCTGATGGAAAAAAGTTTGTTTGAATCCATAACCTTTGGTTAAGTGCTCTTATCCAAGGTTGGAAAAAATGTAATCACTTGGTAACTCGATAACGATTACACTGGTAATCATATGCTTTACATTAATATTCATAATCGGGCGCAAACTTTAAAAGATCATTAATAAGAACAATTTAATAAGACCACAAAAATAAAGGGGAGTTCCTCTTTTCTCCTCTTTGTATGCCTTTACCCGTTTATTACCACTATTAAGACTTCCATAGAGGGTACATATGTATTAACAAAATATTCTTTAATCGAGTTCTATCGATTCCGAAATTACTACTCCTCTCATAATATAGTGCCAGTTTATAATGTGGTCTTATTTAGCTGATTTAACCCATGGTGTAATAAATATAAGGTGAAGAGAGTAGAAAATTGTCCCTCTCAACTTCGATATTGTTTTTCTTTTTGAAAATTTAATAATAATTTAACAAACACAAGAAATTAAACTTCAAAATAAGGTAGACAAATAAGGCATAAATCGAGATGTGTTCCTACTATCCTAACCTTTTGTTGTTTCGCTTAAATTATTCAACCATGGTTTAAACTACATATATTTGGTATTATGAATTTGTTTTAACGAAAGCTTTTTGTACAGTACAGATTTCTTTGAAAAGGTTTTTCTTTAAACTTTGTTTTTGGTACCAATTGAAACCTCATTAGATGACAGAAGCTAACTTGATTTCAAGTTTAAGAATCTATCACACAGCATTAATTTGCGAATAACTCAATGATTGGCCAACCGATGGCATACAACTAAATCTTTCATATTAGAGTGATTTGAAAATTTTACAATTTACTGGTTAATTAACGATCTAATAACAGGTAATATATCTATGTTAGTATATATGTATAACTTGTGTCAGGAAATGCACAAGAAAGAGATGCAAACTCACACAGATAAACAAAATATATACAATTTTTTCAAAATATTTAAGAACTACAAAAGAGATTTAACTGATAAGTAAGCAGCGCTACTGGTTATATTACTGGTTATATATCCGACACAATTCTTGTATCATTGCATAAATATTAAAAAGGATTATTTTATAATTAGTTGCGGTTCATTTGAATATCAAATAAATCAATTAATAATTTATTTGAATTTCAATTAAAAATTAATAAACTCTAAACCTAATCTAATATAGCCATTAGACTAGAGCAAAATTGTATTGAAATAAGTATACCAGGATTTGTTAGGGCAACACATATTAACTATATATACATTTTTTTTCAGAACAAAGGGTGTAAACGAAACTTCTGACATAGTTATGGTATTTGGAATAGTTATAGTTTCTAACAGATTTTACTAAATCCTCGAATTCTGAAAAAGTTAAAAGAAACGTTTCCCTTATGAATAAGTTTATTAAATTTGCTCAAGCCTAATAAGCATGAAAGCGAAATTTATTGTCTTAATACGAGAAATTTGTATTAAGCCAAAACGCCACGTGCTGCTGCATTAAATGCTTAAGCGAACACAGATTGACAGACAGACAGACAGACGACGGATGCAATTTCGACAGAATGAAACTGATGTGATGATTTGATTCGGTATCCATGTCTGCCACCAACGCTTTCGGATGACGACGGTAGCGCTTACCTGATGTAATGCAATGAAATCCTTTAAATCGCGCCATTTGCTCTCGTACAACGAGCGACGGGAATACATGCGCTGAATGATGGCGGTGACGTTACCAAAGACGACGGCATGCATCAGTGCTGAAACGAGGCATTACCGAAAAAAAAAAAAAACCAAGTTCAGTTCAGTTAGTGAGGAATTTGTAAGTGCAGAATTCTCGATGTTTTAATTGGCTTAATTTTTCGAAATATTATTTTTAAATTATTATCTTAAAAATAATTTTTTCGTTGCCTACTCTCAGGCGTAGTAGGAATTTTAGTTTTAAAGAATATTTAATAAGAAAAGTTGAAATAGAAGACTTAGATCGAATACGGCATCTCGATATAAATTCCAATTCTTCTCTTTTATAAATTTCTGAATTTTGGTTTAAACTGTCTTTCATATTAACGTGTTTTCGGTACTTACCACCGATAAGCATCATTACAATCGAGAAAACCTTTTCGGCTGTTGTATTGGCTGAAACATTACCAAATCCCACCGAAGTTAGACTGGTGAATGTAAAGTAGAGCGCCGTGGAGTATGCTTCGGCATTTGTAATATTCGACAGTGGAATTTTTAAGCGCTCCGCCAATGCATGCATCCAACCTGTTGAAAATTTGGAGAGAAAAAATAACAAAGTATTAATTAAAACACATTTTTGAGATTGTTTGTAAATCGGTTATAATATCCAAAACTATTATTTAGGTATTAACTATTCCTAGCATCATGATGATAGAAGGCGTTTTTCTTTTCCTTGTTTCCTTAACAAGTTGAAATGTAAAAGACGATTTGGTTGTTAGATTCAATGTGACGTCCATAATTAAAATTAAATGATAATAATTTAGGAATGCTATGTACTTTAATGACCATATCTACTATTTTACAAAAATTAGATAGGACTATAGAAGTACAAGATGGGCGTGGTCATTGTGATGTACTGATTAGGTCCTGGCATAATGTTCAAGATTGAATACAAATTCTTAAAGATGTAGTTTTATTAATAAGGTTTTTTACTTTAGATATATACTCGTAAATAAACAGTCCAATATAGAAGAGCGTATATATATTTTTATCATATACAAATAATTACCAAATTAACATACAGTTTACCTTAGAAGAAATGTATATACAATATTATTTCTTATAACTATCTTAGAAGTTCACAGACCACAAGCAGGTATTAACTTTCATTATTACCGGCTACTCAATATAAACTCAAAGCAGAAATGTCCAACTGAGAGTTTTTTTTGTTGGCAACTTGTAATTTGAGGATCTTTAAATCAAAATCCGATTAATCAACAAGAACAGTAAAACCAAAAAATCTGATTATGTCCTCGAATTTAAATCAAATAAAAATGTGTATTGCTTAGAAAAAAAATTTAGTAAAGAAAACTTTTATACATGATTTTTCCTAAACTTAATGAAAACTTCAAAAAATGAAATTTTTTTACCAAAATTTGATCCATCGTATTTGATTTAGAGCTCCGCATTTGAAACCCATTTTATGGATAACCGCTTTATTACGGTCGCTTATGAGCGCCGAACTTATTTAGGAAAGTATTTTGATTAGTATTAATAATTGTCTCTACGCTTGAATTTGATATAACAAATCTTTAAAAAAAATATACACACACACACATAATAATTTCGTATTCGCAGAAGTGCACTTGGTAAACTTTTGGTATAAACTCATACATTAATACGAAAATATACAACAAAGTAATTTATCGCACTTACTGAAGTATGCTCATAATACTTATACATATATACTTATACATAGAGCACATTGATAAACTTTGCATCGAAGTATTTTAAATTTTAATCTAAACGTAATTTTCCCTGTCGGATTTTTCATTTTGAAATGGACATCTTTACTCCATAATCTTATTCCTAAAGTACTTAAAGAAAAACTTTAACAAATTTCTTACTCTTCAAATTGAAATACAGAAAAGTCCTTTTGCAAAATGGAAAAGCGTCAATCGACTTCACGTTCCCCATGGACAAATCATTTTGAAATATTGTTGTTTCCGCCTGTACAAAAAATAATGCTACGTCAGATCTGTCCGACCGCCCGTCCGCCGGCACCAACCAACTTGCAAAGCAAACACAAAATACACCTATAGCTAGCAATCATATGTATGTATGAATGTGTGTATGTATTAGTTAGTATCCATTCTAGGACGACCCTTCATTTAAGTTTCCGCCTAATTGGATTGGCCTTTTGAACTGCGCTGTCAGCTGTCAAGCGGGGTAACGGTTAACGGGTTGCCTGTTGTCGACTTGTTGAATTTCAAACGTAAAATCAAGAATTACGAGAGTATAAGAAGAGGCAACACAAACGCCAAACGGAAACTCAAAATACTCGAGCGAACAAACAAACAAAATCATGAGCGAGAACGGAAGTTGTTGTGGTTGTTCTTGTTGTTATTGTTGCTCATCTTTTTTTTCTTTGTCAATTCAGTTTAACTCGTATTTTTGCTCTTGTCTCTCTGTGTGTAGTGTCATTAATCGTAGCATACTTTTTGGAGCACTGATGCGTACAATTTCGCATTTTGTTGACTCCTTCTGCTGGCTGTCAATGATGCTTCTTTTGTTGTTGTTGTTGTTGTTGGTGCTGTTGTCGTTGGCGCTTTCTTGTTGTACGCACACACACACTCACACACACCCACACAAACAGCACGACATTTGACAGTTTATTGTCATTGTATTCGCCAAAAAGGATTAGGGAAGTATTTTGTGCTGTCAATTTATTTTATTTTATTTGTGCGCACAAAAGTATGCTACAGAAATGAGGGCAAAGTATTGACGAAACGACGATGACATCGCCGGCTTACGGCTTGTGTTTACGGCAATTTGTAATTTAATACGACAAAGTTTAGTTAGGAAAATTACTCTGTAATTTGATTTGAAATGAATTCTTAATTTGAGCATGAATTCATAACGGATAATTTAGTGAATAATTTACACACAGCTACAGTTCACAATTATATTTAATGTAAAGTGTCGTGGTGTAGGTTGTAGGTCGGGTGAAAACGTTTATACATACCCAAATTCAAATTACAGTCGTGTCTGGATATAGTGAACTAATTATTGCAAGGCCTGTTCATAGTATTGAGGTTTTTCACTATATCAAGGTTCAAAACTCTATTCAGTTGCTGATTTTGTAACAATCAACAACAAAAATACAAATTAGGGGAATAACCTTTCTTTCATTTTTGATTCCTTCTTGTGTTTTTGTTGATTTTTGTTTAAAATTGCTTTCAAAATTTTGTTAACAATTTAGAGGTTTACGATTGTTCACTATTTAGAGTACTCCATGTAAAAATTTGGCTGTTCACTATACTCAGATACGACTATATATTTGAAACTTAAATAAGTACCGACATTTTTACTATTATCGGTTTGGAAATGCTTTTAGAAAAAGAATGGATAGGTATACGATAATCTTAAAATATATTGATTAAAACTATCCGTAAATATTCTAATTTGATCTTTTGATCGATCAAACCCATAAGATGTATTTTGTTTGAAAATGATATAGACAAGTCACCATTTTCTGGGTTCCGGGACATAAGGGGATCCATGGCAATGAGATGGCAGAGAACTGGTGTTTTTCTTCATTGTCACATCCATCCCTTGGTGTTTTGAAGGCGAAGAAACGAATTCGGAAGCTTAATCTATGTGGGAATCTCTATCTTCCTGCAGGCCTGCTAAAATCTTGCTCCTATCGCTCTCGAGAGAAGACTGCATGTTAATAGTTGGGGTACTGACGGGACATTGTCTCAACCCTGCTCATGCGGCCTTTTTGGGTCTGGTGCAAAGCGATTTATGTGTAGCCTGCAATGAAGACAATGCTAGGGGAACCCTAGAACACCTTCTTTGTCATTGCCCAGATATCAATGGATCTAGACTGAACTACTTTGGGTTAAGGACATTTCTATTCAAAAGGCGGCTAACTTGCTCAAACTCGCTAAACTGTTTATCAATCAATAATCACTTTTGAACTTTGAACACCTTTGAACATCTCTATACAATCTTGGTAAGACTAAGGACCACTAATGGTCTATGTGTGATCTCTCTTTCTTGTTAGATCAGCCAACGAAACCTAACCTAACCTGGACCTACCATTTTATAATTACGATTGAAAAAACTATTAAAGGAAACAATTTATTTCAATTTATTGATAGGTTTGAGCGATTGGATGAAGTCGCCAGATTGGGTATTATTGTTCTTTAAAAGTTTGTCAATCGTTCCCGCATACTGAATGACGTCAACTCTACTTAAAATTAGTCAGAATGGATCCCAACCTGGTTTCCCTAAGGACCATTTAAGCGTGGCTTAGGTCAGCCAGTGCAGCCTAACCTATTTATATTAAAAAAAAACTAAGCTTTTCAAACATATATGATTTGTTTTACTATATAAACCGATTTCCCGCTTATATAAACTACTTTGTTTATAGTTTCGTGTTATGTTCAAACATGTCCACAACTTACCCCCATGTAAACTTAAAAGTAATTGCACTTTTTTATTTTGTAGCATGGTGTCATTTGTAAGTATAAGTCAATATTCATTGACGGAATATAGAAATGTGACCCTTAACAATAATTCCCAAAAGCACATTTCATTTAACAACTAATCAATTAAATGAATTTGATAGCATGATTCTTTAAATTACACATACACATAGTTAAATTATGTACACAAAAGTTTTCCAATTGAGCTATTAAAAAAATGATTCTACTATTATTATTCATGCCTGAACAATAATTAAATATTCTTTAATGGCATTTAAAATGACGTTTTCATTGTGAATCGAAAAAAAATCAATTCTCGTTAAGCATGAGGAGTGAAAATGTCTGACATTTCGATTGTTAATTGACAGCACAGTAGCGCCCTTATATGCACCTCACGTTATCAACGTATTTGCCTCAGTTCAATTTTTTAACAATGAAAGACTGTCATAAAAATTATCGCACATTCAATGAATGGTTTTTTATATTTCATTCATTGTGGTAATTTAAAAACGGTTTTCAACTTGAATGACTTCCACATCGAACAATTTTATGTTATGAAAGTTTATTTAAATTTTCAACAAGTTGGAAATTATTGCTTTTTATTTGTGTACATTAAATTAATTTAGATTTAAATCAGCAATTAATTTCCAAATTTGTCTCTCAAATGCCACAAGACCAAAAAGATTGTTTCTAAACACACACAAACCACTCAAAGTCAGCGGTTTCCAATTTGTGGCGCCGTGGAAAGCCGCGTTGTATACCAAAGGAAACCGCTAGAACTTAGACAATTAACTTAATGTTCTGGAAGTTTAATTCCTTTTAATGGCTACATATCGCTCTATCAAAACTGTTAACATTTTCATTTGACACTTGGTTCTACGAACTATGTTAAGTTGGAGAGAAGCGCCAAGAATATAATTTTTTTAACGGAGACTTGTTTGTATAAATACATTAAAAAATTTGGAAGCCCCTGCTCTACTCATTTATACACACTTACATACGTACTATACATAAGTTTTATACAATACAAATGCAGTCATTATTATGCGCGACAGTCATTAAAATCACAATAAAGTTGAGTGAAAGTCATTTTATGAAAATTAATCCCATTGCAGATCAGGAGTGAATAAAAACTGCAAATGCCATCATCCTTGGAAAGGCCAAATGGCAAAAAGCTTTCTCGTAAATTCACTTGCCAAAGAAAATACGCACAGACTTACATACATATATACTCTTTGTACGCGTATATACAAAATAGTGAAAAGTAAAATGAGAGAAAAAGATGCAAAAAAAAAAATAATATTAAAATCCAGATGATAAATTCGTCACATTTTGCAATGACTTGTCAAAATTCACAAATTTCACCTGGGAATGTGCAGCTCTGTTGTGGCAGTGTGAGTGAATGCAACTTTGTCAGGTTGTCACGGCAACAACGCGGGCAGACATTTTCGAACAAATGCAACTGTATGCGAATACACCGCAAATCTAACACGCACGCGCTTATGCGCATAAGGGTGTCCCATAACAAATCGAAAAACATTTTCTTTTTAATAAAATTTTAATGAAATGTCATCAAATGATTTTTAAACAATTTATGTCTAAATGAGTACAAAGGATATTTCATAGGTACTCATGCAGGAAGACTGGGCATCTTCTCAAAAGATTTCTGTAGAAGCTGTAGGGGTGAGGAGGAGGTAGAAACTATAATACATCTTCTGTGTACATGCCCAGCTTTGGCTAACAAACGATATATACATATGGGGAAGCATTTCATCATATGCCTAGTGGATATATCTAGATCGAATATAAACAATATTCTTCATTTTATATTCTTTATATAGAGTACAGGATGGTTCAGTTAGCAGTATAACTCATATACCGCATGGCATCACAAAGGGCTGCTAGCCTAGTTAATTAAGTCTATTCAAGAGATAGCCATTACAATCTAACCTAATGAGTACAATTAAAATTTATTTCTCAATAATGTTACCTCAAAAGATTTAACTTTTAACTATCGTGTAGGTATATTTAACATTTAGACTTGGCTCTTTTGCTCTGTGTATTCTTAAACATTAGTCAACCAAAATTTTATACATAAGTGTTTCATTAAAATTTATAAAAATGAACATTGTTGAGTCTTGAATTGAAATACCCTCGATAGTTGGAAAAAGAACTCACCGATGTCCCAGCTATTGTCATTAATCATGTTCTCCTTTTCGGCAATGACATACCAGATGCACGCGAGCCAATGAGCCACCAGGGAGAAGCACAACATCAGCAGCGTCAGGATCATGGCCGTGTACTGCGAGTATCGATCCATTTTTTGCAGTAGCCGCGCCAAACGCAGCAAACGTGTCAATTTTACGAGATGAATGTGCGATTCCTGTAAATTTTCAAATTGATGAATTTTATTTTAAACATTGGATTTACATACATATGGAAAAGTACGCATTATAGATTTTATTTGTATTTATTAATATATGTTGTTCATTAGTTTAAAACTCGAATGTGACATTTGTTTAAGTCTTCGACTTTAAGGTCTTTAAGATGACCGAGTAGATATAAAATTTGAGAGTTCTGTAAAATTGGATTTTCTGCTATAGGCTCAAAATTCTTTCGACGATTAAGTTAATCAAATTCTCAACTGCAAAAAGAATATCTTATTAATTATTTCACTTTAGAAAAAAATTGTTAATAAATTTTAATTAAAGGAAAACTGTCAAATGGCAACGCCCCGATAACAAGAAACATCTTCTCACTCAAGACGCTGCCTTCGTTTGTCTTATCGTCGGCTCAGCATCAGCGGCATATAAAAAGCGCGCGCGTTTGTTCTCAAACGTTTCAGACAGACAAGGATGAGCAGGATATCCTCGCGCTTCTCCTCGGCATTGCCGCCTAATTTACTAATACAACGGCGCTAAAGTCAAGTCATGAAGCAGATGATGCGACGCTAATGTGCGTTACAAAGCAGTTTATTAATTTCGCGAATTATTGCCACACACAGCCACTCAGTGTTCGCCCCCACCCATTCACCCAGGCTATAACACCACTTTTGCACACAGCTATGAAAGAGAAGAAAGGTCCTCGACAGCAGGAATTAAATTCTAACCAGAAAAAAAAAGTTAAACGTAAAGCAACGGATAAAAAAAAGAAGATAAGAGAAAGACAAAAAATTGTATAAATAAAAAAAATCCGCCAGCGAACATTTGATGAAAACAATAACAACAACAGAAAAATAAAACTGCCAAACAGAAGATTACAAAAAAAAAAAAGAAAAATTCAAGCAAACTGTGCATTTTTAGTAGATTTTAATGAAAACTGACAAGGGAATTATTTTCGGCTATGCCCTTCGCTATTTTAGATATGCCGAAAAATGTGCCCTTGTAGTATATAAGTACTATTTATGTATTGTATGTATGTATTTGTATATGTATTATTAACTTAGACCTAAGCGAAGACACAATTTAAAGCTTATGCAATATTTAAGATATTTAAAATATAATTTTTAAGTATATTTCAAATTAATTTTATAAATTTTGATTTGAATTTCCAGAACTGAGCACGAACTAGTTAAAAAGTTAAAAGTTACTATAATTAACGAAGTTAAATTGTTTGCTAATTTTTAACTTTCTCGTTCATTTTGAAAACCAATAAAAAATTAATTAACTTGCGTTAAATTTCTTCCGATAATTCAAGTAAAACAAAAAATTGAAAAAGTAAAATTAACAATAAAAAATGAAAAATTAAGAATTGAATTACAGTCATGTCTGGATATAGAGAACTAATTATTGCAAGGACTGTTCTCTATATCCGGGTTGTTCACTTTTTCAAGTTGGACATTTGTTGTTCTTGCGTTTAGAAATTGACTTTTGGACCAGAATCATAAGTAGAGATTTTTTTTTGTGTTTTTTATTGTAATCTGCTTGAAAGTTGCTTTCGAAATTTTAATCACTAACCTCGAAATAGTGAAACAAATTTTGAAAAGCAGATGTTCACTATTTAGAGTACACCATGTAAAAAATTGGGTGTTCACTAGATCGAGGTGTTCACTATAAACGGTGACACGACTGTAGTTCAAATCGATTGATTTAGTCACAGATACTGACTTCTGGAGTGTAAATAAATACAATTAAATAAGATAAAAACTAATTGAATCACAAATTTAACGACTTTAGAATTTATATTTACCCTTGCTCAAATACATGCATAACACATACATGCATAATTTCTATAAATAATTAACAAAATTCAAAGTGAGTGCAAACTTTTATATACAAAGTTAATTAAGTTCTTTTCAAGTTTTTGAAAATACCGCTTAAGTGTCTCACTCGCTTACCTACCAACTACTTTTTAACTTTAATAACAAATTTACTAAAAGTTTTCCCCTTTTAAGTGCACATTTGAAATCGAAGAATTTTAATATGGCAACCTTAGCAAAAACGCTAAGACTCTATACTGTTCCATAGCTAAGGCATGCCTAATTAACATCACTAACGTCAATCGCAATCGCTTATTTTACCTCATTAATTATTTTAATTAAAATGACTTGTTGACTTATATGCCTAGGGACACTTAAGCGGGTTGATATAACTGAATTGGGATACCTAAGCGCTGGTTTAAATAACAGCCATGAGGTGATTTAGTCGGCTTTTTTATAAGAGACTCCCCGCTTAAGTACCCACTCTAGTCTAATATTTTCTTGGATCTTTAAGTCTGTATCCCGTTGGATACTTTAAGTTAAGAATTAAGTAAAAAGATGGCCAATGAAGGTTCTGCAATTTCACCATTGGGTCCCGAGCCAATTATTGGTATAAGTTCTGCGGAAGTAATGCGTTGGATTATCAACTACATGGACTCGATTCTAACTAGAAGATGGTCCGACTTAAACTCCTGCAAAACCAAATAGAAAATTAGCATAGCTTCTCTTGAAGCTAAGGAGGAATAACCTTAAAGTACTGATTGGTATAATCACGGGGCATAATACATGTGGTCAACATGGATGTCATCAACGAATCCAATGTGTCAGTCCTGCTTTGAGAACGCAGACACTACACTGAGTGTCTGCGTTCTCTGGGTGTATGTGTCCGGCTTTTGCAAGAGCGAGACTGCGAATACTGGGCAGTGATGTGCTGAGTATGAATAACAATAATACTCTTCCTATTCCTGATCTTTTCAGATTCATCAGTGATACTAAAAAATTTGGGGAATAGTGTATGAACTTATCTCAATTTTCCCATCCAAAGACTTCATTCCTATATCTCTACTTTCTATTCCGACACTATTCTGGGTAGAGCACAATGGTCCTCGAGGACTGAGAGCTATGGTCCCATACGAGCCCAACTCAACTCTAAAGTAAAAAGAAGCTAAAATGATTCCAGTAACAAGCCACATTCAAAACTGTAAGAAGAATACTTAGACTTCTTCTCTAATAAAATATGTAAAAAAATTTCTCTCTCTAATTATTTGGCGTTCTTTTCAAAAGTGAGTGCAACCTTGTGAGAGTGTTTCGATTTCTTTTCTTAAACCTTGATGATATCTAAATGTAATACAATTTTATGTACAAATATTTTACTTTTTTCTTAGTTTAAATATTGTTTATCGATTTTTTCGCGGTGCAAAACCACTGTGCACAGTTGCGACACACACAATGTTCTCGGTTTAATAAAACAAATTTTAGCTGGTCTTTTGCAGTTATGTCTGCCATGATTTCCGCGCAACCTCGCCACAGCATGGCAACCCTGCACGTACATTTGAAATGTCTTAAATTTTGTAACTTTTGAATTAGCGCAAAAGTTTGCACACGAAAAGGTGTTGTAATTTCAACAATGTTCTGCCATGATTTTACAATGCTGAAGATCATCCCGATAAGACGCCAAAGAAGACGAAGAAGAAGACAAGAAGGCATGCCTTCATTATATATTGTCATAACAACCTTTTTTGCACTTTACGCTTTTCGCTGATGAAGTTTCCGCACTTTGTACGCTTTTGCTTTTGACTTTGCGAAGTTGCGCTCTTCGCCGCCCCTCCTCGCCGAAAATAATTAAAACTTTCTGGCAATTCGAAAGCGGCTTTCTATTGTCGGAAAACTTCCTCCTACTGGACGGAAAGAAAGTAACTTTCGCGTTATTTTAGTAACCAAGATGTGTGTCTCATACACTTTTAAGTTCAAGCAAAATTTAAAAAGTAACATTTAAATTATAAGACGGAAGAACAACGTTGACTCGGAATCTACCACGCCCCCTTATGGGCGTAACAAATGGATGGACAAACTCTATATACACATTGGTAAGTGCACTTGCAATTGGCGAAGGATGAAAAAAAATATATAGTACTCGCTTATAGTACTCGGCGTTGCACGGGTTTATATTTCAATAAAAATATATTCAATATAAATAGTTAACGGACTTCGCTTCGTTATAGCGATTCTGAGTTACTGCAGTCGTCGAAAAATGTATCCAACCACGCCCACTTCATGAAGTTATCGACAGTGACCCTACATTTCAGATACCAAATTTCAAGACGGGCGAACATCGATTATTTTTTGGAGAAATAATCGATAATTTTTACTTAGTTTCACAAATTGTGCGCTTAAAGCTGGGCTTGACAGATTTTCTTGGCTTTAGTTGTGTGAGCACAGCAACTCCCCCCGTAGAGTGCTTCTAAACCATTCAAAAGGTGCGTTGAAATTTTTTATAGAACGACAAAATTATACACAGAAAGAAACATTCATTTTTATCTATAAAGAATTTCTCTATAAGTATAAATGTGAGCTTGCATCTCTTTCATATTTATTTCTCGACTGCTTTTGATGAACGTATACTACATGAAAGTTATTGCAACAAGTGATTTTACTTATTATTTACTTGTTAATTTAGGCAGTAACATTAGTAAAGACACTTTTACAGCCTTATTATGATACTCGAAACGAAAGTTTTCGTTTCGTTCGCAACTCTTTCACTTTCGTTTTAAATTGCTATTAAAAAGTTATCAAAAGCTCTTTCGTTTTCTTTTCGTTGAGAATTTTTCCTAGTCACGTATGTACGTTTGCCCATAGATATTTCTCACATAAGCTTTTTAGTTTGAAGTTTGTTTATGTTTCAAAATATTAAAAATATAGTTAATAAAATGTTTTTAAACGCGTGTTTTCAGTGATTGAGTGAAATTAAAGAAAATGAAACCGAATGCAGATAAATTTGAAGAGAAGAACACTTAGGGAAACCGGGAATATTTTCACAATATCTAATCAGGAGTAAGTTTTTTTTTTTTTTTCTTCCGATTGTTCACTATACAATTGAAGGTAATGAATATAATTGTATGCCAATTCAATTGGCTTTATTTGGAAAAATATTAATCCAACTTCCTATCGTTGCTTACAAAAATTTTTTCAGATTTTTCAGTAATTTCCGAATGAATAAAAATGTATTCAAAACCGTTTTCGATGACATTCCACCTAAAACGAAAGCAAAAATGTATGTGACTGAAACGAAATTTCGTATCATCAATTTTCGTTTTGAATAATACCTCTTTTAGGACAAAAAAAGCTTTTCCTCTCTCAAAAATTCATTTGAGAGGTGTTTCGTTTGTTTTCATTTTTTCATAATAGCAATTTTCGTTTCACTCACATTTCAAAACGAAACGAAGGCAAACGAAAATTTCATAATAAGGCTGTTAATGTGTTTGTATATTATTTCGATGAATTGAAGATTGATTTATTTATTTTGGTCTGAATATCTTTCAGATGACATCGAGTGCTTTTTTTCGTTTATACCTATTGTTATTAGTTTGCAATACTCGGCGGTGGCTGGCTTTATTTTAAATTAATTAATAATACAAATATAAAAAAAATCTTAAATTTAGTATGAACCACGATCACTTTTAGTGAAGTGATCATACCAAAGTAAGTAAGCTTGCAATACGAGCAAGCGATATAATTGAGTTGATATCAAATAGTCTATAGATCCTTTCGAATATAAGCCTCTACTTGCTAGTCTATAACTTAAATAAAGTTGTTCTTGGCCTTAAACGGTCTCATGTGGCAACAAAAAACCACAAACAAAATTAAAAGAAAAAAATGTATTGAAATATTAATAGAAATTCGCAAACAATATGAGAAACATTTCCGAAGCTATTTTAAAGTTTACTTTTCATTCGAGCAGAACAACAAACAATCTATTCTTAAACAACTAACAAACATTTTCCATCTAAATATAAAGCTGCTCATTGTTGGTATTACTCTCAAAGATGTTAGACATTTTTCAAATATCGAAATCGTTTAGTCAGAGTTGCCAATTGTTTGCAGAACTTTGCTTTTCTCTCTGCTGATCAAAATGCCAAATTTTAATTAATTAGTTCGACTTGCTGGAAATGAAAATTTCGATTCGTTTAATGTTTGTCTAAATTCACAGAGCAGTAAAATTCCGAAAGTGCCGAGCAAAATTTTTACTTTTGCACTGAAGCCAAACCACAACGCCACAAATTTTTAGAAGAAAAAAGAAAAGAAAAGAAGAGAAGGAAAGGGAAAATAAAACGAAAAAACACAAAACAAACGAAACGAAAGTATCCGAAGCATCGTTCAACTGAAGCGAATTCGTTAGAAATGCGCTTCTTCGCTACATTTTGACTTTCGGAATTGAGTTGTAGCTGCCGCTGCCACAGCGCTCAGTGGCGCTAAAACGCAACGCGCCAGCACAGCAAAAAATAAACAACAAAAATAATAATAATAAAAATAAATAATGAAAAAGAAAATGAAATGAAATGAAAAAGAAGTCTGCAGGGCAGTACCACAACCGAGCGGATACGAATTTTCAAATGTCTGTCTGCCTTAGCTGAATTGAGGTTGGCTTAAAGCTTATATGCAGCTTAAATTATGTTACTCCAATTCGTTAGCACCATTTTGGCCTTATTTTCTGCCTCTTGCAGATCTCACTTTTTTATTTTTATATATTTTTATGTATTTTATATGTATTTCGAAACTTCTCATTTCTATATGTCGATAAAAAGTTTTTTCTTTCCTTTAGCCGTTAAGCTGTTTAAAAATCGCCAACTTAATTTTTGTTGTTGTTGTTATTGTTGGCGTGTAAAAGTTAAACGCAAGCGTTTTAATTGCAACAACTAATTTCGACATTACTTGCCCATCTGCTTCGGTTAAGTTCTTGGTAAAGTTTAAAGGTTGTTCGGTTGGTTTTTCTGATAATTAATTTTTGCTCCTTAAAAATCGGGCCAAGTGGACTGACGGATTGACTGAACGTTCCTTTCGTGAGTATTCGCAAAATATTTCTCAAGTTAATGTTGGTTTACTTTCATTGAATTAAAAAGTTAAAGTTTGCGTTTGAATAAACAATTTCGTTAACATTATTTGACCTTTTTTATTCGCGTATCTTAAATGGGTTAATGTTGTTAGTGTGTGCATTAAAATTGAATTTGTAAATTTAAAGGTTTCTCGTTAGATTAATACAGAAGTTTATTTTAAATTTGTTTAACAAAAAGATTCAATTTGTTAAAGAAGTTCTATGAAGCAAAAAAGAAGAAGAATAAGTTCGGGATTTTAATTCCGTGATACTGGAATTTAAATTTATAGAATACTTTGAAAAGTTTCAGTACTGTGAAATGTTAGGTTTTGTTTTTGTTAAACCTCGAATGAGATAAAACCTATTGTTTAAAAAAATAGCTACCCAAAAAGCTGGAAAACTGTTGTAGTTCAACAGAGAAGCCAATAGACTATATCTGCTCAGATCTAATCACATATTCATTCAGATCTAGTTAGTTCTGTTCTTATCTGAAATCAGATCTGATTATACTTATTTATAAATAAATGCAAGTATGTAGATCCAATTAGATCTGAAAAGATTTAAACATTTTTATTTTTTTTATGAATGTCTATCACGTAATAATTTAGGCCGCGAACAATTATTATCACCGGTGATAGACAAAGTTCTTATGTAGTTAAGTAAGAGTAAGGGGCGGCGATTTAATGGAAGAAAATAAACTATTTGGCAATAGAAAACCAAATCCTCAAACAAATCTTAATGACTAGATTCTTTATCTCATTATATTCACGTCTGGATCGAGTTCGGGACGGACAAAACAAACTAATGAGAATATAACAACAAGTGATATATATATACATAAAACTAGGTTCTCAATGAGCTAAAACTATGACTACAATGCTATGGCTCGAATGAGAAGTATATCTGGGCAAACACAAAATAATACTTCCTTTATAAAGTTTAAACTTAATTGTCTAAAACTCCTCGTACTATTCCACTGTCCAACGATATCCTCTGCTATCATAGCACCAGTTATTTCTCGGAAGTCAGTTAGAAAAAACAGCGTCTTTAAGCAAGTCTTTAAGTCCTTAGTTGAACTTTCTTAAATTTACTTTTTCCGCAAGTATTGCACCTGCGAAATTTTAACAAAGAGTGTACTCTTTGTTAAAATCTCTCTCAGCTTTCTTTCTCCCATGCCACAAGATACGGTCTACAGCAGACCGGAGTCAGTATGAGGTGACCTGCCAAGAGCCATGTATGAAAATCTTGAAAATGGTATTAATATAAAATTCTGGCAGAGTACAACCCTCGCTTCCACCAAATACAAATAATTTTGATGGCATATGTGGCATCATAGATATATAAAGAGATTAGTGTCATTTTTAACATCCACAAGTGGCATTAACAAATTTCCAATACGCCACCTTTTAAAAGTTTCTTTATTCAAACCAACGTTCGAATCCGATTCGTTAGCGGTCACGACTGTCAGACACGTTCGTAAATCGCTGGATAATAAAGTAGCGCTTTCGAAATAGGAGGAATCACAACAAAGACCGAAACAAGTCCAACGTATACTGAGACAAATCGAACAGATAACATTTCGCTACAAATTGATTAATTACTTTCGAGTCTCACCGACTAGCATTGCATCCGAAAGATACTTTTCGACACTTGTCACAAAAGATTAATTCTTCTCTTTCCGATGAGTTTTTGCATTGTAGGATATATTGAAATATTTAAAAATGAAGTGAATGATTTCCGATTTAAATACTGAAATTATAATTTATATTCGTAAACAAATTGATTGTTTCTACAGTCGTGTCTGGTCGTAGTGAACACCCTATTTAGTGAACACGTCGATATAGTGAAAACCTCGATGTAGTGAACATGCAAATTTTATCATGGAGTACTTTAAATAGTGAACAATCGAAAAGCTGTTCAAGATTTGTTTCACTATTTCGAGGTTAGTGAATAAAATTTCGAAAGCAACTTAAAGCAGAGAGCAAAAATATATACAATAAAAACTCTACTGATGATGCTGTTATACTGAAGGCAAGAACAACAAATGTCCACCTTGAAAGAGTGAAGAACACGGATATAGTGAACAGTCCTTGCAATAATTAGTTCCCTATATCCAGACACGACTGTATCTTCCTTTCTATCTTTATTCGCTATGAGTTTTTCAATCATTCATTCGATTTTGATGAAATTTTGGCAATGCCGGGTATTATAAGGTATTTTAATATATTTTTTCCGTTTTTGAACAATTATAATTTGTTCTTATTAAATATTTAAACAATTTAGTTTGTGTTTTTTTTTTAGGTTGTTTTAATAGTTCTTTGTCTCAATTCTTTTTACTGATGCACTTAAAAAATTTTTCTTCTTAAAGTTTATGATTGGCCCAAGGCCATTCCCATTACACTTACCTCACCGTTGTACAAATCCGATGCATACAGATGATCGAACGGCAGAGCGGCCAACAGGTCGACAACAAACCAACCGCGCAGATAGTTGATGGCAATCAACCTGGAGTCGGAGACGACTTCACCCTTGCTGGAGACAAAAGTCGTCCGAAAATTTAATAAAATATCTGCAATAAAAGTTTAATAAGACGACAAGAAAGAAGCGAAATAAAATAAAAGATAAAAATTGCTTCTAAACGAGACAGACAGACACGCGTACGCGATACAAATTAAATTTCCAAGAACGCACAACAAACACAAAGGTGCCTGTCTGTCTGTCCGTCTGTCGACTAAAAGGATATGCGCGCGGCTGTAATTGGTTAAACGAATGGACGGGTGCGCGCGCGCCGCACAACTATGACGGCGGCGGCGGCATGAGACGCACCTGCAATAAAAAGCGCCTCAACGATGACATCCGACACCATTGTTTGGCGATCCGCTTTGGCGAAGGCCGCATTATACGGCACTAAAATGGCAACGTAAAACGTCGAGACCAGGATAATCCAGTCCCAGAATCCTTTGAAAACGCCATAATGGGGCAGAATGAAGCGTGACTTTTTCAACGATTGCGTTTTGTATTCGGGAAAGGGCGCCTCGGTTGAATGCAGCAAATTCTGTGTGCGTTCCCGTTCGGCAGCGAGAGAAAGAGAAATCGAGAAAAAAAAGAAAAATGTAAGAAAAAAACAACGAAAAAGTGAGAGAGAAAAAGCAAAAAGGATTAAATGACATTTGCAAGTGTGTGTACTATATATGTATGTATATGTGTGTTCGGTTCGCGCGTACGTGCATATGTGTGACTGCATGTATGAGCATGTATGTGTGTGTGTGTGTGTGAGAGTTTATGTTGCGTCAGTCGGTCCGTGTGAATGCGAGTGACATTTATGCGAGTAACGAGATTAGTAAGGATTAGATGTGGCACTACGACGATGGATGCCCACCTGCGTGAAAAAAAATGAAGGTGGTGCCCTGGAGTTTAGTTAAAGCGATGCAATGGTTTATTTTTTTTTTCTTGTTAAATAATGAAGACTTTCCAGGAATGAAAAACTTAAACATATTTTCACATGCTGCAAACTTTGTGAAAACACTTTGTGACGTGTGAATTTGGTAATGTTTCACAACCTGTCAAGACGATTTTTACATCGTCCCTACGCGTTCCTAGCATTCATTTTTTGAACTCTATCTTGCAGAGCAATGTTGCCAATTTTCTAACTTCTCATCTTATTTCATTTTAATATATGGAGCACTGATTGATGAGCACCGATTTGTGCACATGTCCAGACAAATCAGTCTTTTGCCTACACTAGGTGATGATGGGTTAATTAACTAGTTACAAACTGGCTCAGTGAAAAGGCAGTTAGTCGTATTCTACAGGTTAACAAAATGCCACCATCGAGTGAGAGCGCCTTCCTGCGACATTGAAATGAAGAAAGGTAACATTTGTGGAATGTATCTAACCATATGCCAGCTGTGAAGAATCAGTTCGCCAAATAGTAATTTATTCTTTTTGATTTATCGGATGTTAATAATTTTACCGAATTTTTTTTACTTCGATCACCTTTGACTTTACCTATTGAATTTTATTTTCATTATACGAAATGAATTTTTGCAAAACCGTTTTGAATACAATTCAAATTTTATATTAAAAATCAATATCCAATAATAGAAACCGAATAAATATCCCAAATAATATCGATATTTCTGGTATCGATTTTGTCAAAAAAATATCGATATGTTGATATTTCAAATGAGATCAAATGACAATCGAATAAAAGAAATTAGCTACATATATCTAAATCGTAAGCAAAAGGTTCCATGATGAAAACTCTACCGACATCTTCCAACATTATAAAACATTTGCGATTTTAAAATGATACATTTGAAAAGTTATATGAAAGTTTTAAGTATTTCAAAGTATATTAAAGTACCTAAATTAAAATATTTTTACTTTTGAAAAATCAAAAAGCAAAACAATTTGATTTATCACAAACATATTCAAAGATCTTGATTTTTATAGTGACTAAATAGAAAATAAGCTAAACAAAATGTTTAGTGCGACGGCCTTCAAAAAAAGTCAATTACTTGGCACAGAAGTCACGACTACTGATAGGTCAATTAGGTCAAATTGTATCAAACATCATATATTGTATTACAAATTATCGATATCAACAATTTATCGAATACTAAATCATCAATAGTGGTGAAAAAGTAACAAAGCTTCGATAAAACCAGGTCAAAAATGTATTAAAACAATTAAATATCGGATTAAAAATCATCGATTTATCGTTTTTTAAAAATCGATAATGCAATATCAATGTATATATATGTATATCAAGTCAAAAATGTTTTAAAAAATTAAATATCAGATTAAAAATCATGTTTTGAAACATCGATATTGGTTAAAAATTATATCAATGCATCGATAAAATCAGGTTAAATTGTATTAAAAAATTATACATTGGATTAAAAATCATCGATATTATCAATTATTATTATGCTGTGTTTTAAAACATCGATATTAAAATAACGATATTGTTGAAAAAGTATTGATAAAATCAGGTCAAATTGTCTTAAACAATTAAATATCAGATTGAAAATCATCGATATCATCAGTTTATCGTGTATCGATATTGGTGAAAAAATGTCAATACATCGATAAAAGTAGGTCAAAAAGGTATTAAATATCGGATAAAAATCATCGATATCATCAATTTATCGCTTTGAAAGATCTATATTTCAATATCGATATTGGTGCGAAAATATCGATGCATCGTTTAATTGTTTCCATCACTAATTGCACTTGCTCAATATATAAAAAAAACAGGTTAAGGCCAGAGAATCGTTTGGTTAAGGCTGCCAATCGGTGGGGAAAAAAATTAAAAATTTATTAACATAAGACAAAAGTATTTTTTATCTACATATTTTTTAATTAAAAAATGTAGTCAAAACAAAAACAAAAGAGCAATTTGCATGAAAAATGAAAAGTGTGAAATTTATATGTAAATATGTATATATATACTATATGTCTGAATGTTTGTATATAGTTAAGGATGGCGTCTCGTCGCTCATACCAATTCTACTCACATTTCCCAGTTTGAGTTTCGTCTTGACCTTTTCGGGCTTATAGTGGCCGGACAATTGATACAAAACCGCACGACTGCGTCGTCTTCCCATGTTGCAGCCAGCAGGTATGTCCAGGTTGTTGCCCTCGACGCCGTCATCATCGTCGCCGCCGCCACAGGTGCCGCCTCCACCAGGTCCGCCCAGTCCGGGCAAGCCGCCCAGACCCAACATGCCGGCATTAGAACCGGCACGAAAACGCGCGCCCAGCAGAGCAGCTGTAAGGGCAAAAACTTCAAGAGTAAACCAAAAAAAGAAGCATTGAAGCAGAAGCGCCAGCGGCGGGAAGAAGAAGAAGACGCAGTCAGACAAAAAAGAAAAGACAAAAAAAACAGAACGAAAAAATAGAAAGACGGAAAGAAAGAAAGAAAGAAAGAAAGAAAGAAAGAAAGAAAGAAAGAAAGAAAGAGAGAGAAAAAATATGGACGTGGATTACTTTTAACGTTTTTGTTCTTTTTGTTTTAGACAAATTAGCACAAAAAGTGCAAAATACAAAAGACACAGAAAATCGGTGTGTGAAGTTGTTGGTGTTTTTTTTTTTAATATATATATATATATAACAAATCGTGTTTATTTAAGTGAAAATTGATAAATTATGCATTAATATATTCACTACAAAAAAATTTTCAAAAAAATTACAATTTCATGCAAAAATAAAACAACAAACACGGGTAGATGTCACCCATTAGGAAATGCGTTTTATATGACGGGGTCATTAAATATCAATATAAAATTTCATTCATAAAAATTAAACTTTGTACTCAAAGTTTATGTTAGTTTACTAACAACAATTTGGAAACGGATTTGTTATTGCTTTCTTAAACTTTACTTAATGCTTACCACTAACGAGAAATGTCAAAAAATCTAAAACGATTTAATAATAAAATATAACAAGTAAAAAATTATAGTCGATCATACCGACTAATATAAAAAAATCAAATTAGGGTGGTTCATGATGATATTTAACAACAAAAAATTGTAATCTATAACCACCCTAATTAGATTAAAGTACTTATTTGAGATCGTTTCAGTTCCAAAATATTATTTTATAGTTTTAAGGGCTTTATTTAAACATATAATAAAAAAATAACGAACCTGGGCCACCCTAATCGTATCCAAAATATAATCAGTAATTCCCAAGCACAACAAAATTTGTCAACAAAATATCTCATATGATTCTCATGATATTGTGTTAATAAGAAATCACCACTGCAATAGTGGGCGCGATAATGGGCGGATTGGCTCCAAAATCTAATCAGTCCCTCGAGGGCATAAGAGCAACCAGTGAACAAAATTTAGCTCAGCTCGTATATTAACTATGTACATACCTGTAAACAATATAGATTTTTAGTTTCCCCTAATCTTCTATTGTCAAATATATGCATATAAATCAAATATTGTGGATATTCCTTCTACGAGATGAACCCAATAAAACTTAAAGTATAACCAACTTTTAGTGGATATTAAAGTTTTGAAATTTTATTAAATACTTTCACAATTCGTATGTAGCAAATATTGGTATCAAATGAAACAGCAAAATTTAAGAAGTCCACAAGATCAAAATGCGAAATACTCAATTTGCAGTTCTACTACATTCAACACTAACTATAAACCTCCAGACTATCCATATTCTTTGAGAATGTCCCGTCTTATGGAGGGTAAGGTTACAAACTCATGGTAAACCTCAAAGAGCTGTCTGGTACATACATCTAGAACCTGCTAAGGTTCTTTCACCGTACTAATTGGATTAAGTAGAGCTGCAGTATACAATAATCGTTTAACAAGTTGAAAGCGAGGATGTGGCAACAAAAAGGCGCGTAAACGCTATTTGGATTCCTTCTCCAGAAATCACTACTTCAACCAACCAAATCTGCTATGTTTGATATCAAGATTCCAGTGTACGAGTACTGATTTAGAATGCAACACCGAAAAATAAACCATCGATATTGATGAAGAAAAAGAGCCGATTTTTTATATATCGATCAAAAAAACTGTTGATAATAAAATGTCAATATTTTCTTTAACTTCTACTTAAATGATGATAAAAAAATTCAATATCAATATATCGAAAAAATATTGACAGCTTTGTTATATCGATTTTGAAACATCAAAATGTGAATATAAAATTTATTTTGATTGAAAATATGAATAAATAGATAAATTCTTTACATCCTTACGTGCATAGGTGGGCATCGATAATTTAGAATTTAACTTCGTTAATCCGAGAAAAGTTAAACAAAAGCTTAACTTTGTTAAGTCTACTTCGTAGATTGTAATCAAAGAATTGTTTAAAACAAGTTATATTTAAATTTTTTCGTTAAAAAACATTTAAATGATTCAATGACTTATGCATAATTACTTAACTTTCCCACTTGGTTGATGGCAACTATGCTTTGGATAAAATATTTCCATTTTTTAATTAAAAAATAACAGCAAGTACCTGTAGCTGTAATGCGAAACGTGAAACGCAGCTGAATTTGTCTGAACCGTAATAAGAATTTAATCGTGAACGAATTTATTTTGATTAACAAGCAGCGAAAGCAAAGCAACCCAAAAACGAAACGGAAAGGAGAAATAAGGAAAGGAAAGGAAAAGAAATACCTTGACGCCTTTTCAAGCCGGATAAGGATACATCGTGATAAATTACAATTTCGCTTGAGGTGAAATATTCCTTTAAGCGTTTTAATATCTTCTTTTTTTTTTTTAAATGTAACCAAAATTCTTCACGAATATTTTTAGCAATTAAACATATTTATAAATGTCTGAAAAATTATGTTTCTGTTTATTTAAGAATTTTCAATTAATTATGATATTTAGTTAGGTATTAAGTGAAAAAAAAATATTTGGCTTTACTTTGCACACCTGGCACTGAAGTTTCGGAAAGGTGAGCTAAAGCCAAGTGATAAATGTTGTTGATTACTTTTTTTTTTTTAAATCCAATATAACCTGAAAAAGCAACTCTTCTCTCCATATGATTCCATATGGCATAACCATATAGCATAACCATATGGAACCATCATGGTGAGAAGAGATCATATACCAATTAATGTAAGTAATTTGAAGTATCAATTTTCGCAAACAAGATGTCAATATAAAACCCCAAAGTAATCTAACAAATAGTTGTAATATCAACAATTAGTCATAAGACCGTAGCAATGATATCACATCGCCGACGATTTGATTATTCTCAAATGATATTCCAGTGATTAAAAATCCACCCTAAAACGAGCTCGAGCTCGATGTTGATTTAGTTGTCGCTTGCCTTTAAACACGCCCACGAATTGTGAATACAATTATCCCTTAGGTTTAGCAGACACTTCAAAGACATTTAGTCTTTTGAATGGAAACAACAACAACATTAAGACTACTACGAGTATTCGCCTCCACTGCATACCATGAAAGAAATCATCAAAGTCATCTTTGATTTTATTAATCGCGGAATTTTCACAAATTACAAATTAGATATGATGTGATGGTAATAAAATACGAAATGAATTGTTTGTTTGTATGGCATGACGGGTATATACAAAGGACACGATTCTTAACTCGACGCGAGAAGAAACCTTATGAAAATCGCTGGCAATTAATTTCCGAGAAACAAAACAACACAAAACAACACAGAACAACAAAACACAACAGCACAGAAAAAGTTGAAATGAAGTGGAAATTACGCGTATTCATGGTGTTTTATTTATTAATTAATTATTCGCATTTAATTAGGCGTGTCAGATTGTGCTTCATTCTCGTCCAGACAAAAATGCTCGAAAATGTACGAAATTAGTTTTCGGCGCTATCAAATTAAATGCTAAAAAAAAAATATCCGAACAAAGTTGACGCTTAAATGTTTTGAGGTTTTAATGTGGAATTGGTCGATTGATTAACGAGCACAAATTGGAAATTACAGTAGTGTTTGGGTATAGTGAACGCACAAATTTTTACATTTAGTACTCTAAATAGTGAATTATCCAAAATCTCTAAATAGTGAACGAAATTTTGAAAGCAAAATAACACAAGAAGGAATCAAAAATGAAAGCGGGCATTCCTCAAATTTGTATTTTCGCTGATGATTGTTACAAAATCAGCTGTTGTCCTTAACCTTAATGGTTATGTTTGTTGTTAATTCGTAAATTCTTTCAAAAGGCAAACATTTATGTTTTCCTACTAACTTATTTAAATGATCTCTTAAATGTATTTACACAAAGTGTATTTTGAGCACCTAAATCGAGTTTTTGAGCAAAAGTTTGAACCTTGATATAGTGAACAACCTCAATACTGTGAACAGACCTTGTAATAATTAGTTCGCTATATCCAGCCACGACTGTACTTCTAGAAATATTTTTACTACTGGAGGCAACTGGTTTCTGTTTTTCCACTTTTCAAAAAATTACGACAAGATAATTAAATAATCAAATTTTAATTTTAAACTATTAAGATAATTATCTTTGGCTATGCCGAAGCTTGTATACCCTCCGCCATTTTAGAGACTCCAAAAAATGTGCCACTTGTAGCACGTATATAATGATGTCTTTCTTATAAGTGGGCGTTGTTCTTATCAGATCACGGCAATTATTCGTTTTTAATTTAATTGTTATCCGAAAAAAATGCGACATTTATAAGGAATATGGGCGTGGTTCTTAGGCGATTCGTGATTTCTTATTAATATTAAAATGTCAAATACTAAATTTAAACTAGTTATCTGCCCTATAAATTTATTTTTTTTAATTTTTTTTTCACATAAAATTGGAGTTTGCATGAAAGGAGGGAGTAGTTTTTATCCGATCCTACTCATCTTAGAACTTAACCTCTATTTGGAGAATAACAACAATTTATTACTAAATAGAAGGTTCCAGTGGATAAAACATCCAAGTATCAAGTCAAGTATAAAGATAGATTTGTTCTTTTTTAACCGGTTTAAAATACTCGTATATAACAAAAATATGTTGGCTACATACCCAGCAAGCAGCTAACTGGTAACTACCTTTTATTTTGTTGGCATTCGACCGGTTAATTTACAAGAAAGCGATGAATGCACAAGCATTGGTTTGAAATAGTTAGCAAGTAGGGATGCAACAATTCTTACTTAACAATTAAGATATCGACCATTTCATCTTAATAATCGCCGATAACGATTAATAATATTTTTGTAAAAATCGAAATGTATCTTACAATGTAGGCTTTATTATTCTTTTAATATAGATAAATAAGACGAATATTTGCATAAATAAGTTTATAATCGGCAAACGATTATTACGATAATCGGCTATTGAGGATAATCGCTATTGATATCAAAATGGTTAATAATTAATCGATATTACTTTTAATTATAATTGTTGCAATACTATTATAAATCATAGTTAGTTTGTAATGGCGTCTCTTATAAGGAGACACTTAGACACTTAGGCTTGGATCCCTTTGTGATATAAATCATGTATATGTTAAATTTTATGAAGGGATACAAACTTTCGGTTATATACTTATCGCATAGTCTACGATAATCTCAAAATTTTAATATAAAAAACTTAAATCGAATAAGGGATCAAATTTCTTACTTCGACTGGAATCTAAAATTGAAAACGTTGTTTTAATATTGTGAAATTTAATATTATTATCACGAATTTACACACATATGTACATATGTATATATAAATTTTTGTTGATTTTTATTTAGACCAATTAAATGTTTACAGTATATTTTATATATTCCAAATAGCCGTCAGTAATTCTGAGAACTGTCAACTTATTTCACAATAAATTTTAGAAAAATAACGAAACACAATTTGTTATTTGCCTTTTTTAATTGCTAAATTAAATTCCCAAACTGTCAATTATGAAACTTGACAGCTTAGCGACCAAATGCAAAAGCACAACCAAATAGAAACAACAACAACAACAACAACAACAACAACAACAACAACAACAACAGAATAAATACATACAAATATAAAAAAAGTTAACAAAACAAACAAACAAAAGTCCTCGCAAAAGTGGCAAAAAGTACAAAAAATTAAAATTAACGAAGCACCGCATATGCAGGAGCACTTTACTTTATTGTCATACATACATACATACCCAAATCACGGATTGCGACAAAAACAACAACAACAACAACAAGTTGAATAACAAAAATAAAGAAACATACAAAAATGAATATAAACAAAATTTGGATGTCCTGCGGCGCACAGAATTGTGCGGCTGAAAAGCTTTTGCTCCTTCCCAAAGCCGACGAGCGAACGTAATAAATTTACTGACAGCGCTAATGACGTGTGAAACGACGAAAGCGACAACAATTGTCGACAATTATGACAAACACACGCTCACACTCCCGCCCAGTAGCGAATGGAAGGCGACAAATAAGCCAAGGCGGATGCGCTTTTACGAAAATTACGAACTTATTCAATTTCCTTTCATTTACTCGTAAATTTTCTTTCTTTTCCAAACGTGATTTTAAGGAAAAACTTAAAGAAAAACATTGGAAAATTAATATAAACTAGTAAAAAATTTATCTTAGGCTATATCGAAGTTTAGATATCCTTCGTGACAACAAAAAATTAACTTAGCCTCAGCTTGGATAATAGGAGCTCACATTTCAGCTCGATAGCTCTGAAACTACGGCTGTTATTGCTGGGACAGACATACAGACGGGCAAACGGACGGACGGACATCGTTAAATCGACTCAGAATCCGATACTGATCATTTATATATATCTAATTTGTCATACCTACCACGCCCCCTTCTGGGCGTTACAAACGAAAGAACAAACTCAATATATTGTACCATTCGGTACGAGCACTTGCACGTGGCGAAAGGTATAAAAATGTGTCCGTCCCAATAACTACAGCTGTAGTTTAAGAGATATCGGATTAAAAACAACGCCCACTTATAATATATGTATATATTTTATATATAATGTACAAATTCATTTAAATACAATATGGGGAAGCATTTCTTCGTAGGCCTAAAAGATATATCTAGATCGAATATTAATAATATTCTTCATTTTAGATGCAGTACAGGATGGTTCAGTTAGCGGTATCACAACGGCAGCATGGCATCACAACGGGCTCTAAGCCTAGTTACTAACTAACTAACTAACTAACTAACTAACTAACTAACTAACTAACTAACTAACTAACTAACTAACTAACTATGATAAAGGACCTTAACAAATAAGGAGTATTTCAAAGAGATTTAATATTTTTAAAATAACATAAACCAAATGAAACTAATGCTAATAGTCATGATGTTGGCTTTATTTATTTGATGTTATATGTTGTTGACAACGATTTCGGGTATTCGAGTAATTCGGCAAATTCAATGTTCAACTACTTTCTCGAGCAACGGAAGCTGTATATCGGCATTACCGCTGCGAATGTTGACTTCCAAGTGGTGCAACGTCTGTGGTTTCTCGTCGAATACAAACGAATTCATATATCCCTAATAAGAGTTCTACGAATTGAGCCACGATTTTCAAAGTAAATTTATACAACTCGTTGTCTATTCATGGTAAATTGGCAAAAAGTACTGACCACAAATCAACTGTCGAATTGACAGTCCCTAAGGACAGTGTTGACATGACACAAACCAAACCTAGTAAATTCTTCGGTTTTTGACATGACGCTTTACAATCGTATTGCTATTTCGTGGTAATAAGTTCGCTTTATACACACATATACTCACATAGAACGACATATTCTTGTAGTACGAAATTATAAGCCACCTTCCAATCGCACTTTTCTGGGAACAGAACAGAGTGACAGGATTGTGTTTAGGTCGCTAACACATAAGTTGTAAAATATATTAAATTAAGTGGAGTTTTTTTAAATTTACTACTTGAAATTTATATATGAAAACAGCAATAAAGGCAAACTCACTCACACATATACGCGTACTCAAACGCTGATTGGGTCATTAATGTGGCACTAGCTAACATACCATGCTACAAGCTGCTGCTTGCAGTTACCCAACACAGAACAAAAAAGCAAAATAAAAATAAACTATATGAATGAGATTTGAGCAATAAATGATAGAAATGATTTTTATGATTATATTTTTCAATTTACAGCTGAAAAGCGAAATCGCATAAATAAAATGTCAGTAGTAAATTATAAAAATAAACCGAAACTATAAAATGCACACAGACACACGCACGTTTGAACATTATAGAAAACATAAATTATACTTATACAAAAGCATTTTACTTTTTTATGGAATAAATAAAAATAGTTATGCTCGAAATTTGTGTTTTTTTTATATATCAAAAATAACCTTTCGAATGCCATAAAGTAAACAAGAAAGATACTATAGTCGGTATTACCGACTATTACACTCATAGAAGAAACCGTCTAAATTCAAGTGAAACTGTCTTCAATCAAGCTGAAATTCAATTCGTATTTTTAAACTTATTCTTAATACAAATCTTGAAATAAGAATACAAAACTTGTTTCAAAAATATTGCGTCAATCAAAACTATTCAATTCAAAATAATTGCTCATATCCACAGGGACCTAGAAATGCCGATAGTTAAAGAAGAAATTGTGAAATTCACTCAAATTCATAAGCATAAACTAATGTTTCACCCAAACATCCTAGCTAGGAACTTGCTGAGACCTCTGAACCCCTCACGTCTTAACGATTCCAATATATTCTCCATATATTCGAAGTGATAAATTACACATTGCCTGTATCAATGGACATCGACAATAAAACATAAATGGATTTAGTGAATTTTAAATCTTAAACATATGAATTAAATATTGTTAGATCTAAGTTTATATTTTGGTTGATTCTCAAAAAAAGTCTTATATCAAGATTTAATTTATTTATATTTTTAAATCAAAAAGGTTTCTATTTAAGATTTAACATTCTTTTTTTTAATTTTCATTTAAGATCAAAACATCTTGAATTATGTTTTGATCTGAAATTAAGATTGAAAAATCTTATTTGATTCAACTAAATACTGAAAATCAAGAATTTCAGCTTCAGTTACAAATGTTTACTCTAAATTTAAGATTTTTTAATCGAGAGCGGGCAATCTTAATTTGTAGTCAAAATAAAAACATAATCTAAAATCAAGCCCGATCGTTCTTAAATTTAGAGTTACATTTTTCTCTTAGTGTATGAATGGAATTTTATTAAAAAAACTAAATTGTCATTTTTAGAAGGAAATTCTTTTAAGTATTTTCGATTAACTGATGTTTCCGGCAAAATTTAAATACTTCATAACACAAGGCTTCGTAGCTTCCTACCTCTTATCAGTATATTAAAATACAATACGATACAATACTCAAAAGAGCCCCACATATGTTTTAGACATTTATATTTATATATGCTTTTATCTTTTCAAATTCTAAATATGCATATTTATATGCAATTATGTATATGCTTTTATTTTCACAAATAACAATAATATCACATCCAATGATATCAGGTTAGAGTGGAAGTTGTTTTGTGGAGAGAATTCTATTTCGGTGCCCTTAACATGCAAACTAAGTTTTTATTATTACGAAGGTGGTCCGATAAGAACTTAGCCCCACCGCTCGATGGAGGTCTTCTTTGCAGACCTCGACAAGACGTATTTTTCAGACGGGTTAAAGAAGTTGAAGCATCGCATCACCTCGTCAGGTGTATCGAGCTAAAAGGAGACTTTTCCAAAATTTTCTTTGTCTTTGGAAGGAAAATTACTTATCGGATCACCCTCGTATAGCACGTGTGTGTGTTACTGTTGCTGGTACTTTTCGTTGAACACTTAAACTTTGGTACTAAGAATCTTCACTATACCATCATTTTAGCATACAAGTTAATATTTGGTTATTAGCGTGACCATAAGATGAGGGCGTGGCCAATTTAATATAGTCTATATTGGTTTCTAATGTTTTATCACGATCGGACTTAAAAGCAAAATATATATACACTATATATATGTTTTGTCATACCGAAAAAGTAGTCAAGTTACTAAAGAAAGATTACACTCAGTATACCCAACAATCCGTGCGTATGCGTGGTGTTGAGTATAAGTAATTAAATTAGTAAAAATAATATCGAATTGTTACAAACAGTTGAAAAAGCTAAGAAAACAACAACCAAGTTAGGTTCTTTCAATAAATTCTCATAATTTCCAAACCATTTTTAGATTATTTGAAAAAAAAAATTTATTTCATATCGTTTAGAGAACTCGAATGTTGGCAGTACATTTAACTGATTACGTTTGTGTAGCGTTGAATTTTCCCTCACAGTTTGCGTGCACTTGTGTTTGTGCGTCGTTTAGGGATTTACTCCTCTACCACTTTACCACGTCTGCCTATGAAATACGGAGGGCCTGCTGCGCCACTAAGATTTCAGTTCGCATTAATTTGTTATTGACTTGAAGGAGTGCAGCACTCAATTCTATACATCGAATGCGTGTGTGTGTGTATGTAAGCCCTCCAGAGTCACTTGCTCATCTCCCATGGCGGCATTATCGCTCCGTTGTCAAGAGTGCTTAAAGTTGTTTTCATTGTTCTGACTTAATTAGATCGAAGTCATTATTTGCGGTGAATTTTATATAGTTACTCCTGATATGATGCACAAAGGTAGTTACAGTGAGTATGACAGGACAATTAAACAGGCCAAAAAAAGGTATTTTTTTTATATTATTACAAAAATTCATTTGTCATTGAGTTATATGAATTTCCACAAACAACAATTTAAACTAAATTTTAAAGATTTTCAGGACGACCATGGAGGTGAGCTACTGTAGTAATAAAAGTAATTTATAATCGAGTTCTATCGATTCCAACCAAAAAATTATGGCAACTATACAAACAAAAATTATAATTATAATGTCAATGGTAATGCTAATGCTAATGAATTTTCATTCAAGACATAAATGCCAACATAAAAGTTTTCATTACTTTTATTTTTCAATTATTCTTGTGAATCATTACTTTTAAATTGTTCACTATTAATGAAATGTCCATTTCATTATCATTATTTTGTTCGATAATAATGAAGAAATAATGATAATGCTGCTAGACACAACACTGTTCCATATACTTGTAAATTTAGCTTCACGGTGTGGATGTGATATAATGGAAACTATTTAAAAATAGCAAATACTCGTATTATCATATTATATACTCGTTAGTTTAAACAATCGTTAGATATAGTATGCTATATATATTATATATATTTAACGATTATGGCCAGTACTTTACACTTTATTGATTTTTCAAGTATTAAGAGTTTTGTCAAAGCTTCGAGATGATTTTTCCGCATCTGCTCGGCGATAACTTATAGTTAAACAGTTTTTTTACGTTCATTCTTATCCAACGTCTTCGCTACTCGCTATGTACTTCAATCCTGCCAAGGAAATTAAGAAAATTAAATGGAACATTATGAGTGCATCCATTCCACTTGAGTCGCTCCTTCAAGATTTACTCGAAAAATGATGTACAAAGGAAATATTGTATTAAAGAACAAGGAAAAGCAACTTAAATAACGCAATTTAATAATGGCTACATTGAGCGGAACTACTCTTCAGAATATTAAAATGGAAATTTATATATTTAATGTAAATATAATATTTAATTGACTTAAATGTACAGAAAAGTGAACGAAGCTTGCTGTTAAATTTAAACATCTTGTAGATACTTTTTAATGTTGTAATTTGTTTTTGTAGAAATGTTTTTTGTTGCACAGGAAAGTGTAGCAAATTTAACAGTCTTCGAATATTAAATGCAGTTTTTTCCTCTCCTCTCCTTTTCTTTCTCTTCCTTTACTTTCCTTTGCCTTACCAACTGACTGAAATAAGTTATTCATTTGCAAATTGCTTGCTATTCTATTCTATTCTATAAGTATTCGCGAGCTGCGCTTCCTGTTATCACATCTTTACGCTGAGAAAAAAAATTTATTTGTTGCAAATATAAATAATGTAATTGGGTCTAGTCCAGTTATTTATTTGTACCAAAAACATTTTATTTAAATCAAACAAGCAATATATATGAGACAAGTACTTATACATACATTTGTCTTGTACAGTTTTTATGTGTACCAAACACATCTTATTTAAATCAAACAAATTATATATTTGAGACAAATACTTATATTATAAAAACGTTATTGTCACAAATAAATAATTTTTAGTACAAATAACAATTTGTTGTATTAACTAAATACTATATATAACATTTGCTGAAACAAAAATATATTCTATCATGATGATGCACTCAAACAATTGTTGTTCCATTCAAATAAATGGGCGAAATCGAGGTTTTAACTGGGCATGGTCAAAAATTATTTCTTTAATTAAAATGAGAATAGGAGGTCGGATTTCAATGCGGTTTTTTGCTTATGGTCTTTAGGCCCACCAAAAAATTGTATATAAATATTTTTGGGGGCGTAAGTGGGCATGGTCAAAATTTTTTTTAAACGAACAAAGTTTGTTTGATTGTGTACTTTAACTTGAAAACGGCTATAAGTTCTTAGGGAAATCTCTTCCATTGGGGTTTCTCCAGAACCTATGCGCCTTTAAAACTTTTGTATGCAAATCGTTTTTATTGGCATCAATTAAAAACAAAACCCATGAGCTCTTTAAAAAACGCTCGGTGTCCCAGATACTATTCATTTATTTGTTGTAAATATAAGTACATAATACTTACACCAGTAACATAATGTTTACCCTAAATATTAACTTTGTTTGAGGCAATTAAAATTTACTCCCAATATACATTTCTATTTGTATCTAATACATTTCTTATTTCTCCGTGTAGGTTCGCAGATGTTGTCATCAGCGTATGTCTGTCTGTCTGTCTGTCTACACAAGTACCGGATATATAAGTTGGGTTGAGTTTTCCTGCAGCATAAATTTGAAACTTAACAATTTTTAATTTTAAGTTGTTTTTGTTTTTGACGAAACTAATAATGCAATATTTAAATTGCGAATTTTTATTTAATATTTAGAGTTTTCAAAAACAACAACTTTTTTGGTAAAAATTCAACTTATATGTTTGTTTTGGCAGATGTTTTTTTAATATCTTTTTCTTGAAGTTCTCTCAATACTAAATCATTTAAATCAATATATTGTTTTGTTGACTTTATTCCTTAAGAAGTTATGTGACATTTATTTTTTTTAAATCTGGTCAACCATCCAGAACTTGTTTTGTAAAGCATTTAATGGAATTTCATTTGATTACCGAGACATGTTTTCTCCTTTCATCGAGAAGTTTAGAAATCTTAAAGATTCATTTCCATCAATTGAAATTTATCCTTTTTAAGAGAACGAAGATTTTTTTGTTTACCAATTGTTGGTTGCTTTCCAATTCGAAACAATTTTTGTTTACCAACCGTTTGATATTTCGAGTAAAATTTTTTTTAATTATTCGTTATATGCCATAAGGTAGTCATTGTTCAAAATTTGGTCTTTCGTTATATACGATTTTCTTTAAAATGATTATTCGTTTGTACGGCGCTTCAACTGTATTCTTTTAATCTGCTTTACAACATTTTAAAATTGTTTAAGCTTTAAGGGTTTTCTGTTGTCTTAGGTATATAAAAGGAATTGTAGTTAATTTTGAATTTTACATGTTCAATTCTTAATTTGTAAAAAATTTTAAAATCTCCCTAAATTTTAAACACAGCATAAATTGGGTAAAAAATTAACAAAAAGCAAAACAAAACAAAACAAAGTCTGCTCCTAACCGAATTTAAAATTCAACAAGCTCGTCTATTAACAAGAAATGAAATGATTCGCATTTAACAAATTTAAAATTTAATGTATACAATTACAAGACAATTACAAATACACATGCACAAATAGCAGACTACATTAACACATAAATAAGCAAACATATGTACGAAAGTAAGAATCACATAGAAACCCATCACGTGCACCAAACCAGCAGACACAATTGAAATGTTTGAAAAAAAACACATTTGTTCTCAAATGCAATATCAAATGTTATCTCAAAGTGTTTTCAATTTCACATTAGAATTTGATTTGAGAATGATTGGTTATTTATCATGAAATTCGATTAATCGATTAATTTTATTTAAGTAAAATAAAATTGAGGAAAAGGAATGAACAGGAAAAAAATGTGAAGTAACGAAAAACTTTATATCAACATTAAAAATTGATTTGAGAATTCATGATTTATTTTTAACTAGGTCCATAGGGCCTCAGTTGATATTTCGAATAAACCTTTGAAATAAATTTGAGAATAAACTCTGTTTCTGTTGAGAAAGCTTTAAAATTCATTTTATCCTCAAGTCATTTTCAAACGTTTGACATTTGAAAAGGTCCTTTGATATCAAATCATGCCCAACACAATAGTAAATCTCAATGCTTGCTGGGCAAGCACAAAGTAAGAAAAGAAAAAAGGCAATCGGAAGCAATGTTGCCAACACACATACACATATATTGTATGTATGTATATAAATAAATAATGGCACAAACGCGTAAATTATGAATAATGAGGGGGGGGGGGGAAAAGTACCGAAAATGGAAATTGTGGAGCAAATCAGAAAAACCAAAATAAGGATTTTACGCCGCAACAGGCGAAGTCAAGCAAGGTATCAAGCGTGTTCAAAACAAAACTGAACAATTTGCTTTCTTTCTTAAATAAGAATTTGTATGTCGATATAGTATTTATGTATATGTGTAAGTACTCAAAGAAAAAAACTCATAAACCTATCAAGGATGTGCGCCTTTTTGCAAAAATTAGTTGGAATTGGTCTATACTGCAAGAGAATAGACTGAATAGAGTTCATATATAAGGGAAGTTAAACTTAAAGAATCAACATTATCTACATTCGTTAATGGATATAAATATCAGCATTATATAGCTACTACATATTTTGCTCCGATCTAAGGTTTTTGTTCGAATTTCTTGTTTTTGTTTTTTATTTGAACAACCTTACACATTAGCTTGTTTGTCTTAGCCAACGTTAAGAAAAAATTCTCATTTTTTTCAGGGCATAAGAATAAAAGCAAAAGCAACAAAGAAAGGAAAAAAAATTCAGCTGAAAAATTAAATCTTTAGAAAATAAGGTAAAAAAAAAATACGGAGGGAAAATGAAACACATGTCGACATGTAAGAGTATGTGTGTGTTTGTTTGCTTTTCTGTCACAGTAGGAATTCATGTGTGTGTGCATAATTGATAAAGACTTTTAAACATTTAAAATGATAATATTTGATAACTCCAGACAAAAAAAAAAACAACAACGAATGTAGGTTAAACGTCAGCGTAAAGCTACGCTTTTAGAAGATGCAAAACTGTTTAAAGTGATTTAATATAATTGGCAAATTGTTTAAAATAATAAATTGATATTTTTCTTAGCTTTTCACATGAACAGTTTTTGTTTATTGGATTATTTGCTTGAAATGGATTATAATTCGGTTAACTACAATATTTGAACCAAATAGCAAAATAATGAATTAATAAAGCGAAGATGTCAACAAACTTAACGAGTTGCATTCAGAGAACAGTCCTCCTCCTCCATGGTTGCAATTCCGAATGCACATACGAATTGCGCAAGCGTAAACTGTCTGCTCCGCTGCTCGCTGTATTAAGATAATTGATAAATCCAGTCAGTGAACCAAAGTGTCGATGAACTACGGAAGTTACATTTCTTTAGAAAATATGATTTGTGAAATTATCAGCTGTTCCGAAACGTCAAATATAGCCACTAATACTATCATGCGAAAATTAATCAACCAATGCAGAAGACGCGATCGTTTTCCAGGTCAAGCTTTTGGTTATTACTGACCTAGGCTAGGAATAAGTTTGCAAAGAATAAAACGCAACCGCTGGGCGAAGTTTTTGGAAAATATGTAAATAATTTTTTAAGCTTAAACCAACAACAACAAAAAAGCAGCAACAAATTTAAATTTACTTTTTCCACTTGTACACAAAAAACTACTTTCGTGCGTGTGAAAGACTGACAAACGTTTTATATATTTTTTACACTTTGGAATCAGAAAAACTTGCTGCAACTTTGTTTGAATAATGTTGCAAATAAGGACGGACGTAAATAAATAAATGAATAAATAAATAAATGAATGAATGAATGAATGAATGAATGAATGAATGAATAAATGAATAAATGAATAAATGAATAAATGAATAAATGAATAAATGAATAAATGAATAAATGAATAAATGAATAAATGAATAAATGAATAAATGAATAAATGAATAAATGAATAAATGAATAAATGAATAAATGAATAAATGAATAAATGAATAAATGAATAAATGAATAAATGAATGAATGAATGAATGGATGAATTGATGAATGAAGAAATGAATGAATAAATTAATGAATGAATGAATGAATGAATGAATGAATGAATGAATGAATGAATGAATGAATAAATAAATGAATAAATGAATGAATGAATAAAAGAACAAATACAAATAAATGAATAAATGAATAAAAAATGAATAAATGAATGAATGAATGGAAGAATAAATGAATGAATGAATGAATGAATAAATGAACAAATGAACAAATGAATGAATGAATAAATGAACAAATGAATAAATGAATAAATGAATAAATGAATAAATGAATAAATAAATGAACGATTGAACGAATGAACGAATGAATGAATGAATGAACAAATGAACAAATGAATGAATAAATGAATAAATAAATGAATAAATGAATAAATAAATGAATAAATGAATGAATAAATGAATGAATGAATAAATGAATGAATGAATAAATGAATGAATGAATGAATGAATGAATGAATGAATGAATAAATAAATGAATAAATGAATAAATGAATAAATGAATAAATGAATAAATGAATAAATGAATGAATGAATGAATGAATGAATGAATGAATAAATAATTCAAAACAATGTTAAAAATATTATTTATATAGATTTATTTACTTATATGACCATTTTCCATATACTTTTCTTAGATCATAGCAGAGCTTATTGTCATATAAATGAATCTATATAAATCATCATATAGCTAACATTTTCAACATTATTTTGATTTATTTATTTGTTTATTAATTTAAGTATTTATAATATTTATTTAATTATTCATTTATTTGTGATTTTTGTTTTTTTTTAATAAAGTGCTAGCTTGTTCATAGTTTGATTACCTCGTTTTATTCTTAAACAAATAAAAGCAATAACAACATGCTCAGTTACAATTAAATATTTCCTATACAAAATAATGCTACTTTTTTTGTTGTTGTATTTTTTATTATAATTAAAATATTTTATTTACATAAAAGCAGCCAAATTCTAGTTAATATTTACTCACATCAAACACCTTTAATTAACAACGATTTAATAATTGTCAGTCTAAGAATGCATGCATAATGTATACGAGTATAAGAGAGAATATATTAAAAAAATATGCATTTAAATATGTGTGTGTTTATGTAGTGTGTGTGTGTGTGTTTGTGTAGTGATTTCCAGCGCGCACATAACTCAACTTACCGCTATCACATTCGTCGTTCACATTCATCTCGAGCATTTTGGTGTGTGTGATGTCCTTGTGCGACGCCAGAAAAAGGACCACATCACGTTTCTCATTTTTAATTGGCACAATATCAAAGAGACACCAAAACGGTGAGCCTGCAAAAAAAAGCACACAAACAAAAAATTTAAATATGGCATAAAAGGAATTTGAAAAGTGTGAGAAAAATTAAAAAACATTTATGAAAAAAATTCACAAATAAATTGCATTAGCGTAATTTAAATGACATCCTATCGCATCCAGCAAATATTTAAGGGCGTGTTGGGTATCTTTGTGCGTGTGTGTGTGTGTGTACTATACAAAGATAGGCAACATGTGGCAAAATATTTGCTCAGTGGATTTTGATATGGGCTCTTATGGAGACACGCAACGAGCGGTTTATTTGTTTTCGTAAATACATTTCAAAATTACAAAATTCGCTTGAATGAGTTTCCAATTCGGATTAGGCGCACACATACATGTGCAGGTATGAACATATGATAGCTTTGCTATCGATATGGAATTTAAATACTATATATAATACATATAAATATTTTATTTGATTTTATACTTTTTTAAATTAGTACTTTTTCAATAAGCTTTTGAATATAAATAAATTAGCAAATCTCAATTTTCGTATAAGCAGATACTTTTGATTATTTATGAGATACATATATGCATCGAACAATAAATTTTTTTTAATGAAATATATTAATTTAATAAATAAATATTATTTTCGTTTATGATTATATTTATTGAAAGCTTTTGTGAAATAGTAAACAAATATTCAAAAAAGAGCTTAGCGACTTTTAACCTGCTTGTCGCACTTTAAAATATGATAATGAATTACTTAAATAATTACGGGGTAAGTTAAAAATATATTTGAAAACAAAAACCTAAATTAAAGGTATTCAAAATAATTTAAAAAATTCCTTCAATTGTGATAACTAATTGCGGTAGTTAGCTGAGCTTTACGAAGCCAATCACTTCAACATTTCATTCCAGCATACATTAGTATAAATGGAAAGCTGTTGGAACCCCAACATAGTTGGAGTTAGAGTTGATGTGGGCTGGCATGGAACTCTCAGTCCTTAAGGACCATTGTGCTGTACCTAGGATAGTGTCGGAATAGAAAGTAGAGATATAGGAATGAAGTGTTTGGATTGAAAATACGAGATAAGTTAACACACTGTTCCTCAAACTTCTTAACTCCAACATACAGACAAACCAATGACATTCAAACTGTTAATAAATTGAAAAATCTTAAATTCTTTTATTTTTAAACAATTTAAAATAAATACTTTTAAATTTTTTGGCCAACTATTTTGACTTTCATATTTCTCGTCTCATTTAATTTAAATGAAAATATCTTCTCACCAATAATATTTAATTGGTCCTTCACACAACACTCTTCGGGATACGCTGCCGCTAAGACATCTGAGTTTTATCACCCAGAGAGATAACGAAATCATTCTAATCATACTTTTGAAAAGAGAGAGAAAAGGGAAAAGGCAAAATAATCAATGAAACGATAACAGCTCAAGCAGGTTCGCTCGCTCCGCTTGTTATTACCACATTTCGAAATCGTCTAATAACACAATTATTAAATTTAATGTGCCTCGGAAGCCACGACACAAACGCACAAACAGACGCACACATACAAACACAGCGTCTCCGCCCACTGACAAACACTTCATCGTGTCGTCTTGGGCGCACTTAATAGCGACCTCATTAAAGCTATAACCACCGCATCGCATCGCTTCACACTAACATAAAAATGATATTATACACATAGAAAAATTACAAATCAACTGTAGGAAAATAAATATATATATGTACATATATATATATATATATACATTCTAATAAATGGTTATATATATATGTCAGTAAGTTCTAAATATTTTGTACCTTTAGTATATATAACTAATAGTTACTCAATTATCTAAAAAAATATTTCAAGTGGTGTCAAAATTTTTTTTAAATTTATTTCCGTGTGTTTGTTTGTATACAATATATGTACGAGTATGTATGTGTACATTGTGCATATTGTCGAACGCAGACAATACATTCTTCAATAGCTCGCTTTCGCCTAGCATGGCATGGTATGGCATGGTATGGTACACTCGAAGCTTTATTTACATACGTGTCAAAGGACCCAGCAGCAGTATGAGGCAAGCGAACTCAATGGATCATCGAGCAGCATTTCAAGGCGCTGCGTTGCGCTGCTTTGCGTTACGTTACGATATGTCTTTGTGTGTGACATTGTTGGTAGTAGTAGTGAAACGAACGAAAAGCAGCGAAAGAATTAGTTCAAGGTTCTGTTGAACTCAAGTGGCGAGGAAACAGGCAATGGCAGCCTGTTGCTGCTTGTTGCTATCACAAAGAAATTTAGAACACACACACAGGGACACACACATATATACAAACAAACTCACACACACACACTCAGACACACATTATAGAAACCCATTGCGAAACGTTTTGGTTTAAGGGGAATATCGAAATGATGCCTTAAATTCTAATATCGAATTTTACTCAGTTTGTGTATCTGATGGATTACGCTTGCGTTGTTAATGAGATAAAAGATTATTCATATATAAAATGTCGTTCCACTTTTGAAAATTAGTTTTGAAAACGTGTGTTTATTTGAAGCTTACTGAAGATTATTCGAATGTTCAAATTGATTTTTTGTAACTCTGTTGGCGTTTTTTTTTTATCTTCAATTCCATAAATATCCACTCAAAATTTAAACCTAAATTAATATTCTTTTCAAAATGAAGTTGAGTATCTTTATATCCCTTGCATCTTTTGAATACACTTAAAAAGATAAAACGACTTTTCCACCACTCACACTTTTTCAAAATCCATCATCGATTCGGAGCTAATCTTCTCACGTGGGCAAACCCTTATTTCACCTAACTTGACTACATCCCTGGCATAGCAAAACTTCTATGTATGTGTGCATAAGCTATGCGTGGGTGTGAACTGAAGAAATACAGTTGTAAATTAACAAATACAAAAAGAACAACAATTGCTAAGGAACACAGTTGTAAATTAACAAATAAACAAAAAGAAAAGCGCAATTGTTGCTTTCTTGTTCGCAGTACACTTTCAGGTACTTTATCGTTTGCGAGCTGCAACTTTGTTGGACAAAGTTTTTTGGTAGTTTGTATTAAAGGCACGTGCTCCGCTGGCATCGGAAAAGAACATATTTTTTGTTACCTTTAAACATTCCGAAAAGGCGTGACTGGCTGCCTAATTGTATCGCTGGCTCAGCGATTTTTGCAAAGTGTCCCTCGGGGCGCATGTGCGATAAGTTTTGACGAGCTTTTTTTCTGCTTTGTATAATTCAAAGGATAGCGCTAATAAAATGTGACCAACATTACGCTGAAAAAAACTCTTATGCCTTAACTCAAAAAACAGTTTTAGTTAAAAACTGTTTTTGTTCAAGTGGGACAGTGTTATGGTAATTTAACATGATGGAGTATTAATTTAACATGAATTGTAATGTTAAATTGAACAATATAAAGAGATTAGAATGAATAGCCCGTAATAATTTAGGTCGCAAACAATAATTTAGGTCGCAAACAATTATTATCACCGGTGAACCGGCAAAGAACTTTCCTACATAGCTAAGTCGGAGTAGAGGGGGGCAGAGGGGAGGAAGGTTGTTAATAACATAAAAAAAACTATCTTTATGTTGTGCACTCCAGTTGCGGATTCGGCAATAGAGAACCGAATTCTCAAACAAATCTTAACGACTAGATTCTTTATTTCAGCGAGTTCACGTCTGAACTTGACTCGAGTGCGGGACGGACAAAACAAACTAATGGCACTATAACACCAAATAAATGTATTTAAAATGGTTCTAATTGAACCAAAATAAGTTAAACTTTAACAACTAATAACATGGCTCCACTGCCGCGCAAAATATAACTAAACAAAACACTACAAAATAATACTCCCATGTGATTCCTCCTGAATCTCCTCGCACTATTCCAATAAACAAGAATTTTCTGCTCTTCTAGCATCAGTTAATCCACTAAAATCAGAGAGTACGGCTAACAACAAACCTGAGTCAGTGTGAGGTGACCTGCCCAGAACCATGTACGCAAATTCAAAAAATGGAAATTTCTATGAAATTCTGGTAAAGTACAGACCTCGCTCCCACCAAATCACAAATGAACTTTGGAGGCATCTGTGCATGGTCGGCGTCATTCTTGGCTCCACAAGGGGCACAAAAACGAGGAAACAAACAAAACTTTTAGAAATACAATTTGGCAGAACTTGTCCTTGTCCCGTTCGTATTTGGTCACGAATGTCGCTTTAGAAAAAGAAGAAATCCCAGCAGATGCCGGAAAAATTTAATATGTTACAATTAAGCAACCATCTTGGGAATATTATTATGGTAACTTTTATTTACTCATACACTATTTTAGTGTTCTAATCCAATGTTAAATTAACATTGCGTTCTATTGTGTCAACATTTTCAAATGTTTAATAATCAACAACTGCTGATTACAATTAATAACATTTGAAATGTTATTTCTAACATATTTATTAACTTTGAAGAATACTCAATCGAAAGGCAATAATTAAATGTAAATTTCACAGCAAAATTTAAGAACGACCTAAAGTCATATGCGAGTATGTACTTCTTCTACATATATATATATATATTGACACTAACCTATATGCTCAATGTGAAAAATTCTAAAATCAAAAGAAGACAGCGCACAGTGACTAAAAACCTTAATTTAATAAGAAAAAAAATTGTTCCAATTGAATGAAAAACAATTTAAACTGCTCTAGTCAGAAATTTAGATTTCTGTTACCCCCTCAAATTTCTAAGCCCAGAGCCAACGTTCGTTCAATTTTTATAAAATATTTGTTTCCCTTTTTTTTGTTGTATATTTTTGGAACTTCGACTTTTTGGAATGCTGGTTGCATTAACATTTTCGAGCTGTTTTTTTTTCCTACTCAAGTTTGGATTATCTTCGCTTGGAAGCTTTCCCCCACAAGAGCAGTTCTCGATTTTTTAACTATTTTTTTTAATAACAATTGTTTTATAGACAGATCAGTGATGAACAGTCAGATTTTTATCAGTTTGTGAATTGTGACTGTCTGACGTCTGCAAACTTCTACTGAAACATTTTTGAATACCTATGAGATGTTTTTTTTAAGTACTTAATTTATTTAAATTTAAATTTTATTAATGAAATAAATGCCACTTACCATCTTTCTTGTAGAAAATCACTTCCAATTTCAATTCGGTCTTATTCATCAGACTTTTCTCAATTTGTTGTTTATGCTCGTCCTTTGTTTCCGGTCCATACAGGAAATGACACGAACAACCTGTTTTTCGTTTTGATTTTTTAAAGAAAATTTTAAATTTTTAATTTATCATCGAAAAGTTTAGTTTATTTTATTTATTTGCAGAATTTACCCTTTTGCATTATTTGTGCTCTGGAATATCCTGTCAAGTCCACGAAGCCATCCGAACAATAAACAATTGGATTGCCATTTGCCTGCGCATTGCCAAGCACAAAATTTGAATCTGCAAAAAAAAAAATGCATTTAAATATTAGTAATATATTTACAAAATGGCGAAGATTTAACAAAATATATTTAATATTTTTTGGGCGCTAAAAGATATTGCTCCTTTTTAAAGTTACCATCTTAGTTAATACTTTTAAATCATGTTTGGCAATATGGTAAAATTTTTAACTGCTTCAGACTGTGCAATCTGTATTATTGTGGCTAATAGCCAGGAGTGTAAATATCGGATGACAATTGATACATGCCGCAAGTTAATATCTAGTATGCCCGAAAAGGATGGCTAAAGTGATTCAAAGTAAACGTGAATACTTTTTAAAATGTTAATAAAATTGATGGCCCTATTATTTTGTCCAGCTGAATTATGACCAAATACGCCTCAACTCAGTGAATTATATTTTCTAAGTTTTTTTCTGCTATTGTTGCCTTATTTTAAAACTTTACACAATTTAAACTAATGACTTCAATTAAAGTTTTCTTTAAAATATATAAATATTGGGTTGTCGAAAAAGTCTTTTCGTATTTCTAACCAAAGTTCAACACATTTTTTTTTATATTTATAATGAACTTTATTGAACCAAATATGTACTATTTTGGTCGACCACCTTTTGAAATTTTTCCGCTAGAGACATTATTCCATCAGTGTAAAACTTTTGTGGTTTCTCGACAAAAACTGCGACAAGTAATTTTCACAGGCTTCTCTTGAAGCCAACTTTACTAGATTAAGGGAGTTCTGCATTGACCGAAACAAATGGTAGTCCGATGGTGCAAGGTCAGGGCTATATGGTGGATGCATCAAAACTTCCCAGCCAAGCTCTCCCAGGTATTGCCGAGTCATCAAAGATGTGTGTGGTCTAGCGTTGTCGTGATGGAAGACGACGCCCTTTCTGTTAATCAATTCTGGCCTTTTTTTTCGATTGCTTGCTTCAATCTCATCAGTTGTTGACAGTAAAGTGTAGAATCAATCGTTCGACCAGGCTGGAGCAGCTCATAGTGGATTATTCCTTTCCAATCCCACCAAACACTCAGCATAACCTTTTGAGGCGTCAATCCTGGCTTTGCGACCATTTGCTGAGCTTCACCACGCTTGCACCATGATCTTTTTCGCACATTATTGTCGTATTTGATCCACTTTTCGTCTCCTGTTACCATTCGCTTCAGAAATGGTTCGATTTTATTTCGTTTCAGCAAAGAATCGCAGATGTTAATTCGGTCCATTAAATTTTTCACAGACAATTCATGTGGTACCCAAACATCGAGCTTCTTTTTGTAGCAAGCCTTTTTGAATTGTTCAAAACCGTTTGATGATGAAAGTTTAGTTCCTTAGCGATGTCATGGTTGCTTATGTGACGGTCCTGGTCAATCTTTTCCATAATTTCATCGACTTTTTCAACGATAGGTCGACCAGAGCGAGGTGCATCTTTCACATCGAAATTTCCAGAACGGAAGCGAGCGAATCATTGTTGTGCTACACGAACTGATACAGCATCGTCTCCGTAAACTTCACAAATTCCATTGGTGGCTTGCGTGGCATTCTTTCCTTTTTTATACAAAAATTTCAAAATATAGCGAATTATTTCATTATTTTCACTCATTTTTGAACAGCTGTAACTTTTTTTCAACTTCTCCGAATGTAACTTTTTTTTGCTCATATGAAGCTTAAAATGTCACCTGTCCAACACCATATGGTATGACACAATGTGATTGGTAGCACTGGAGATAGACGACTCCAACAACATCTATTGACAAAATACGAAAAAACTTTTTCGACAACCCAATATTTAGCTCTTGACAAAATCTTGGCCCTATTATTTTGACCATAGGGCTGGGATTTAAAAAAATGTATTTAATTGTTTTATGGGTGCTATGAGATATTGCTCCCGGCAGTCTAATAGCCTAAGACAACACAGTCGTCCTAACAAGTTGGCTAAATCCATTTTGTTTGATTAAGGAAATTAAGTAGATTATTAATGTCGATTTCTGACATCTCTCCAAGTCCATCGAATAGCATTTAGCCAGGAGTGTAAATATCGATGAAAATATATCGATAAGGTCGAAAAAATATTCAACTACCTATAAAAAAAAGTGTTTTTAGCAGCACATATTTATGTGCCTCATGTAGCTCTAAGTATTATAAGTGGGCGTTGTTTTTGTCCGATCAAGCCCATTTTTTCCGGTAGTTACGTATCACTACTGAAGTGTTAAATATTGAATTTGAAATGTGAAATGAAAGAACAAACTCAGTATACCCTTCGGCATATGCTTACGCGTGGTGAAGGGTATAATAAATTATCGAAATGAAGGAACTTTAAAATTTTTTTATATCGATATTGCCTCAAAAATATCGATAAACCTTTGACATTTTTCAACTGCAATAAATATGAATTCACATGGATGGCCTAAATCAAGCCAATGGCCCATTAAAAGAAAAAACAAAAAAAGGAAATACAAAAAATAAAAGTGACAGTTGAATATCAGATAAATATGAGTGACAAAAAAAATGTGTAATACAAGCACATGTAAACTAGAGTGGTCCTCATTTTAAATTCTATCGACCCAAAACGACGAATTATGTTGGTGGACCTACACTGACAAAACAAACTAACCGCGAGAGTTTCCTATTTATTTTTATTTTTATCTTTTCCTTCAAGAAAATAAGGATCACCCTAATGGGACGTAAAAGCGAAAATAAAAAGTTATAACTGCCAATTAAAAGTTTATCGTCGAATAGACAGATGTAGTATAGTATACTACTATATCGATGTGGGTTTCGTGTGTACGTCTATATGAGAGTATATGTATGCGAAAACTTTCTGTGTATAGAGAAGACATTTAAGTCGTTTCCGGAAATAAAAGTCACATCGAAAAGCAATAAAAATAAAACAGAATTTATCGCAGTAGCGACAGTGGGCGAGGCAATAAAAATGCGGCTTGTACGTTTGTCGCATCATCCGGCTCAAAGTAACGGCGAACAAATAAAATAATTGCAAACTTAATTAACGGCAAACGCGTCAAATGAAAATTCCCACAAGAAAAGCCTCTGAACAACAACAAAAATCACTTAATTTTTCGTCCGATCGCTCTGGCACTGACGTCCTTGACTACAACAATAACAACAAAAACTTACTGCACTAATAAACATATGTACACATATGTATGTATGTATATAAATGTGCGTATGCGAGAGTGTGTTTGTGTGGTTTTACTCGTTATTTCGTGTCGTGATTGCATTCACTTATCCCATTAGGAACATGCACTAGTCAACTTCAGATACATTTGGTTTTTATTATTAAAAAAAAAATCAATGATTTTTATATATTTTCGAATACAAATTTTTAGTCTAAATTGTGAATGTATGAACTCGTAACCATCGTATGTTATTTTCCTCGTAAATTTGTGAACGTACTTTCGTGAACGTGTTTCTGCATCGTTTTTTATTTTTAAATAGCTCAATTTTTTAAATAGCTCAGTTTTTAATAAAGATTTCTCCTTGTCGATTTGGAAATAGTAAATCAAAATATTGAATAAATCGATTGTCAAACAATTCTTTAATTGATTATCTTGAAATGTTATTTTCTCTTTATAATGGCAACACTACAAACAAGTACGAGTACGTGTTAAACTTTTTTGTATGGAAACTGAAAACAGCTGATATACACCAGCTGATTTTTAATAAATATAATTCATTATTTTTACTGTACTTATATTTACTTTTCATTATTTTGTTTAAAATTCAAAGAAATTGTCAATCTGAGTCTCTCGTCATATCATCAATAGAATAATCATACATCATGTCTGATGGTCTTCCTCCATTTGATGCTAGTCGTTAATTACTAGGTTTAGAAACCTATAAAGATATACAATTATATTACTCCCTTCGGTTTGTATATAATATGTTGTCAAACAAAATCAATCGTAATGAATTGTCGAATCTGTTTCAAAGATACGAAGCTCCTCGTATTTTTCACAGAACTACTTATGTAAATAATGAGCCTGTATCTAGGTGCATACATTTATGTAATAATTATTCTCGAAATTTAAATTTTAATGTATCTGAACATCAATTTAGATTAAACTTATTTGTTATTTTATATTTATAATTAAGTAACTAGTACGTATGTTTTATAGTCTGTAAGATTGTAACAAATCAATAGACGAAACGAAATAAATGAATAATTTTGGTCAATTCTATAATTTTTGTTGGTTTTTATTTAAAATTTATTAACCAATATATGTACATATGTACATATATTAACAGGTCACTGCCAAATCGGACACCATGCTTTTAGGATGGGATTAATCTCTAACAATGAGTGTAGAAACTGCAACGAACCGGACGAAAAAAAAAACTTTAGAACACCTACTTTGCCATTGCCCAGCGCTAGCCAATGAGTACTCTTGGACAAGCATTTTTCAAATCTCTTATCGAATTGTCGGCAATAAATATCTCCAAAGTCAAACACTTCGCATTAAGAACCGAAACTTTCGTGATGGACCAATATGATGAAGTAAGATCAACTCTTTTCTCCATTTAAAGGGAGCATGTGTTATCGCTATGGACCTAGTCTGGTCTATGTGAGGTATTTGCCGCCAATCTAACCTAATCTATTAACCAATAATATTAGAATACCATAAATTTGTATAAAATTTGTTACTAATAATTTAAAGGAAGTATATAATCATAACAACTTTTGTCAATATCGTTAAGGTAGAATTTTCATGGTTTCATGGTTTAAGGGATATTAACAAAAATCATTATAATATAACTTCACTATATGACAAACTAAATACAAACACATTATATAACAAATGAAAGCTTATTAAATTTTCCTTTAATAAAGTTCATAAATTGTATACATTAGTAAAGCTCTTACATTTACATTTTAACCGAATGGTTCCCAAAATCGTTTCTTCTTTGAACGGTTTCGACCTCTTAAACACCTTTAACAGTTATCTAATTTTTATATCCTTACTCATCCCCTTACTCCATCGAATTGGTCTAGCTTAAACGAATTTATGAATGGAAGCCCTGGAATAATCGAAAACTATAAAAAGTTAACCAGGCCTCATTACAAAAACACAAAAGTAAACTGAAATTACTGAAAACCTTTTCCTTTTTCGTTGAAAGTCAAGCGATGATCTGCCTTTAACAATAAATTTCCCACACTGGATTAAACGTTAACCAATACACTCAACTGCATACAGACGCCACAGACTGTACCTGTTGCTGGCGCTGCCACTGGTTGCTGCTCTGTGTCGGCTCGTTATTGAGGTTACGCCAACAACCGACCGCAATTCTTATTTTTTTCGTTTCTGTTTATGCCTTTCCGCCTATGGTCATTTAACAACTGCCTGTTGCCTGTTGCTGAGCAGCCATTGTTGGCTTTTAGGCGCTTCGTGGGCGACTTTTAATAGAATTACCAAAAAATTTTGCAAATTACAAATATTTTTCGGCGGTTATGTCAGCCGCTCCGCTCCGCTCAGCTCACATTATTAATTATTTCATTTGAAGTTGTTGTTGTTGTTGTAGTTGGACGTGATATTATTGCGCCCGAAATTTGGCCAAAGTTTGTCCAGAAATTTGCGGGCGAAATTGGCGAATGCCGCCGCAATTTTATGACGGAACTTTTTCAATTTGGTTCGTCATAAATTTGAAATATGAATTTCGCATTTTTTTTGTGGCATTTTTGCACGTATTAAAAAAACAATTGAAGTACTTTGTTGGTTAGCGCAATTTGGCGCAGGGTGTTCGATTTTGTGGTGGACGGTGCAAATTAATTGCGAACATTTAAACGGCTTAAAAGCCCAGTTAGTCAGTCTCAAAGGATTTTGTAAATATTCTACTCATTTACCTGGTATTTAAGTTTTGTTTGTTTAATTTTAAATGGAATTTATTACGGATGGCAACTCATTCCAGTTAAGTTGACTAAGAGGCAACCATACTTTGAGGCAACACAATTAGTTTTTGCCATATTTACCAACGATAGTATGACTGAAATTTATTAGGCAACTGAAAAATTAATTGATCGGCAAGGTTGCCTACCCTAATACAAAGCAAACTGGCAACTCAACTGGATTAAGTTTCCATCTGTAATAGGGATAAAACTCTTCAAAATCAGTTAACGTTAATTCAATAAATCATTACCAGTTTACCAGAAAATTTGATATTTTTATATACCTAAACAATTTGTTCTAAGGGCTTTTTATATAGATAGGCTACACAAATTAATTTCATATATACAGTATGCCCCGCTTTCGTGGGTGGTCCGATAAGTACTTAGGCTATAAAAAAAAAGACGAAAATTTTGGAAGAGTGACTATTTAATTCTCAACATAATCTTCTTTTAGCTCGATACACTTGACCTAGCGATTCTCCAACTTCTTTAACCTGTCTGAAAAATCTACAAAGTAGACCTTCATCCGAGCGATAAGCCTCGTACGTACCTCCTCTCTTAAGTGCACATACCGATTAGGTGCCCAATTTTTAACAAATCTATATATATATAAAAATGAATTCTTCTATTATTTTTTCTTTCTTTCTTTCTTTCTTTCTTTCTTTCTTTCTTTCTTTCTTTCTTTCTTTCTTTCTTTCTTTCTTTCTTTGTACCAAATGGGAGTCTAAACCATTCATCCGATTTTGATGAAATTTTCGGGAGTTGCTGTGCTCACGCCAACTTAGGACAAAGAAAATTTTGTCACGCCCACCTATTACGCCCACAATTTGTAAAACTAAGTTATATTCGATTATTTCGCTAATATTGCTCCCAAAAATCTGAAATTTGGTATCTGAATTTGTATTGGCACTGTCGATAACTTCCCCAAAAATGGGCGTGGTTGGATCAATTTAACGTCCACTTTCAAATATAGGGTGAATCATTGTTACGCCTACCACCATTTGCTCAGAAACTTGATGTGCTAAATAGAAAACATGTAACGGGATGCACCGGGAAGAATAACAGGATATACAAAATTGTCCACGCCCACTTATTACGCCCTCAATTTATTTAATTAAGTAAAAATATACGATGACATTCTAATATTACTCCTAAAAATTTGGGATTTTGTTTCTGAGTTTGTATGCCGATAATTTCACAGCCGTAACTCAGAATCGCTACAACAGTGAGTACCGGGAAGTTCCGCTAACGGGGAGTACCGGGAAGATCTGCTAAAAAAAATTTTAAATGGCATTGCAACGCTTGCCGGGCATTCGCTAGTATTACATATTAGTACCCACTTAAATGCCTCAACCGCTTACAACCCACTACTTTTTAACTTGAATAACAAATTTACTTTAAGTTGTCCCCTTTTAAGTACTCTTTTAATATCGCCGGTTTTTTTATATGACAACCTTAGTAAAAACGCAAAACTCGTTTCTAACTAAGACATATATAATTAACATTACTGTCATCATTCTCTAATGCTAATTTTAAATAATTTTTTTTAGTTATGTACCGACTAGAACCTAAATGGGTTGATATAACTGCATTAAGGTACTTAAGCGGTTTTAAATACTGTTTTGAGTTACTTAAGCGCTTATTTAAATAAATGTATGTATTTATGCATGTATGTATGTATGTATGTATGTATGTATGTATGTATGTATGTATGTATGTATGTATGTATGTATGTATGTATGCATGTATTAATGCATTTATCTTCCAAACTCATTCATTTCATTGAATTAATATGCCAAACAAATTTTCATTAAAGTGCTTAAAGTACTTAATTTAATCGTATATACATACAATATATTGTATGATGCGTACCTCTAAATTAATTCAATTTCAGGACGGACATTTACGCACTCTATTTAGGTGTCAGCTGCACAGCAGCAGCCGTGCAAACGTTTTCGTTTTAACATACGACGACGACCAGAAATTAATTATTCCAATGAAAATTTGTCGATTTGTCAATTGAAATTTATCGCTTTTGACAAAAACAATTCGGCCTAGAGCACTACTCCGACACTTGAACAACAGCAGCAACAACAGCAACAACAACAAAATCAGCGCAGCAGCTGCAGTCGTCTAAATAAGCTCGATTAATCCGCCCACTTTTGTGTGAATGTCGTTGACAATATTTATCGAAATATGCAAATAGTTTGTACAGCCCAGAGAACGTTTTCCTTCACTTCGGCTCAGTCTCGAGGCAAACAAATAATTGCATTCGTTTATGGTAGTCGCTATAGCCACGGGGGGACGTGCGGAGGCGGTGACTTATGCTTCTTCGGTCAACGAAATTAAACAAAAAATTTAATTAAAGCCACGCTGCGGGCTCTTCCAATGCCCAAACAAATGAGCAATTTAGTTGTGAAAAGGTTCTCTGTTAAGTGAAATCATTTCGGGTTGAAAGCAATTACAACGCATTAGGTCGGAAAACTTTAAAAGGCTAATTTGTACATTTAATTGAGAAGAATATCGATTGTGTGGATGCAAAAGATCGTCGAATTTTAATTTTATTATTTAAGCAAACAACATTTTTTTGCTGTGTATCCATTGCTGTACACTTTGCTCTTTAAATTAGCCCAAAATGTTTCAATCGGTCGCAATTGCGGAACGTATGAAGGAATATACTGCTTTGGTTTGAATTCAATGCCACGCTTTTCCAAGTCCAGCAAGGTTGCATTCGCGTAATGCGATGATGCTAAATCTGGCCAGAAAACTATTTTATCGCGTCGATGCAATTTGTTAACTAACTTTTGAAATGCAGTGAGGCTTTTTTCTATATAAGTTTAAACAGAGACTGCTAAACCACATTTGAAAAATATCGGTTCACTAAGACCACGCTCGCTTATGGCCAACCACAACAAAACTTTTCATGGGAACTTACTTTTTTGGATATATTGGCAGTCTCAAAATAATGTTTTGGTTGCCATTCGTTACCTTCCACAGTGAAGTAGCTCTCATCGTCCATCACACAAATATAAGATGAAGAGGTTGCAAAGTGTTTTCCGGAAAGAGCTCGTCACCTAAATTTTATTGTTTCTGATTGCTTGTCCGTAGTAGCTGACTTAGTTTATCTTTTTATAAGTTGTACGTCCATAGATTCCAAATATGTTTTGACAGTATTTTTATCCACATTCAATTTTCTTCAAAAATTCCCCGCAAGATTTTGCTTCTAACCCACTGTATTTTTCCATAATCAATGGTATTCATCGTAACTTTTCACGTTAAAAGTTGTTGTTGCAAGTGCATCGGTATTTTGCATTTTGTTTTTCAACAAGTGTCCAGATTTCATTCACCATATGTTAATTGGTTCATTTAATAAGGTTATTTTATAATTCCATAGAAAATTTATCTCTTCTAAATTGTGCCTTTCTTTAAATTGAAATGAATAGTCAAATTTGATCATTGAGAATATTTAAGAAATAAAAATCGTAAAAGACTTCTTTGACTTAAGCCGCACTTGCTGAAATAATAATTCGACTATTTTTATTTCACTGATAATTATAAGTACAATCCGCTTCATGCCAGCTCACATTTGAGCTAGCTCAATATACTTGTTGAGTTGAGCGATCGAGTTGAATGTGAGCTATTAACAACTCTGTAACAAATGATCATGGAAAAGTTTCAAAAATAGAAATAGTTTATCTACTGCTTTTCGGTCCTACCGATTAATACAATTACACCACATTGTTAAATAACACAATCAAATTAAAGTGGTGATTTAAAAATTGTAATATAAGTTTAAATAAATAATACTTTATTAAAAACAAAGTTATATTACACATTTTTAAATTACAAACCAGCCAAATATGATAAATCATGAACCACCCAAATGAGATAACTATACTTATTTTATATCGTTTGTGTTCCAAAATAACCAATTGAAGATATTATTGCTTAATTTTAACATATAAATAAAATAAAACATGAAGCACCCTAATCGATTTTAAAATTTAATCAGCTGTTTGAACAAAGTTTGAACTTAATATCTTTAATGGCTCTCAAGATATCGTGCTAACATTATATCAGTAGTTTGAAATAGTGGACGTGGTCATTGGTGGATTGACTTCTAAATCAGTTGGTCTACGGTATAAGAGCAAATACAAAATTTTTGGGGCCACCTTATTACGACTATTGTAGGAGTTGTCAAGACGCAGATGAGGAAGAAAATGTCGAACATCTTCTATGCAGGTGTATGGCTCTGCGTAAAAGAAGGTTTCAATTTCTTGGACTCTACTTTCTAGACAACTTCACGGAAGTAGCAGATATCAAACTGACAAAAGTATTTAGCTATATTAAGGCCACAGGCTGGTTTAAGAAATACCCAGAGGAAGAGTAAGGTGAAATTTTTAGTTCCGGTGGTATCACAACACTCTACCTACCATAAGTCTACATCTATCTTCAGTATTTCGCTACATTACAAACATTGGCCCAAACAAAATATAAAAGTACACCATCAACCGGTTCTGGCACCAATAGGCAAAGTCAAATCTGACATTTTTTTTAATTTTCTTCAACAAAACCAAGTCTAGATGGAAGAACTGTGGTGGCAAAAAAAGACTTGGCCTCAATACAATCCGAAGAGATCTCATGAATTCATTAAGATAAAACGCTGTATTATCATGCGGATCACTTACATCTGCACTGGACACTGGCCTATAATAATAATTCCCTATAATATCCACTGTCGCAGCTGCAACGATTCCATTGCACCAGATAAGCTGATACACTTTTTCTGCGAATGTCCGGCCTTAGCAAGAGTAAGACTTCTCCCTCTTCTCTCCGCTTGCCCCATCTCTCTATATGAACTCTTTGATATGCCTCTACATAGCACACTGAAATTCCTCAACAATTCAGGGTGGTTTCAGCACTGATCTCATCCACTGATTTCAGGAGAACGTGGTATCAAAACGGCATTTGTTATGCTAATTGCTCAACAGCCTCCACTACTACTACTACTATACCACTGAGTGGTGCATAAGAGTACGACTAATATAGCCTCCACTGTGGCGCTATGTATCATCACTTGTTTCGTTAAAAAATCTCTTTGTCTAAATTTTGCTCTATTTATTTTGCTTGCCATTTTTCGTAGTTGGTAAATATTTAAACGACTTAACAAAAATTTGTTAAATTACAACACAAAATTTCACTTAAGCATCCTTTGCAATTTTCAATTAGTGGCAGTAAATCATTTACGCCGAACTTTCGAAAATTAAAATTAATGAAATTCTTTTGTACCGAAAGTAGTAAACTCCAACAACACTCGAAAGTACACACACACACACACATACACACACACATACACTACCAAGCTACTAATTAATTTTTAAATAATGCATTTATAATATTGCGATGTAGTATAAAATTATTCAGTGCAACTAAACGAAAGAATATCTATAAAAAAAAAAGATGTCACATTGTTGTGTTAAATGTTAAACAATTTGTGCATTAATGTGCACCGGAAGTTGTTGTTTTTAAATAGCATAATTTCATAGAAAAAAAAACGAACCTCAAGTAGTTGTAAAAAATAAGCAGCAGCAGCATCACTCATACGACCCGACCACCCTGCAACAAGTAAAATTAAATCCATTTGACGCACATATTTAGCAATAATGTTTGCTAAATTTAGCAAACATTGTTAACATTGTTGGTGCATGCATGTATGTGTATGCATGTATGTATGTATATATAAATTAATTATTTTCTAGTGCAATGCGGCGGCAGGTTGTTGCGACACATATCGATTATGTATTATTTTCGCTCCACTAAACCACAAGCTCAATGTTTGTGTTAGCCTTGCGGCCATGATAATACGGTCATTTCCAATATTCTAAGTAAATATAGTATGGAATTATATATTTTGTTAACAAAAGCTTAATATGATTTCTATTTGCATTGTGTGCAATCGACGCACGATTGTTTATTTAAACCAATGCTGAATGAATGTAATTTAAATTTGGAACAAATCGAAAGATATTTTGAAGGCAACATAAGTTTAAAATAAAATTAAGTATGTAAATTTAAATATATGTATTCAAAAGGAAATCAGATATATTATTTGTATATTTATTTACACACACACCTGCCCAAAACAAGTTTGCACACTTTTACTTGAGGTTAAATTAAAGAACAATAAAAATTTGTCAAAATAAAATAATCCGAACATTTTGGAAATATTAAAAAATCAACAAATGTAAATAAGCATGAAACAATCCCGACATTAACCGCATCCGTTTTTATGAAAACCTAATTACAAGAACCAACCAACACACGCCCCTGGTGCCACACCAACAACTAAGTCCTTGCCATGACGAACGCAACTTCGCAGGTGCGATAAGGTCTTCTGGCCAGCGCCAGACTGTCTTGCAATTTTGTTGTGACTGGGAAAGGCCAAAATCGAAACTATCTATCACCAATTTGCACACAGTAATTATTCTTAAAGTGGGCGCCTGCCATCAAGTGTTGGCGGCTAGAATCGAAATTCATCAGCGTCATCAACGTATCCATCCAACCATCCATCGAAACACTCATGCGTTCGTAATGCAGGCATCGCATCAGCGGTACCAGCAGCTGCAGAAGGTTTCGTAACTCAAGACGAACATAGTGAGATGCGTTTCATGTGGGACACACTTATTGCGACAGTGCTGCTCAATATTATATGGCACAATGTCCAAATATAAGCTTTGCCACTTTGTTAAAGAAGGTATTTTGGTACCGAAAAAAATTACTTATATTTGCGGTATCTATTCTATGATTGAAAAACTATCTTACAGATAGAAATGCAAACTCATTTGTTATGGCCACCACTGTAAAATAACGCCCTTGCGACAGTGTGCCAGCGTATTGAGTAGCATTTGATTGATACGACGACGACGACGATGCCAATAATGCTGTATAGGTTCCTGTTGTCATCAATGTTGCTATAGCTGAAGTTAGAAATTGTTGTTTTATTTTTCATGCTGTTGTCAACATATGTGGAACAACATTTGTAAGAGGCGTGTCTTTAAAGCAACACCCATGTAATTCCCGTTTGTCGTTTCAAGACATGTCCAACGGCAAATATTGCATAAGTGTGGTGCTATTATTTAGAAAGAAAATTAACAGCTATACCAAAGCGAGCCACATCATCTACCACTAGATGATGATACCAACCAACTTCAGAGCTACATTATGGTGGACGAGAAATGTTCGTAGTACTGAAAATGCGTCATATTTAGAATTTAGACGACGGTGTATGGGCGTACGGGCGTGCTCAACTGTAGGCGTTTGCCCATAATACACCTGCCAGCTGCATTTAGTGCAGTGCCAAACTTAATCCTTTTGTTACCCGGAAATGTTTAGAAACTCGACTACGACGACGACGACAATTTGTCTGTCACATTCCCCATTTGCGCAAAATAGTTGAGTTTGCCAACAGGAATTGTCTGCGTATTGTAAATCTAACTGGGAAATGTATTTGGTCGCTGCGCGCATCCATTGTCATAAGTTTGCGTAATTCAGACGTTGAATTAATTCCGGTTCTCTTTTAATTTCGGTACACAAAAGCTTTAATGAAGTACATACATACTTGTATATTATTGAACATTCTTTAACACATTTCGAATAGTTTGAGTTTAAAATTTTCGTTTTTCCTAATTGCTTACTTGTGCGAGAAAATTGTCAGTCAAAAGCTGCCGAGCAAAACGCTTTAATTTCGTCTGTCTTTCGATGAAGTTAGCAGAAGCCAGAATCACACGTACAACATATTAAAATATTATGGATAATTTAAATAAACATTTTTAATTTCGTAGTAGACGAATATCGCTTCGAGGGGTACATAGGAGGTACATAGCTAATGTACATTAGAATCATTTAAAAGAAAATCATGCTTAGGTTGTAGAGTAATGATACTGGTAGAGCACATGGGTTTTGTTGTACACTAGAGACAATAGAAACAATTTGTATAAATGGTTCTAAAATTGTGTCTCCTTAGGCAGCATCTAAACCAACCAACTAACCAACCAGAAGGTTCTAAAGAACACGTTTGAATTCTGGAAAAATTTCTGTAAAAGAGATTAAGCCAAGAGCATATGAATTTATTTAAAGTGTCCAAGCAATGGATTCTTGGTGATGCAAGAAATTTAAAATTATTTTCCAATTGAATTGTTCCTTCTTATCATATTCAAATCTCAGTTGGTATATTTTATGTAATATGAAAGTTTAAAAGACAAACTCTAGGTAAGCCGCAATTTGGAGACCTCAAAGAGCTGTCTGGTACATATTTACATGTACGACCTGCTCAAGTTCTTAAATCGCACAGACTGGATTTAGTAAAGCTGCAGTTTACTACCCAGCAAACCATTTTCTGAGCGCTAAGAATTATGACTCTAAAAAGTGTCATAATTCTGAGGGTTTCATGAGTGTTGTACGTTTTACCAACAAAATGTATACAAAAGACCGTCGTCAAAATGTACCGTTCTGTTGCAGTCCAGCTACAATAACAAATTGCATACGCGCAGTTAGTAAGCGTCATAAATCTGAGGCTCATAAAACCATCAGATTTAAGACGCTAAATGTGTCATAATTCTGACGGTTTTAGGAGCCAAGTTTTTTGCATGCATTTTTAAACCACTTCGTGTATTTATATGATGTGGCACAGCGGTAGGGCACGTAACTTTCAATCCGAGAGTCAGTGGTTCAATTCCCATTAAAGGTAAAGGATTTATTAAATAACAATTATTTCTAAACTTTAAATTTCAAACGTTTAGATCCATTATCAGCTGAAGGATAAAATTCTAGTCAGCGCTTAATAATTCATAACTTAAGTAATCAAATAAAACTAATGAACTAAAATAATTTTTATGTTTTTTTGTCCGAAAAATGCTCATTTATGACTCTTTTTAGATTCTTAAAAGAGTCCGAAAAGACTCATGTTTATGAAACTTTTAAGACACAGACAAAGAATCATTTCAGACGCTTATTAGAGTCTGAAAAGACTCATATATGACACTTTTCAGACGCATTATTCAGACTCATATCTGTGTGCTCTTACAGGAAGGCAAACACGCTCATATCGAACTCTAATATGAGCTCTTTATGAGGGTAAAGGCTCAGAATAAAGAGTCAGATTGTTTGTTGGGTATAATCTTTAAACTAGTTGAATGCGAAGACGTGGCAACAAAAAGGAGCGTGAGCGCTATTTGGATTATTTTTTTATATTCAAATTAGTGGATACGAAAATGGAAAAAAAACCTAATTTATAAACATTTAAACATAATCGCAAAGTTTAAAAATGTAATGTAATTAATTTTTAAAATATTTCTGAGCATTATCTTGATTCTGGATTGCGAGACGAAAACCGAAAAAAAATCCATTACAACTTTAAGCACACATTTGAAAACTTCAATAAGAAAATTTGATTAGAAAAACTATTTAATTGAGTGCAAAAAAAAGTTAAAGGGTTTCCCTGTAAACACACACACACACGCACACACAACGGAGAACTACTTGCCAAACAAGCGTTATTTCCGGGAAGTAAGCGAACTGAGCAGCAAGCTTAACGGTATTGAACAATGCGCATTGACGTCAATTGCAAGTATCCTTGTGCTTTGCATTGCTTCTAAGGTTTCCTCACTTCCTAACATCCTTCCTTAGTGCCGTGCCTTCCGGCAAACAGTTGCTATGCGTGCGTTAGTGCGTGCGTGATTGCGTACTTGTGAGTGTGTGTCTGTAAAATGTACGAGTATATTTGAGAATTTGTGTAAATGTATTTGTCGTGTGTAAATACAAGTGAAGCTTGTTTTTATTTTTCTAATAACCGCTGCTTTAGATATATATGTATTATTTTGCATACGAGAACACGTGGCAATTTTCGTAAATCACAAGCACACGCAAACACACACACACACACATACACAGAAGAACAAGCGGGACAGTGTGGCCAATTTTTTGAGGGAAGTTTATATAAAAACTTTTATTATTATTTTATAAAAAAAATTTCAAATTTCATTCATTAAGACACAATTTTTTATATATAAAGATGTATGAAAGAAAATAATAGAAAAATTTATAATCTTTAAATTATAAAAAAAAAAAATACTTTAAAGCTCTTAATATAAGTTACTCTACATATACATATGTACTAAATAGTCGAAAATATGCCCAACTTACTGCATGACTATGCAACAAAAACTCCAAAAATATGCATTTAAATTTTTGTTGTAACCTGCTTACCACAAGTAAACAAATATTCGAGGGTGGTCCGATAAGTACTTGCCTCACCAGGCCCGTACCTAGGAATTAAGGCGCCCGGGGAAAGAGTTGATATTGTCGCCCTTTTAAAATATTTTTATAATTCTTTTGTTTTATGAAATAGTTCTTGTTGAAAAATTTTACAGTACATTTTTTTCATGAAAGTAGATGAAGACGCCAAAAAAAAGGTCCACAATTTAAAAAATAATCTCATCTTCCTCTATGAAGAAGCAAAGAAAAAACAAAAAGGTAATCACTTTTCTATAAGTGTCGCTTGTTCCACATGACGCCCTTACAAAATGCCGCCCGGGGCAATTGATCCCTTTGACCCACCCCTAGATACGGGCCTGCGCCTCACCGCCCAATGGATTCCTTCTTTACAGACCTTGAGAAAACATATTTCTCAGACGGGTTAGAAAAGTATAACAAGCTTAAAGGGGAGAGATAAATCGCCACTTTTCAAATATTTTCGTTCGGACCACCCTCGTATAATGTAATTAAACAAACATGAGTGGAAAACAATTCATTTTGAAATGAATGAATGAATAAATGAATGAATGCCGTTACTTTTGCTTTACCGAACGCCGATGTCAAAGTCTTTGCAAACATTTTTAGCCGATAGCGAGAATCGATCGATTCTAGTAAAAAGTTAAAACCACCCTAGAAACTTTTTGGGCCGATCTATTAAAGCCAAGTAAAAAGTACATAGTACGTAGTAAAACAGATAATAATAAAAAAACAGGGTGCTTGAGATGTACTTATCGACAAAATGTGTCGTAGTAAATATTAGACAAAAATTAAATTATTTTCAATAGATGTGAACCAAATAAGAAGTTATCTAATTTAAAAAACAATTAAAAATTTAAGTCCAACATATTTCATAATATGCAAAAGTATGCAAAGTTTTTAAAAAATATGCAAAACCATGCAGTATGGCATTGGAAAATATGCACTAATAGTTGAATGACATTTTAAATGAAACTTCGTGATTTGTTATTCTTATGATTATAACTGTTTGAAACATTAATAAAATCAGAAAGTCAGCTTAACCCATTCAAGAATTATAAAAATTTACTTTTAAAAAGTTTTTCCAATTTTTTGTATATTTTATTATAATATTTTGTTTGACAAACTTTCATTTTGAGTTTAAAAAAACCCATTAAAAAAACAGTTGGTTCTCTTCTATATTCATCTATAAAATGAAATAAATTGGAACAATAGCAGTAGGCTATTTCAGGAGTAAAAAAATGTGTAAAAGCCCTTCCTGGCAGAGACGAGGCCTTCCACTCCCACTTACATGCTCCTTTAATTTTTGTATGAAATTTTCCACTTAGCAAGGCCTTCCTTTTTCCTTTCTATAAGAAGGCCTGTAACTTGGCCTTCCTTAAGGTGCACTTATAGAAGATTTTTTCAATTCCATCGCCATTTTCGCCTAAAATTGCTTTGCATTAGAAGCCATTTTAATTTACATCTTAAACTACAATTTATCTAGAAAGGAAGTCAGAAAGGCTTTGCCTAAGAAGCGCTACCCTAAAATGCCGAATTACAGAATACGGTCATACTGATATGCGCACTGCACACAATCCTGATACACACATGATCATCTCACCAGCGCGCTGTTGCTTGGAACGTGTGTATGTATGTGTTTTTCCGTTTTCTCAAATAATTCAGCCTATTTATGTGGGCTACAAAATTCCCATAATCTTTTGCTCCAACAACAACAACAACTCAAAAAGCAACGCGTTTTGGCTTATTTTTTTGCGGTATTTATTTTACTTACGCGTTCCATCGAAACGTGTTGCAATCGTATCTAAGAATGTATTTTGGGGCGCAAGCAGCCCCTTTCGGGCTGGCATCTGGTTGAAGGGTCTTTTGTATAGCTTTTTTTTACGTTGTAATTCTGCAATAAGAAATATAAAAAAAACACATATGTTTATATACTATATATTTTTAACGTATGTTTATAACAGATTTATATATAAGTAAATGAAGAAGTTTTTGCTCAAATAGTTACAAAAATTAGAAAGTTGAATTTCCTTATGAAAACTTAATAGCAATCCAAAGGGGGTGTATAACATTTTGTCCGGCTACAATTTGTCTGCTAGCAGAGATTGTTAGCCATCGTAATAAAATGGTTTAGCTTACGTTTTTCCTTAGGCAGAAGCAACATTTTAGTTTAATTTGGCACAATTGAAGTGAATTTCGTATAAATTTTAAATAAGTTATTTTAAAGCTTCACACATTTCTTTTGGGATTTATTTTTGTAAAATGTATGTATGTATGTATATATGTATTTTACTATAGCCGACACGAAACAACCACAATTTATGCGACCGACACACACACACAGCCACTGAGCCTGACTACATGAATTTATGTGAATTTCCGCTTGGCGATGAAAAATTCTGAAACGTTTTTTTTGAAACACATTTTTTTTACATAGTTTTTATTTTATTAAACAAACCGAAATTTAACTATTTTAAGTAAATTCATGAAAATATGGAAAAAAATTCCAATTTAATAACAACTCAAAGCACGCCCAACCTTTGCATTGGTTTAACAAATTATGAACTCATCCGAAAAAATGGTAAAACTGCGTTGGTATCAGAAACGTCATAGATACATTGATAAACGCATACCCGGATAAATGCGAAATTTAACGACCCACCCGAGAACACGCTACTCTGGTGACATGGTCATCGCTAGTGTTTGGCAATGCTTGACAAATTTTAAATAGTCTTCTAATGAAATTTATTTTAAGTTGCTATTTACTAATTTATAAACAAATTGATTCGTATCTTATTTACTAACAATATAGTATAATAATTTGTAATAAGATACATGTAAGTCAAATAATTGCACTTGGCAGCATCATATTTATATTTGAAGACTAGCAACCAGCTTCACTTCTTTGACTGCTAATGAGCAACCAACTTCAATGATTAAGCAGCCTTACAGTGCATATTTCATTTGTCTCAATAAACAAATTGGGAAAAATCAAAAAATATCCGCCTAAGTTTCAATATAGAAATTATTGCAATTTGCTGACACTTGAATATAAAATTTCTCTTTTAACATTTTGAATTTTATTACAGTTTTAGTTTAGTCTAATAAAACTTAGCCCTGTTCTGAATGTTTCTAAACATCAGCAAACAGCGTTGGGCAAGCTTTACACACTTGCGTGCCTTAAGCAGTTGCACACTTGTTTCCTACTTGGTGTAAAGCTGGTAATGCCATAATCGCATGTAGTATTTTATATACAACGTTGTATTTGTAGGAGGCCAAAACTGTATTATTAAATCGTGGTAAAATTGACACTGATAAGTCGAATGTTGACTTTGAAAGTTAAGCGCAATAATGAAAAAAAATACAGTACAGTATAGTGGTGTTAGTTAATTATTACTATTTCAATTTATCGAGCCACGACAGATACTTGTAGATGTACTTGTAAAGGGTTAAAAAATTTGAAAATCGTTTAAATAATTTATCCAATCGTGCATTTATAATAATAATTAAATAAAATACACTTTTATTTTTTCACATATAAAGCAAACTTTTGTCCCACTGTGTTTTATATGTAGCTACAATTGGCTTTATATTTTTGATATCTGTCCATCGTTAAACCACAATAATGAACGTCATTCATTGTGAATTTTTCACTACGTTCGCAGCTTTTTTGCCTTTCGCTTCACATTCGTAACCGATAAAAATCAAAGATAAGTTTTTATCCACTCGAAGGGCCGGTATATATCTCGCTTCGATGTGGCGCGATATCTTTATAACGATAACGAGCAATTTTATTATGATAACGAAGCGGTTTGCTTCCGTTTTCCCTATTTTACATACGAGAAGGCGTATTATATTTTATATTTACATATATATATGTATATGTTGTAAATTTAGTTGTTCACTTAATTTTAACTTATATTATATTTTAATAAAATATATTGTAATATGTTGTTTGATTAAAATGCACTAAAAACTAAAGATACATACTTAGGTTAGGTTAAATTGGCTGATCCACAAGAAAATGAGATCACACATTGACCCTTTCTGAGTCTATCGTAGCTTTCAAAACTCCAAGGGAAGGATGTACATTTGACCCACTTACTTCCGGTAGAGATACACCGGTTTCGGCAAGCGAGTCTATCATCTCATTACTTTGGATCCCCTTATGTCGCGGAACCCAGAAAATGGTGACTTGTCTTTTGGTGCAAAGTTTATCCATTTTAATTCTGCATTCTTGCACACAAAGTGACTTAGTCATTGTAGCAGTTATTGCCTTACTAGCACCCTGACTATCCATGCAGAAGTTAATATGAGAGTTTAGAGAAGTGGAATCAAATGCGAAATCAACTGCCTTGGACGCAGCAAAGATTTCAGCTTGAAAGATGTTGCAGAAATTGGGGAGTCTGTATGCCTTCTTAATAAGGTACATACTTACTACTTTAATTATGATATAATTACTATGTAATATGAAAAATTGTTGCTTATCTATCTATCTATCTATCTATCTATCTATCTATCTATCTATCTATCTATCTATCTATCTATCTATCTATCTATCTATCTATCTATCTATATATCTATCTATCTATCTATCTATCTATCTATCTATCTATCTATCTATCTATCTATCTATCTATCTATTTATCTATCTATTTATCTATCTATCTATCTATCTATCTATCTATCTATCTATCTATCTATCTATCTATCTATATATCTATCTATCTATCTATCTATCTATCTATCTATCTATCTATCTATCTATCTATCTATCTATATATCTATCTATCTATCTATCTATCTATCTATCTATCTATCTATCTATCTATCTATCTATCTATCTATCTATCTATCTATCTATATATCTATCTATCTATCTATCTATCTATCTATCTATCTATCTATCTATCTATCTATCTATCTATCTATCTATCTATCTATCTATCTATCTATTTATCTATCTATCTATCCATCTAATTCGTAAAGTGGAAACTGTCAGCATATTTCTACAAGCTCAAAAATTGCAAATAGTTATTTAAATAAAATTTTGTCTATTCCATGGCAGTGTTTGCTGTTGTTTATTTACTTTACTATACAGTACAAAAAGTCCGACTCTGTGCGTCTGCAAACTGTGTCTGTGTCCAATTTCCTTTTAGTTCCGCTTCAATTGCTTCCGAAATACGCACAAGTACCCTTTTCAATTTTCAATTTTCAATTTTCACCCACCAATCTCACAAATGTATCTGAAACGTAACGAAAAAAATAAAACTGAAGAATTTTTTATATGCAAAAAAAAGTATCAATTGCAGAATTTAATATTTTGAGGTGCACTCAAAAACCAACAACAACAGCAACAAAAAACAATAAAATACTCAAATGTTAAGTATGAGAAATTGTTGTTGTGTAACTCACAGCATATGTTGCCACAGGTTTTTTATTTGTTTGCGGTTAGACATAATTGAGATACAATAAATATACATACAAATGTCTGACATATCTACATACGCACACTACAAACAGATGTGGTAATTGCGGTTGTGGCATTTCATAAGAAAAGTGACAATCTGCCTTTTAAATATTTTAATTAATTAAGTTTCGTTTGAGAAACACAATGTATTGCCTTTTGGTATGCCAACAACTAGAAACACATTAAATACATAAGCATACATAACTAATATATACTAAATGTGCACATATATAAAATGATTTTGATGAAGACAAACCACAAATTTGAAATATAGAAAAAGAGAATTTGAAAAATTAGATTGAAATTGATTTCTCGATGTGTTGATTAAGGCTCCAGCTGGCCCATATCCAGATATAAAAAAACGCTCCAGTTTGGTTTTTAAAACTGGAAAATATTGATTTGTATAAAATCGTTAAAGAAATTTATAAGAATTTTAATGGACTGAAACTGTCCAATAATTTTTCGAACAACAACAATAAAAATTTAGTAATTTAGCAGAGCTGTTTCGGAATACGCTAATAATCCTCATCAGCGATCTTCTTGGAAAAGCTTTTTGTTTTCATATCCATCTACGGTTAGGTTGGGCTATAATGGCTATCTCTTGAAAACAAACCCACTTAGGTTAGGAGTCATTTGTGATGCCATGTGGTATTTGAGTTGTACCGCTTACTTAACCATCATGTACAAGAGTCGTCTGTCTATACGAAAAAGCTTCTTTGGTGTAAAAACAAGATAAAATTCAAAGAAAACTCACAGGTATAAAATCGCTAGAATCACTAAAGTCAGGCGAATGAAGAAAAGCGACATCAATTGAAAAATGTTCTGAATAAAAGTGTTCTTTTATTCAGTTATTTTTCATGTAGGCCAAATTATTTGTTCGATATCTAACATGAATATATATGGTCGTAATAGGGACATAAATACTGTAGCAATATTGCCCACCCATTTCAGTAGCAGAATTGAGCATACCCAGTTATTACCACATGGTTTTTGAGAGCTAAGTTCTATAGAGTTAGTCTGTAACGTTAATTCTAAATTCTGTCAGCTTTCACTATGGAGTGGTCAGTTAACGAGAAACCCATCGCAGTTATATCGCTTTTCAAGTGTGCAATACGCTCAGCTCGCTCGGAATTAGTCGCTTGTTCGTGTACCGGTGCATAAAACTGTTTAAATTGACTGAAGATATCAAAGACCGCCACCGTTCGGGACGTCCACAGACAATTCGAACCCCACAAGTTTTCATAGCCGTCAAGTCACGATTTTATCGTAATCCGCTTCGAAAACAGAAAATCATTGCCCATCAGATAAATATGACGCAAAAGCCCATGAGTACAATTATCAAAAAATACTTCGGATTTGGGGCCTTCAAACGTTGTACCAGAAATTTGTTGACCGCAGCTTTGAAAAAATTGTTGATAAAAAATCCACAAGTCTGTTGGTCACGCTGATAACTTACACTGCAAAATTCAGTTTATGGTTGAACAAAATTTTTAATTCTAGATGAGCTATATAAAATGTGTGTATCAGTAATTATGTCATTACTAAGTACATTGTATACTTTTATATATATACTTTTATAAATAAAATATTAATTTTTTCATTTGATTTTTTCATTCATTGCTCCCATAGTTGAATAATAAGGCTAGAAATATAGAAATGAGAATACAATTTGAGCGAACTCACCTCGATTTTTATTTTTGACAAAAAAACAATGTTGTTGTTGCTATTAAAATATACTTTACTTTCCGTAAACAAATTATCTTATTTTTATAAAAAAAAATATTAATTTTTTCATTTGATCTTTTCATTCATTGCTCCCATAGTTGAATAATAAGGCTAGAAATGTAGAAATGAGAATACAAATTGAGCGAACTCACCTCGATTTCTGTTCTATTCTTCTGCTTTATTTTGAAGTTTTTTTTTTTTTTGACAAAAAAAACAACGTTGTTGTTGCTATTAAATTAATAATTTTGTAAGCATGGCAACTACACTTAAACCTTCAAAGAGAGAAACAATATCGAGGTGGACAGGGACATTTTTCTGCTTTCCTCACCTTATATTTATTACACCATGATTGTTCCCAATAAAAGTTTATCTTTGCCGTTGCTGTTGTTATTGTTGTTGTTACAAATATATTCCGAGTTTTTGGTATTGATAGCGCCAACGGCCAAAAAAGGAACAAAGACAAATGGCGGCCGATCAAAGCCAGGCAGCCCAACGAACCTAATATTTTGCGATGGGCTTAATGCATTTAATGGAATTACTTGTTTGGCGCGCCCAAAAGAATTCGAATTGAGTTAAGTTGAAATTAAGCCTTAAAGCTGCAAATTGCTTGTAAGCGCCAGACGTGTTTGGCATATTTAATTTTTACTCGTACAAGTAAATGTTTAACAACCCAGCAGAATGAGCGCAGAGTCAGTGACACGAAGTTTCAGGTCTGACTAGGCGAAAATCCTTGAAATTTTCAGATAACGGGTCCACTTTTTAAGGTCTGAAATTTCAGGAATGATGGTAGTATACAAAATTATATAAACTTTCTTAAGGTAAGCGCTAAGATTTTAAATGATTTAAAATATAAATTCTGATTAGCCAACACTGAATATACTTGTGAATGGTTCTCCGCTGGGTTGTATTTGTGTACACCCAAAAAACAAATCGTGTTAAATTAACCAAATTTTATCCAAATCCCGTTTAATATTTTTCAACACTATTTTTTATGTTGTTTATCTACATAAAGTTTTATTTTAACATGAATATCTATCTTATGATTACAAAAACAAACATATCTATTACAAAGCACCGATTTGTTTCCTTTGCCTCGACCGAGGTTCGAACCTGGGACAGTTCCCGTCTTGCTTCTCTACATTTATAAATGTTATAAATAAAGTGTGCCGGGTAGCAAGTACATTCTCTCTCAGTATTCCAACTTAAAAGATTTGTTGTCAAACTTTTAAAATTTCCTTTTCATTTGTTTCTCTTTTTAAGACGAATTTCAAAATTAAAAATTAAACATGCCACATACATACATGATCCTTGTGTTTATAGTTAAAAATGGAGACAAACTTGGCAGTATTCCTAATGTATGTGAATCATTAGTAACTCTTTCGACTCATGTTTCGTTGCCAAATAATTGTTATTCACATGTCGTATATTATACATTTTGTAAGAAAATTTGTTGAATAAAATTCAAAGAAATTTTTATCGGTGTATGGACGTAAATGAAATAAATTGGGGCAATTCCCTTAAACGCACAGAATGGCAAAACTCGTATAGCTCGAGAAAGTTGCAAGCCAAGTTTTGGCTTAAGTAAAGCGTGCTCCGTTGACTCCGATTTTAATTTTTTTTTACCAGATATGTGGCCGTCAGAGCTGAATTTTTTTAAGTAAAAGAAAATGATTGGAAAGGCGTGGCATGGGGGCGGTGAAGCTTTAAAGTTAAAAATTCCGTTTTTTAATAATTTGAAATACTCGCTGAGTTTTGTATCGATCAGTATAATTAAAGTGTTAAATAAAAGGTATTAAAATGTTCTTCAAAACCTTATATTATTTTTTGTGATATCTTAAAAAGTTTTTGAGATATAAGCATTTACATTTTTTTTTTGTGGAATTTTTGCTTTCAAGGGTTAATTTTTCGTAAAAATGCGTTATTATGACACAATTTTGATAAAATAGGGCTAAAGCTCCATCAATTACCTTTCATTTGATATACTACACATCTTACCTAACTTTTCATTTTTTCGATAAATAAGGATTTTAACCTTAATTGGTACTTACTTTTATTCAAGAATTTACACAGGAAAACTGTAGGGTGACTAATGTTGATTAGGGCTCGGACTTAAGGTCCTACTAAAGGGTTATTTATTAAATTTTCAACGGAGTCAACGGAGCACGCTTTACTTTTTCCCAAGTTTTTAATCAATTATATATTGTTACTTTCAAATTAGCGTTGTTAACTCTCATTTTCAAATAAGTATTGTCTGACTTTTGTTTTGATTTAAACAAGTATAGCATTAGTCGTGTTTTTTACATACAGGCAACACCGAAACATACGAGTATGAGCAACTTTTCGAGGCTAATTTCGCGACTAGTTTGACTCGAACATTTGCAAAGGAACTCGAAAACTTTGTTTCATATAATTTTTGATAGTTTGAAGTTTCGAGTGATTTTCGCATTTAATCGAATAGGCCTATTGTTAGTTGTATAGTAGCTATAAATACTTAAATGGAATTAATTGAAGTCGAACATTTATTGAAATATATTGTAGAATTGTGTAAGTTATGTATATAATATAAAGCAAACCAATGAAATGTGAGACCTTTGAGATACAAAATGGAAGATTTACTTAACTAATTCAGTTTATTTATGATAAATAAGAAAACCTATAAATTAGAAATACAGTCGTTGCTCACAAATTAGAACCTTCAGTAAGTAGAATTTCCAGAAATTAGAATCAGAGTTTGCAATACATTAAACGTTCTGAAATTAGAATCGATAATTCGATATATATTGTTTTCTTATTTTTATGTATATAATTAAATATAAAATAATTTCATTGTAGTTTTGGAAGTAAATTTACACAATTTTTGTTGGTTATATATAATACATATATAAAAACTTTCAGAAACTCGTATTTTTCAGAAATTAGAATCACCTCAATAACAAAGTGGTACTAATTTGTGAGAGTCGACTGTATTAGTAATAAAAAAAGAGCTCACAAACGACTCGCTTAATCGCTCAGCTCAACAAGTAGATTTAGCTTAATTACAAGTGAGCTAGCTCAAATCAACAAGTAGAGCTAGCTCAAAAGCTCAACATATAGCTAGCTCGACAAAATTTGCTAGCTCAATCTACTTGTTGAGCTGAGCGATCGAGTTGAATGTGAGCTATTTAAAACCTTGGTTATAAAGAAAAATCGATTTTGAAAAGTTACATACATATTTTTTTTACTGTATTAACATATCATTCATTAAAATTAATTTTTAAACGATATCGCTTCCGATATAACCCAGTTTTATTTTGTTTGTAAATCTTTCCCTAAGACGTCTTGCTGTTCTTCATGAACATGTGACTCTGTATGAAGCCCTGAATGACCTTCTTTTGATCGACCAAAAAGTCAAACCACAAATGCATTTCAGCCTCGAAGGCAAAGGCGGGCAAATGCTTCATGTCGACGCGGAAGCTGCGTATGAAGTAGAGCACATCCTTGCGAAAGGGACATTGCTTCGGAATATTGCCAAAGCGATCCAATGTAGAGCGTCCCAGTTGCACTAGCGTTATTTGATTTTTGTTCGAGAGCAGCTTACAGCCATCCAGTTGGGTTAGATTGAAGAGCGTAAAATCGGCTCCGTTCTTTCGCGGCAGCACAATTCGCATGTTAATATGGAACTGCTGTACGTCACGAGCGAACTGCAGCTCAATGGAAAAGGAACGTCTCTTGACATTCTTGCTCGTATAGCAGGACAATAGCGACAGATAACCGGAAGTATCGCCAGCTGAGGTGCAGGTGCAATTGTCAAAGAACATGTCGTAATTACTCTGGAATTATGATTAGGTTTAATTTAGCTTTGAAGTTTATTGTAAAGCAAACATAAAATCAATTGGATAAAGTGAAGTACGCCATTGTCAATGGTTATAACTAAATAACCTATATATACATATATACTCGTATATATATAAATTAATTTTTCTATCTATCTATCTATCTATCTATCTATCTATCTATCTATCTATCTATCTATCTATCTATCTATCAATCTATCTATCTATCTATCTATCTATCTATCTATCTATCTATCTATCTATCTATCTATCTATCTATCTATCTATCTGTCTAATCTATCTATCTTTGTTTGCGATTAAATTTTGGGCATGTGCACAAGCCTCAGAAAATTTTGGGCTGAGAAAACTCTGCAACATAGACCTAATACTCCCACAATTTACAAAATTAAGTAAAAATTTGATCAAACAGCTATAATTGATCCTAAAGACATATTGGATATATGGACACTATCGACAACTTCACTAGAGATGGGCTCGGTTGGTTCAATTTAATACCAACTTTTAAAAATAGGTCCGATAAATTTCACACTCACTACCATATCTCAAGGATTTGAAACTTCAAGAAATAAGCATATATATTGTGCATATATATGCTCCGCCACCTACGCCCAGAATTTTTTAAATTATGGTAAAATTTTGAATATATCGGTATTATTGCTCTGAAAGAAATTTGGGAATTGATAACATTACCAAAGATGGGTCAATTTAAAACGCACTTTTTAAAATCGGTGCAATCAATTTTACACCCAATACCAAAGTTCAGGAACTTGCGCCTGGGGCTAAATAAATATGCCCCGCCCAACAATTTCGCTCACAGTATTTTAAAATATGTGAAAATTTTTGATTTTCACATATTTTAATACCGATAAAATTTCTTATAGAAATATAAGATTTGATATCTGAGTTGGTATGGTCGTTATTGATCACTTTACTAAAAGTGGGCGTGGTTGGATCAATTTAACAATCACTGCCGTATCTTAGAGACGTGCTGCTCTTTATGATTACATTCAAATATAATTGCGGAAAAGACGGGCAAGAATGGAGAGGGAGAGACTTAATTTTAATCAACTTATTAACTAAAAATATACTATAATTCTATTTTAAAAAATAACCGGGCAAGGTCGGGTACTATAATCTAATAAAATATTAAAATAGTAGAACGTTTTGAGGTGAATTGCAAATTGACTTCCTACGTACGTGGTTGGACTTAAATTAATAAATTAAATTATAGAATCAAGCAAAAAAGTCCCTCTGCCCTCTGAACAAAATTCATTATAATCTGGTATAAAAGTTTTTATAAAAAATTTGAAATTCCATCTCGAATTTTATTGGCGACTTCAGACGAGTAGGTTGAGCTTAACCGATTTGATTTTCCTTTATCCCAACAAATTTTAGATCAACTTATCTCATTATTATAACGTCATTTAGGTCTATTTTGGACATATTACCGAGTTTCAATTTAAAGCAGCCCTTAATCCTAAGTGATTTGCCAAGGCCTCAGAAATATGTATCTGTATATATACACGAGTATATACATATATTTATTGCATGTATGAATTAGCTTTAAACTTCACCTAAACTTTTGACAATTTTCGGTGTTCTTCTCTTGGTTGTTCAGTCACTTTTCATCTTTTTTTATAACTGATTTAATTAATTTGACTTCATTGAGTTGAAGTAATCTTTTGAAGGCCATCTCCACTTTAGTCCTTTATGTAAAACTTCACTTGTCAGATTACAACTTACCTTTGCAATTGCCGTCTGCTTTTCATACAAATTCAACACAATCACAATCTTGAATAATATCAGCCAAGAGTTCATTTTTGCCACAAATATTCACACTGGAGTGATTTCCAATTTGGCAATGTCGTTAAATTTAAACAATTTTTCATAATTGTCGTGTTTGTGTTTTTAAAACAATTTCGAAATTTTGGCTAATTACATTTTGGTAATTTGTTTGTTGAATCGATTTTTAAAAATAACTCATTCAAAATTATCGTATTTATTGAATTATTTTGAATGCCTATAATTGAAGTACACAAATTTAAGACACTTTGAATTAACAATTTCAGTTGAAATTACTCAACTTAGAAGATTTAAACCAAAAGCAGATAAGTACAACTGAAACATTTTTGAATTTGTTGGATTTGTCATCTTGTACGAGTATTTAGATTTGTATACTCTATACCGCACTCAAGCATGAACGTTTAACGCTCATAAGAAAGCGTAAGAAAAGAAGGTAAGAAAATATACATATGTATGTATATTGTATATAAAATCGAAATCCGAATCGATTTACGCCCATCTGTTACACCTACAATTTTTGAAGCTAAATAATCGAATATTTTTTCATTTGTGGGCGTAACAGGTGGACGTAAATTTTATAAATTAGACATTTGAGTTTGTATGGCAACTGTCGACAACTTCACTAAAAATGGGCGTGGTTAGATCAATTCACAGCCTGCCATCATAGTTCAGGAACTTAATGTGATTTATAGGATGCACCTGAAATAATGAAATGTTTTATTAAACCTGACACGCCCCCTTTTTACGGACACTTATCACACATATTTTTTACGCTCACAATTTTTGTAACTAAAATATTTGACAGCCGGGTACTATAAGCTACAAGTAGTCTGCATATAATAAATTAAAAGATTTCTAGAAGAAATATTAGCGAAATAATCGAATATTTCACATTTGTAGGCTTAACAGGTGGGCGTAAATTTTCTTATTTCAGTTTAAATGGCCACCGCCGAGAACTTCACTGAAAATGGGCGTGGTTGGATCAACTTAAAGCCTGCCACCATAACTCATGAACTTGATGCAATTAATAGGATGCACCGGGAAGAAAAAAAAGCTATATTAAAACTGACACACCCATTTATTACCTCCACTTATTATGCCCACTTATTATGCCCACAATTTGTAAAAATATTCGCACCGCCGGGTACTTCATGTTATAAGTACTGATAAATTAAAAGTAATGTATCTGATGAATTCATTTTTTTTTATTAATTCTCCAATCAAACTACACGATCGAACCTTTCCTCTTACGACTACTTTTCATGACAATGCGACTCTTGATGAATCCTTGAATAATCTTATTCCGATCGACTATAAAATCGTACCACACATTCAAATCGGTTTCGAAATTAAACGCCGGCAATCTGCCCATATCGAAACGAAAGCTCCGTATATAATACAGCACATCCCTGCGAAACGGACACTTCTCCGGCATATTACCGTAACGATCCATATTGGCGCGACCCAATTGCAGCAGTGTCACCTGGTTTCGATTCGCGAGCAGGCCACAACCGTCCAATCGGGTCAAGTTCAACAGGACGAAATCGCGCGGCTTGCGCGGCAACACAATCAACAAGTTGATGTAGAACTCTTTGACATCCCTGCGAAACTTGATATCGATGCTGAAGGAACGCCGTCGCGCATTGCGACTGACGGTGCACGTGAGCAGCGACAGTACTCCATCCGGATCTTTCGAGGTGCATGTGCAGTTCTCATAATTCATTTCCAAATCGGGCTAGAATTCGAATTTATCGTTAGAGGCGTGGCGTTATAATGTTGCTTTATAGTATTTTAAAAATCTCTCTAACTAACCTTCGTTTCAACTGATTCGATGCTGTTTAAAATGAACAAAATGAACACACCCATGAAAAGCGTTACGCAGTTCATAGCTTAAAGTGGCAAAAGAGTTATTGGTACTTTAGTGTGTTAGTTGTTTGGTAAAAAATAAGTGTTGCCAACTTGAGTCTAATGCGTTTTAAATTGGTCAACCGAATTTTAAATTTATTTTAGCTAAATTGTTTTTAGGTCATTAGCATATCTAAGCGAGAATTATTAACGCAAATGTGCTCATCTCTGTTTCAAATCTAATGAGTCAATTGAAAATTCACATTTACATATATATGTATATATATATGTATAATCGCGTACAATTATTTCGATACAATTGAGACAATCGTACAAACATTTTGGTATTCATTTTAAATTTACGTCTCGTTTTTTTTGTCTATCTGGATTACAAAAGTAACAAACATAAATTTAAAACTTTATAGTGTCTGTAGTAGTAGTAGTTAAAAAATTTCCTAAATTTAACTGACGTTTATTTACTACAGTCTACAGTTACTGTTTGTATACAATATCAATTTTTTAAGACATTCGCTATTTCGAAAAGTTCATTTTTTATTAAGTCTAAGACACGATATAAAAAATTAAATTATCATTTGAAATGTCATGCAAACTTAAATATTTTCTTTAATATTTCTACTAAAAAATTCGAGCACCATTGGAGACTCATGAAACTCGCCAACCAGTAAACAGCGAAACTGATAAAAACGCTTAGTGATTTGAAATAGCTAAACCAAAAAACCGTCGCAAGCCACAGGCATTCCAACCATGATAACAACTTTTGCAGTCACTTCGCTGCTGACCACACTAATAATCGGTCTGCTGCAGATCCACGCAAAGGTTTGGTTTATCGTCTATTTTGTTGTTGTTGTTTTTTCGTATGTTTTGCTTAAGACGACTTGACTGGGAGACTTTGTTTGAATGTTTTTGTTTTTGGTTTTGCATTTCTTTTCCAGCACGACTTTGAGATATCATTTCACAACTTTAGCTGCAGAGCAAACAACCAGTGGCCTTATGTTGCGGCACTCTACTGTGGCCTGAGCAAAAATGCGAAGCGTCGCACCCTGACATTGGACTTGACCTTTGCCAAGGATATCGACGCGTTCCATCTGAATATGCGAATTCTGTTGCCACGACGCGAAGGTGATTTCGTCTTGTTGAACCTGACCAAAATGAATGGCTGTCATCTGCTGTCGAACAAGAATCAAGTGCCGCTATTGGATCTGGGACGGAGCCAACTCGAGCGATACAGTAACTTTCCGAAGCAGTGTCCCTTTCGCCGGAATACGACATATTATATTCGTGGATTTCGCATGGAAATGGATCTGTTGCCCGTGTTTCGCTTCGAAACCGATATGAAGGTGTTCTTTGAGTATTTGTCGGAGCGTGAGTGGATGCTCAAGGGCTATATACTAGCGCGTGTCAGTATGAAGAACAACAACAATAACAGGAAGGGAAAATAAATGCATTAACATGTTTAAAAATCGAAAGTAGGTATTGGGTTTTTTTGTTGTTGTTTATAGCTTCTTTTATAATATATTTATAAGGTAGAAAGTTTTCTTTCTTCAAAACAAAATTATATATACAATTGTTTATATGTATTCAATAAATTAATTTAAACAGATCTATATTACATATGAGTATATAAATAGTCTACAGGCAGATTTTAGGCTAATCTTCCAGAAGACTTTCTTCAACATTTTTCAACTTAATTTGTTACTTTTCTTTTAAAATAATTTATGTCTAAGTTTGCATTAATGCCTCGCCCAAGAGTAGCTTTAGTTATTGCTGACATAAGGCAGTCATTTTAAATAGACTATGGAATATAATAGATACTTTTTTGAGTTCCCTTTATAAGCGAGGCTGGTAGCAATAATAAGCTGAATTACCCGCTTACGTTTAGGTCAAATATTCAGCAAAAACAATTTTTTACTATATTTCTAAAGTATCGTCTACTCTTGATGAGTGGATGATGAGGCAATTAAAAATTTAATGCGGAATATATGGCATACAAAAGTAAGAAATACCCAGTAATGCCTAACAGTAGCAGCTTACTTATTCTTCCTAATCAATGTAATTTTCTTGTATTACGTTCTCCTGACATAGCATAGCATTATTTTTAGTAAGTCAAGACAATAAGACATCTTACTATTTGCGTCACTAATATCATTATATGAGACAAGAAAGGTCTTCATCAGGACTCACTTCACAAGGTTATAGCATACGAGCAGTTGATTTGTTTATTTTCATTTGGTAAAATTTTTAAATTGTCAAAATCAACCAATAGGAGCATTGTTTAAATTTTTTGACAAACGAAATTCTGTCACTCTAAACAAAGGTCTTAGCCAGGGGGTTCAGTAGAGGTTCAAACGCCCCCAGACGATTTCCAATACAATTTTTATTGACTGAATTCGTTTTTTTATAACATTTAATATTAGACTGGAACTTCGTTGAGTGTTATTTGGACCGACGAATTTCTCTGAAAAGAAATGAATTTAACTTTGTTTGTTTCACTGGAAACTAACCCCCCTAGAAATAATCCTGGCTACGGTCGTGCTCTAAAAAAGATTGTCAAAATGACAATCTAAAAACGAAAAACAAAAACAAAATGCATGTGTTTGTTGTAGAAATGTTGTTTTTGTTGTTACGCTATAACCTTGTTAAGTAAGCCCTGGCTTTCATTTTCTAATATGGAGAACTTTTCGGTCAAAATAAATTTCAAAATACATTTTAAAAATAACAAAGATTGTGAAGTATTGGAATCGTCAAAAAAAATTTTTTTTTAAGTGTTGTATTTGTTGTTGTACTGGACATAAATCACAAGCTGTTCGTATATATTTATTTTTTGAATAATTACAAAACAAGTTACCTGATATTTAACGAAGTAGTCGAATAATTGGCAACCATAGAAATTATAAAGAAATTATCAGACCTTATCCAAAATCTGAAGCAATTTATTATCACCTGGCATGTTTCAAATTGTTTATGCTAACCTAACGTCACAAAAGTCACAAGTCACAAGTCAAGTCAAACCAAAAAAAAACAAAAAAATGTCATTGTTAAAGTTGTCACTTTGCAATTGTTTTTGCTTTTACTGCTTGTGGTTTCAACGAAATTTAAACAATTAATTTAAAAAACATCATTATCATTTGTCAAGTGCGATAGTCCGCAGAGGAGAAGAGGACAAGAGGAGGGTGCTGATAAATAGACAGATTCCGCCATATTAAATGGAAGGAAAATGTTTTTTTTTTAATGTAACCTACAGGTGTCTGCCTCTTTGCCTGTCTGTCTATCTGGCTGGCTGGCTGTTCGCCTGTCAACTGCAGAACCACATACATACGTATACATAACACTTGCACACGCACATTGATAAACCCACACAGACGCAGGCACGTTTAATGTTTAAATAATTTAACACGATTAAGTGTAGCAACAAATTGTGTACTTTTGCCATTCCCTGGACGGACAAGAGACACTTGCCTGCTGGTCTGCTCTGCTCTGATGATGTTGTCTGGCTTTTACTACAAATGCCACGTCACCAGATGACATTTATCAGTGTTACGATGCTGCATACATACATGCCTACATATATACATACGTCAAAAGTCATACCGTCAAGATGTCAAATTTTATACACCATCGTTTTTTTTTTGTTTGTTTTTTTTTTGTTATTTGATATACAAAGTTTAAGAGGCAGTAACTCCGTAACTACTGAAGTTATATTTAAATTTTGTTACAAATTGTATGTTAAAAGAAAACTCTTCTATAGAATAATATACCTTTATATATTTTACTAGCTAATAGTACCCAGCGTTTCAAGGGGTTCGTTAACGGAACATCCCGATACTCCCCGTTGAGGTCCAACCACGCCCTGAAGTTCTTGACAGTGATCCTACAAACTCAGATGCCAATTTTCTTAGAAGCAATATTAGCAAAATAATCAAATATTTTGACATAACTTCACAAATTGTAGGCGTAATAGGTGGATGTGGCAGATTTTATTTAGACTAAAACCTTCCCGGTCAAAAGCGCAGCAACTCCCCAACTCATCTCAATCGAGTCAACGGTTTTAGAGCGGATGGAGTACAAAGAAAAATATAGCGAGCTAATATATACTTTATACATATACAATATAAGTATATAAGTTATAAGTTAAGTGCCATCGCGGCTACAATGCAGTTAAATGGTCGGAGTAAAAGCAGATGGCCTTAATAATGACGCTGATGGGTCTAATGGATAAAAGTGCCTTCAATGGTGTTTTCACTTTCTTCTTCTTCTTCAAAGATGTTACCTCGTTTTGTGTTTGAGTTTTTCTAATTGCAAAAATTATCGCATCAAAGTTGTTAGTTACAGGTCTTTAGACCTCTTAAAGGAATGGCATGTAATTCAAATTATGTTCAACAGAGCATTTAGTGCAATAGAATGAGACGCCCAAAATTAACATGGAAAAACTAAAAGACTTGCTAAAATTATTGATAAAAATTATAAGTGAAACGTAATTTAAATTATTTAAGTGAAGTATAGTTTGTTGAATTATTTATTATAAGGAAAATAAGGAAACAAGTTCTCTCCGAGAAAACTACTGAATTTGTAACTTGGAATTTAATCAGCAGCGCAACTTAACTACAAATTAAAGGCTTCGGGAAAATACAATGCATTTTCCTTTTGTATATGAATTTGCATCTCTTTCTTAAGAATTATAAGTCTAAGGCAATCACCCTAATAGAGTGTAGGCTGAGATATTTAAATGTTATTTTCAATAGCAAGTTGTAACTCTCAAAAGATTAGCCAAGTGCTCGCTGAATGGTCGGTAGACGCACAGAAATATTTTCTCAAATTCAAAATAAATTTTTCTGTTCTTTTTGGTGTCACTTAAGAATCGAACCTAAGAAGTTCTGTTTCGAGGACCAACACACTATCTATCTAGCTACATCGCCACCTTCTACCTGTGATATAAATTAATTTTAAAACGTAATTTAACCAACAATTTTTTTCTTAATTTTCGAAAATCAAGTCATAAATAAATGCCAAATTTGATTTTTGTCGATATATTTTATACTACAGCTGTAGTCGGTGTGAAACACAAACTCACAGTCGGACGGCGGATGCTGATGGCCCTTAATGTATGTATAGATATTATCACATCTACCACGCCTCCTAATAGATGTTTTAAAAGATAAGTTCTAAGATGGGCAAGATCGGATCAAAAGTAATACATCCTCCAAATACAAGCAACCCATGCGAAAAAATTAATTAAAATAGTTCCAGTGCAGATATCCAGTTAAATTAAATATTTAGAATTTTAGTGTTAACATAAAACTGTTCACAAGAAATGGGTGTAATCGGATAAGAACCACGTCCAACTCCCATACAAACCACCCCTTTCCATGCGGCAAAAAATATGATTAAAAATATTTACAGTGTAAATAACCAGTTAAAATTCGGTATTTAACACTTTGGTAGGTACACAAATCAACTAACCAAAAAGGAGCGTGATCCGATAGAAACAAAGCACAATTATCATAGTGACAAGTAGCACTTATGTGCTAAAAGAAGCAAATTTTTTGGTGTCACTAAACTGGCGGAGGGTATATGAGCTTCGGCATAGTCGAAGAAAATTCTCTTACTAGTTTTTTAATTCAAATTTTCATTTCTATTTCAAATGTCATATCAAATAAGGGAACATTTTTTAGTTTTGTATTACGATAGTACTAAAAAATATATAAAGAGTATTTATTTAAAATTTAATTATTTATTTCGATTTCCTTTAATGATAATATTTTAATATATACTTATAATATATACTAAATAGAAAAACTTACCATCACATTTAAACTTGTGATTTCTTCTCACAGCGTTATGTCTGTTCGCCTTCAAAATACATTTTATTATTTCATGATTTATTTTACTAGCAAATATTAGAGAAATGTTGGAAAATTTGATTTCGGTCTTATTCACTTATTGAGCAACCAAGTGGAAAACCACAATTTTCTGCTTAAGGCGAAGTTCATTCCTTGCGTCGCTTACCACTTGGTCGTATGGCAAACGTTTGAATTATTCTCGACTGTGGTTATTTATGTGTAAATTTTCAAAAGTACTCAATTCGATCATGTACAGGCGCTTGTAGCATGAAAAACATTAATTTTTTTTTCTTTTTTTTTACCCCAATTGTTTGTAACTTTAACTTCGTTTAAAATATTGCATAGACGCTATGCGTACTGTACTTTTCTGGTAGTACGTATTTGTAGGCCGCTGTATTGTAGCTCGAAAAAATATCCCACCAATATGACTTGGCAAATTTCGATCCGTTATCCGTTTATCGAACGACCTCTATGAAAACCGACCTTAACCATTTATGCACATTTAAGCACAATGTCCGTTCTTTTCTAATCCAGCCACCAAGGTAACAAGTAGCAGCTTAAAAGGTAATTATTTGAATTTTTTGCTTAAAGCCAAGAGTAAATTCAATTTGTTTCTTATATAATTTCATTAGTTGTCTTTTTAAATTTAAAATTTTAATAATACATTCAACTTAAATTCTACTTTTTTTTTAATATTATATTCCTCTTTTTTTGTCAATTTAAAATAGTGTCAGTATCCTAATACTTTTGCATCGTAATTAGTGAAAAATTGAGTATTTTACTTAAAACAAATAAACATATCTAAAATGTAAAGAAAATATTTTTTTAGATGAATTCCAGTCCAATATGTTTAAAAAACAAAAATGCCGCAAGTAATGTTGCGCAACATGTTGCTGGAAACAATAACATAAACCATATAAACACTTTTTTATTTAGATACAAATCTACGATTTAACTCGCTCTCGTCGCTGAAAGATTTTTCACCGCTGGAGTTATTATCGTCGGGCAAAAAAATTCAACATAAATATGTAAGTCGCTCATATTTTTTAACTCTCAAAAAAAAAGAAATTCAAATTATTGCCAACCAAAACAAAAGTAAACACAAATAATGTTATTCTCTTTTGTCAAATTTTTGTTTGAGCAATATTAATATCAACAATTGCAGTTATATTTTTGTAATTTCTTATTGGTTAAAGTTAAAGAACCCTTGAAGCACATGCACAATTTTTTTTATTATTGCACATTTTTTGTTTCATTTTGCGAAAATTTTAATTTAAAATATGCACAATTAAAATTTAATTTCGAATATAAATAAATTCTATTTATTTAAGCTTTACGTTTCATATAAATAAACACAATCAAATTTCGTTTAACCCTTGTAGCACATTTGAATATTGTTATAATAATTTATAATACAAGCTTTATAATGATCAAATAAACTTCAATTTTTTATTATTTATAATTAAGTTATTTTTACTGCCATTTTTAAAGGCTAATTTATAGAAGATTTTTCTTAAATTTTTACTTTATAAATAAAATTGTTATAATGAGTAAATAATTCATAATTTTTTTGATTTCATGCGTTAAGGTCGATTTTGTGTTGTGTTAAGGTCTTCACATTATGAAAAATTTTAAATTCTTTGGGTTAAGGAAGAACTTTCCAGATGGTAGCAACTTATAAACTTTACTTCTGGGCGTACATCAAAAAACTGTAAATGCACATATTTAAATCTTCATTTGGACATCAAGGCACATCATTCCAAATTCCAACAATATGTTTTTATTCTCCAGGACACAGAATTTACATTTACAGCTGAAGGTATGTTATATATGTATAATATATTAAAATATTCGCAACAGTAAAGAAAAAAATGCACACAGGAACTGCGTGTCAAAACTAAGATAACCATTTTAAAATTCCCACGACTTTATAAAAACAACAAATGTGGTTTGCAAATAATTTAGACGCTTATCAAAAACGCATTGTGCAAAAATATAAAAAAAAAATGCAAACTTAAACTTGTGGTTGCCTGCAATTTCGCTCTGTTTTATCAACAAAATTCTTATTGCATTTGAGGCTCCAAAGTTCTATAAAATGCGACTAAATTCGCAATATTGCAATAGTCGCATTGTGCCAACTACAAGCAACAACATAACCAACAACGACATACAGCAAACATGTCCAACCCCACCAACAAGAAAGCCCTAGAGATTCTGTTCGATCGTCCCTTGGAACCAGTTTTCACCAGCAGGGACAATGGCAAAGCCGTTTTCGATCTACCCGACAGTTACTACGAAGAAACCTTCACCGACATCAAAAACGACATTCAAGGTCAAACTCGCTATACCGATGATGTCGACGTCAAGATTCCCCTGCGAGACCTGCCGCGCAAACCGAATCTCAGCTTTGCCAACTCACTCGGCAAGCGCAATCAATTTTCGCTCTTCAATACCCAACACCGAAATATCGCAGCGAAGCTAATTACCATCTTCATGGATGCGCCCGACGAGGACACTTTCATTGCGACGGCTGCTTACAGCAAGGATCGTGTAAATGCCTTCCTCTTTCAGTATTGCTATGCAGTGGCAGTGCAACATCGCAAGGATACAACAAATTTCCCGGTGAAGCCAATTGCAGAAACGTTTCCGAGCAATTTTGTTGAACCATCGGCATTCCAGGACGCACGCAGGGAAGCTAACTTAGTCGAGAATCCTGGCAATAGGGTGAGTTTAATTCTAGTACATAATTCCGTTCTACACTCGGCCAGTTCAAGGTTAACAAGCTTCGCACTATTGTTTTAAAAGCTCAAATTGTAAATTTTATTTTGTACCTTACAGCGGCGAGTTGAAATTAAGCCCAACTATACGGCCTCGGATCGTGAAGAGGAACAGCGGTTGGGATACTTCCGTGAGGATATCGGCGTCAATAGCCACCATTGGCACTGGCATTTGGTCTATCCCGGTTCGGGACCAGACAACGTTGTACGCAAGGATCGACGCGGTGAGCTCTTCTACTACATGCACCATCAGATCATTGCGCGCTACAATGTCGAACGCTTCTGTAATAACTTGGCGAAAGTGAAGATTATGAATAGTGTACGTGATCCGGTTCCCGAGGGATATTTTCCAAAAATTTTGAGCAGTTTGCATAATCGCACCTATCCGGCGCGTGTTTCCAACATGAAACTGCGGGACATTGATCGCGAAAATAATCCACTGGAACTGGCTGACATCGAACGCTGGGGTGATCGCATCGTCCAAGCAATTGATCAAGGATTTGTGGTGGATGTAAGTTTTAGTAATTGTATGATCAGGATAGATACTAACACTTGTTTTTGTAGACCAAGGGACAGAATATACCTTTGGACACAGTTAGAGGCATTGATTTACTGGGTGATATGATTGAGTCCACCGATCTGTCCGTCAATCCAGCTATTTACGGCAACCTACACAACGAAGGTCACAACGCCATCTCGTTTGCACACGATCCCGACTATCGTTTTCTGGAAGAGTTTGGCGTCATGGGTGACGTAACCACCGCCATGCGAGATCCCATCTTTTACAGATGGCATGGCTATATTGATACCATCTTCAATCGTCACAAAATGCGTTTGCCAGTGTATGCCGAAAGTGATTTGGGCTTCAACGGGATATCAGTGACACAATCCCAAGTTCGCATCACTTCGGCCAATGCTAAACCAAACACTTTACTGACTTACTGGGAGAAATCTGATGTCGATTTGGGCGCTGGCTTAGATTTTGGACCCAATGGCAATATTTTCGCTTCGTTTACACACTTGCAACATGCTCCATACGAATATATCATCAACGTAAATAACTCCACCGGCGCAGTGAAACGTGGCACTTGCCGTATTTTCCTTTGTCCCAAGACAGACGAGCGTGGTACTGCTCTGACTATGAACGAGCAACGTCAATTAGCGATCGAATTGGATAAATTCTTTGTTACACGTGAGTGTCATATTCGGTTTTTAATTTGTTTCCCAAATTAACCCATTTTGATTTTTTAAATAATAGTTAATCCTGGTGAGAATATCCTTCGCCAAATGTCTGACAAATCGAGTGTCACCATACCATACGAACGCTCATTCCGACGATTGGGCGCCGACGCTCAGCCTACGGATGATCGACTATTGGCTGAATTCCGTTTCTGCGGCTGTGGCTGGCCGCAGCACATGCTCTTGCCCAAAGGCAAACCGGATGGCATGCCTTTCGATTTGTTCGTTATGATTTCCGACTATGAGGGTGATGCAGTTGTTCAGACAAATAACTCGTAAGTCCTATTTATAAATTTAACTATGTTTATAGATTTACAATGTTATTACATTTTTTAGGACCAGCGGTTGTAACGACTCTGCTTCCTTCTGCGGTCTTAAGGATCAGATGTATCCCGATAAACGTGCTATGGGTTATCCCTTCGATAGACGTTTGCCAGCAGACAACCTACAGGCTCTTGTAACCGCTTATCCTAACATGAAGACGTCCGATATTACAATCAGATTTAATAACACCGTCGTCGATAGGAAGAAGGACTAGATTAAGCTCATGGCGGAATACAAAATAAATGAACTTTTGCAGTGACTTGGACTTGTTTGGACATCGTACCATATTTTTTTTCTACTATAAATTATATACCTAATATTATACCTATGCAAAACCTCTTATATAATCCAATTTAATAAAAACTTATTCCTATGCAAAACCTCAATAAGGTGCTTCTTAATTAGAATTTAAAGACATATTTAAATATTGTTATTGTAATTGTTTTAAGACTGGTTCAAAAAGTTGAAATATCCAGTTATAAAATTTTATTCCAATTTCGACAATTTAATACACTCGAAAGCGTTTCTTAAACTAGAAATTGTTACATATAAGGTTATAAAAATTAATTTATTCATTACGATAGTTCGAAATTTTAATAAGAAGTTTTGAACTATAAGTAATCATAATCTTTTAGTAAATTTTCTCTCCTTTTTATTTTGTTCGTTCCATTTTGCTTAAATTATTATCCGTATTCTTTATTGCATTTGATATGATTCTGTGGGAGTATACAAATTTATTATACTAAGCTCTGGAATGGAATTATAAGAGATAACAATAGTTAATAATCACACTATATTAATTTGTATTATCGACTCAATCACGTACTTTATGTGCTTCTTGTAGCATATATGTGTGATAGACGTCTTCAATATAAGTGGCCATTGTTCTTATCAGTTCATGCCCTATTTTGTCACCAATTTCGTGGTAATTCCAAAATGTAAATTGCTGAATTTGTTCAGCTTGTCTTTAAAGTTTCTGGTTAGTCAGAGATAATTATCTTACTATTTAATACTTAATATGTTTTCCGAATAAAAGCGAGAGTTTGCATGGAGAGAATAGTTTTTGTCTGATCTTGCTCTTCACAGAACTTAAACTCAACTTGAATGATAGGATCTCACTCAATAAATTGGGAGTCAAAAATCTTAAACTACATGTAATCTCGCTGGGTGTCCTCAGCTGTTGCAAATCTCTCAATGAGATTGCGGAGCAGCTACTAATCAAACTATGCTGGGTTCCCGGACATAGGCACATTCCAGGGAACTGTAAAGCTGATGAACTCGCCAGAGAGGGCACAACAAAAGAAATCATACCCATCAACAAGGAATATGGTATTCCTCTTTCAACATGTAAACTCCTCATCAGAGAAATCTCTATCAGAGAAACTAACTCCAGATGGATGGGGAGTAGTACATGTAACATCTTGCGTATGATTTGGCCAAAACTGAATCAAAAACGCTCAATCGATTTAATCTCCCTAAGTAGGTCTCAAATTAGCACCATAATAGGCGTTCTAACAGGACATTGTATCAAAGGTACTCATGCAAGAAGACTAGGTATCTTCTCAAATGACTTCTGCAGAAGCTGTAGAAATGAAGAGGAGGAAGAAACTATAATACAACTTCTTTGTACATGCCCCGCTTTAGCCAACACATCTAGGAAAGCACTTCTTCGTAGGCCTAGTAGATATATCTAAATCGAATATTATTAATATTCTTCAGTTTATAAATAGTACAGGATGGTTCAGTTAGCGGTATAACTGAAATACCGCATGGCATCACAAAGGGCTCCAAGCCTAAGTGTGTCTCCTTATAATGGACGCCATTACAAACTAACTAACTAACTAATCTCGCTGGGACATTATCAATGAATGAATAAACTTCCCAGCAAACAATATACATAAGTCTGAAAAGACACCTAAAAGACTCTTTTTTAGGAGCATTTGTCCTCCTTCAGGATACAAAAAAGAATCGGAAAGTAGCGTTTCTTCCTATAAAAGTGTACCCTTTTTTTGAGCTATAAATATGAGTCTTTTCGGACACTTGAAAGAATCTAAAATAAGTCATAAATGAGAATTTTTCGATATCATAAAAATTATTTTGGTTCATCATTAATATCACTTATGACTATTGATTTGACTACAAATTTATCCTTTTGCTGATGATAGAATTTAACATTTGAAATATCAGAAATTTAAAGTTTAGAAATAACTGTAATTTAATAAAACCTTTACCTTTGGTGAGATTCGGGCCAAGGACTTCATATTAATACACGACGTGGTTCAAAAATGTTTAAAAAGTCCGCTGGAATTTAATTTGTTTTCTATTAACTTTACATATTTCTGATTGTACCTCGCTGTGGTGTCGACGGTTGACTACCAGCACAACACAATACCCTGTGCCCAATGGCTGCGAGGGGCAACTCTCCTTTACTTTTTTATTTTTAGTTTAGTTTTTATTATCTCTTATTTATTATTATTTGATATTTGTAATTAATTTATTAATAAATCGTTATTATCGTTTTTTTGCATACAAAAAAACTTGGCTCATAAAATCGTCAGAAATATGACACTTTGAAGTGACCTAAATATAAAGGCTTATAAAATCGTCAGAGTTATGACACTTTTTAAAGACCTAATTCTGAGCGCTCATAAAATTGTTTGCTGGGTTATACCACAAGCTAGCACGGGTACATTTGTAAAGTATTTGTAAAGCTCATTAAGAGGCATGGTAGAAATGACAACATAAATGATAAGCGTTCAATTCTGAGTCACTTTAATGATATCCGTCTGCCCCACGCCTGCAGGGATAAATACTAGCTTCGAACTAGCGTATCTTTCACAATAGAAACAACTGGTTAATTTACCATGGAGATGTCCAAGGCGGTGTCAATTAGCTCGCTTACATTACTTTTTCACCAGTTGTGAACTGAATAAAATTTCACTTAATTCGAACTGGAATGTGAGTGGACAATAAGTCTATAGTTATAAATTTTCACACAAATCAGTAGTTCGTAAGTCATATATGGAATACTTCGATATTGCTACTGTTCTTAAGGTACATTGTCGCAACATTACAGTATAGGAATGTTGTTAATGAGCGAATAAACCGATAGTCGAATGTACCTTAACTGACAATTGAACATTCAAACATTTCAGTGGCGGCAATGAAAACATTCTCAAAAAAAATTAAATTTTTTTAATAAAACAATCATGTACAAATTGAATATTTTTTAATAAAACGAACTATTAAATGATCCCAGTGTGCAAATCATTAATAATTTTTATTTAGACACGCGTTTGTATTATTTTAATCGCCACTGGATTTGATGGTTTCATGTGTGTGTGTTAGTTTACAAATATACAAGTACTCAAACACAAATGCAACATTTTGCGATAGGCTGTCCTCTTTTGATTTAAAAATTTGTTCAAGTTAAGCAGATAGCTTAGTGCCAATATATAAGTATTACATATATGTACAAGGTGGCGCAAAAGAAGTCATCCGATGTTGTTTGGCTCATAAGCTACGCGCGTTTGGCGGTCGGCAGGCAGCAGCTGATGCACGGACTGAACTTTGTAGGGGAACATGTTCAAATCTTTCACCAAAATTCGTTGCAGAGACCGCCGGCTGAGGCCCAATTGCGTGGCACGTCGTCTGGTCGATGTTTCGGGCCTCACTTCGACGTCCTCGACGTCCTACAGCGGCGATATTCTCAGCAGAACGGGCGCTCCGGGGCCGGCCACTATTGGCAACGTCTCGTGTGGTCCCATACTCTTCAAGGTTAGTGGCTAAACGGCGCAGTGTTTGCGCAGTCGGTGTCGGAAGGCCGGGAAATCGGCGACGGAACACCACAGACGAATTGTTACGCAAAAAAATAGACACTGCGTTCTTGGGGAGTGTATCGCTCCATGGCTTATTCACTTGTATTCTGTATCTGTCTAGTCCACAAATGTCAAAACAGATTTGACATTGGCGGCCATTTGCAAAAATGAGAGCATCTTCCAATAGAGTGATTTCCCTTGCGCCACCCTGTATATGTATGTTGTAAGTAGACATAATTTTTTTACATAGTTTAAAATTCACAAAAATTGGTTGGTAAATTAAATAATACTATGATTACTGCATAATGATTTAAATCACGTTTTTTAAACCTAAACATTTTAAACTCGTATATAATATAATCAAAATTGGAATATTGATATCAATATAATATAATCAATGTTGGAATATTGATATCAATATAATAGACAATATTATAGCTTTTGTGAGTAATATTAACAAACAGCGAAATAATGAATCTTCCTATTTGTATCTTATAGATGTGCTTTACGCAGAATTTATAAGATACACAACCTCAGAATGTCTAGATTAAAATTCAAGGCTTCATGGTCAAGCCCAAAATCTGCCTAGAAATATATGTAGATAAAAGATAGATTTAAGATAATTCTTGAATCATTGTTGTAATTGTTATGCAGTTTTTTTAAACCATAAACGCTTTTGAGTTTACTTAATTTGCATGTGCAGTATTTACCATTTTTGTAGTTAAACTAAACCACTGACAAAAAATGGGCGGGATTAGATAAGAAAGGCACTTATTAGAAGCACTTATTTTGTATATCTCTAAATTATATTAGGACAAGTGCTAATCTCAATTAGCTGAATTAAAATTATTATTTCAAATTAATTTAAGAATCTTCTAACAAAACTTACTTAAAATTTAAACTAATAAAAAAGATTTAAAAATATTGCTCAAAAAATTACAGCAATAAATTTGAGTGAACGCTTATCAGTGAACTATCAAAAACTGCTTGTGGTCATTCCACATTTCCCCAAAAATTTGTTGCGGTTTTGTATGTCTTCTGGAGTACAACGCCACTTCGATACAGTATAAATAGCTGAACTGGTTCTCGAATAATTCAGTGTGCAGCAAGTGTTTACTTCTGTCATAGCCAAATTGAATTGGAACGCATCAACTCGAATTATTTCAATTGAGCAACTTGAAAATGTCCAACGATACCAAAGCACTTGAACTTCTGTTCCAACGTCCATTGGAACCGGTCTTCACGTCCAGGGACAATGGCAAGGCGGCCTTTGATTTGCCCGACAGTTATTACACCGAACGGTACAGTGGTCAGACGGTGGAACTCCAGAGTCGATTTGGCGACGATGTTGAAGTGAAGGTATGCCTTCATTGAATCATTAAAATTGCCATTCAAGGGTGGAGTAAAAAAATTAATTGTTCCTTTCCTTAACTAGATTCCGTTGCGTGACTTGCCCAACAAACCGGACCTGAAGTTTGCCACTAAACTCGGAAAGAAACAACAATTCTCCTTGTTCAACAGTGCGCACAAGCAAATCGCTAGTCAGCTCATCCAAATGTTCCTAGACGCTAAGGATGTCCAAAGTTTCGCCGCTCTCGCAGCTTATGTCAAGTAATTACAAATTTACTGTATGTAGTCTAAGTAATTAATACATTTTTGTGTTCCCAGGGATCGTATCAATCCTTACCTCTTCCAGTATGCCTACTCAGTGGCCGTGCAACATCGCAAGGATACACGTAACGTGCAAGTGCCTCCAGTTGCTGAAACGTTTCCCGCTAATTTTGTGGAGCCATCAGTGCTGAAGGATGCACGTGCGGAAGGCTCCTTGTTTAGCAATTCTGGCGATAGGGTGAGTAGATAGTCATAGCAGTTTGCTTGCAGGATCAGCTATAGAATTGTTGAATTGAATTTTCAGACACGCATTGAGATACCGCCGAATTATACCGCCTCGGATCGTGAGGACGAGCAACGTTTGGCCTACTTCCGTGAGGATATTGGCGTGAACAGCCACCATTGGCACTGGCATTTGGTTTATCCCAACGAAGGACCACGTGAGGTTGTCGCCAAGGATCGCCGTGGCGAACTCTTCTACTATATGCACCATCAAATCCTGGCGCGCTACAATATCGAGCGTTTCTGCAATAACTTGGCGCGCATCAAGCCGCTGAATAACTTACGTGAACCGATTCCGGAAGGTTATTTCCCCAAGATCTTGGCGAGCACCAACAATCGCACTTATCCGGCGCGTATCACGAATCAGTCGTTGCGTGATGTCAACCGCGAGGATAACATGATTGAAATCGCTGATGTTGAACGTTGGAGGGATCGTGTATATGCGGCCATCGATCAAGGATTCGTAATGGATGTAAGTAATCAACATACGTACACTTCATCGTTCAAATGACAATTATCAATTCGCAAAATAGGCTGCAGGCACGCGTTATCCTTTGGACGATGTCAAGGGCATCGATCTGCTTGGAGATCTGCTTGAGGCCTCCTCGCTCTCGGTCAATCGTCAGTTCTACGGTAATCTCCATAACATGGGCCACAACTTAATTTCATTCGCTCACGATCCTGACTACCGCCACTTGGAGGAATTTGGCGTTATGGGTGATGTTACCACCGCCATGCGTGATCCGATCTTCTACAGATGGCACACATTCATCGATAATATTTGCGGCAAGTTCAAGGCTCTTCTGCCGCCATACGATACGACACATCTGAGCTTCCAGGGCATCAATGTCGACTCTATCGAAGCTAAAATTATATCGACAAATGCTCGCCCGAATACTTTGCTCACCTATTGGCAAAAGTCCGACGTGGATCTAGCGGCTGGTCTTGATTTCGGTCCCAATGGCAACATCTATGCATCGTTCACACATCTTCAGCACGCGCCGTTTGAGTACACATTCAACGTGAGCAATCAGACTGGCACCAGAAAACGAGGTACCTGCCGCATTTTCCTCTGCCCGAAGACGGACGAGCGTGGCACAGCTTTGAGACTGGAAGAACAACGCTTGATGGCTGTTGAAATGGACAAATTCAATGTGGACTGTAAGTCAGCGGTGTGCTCCTACTTTACTCTGTATAATATTTCCATTTACTTTATTTCAGTGCAACCTGGCCGCAATGTTGTACGTCGTCGTTCGGACGAATCATCTGTGACCATACCCTATGAACGCTCGTTCCGTAGCGTTGGCCAAAACAATCAACCACGTCAAGTCGATGAATTGGCACGCTTCCAGTTCTGCGGTTGCGGTTGGCCACAGCATTTGCTATTGCCAAAGGGCAAACCCGAGGGCATGGCTTTCGATTTGTTCGTCATGATTTCGGATTATACCGGCGATGCTGTGCAACAAACTAATAACAGGTATATTTGCTTTCCACATTGATGCCCACGTTGTGTACACTCAATTAAAATTTGCTTTATTTGTGTTTGTGCAGTCCTGATACTTGCGCTGATTCGGCTTCCTTCTGTGGCCTTAAGGATAAACTGTATCCGGATAGACGCACCATGGGCTATCCATTCGATAGACGTTTGACTGGCAACAATCTAACCGAGCTGACATCGGCATACTCGAATATGCAACAGACGAATGTTATGATTATCTTCAATAATCGCGTTGTCGAAAGGAACAACTAAATTTTTCGGGCCTTAATTTAGTTGCCATGCGAATACAACAACAGAATTTGACATAACTATTTACTATTTTTTTTACTATTTTATATTACCTTAATATCGAAAAACTATAAACTTCTAATGAACTCATATATTATCCAAACATATTAAATAAACATTTATACTCTATGCAACCTCAATATATTTCGCTTTTTATTTATATATATATATTATATGATATGTATCTTTAAGATAAATATTTGCAAACTAACTAGTTGACATTAACTTTTCGGTTTCGCAAACAAATTTAACTTTTCCTTTAAGTGTCAAATTCACATAATATCTATTAAATATTATATTAGATACATTCGAAAGAATAAACAAGTTAGCGCATTGGTTTTTACACCTATACAAATACAGCAAGTTGTTTGCCTTTATATACATACATATACAAAACTTTATACGTATAGCACACAAGAGTACAGTGAGTGCCGATAATATTCAGCATGATGAACATCGAAAGTTTTAGCTCTAGATGATTGCAGTCATGAAAATTTATTGGACATATTTTGTCAAATAAAAGCAGGGTTAATACGAGTATTCAAATAAGAAATTATAGGCGGTCCTACCGACTGCTACAAATGCACCAAATATTAGGATGATTCAAAATTTTACCATAATATCCATTTACAGTTTTTAAGGCTTCATTTTAGCATATAATAAAAAATAACCAATAGGAAACACCCAAATAGTGTCCAATATTTAATCAGTTGTTCGCTATTATAACAAAATTTTGTTTGCAAACTTTCAACACAATATCTCCAATGTTTCTCAAGATATCGTGTTAACAAAAAATCAGTATTTTTTGTAATAGTAGGCGTGGTCATGGGCGGTTGGATTCAAAAATAGTTCTTCTACAGCATAAGAGCAACAAGTGAACAAAATTTCAGCTCAGTATCTCTAACGGTTCCCCTGCTATCTTGCTAACAAGAAATGATGACAGACAGACGGGCATGGCTAGATCGACTCAGTTTTTTTATTCTGATCAAGAAATATATATATATTCTATATATATGCCTAATTTAAGTATTTTCCTACATTACAAACATTGGACAGAAAAAAATATACTCCCCTGAGTGGTGCATAAAAATAATTTAAACCATATCTGCAATACTTCTCTATACTGACAGCCTATGGAAAATGTATGAGAATACTTGTATATTTGTTAACTAATACAAGTTCATATTTTCCCAAAGCCTTTAAGAATGTGATGGGAAATGTATCTTATAGTTCAGTACCTCTTTTACATATGGCTACATTTATTTCACAGTGAGTTTGTGAATTTTCTTTAAGAAAAATATTATTAAATTAACTAAAGTTATATTATTGTTAAATATTTAAAAAAACAATTTTGAAAAATTATATTGCAATATTTTTAGACCTTTAAACCAAATAAATCTGCTTTCAAAAATCGAATAAAGAATAATCATCTTCTAACAAAAAATTTTTTAACAAGTTTTATAATTCGAATTATTTTTTTATGGCACTCACTGTGTCTATCTATGTACTCGAATGTATACCCAGGTACATAAATACTTATCTTAAACCACTTATTTAACCAAATTGTCTGTTAATAATTAAATGACCACATATCAATTCAAGAGTCCAAGAAACTTCGTTAATTGTACTTGAGATGTGTACGGCTAAACCAAAACAAATACTTGTGAATATTTTGTGAGTTTCCTATGTCATTAAATGTGTATAAGTGTACGAGTATGTGTGTGTGATTTTGTTGATAAAAAAGTGTAAGCAGTGTTGTCTATAAGCCGCATTTGATATCTTGTTTTTTTTTTTTTTCGTTGTGTGTGTATACATTCATATATCGGTTTAGTATAATGCCCCCAACTTGATACGAGTAAATACACGCAGGATTTGTGGGCATATCAACAGCGGAGAGACAAAACCTAATCCTCTTACAAATAACAGCTGATTGCTTTCACTAGTATAACAATTATTATATAGTATATTTAAATTGTTTTTGTTAACAAATGTAAAAAAATATTGAAGTTGTAGTTGTACTTATATATATATATACAATTTGACTTGTTTTTGGTTGTGGCAAATATAACAATCCGCATAGTTTAAATTGGTAGTTACAATATCTTGCCGATTATATATATTTACTTTTATATAGTCGACTATCCAATCTCAATGATATTAAGAAAAACATTCTTAGTACGAGAAGATAAAAGATGAATGATTTTGTCATTCTCAAATTCAATAGATTTGTAATATGTTAGCATTGGTAGAATGGATTTCTTGGTTTCTCTAAATCCGTAAAACAAATAATAATAAAAAACACAATTAAGCACAAGTTTAATATAAATATGTGTAAGATAATTACTTAGCGAAACTACCCGGTACTCCCGGTGGAAGGGGTAAATCGATCCAACCACGCCCATTTTTGATGAAATTGTCGACAATGCTCAAGCAAACAAACTTAAATAATTATAACGAAATAATCGAATAGTTTAACTTAGTTTCTCAATTTGTAGGCGTAATAAGTGGGCGTGGCAGATTTTGTATACCCAATCATTTTTGTCGATGCAAATCTATTCATGTTTCTTATTAAATATAAACCAATCATGCCCAAATATTGGGCGTATGAGGTAAACGTCGCAAATTACTTTTAATCGGAATCGGAAAAATGGATTTAATGTACTTAGGGGACAAAGAAAGATAGAAAGTAAGATAGAAAGAATGATCGAAATAAATATAGAAAGAAATAAATAAAAAAAGATACATTTATATATACCTATACATATAGATTAAAGTTTAATTTAAATCTCGGTTTAGTTTAATTCCCAGATAGAATTGTGGCTTCTTTCTATTAAGACATTGAATTGCGATTTCTACTAAGAGATATAATTCCGAAAAACTATGCATTTGACTTACATAAGTCAAATCATTAATAGTAATTAATTAAAAACTCTTAACCACCCGTTTCCATTTATCAGTAATGAGAAATTCGTTTGTCAAAGTTTCGCCACAATTTGCCTAGAAGGATGAGAATGTCCCAAAGAAGCAATTCAACATAAAAAAACGCCAAACTCGATCGTAAAAAAGCATAATGAAATATTAAAGCATTTCGTCTTGAAGGCGTCTTCAATGCCAATGCCGAACGACTGTAGACAACCACTGAAATCTGCTTCCAGTAGTAACCGAAAAAATACTTCGTTTAATTCCAACAAGAATAATCCTAATGAAATGATTCGATTTGGACAGCATTCCTTCGGCCATGGATACCACCTAACAACATGCCAAAAGCGTGTTCATTTCTAGTGAATAGAGAGAACAACACCAACAAAATAAAAAACAACAACAAATTAAATTTCCTTAGACACCACAAAGGTCCGGTAATTATAATCAGGAAAAACTTTTCGTCAACTTAATTAAATAACAAAGAAATTGCATTAAATTATTAGACTATGGAATAGTTTCGTATGTAACTGGGATTATTTTATCATTGTCATTTGTTACATTGTCAGTAAGTTGTATAAATTTAAGATGGTTTTAGGCCATCGCTATTTATTAAATGCTTCCTTAGGTTCCAATGCACATAGAGTTAGAGTAAGAGTTGATGTGGGCTGGTATGGGAACATAGCTCTCAGTTCTCAAGGACCATTGTGCTCTACCCAGGATAGTGTCGGAATGGAAAGTAGAGATATAGGAATGAAGTCTTTGGATGGGAAAATTAAGACTATTCCCCAATTTTTTTAGTTTCACTGACGAATCTGAAAAGATCAGGAATAGGAAGAGTATTATTGTTATTCATACTCAGCACATGACTGTCCAGTATTCGCAAAAGCCCCGGACACATACAGAGGTAATGCTCTGTGTAGTATCTTCGTTCTCAAAGCAAGACTGACGACAAATTGCATCGTCGATGACGCCCATGTTGGTCATATGTTGACCACATGTATTATGCCCCGTGATTATACCAGTCAGTACTTTTAGGTCATTTCTTCTTAGCTTTAGATGAAGGTCTGCTAATGTCCTATTTGGTTGTTTGCAGGAGTTTAGGTCGGGGACCACCTTCTAGTATGAATCGAGTACATGTAGTCGCTAACTTAAATCATCACTTTCGCTGAACTTATACCAATAATTGGCTCGGAATCCAATGGTGAAATTGCAGAACCTTCATTGGCCTCCAATGCACATGGTTACACATTTTGTGTTCTGATTTTATGTTAAAGATTTATTCTCTTCAATAAGCAACAAACTATTTTTTTTTTTTTTAAATTTTGAGATACATTTTTTTGTTGCTAAAGATTTTTTCAAGTTATAGATTTCCAAATATATTTATATGTACTAAATTAGATATTCATTATCATTGTATCCCGTAGGTTCTTAATTGAGCACAAGGCCTTATTGATTTTAATTGGTTTTTAATTAGGTTTTATAATGACCAAAAGGAAATTGCAACAATTTCTTGAAGCAAAATTTATACTCGAATTTCTTAATCAAATAAAATCAAAACAATCACGAACTGAAATTTAATATATGAGTGTAAATAAAAAAATTTCAAAGAGTATCTCAAAAATTGGTAACCTAAGAAATTTACCACAAACGATGAAGTGGATTCAGATTCAAATAAAAGATGATTGTAAATACATAAAAATTAAAAGTTACTACTTAAATCAATTTTTTACTATACTCAATTGTTTCATCATTTTATTTAAATAATGTGAATAGTTGTCCACCAGCCACCAGACTTTTTTTTTTTTTTAATTTATGTTACTTTACAACAAAATTTAATTGTAAAGTTTCAAATAAGAAAATATTTGCATGCAAATCAAGTAGCATTAAAGAACAAAAGACCATGTAACAAATACAAAAGACAAAGACAACAAACAGAGGCAAATAAACCGGAAAATAATGACAGCGGAAACCTCTTGAACTTGGCACCGTATAAGCGTATCCAAGGGATACAAAAAAAATAATAAATAAAATAAAATGGCAACACGAAAAAGTGAAAACAATTACAAAGAAATGTCGAGAAGCAAAGATTAAAAGTATCGCAAATAACGAAAGCACCGAATTGTATCAACAAAATCGATAAAGCGAACGAAAGGAAACCGTTGTGCCAAATACCCGCACACACACACACAGCTTTACGCACAATGTATCTGTGTACTTTTTCTGTGTGCATAAGTATCCGTTAAAGACCTAGCAGAAAATGGCAATCGGTTTAAGGCCTGAATTAGCCACCGAGAAACTAGCTTTAAAAATGTGAAATATTTAGAAAAAATTTCTTAGATACGAATTTCTGCAGATATCTTAAAAAAAAGATTTGAATTATTTCTCCTATGATACCTCACTATAACAACTCAATCGACCTACTAAATCCAATGCAGTATAGACATATAGATAAGATTAGGTTAGATTAGATTATATCAGAGAATTGATTTTTTTATTCATTTTATAAAAAAAATCCAATATAAAGACATATATACATATTCTTGATCATGTTAAAAAACTGAGTCGATTTAGCCACCCGTTTGTCTGTCCGTCCGTCCGTCCGTCCGTCCGTCCGTCCGTCCGTCCGTCTATCTGTCATCATTTCTTGTTAACACGATAGCCTGAGAATCGTTAGAGAAATTAAGCTGAATTTTTAGACTCTGATTGTTTTTATGCCCTATACGAACTGATTAGATAGATTGGAGCCAATCCGCCCATGACCATGCCCACAATTACACAAAATACCGATTTTTGTTAACACGATATCTTGAGAAACATTGGAGATATTGAGTTGAAACTTTGAACGAAATTTTCTGTCATACTTGGAAACAGTTTATTAAATTTTGGAAACGATTAGGGTGGTCCATGTTTGTTATTCTCTTGGTATATATTTAAATAAAGCTCTCAAAATATAATATTTTGGAACTCAAACGATCTTAACTAAGTAGAGTAATCTAATTAGAGTGGTTCAATATCTATAAAATTAGGGTGTTTCACATTTTTTTTTTAATATCAATTTGAACCACTCTAACTTGATATTTAACAATTTAGTGCATTTGTAATAGTCGGTATGACCGAATATAATTTCTTACGTGTTATTTTTGGCTTTTCATTTATTAAATTTCCTAATTGCAAAACCCAAAAGAAGAGAATATTTAAATCCATTAACAGCCAGCATCGAAATTGACAGAAGTCAGTTTCACTCGAGTGCATGTCAAATTGCTGAAAATAAATTTGTTTATATACATACATATGTAAATTGTTTGTGTGTTTGTTCGTATAACAAACAATGCAAGTCTAAATGATGCAATTTGTATCAGTCGCCACGATCTTGTTTGCTATTACGCTAGTAACTTATGCCGCTTAATGACGTCATTGTATACATACATATGTACATACAAATGTGTGTACGAGTATATAGAAAAAAATCAATTCGTTTTGTTATATCTATTCGGCGAATCTATATACATTTTCATGACCAAACGAACACACGGCATCATCAAGTTGCCCTCATTCACAGCGTTCGCCTTTCTTCAGCTGTGAGTTTTCTGTTTCTGTTTACAATGATGTGCCATGCCTCCCTCCCACCATTGCTGTCTGTGCTACTTTTTGATGTTTGATGATTTTACAGCAGATTTTATTTTTAAAATCTCAACTTTTCGTTATAGTTATCCTTTTTATTAGACTTTAATTTGGACTTTTCGGTTTTTGTTTGATTTACTTGCGAGCGTGTGTGTGCGTGTGTCTGCGTGTGTGTGTGTGTTGGCGGATCGGGAAGCGCACGTACGCGTGGATGTGCAATTAAATTACGCGCGCATGGATAAACATTGTACGGGTATTTCAAGTTGTTTCTAGTTGTTTGAGGTAATTACCTTTGGTCAGTTTTCGACAACTGACAAACTATTAAAGTGTTGTGTGACCATTTAAAACTCAATTTTATAGCTTGTTTGTTCTCTGTACTGCGAATAAATTTAATAAGTAAATTTAGATTTTTGTTAAAAACTAATAATAAGCTTAAATTTACACAGTAAAAAATATTCGTAAACAATTTAATCAACTCAATTAATTAATTTGTTTAAAAGATTGAATTTGACATGCTTGTCCATTTAAATCAGAATTTTAATGGGCGGAATCTGTCTTATAATTTTTTAACAACAACAAATATATTGACCAATTAAGCAGACCGGATATTATTTATTTTGAAATGAGTCTCCAACTAAATTCGTTTATATCAATTAAATTAAATGCGTTAATCTATTAGGTGTACAAATAAGTTTCCGCCGTTTTTTGTTAATAAAATAATATTTAAACGATTTTAAACGATGTGAGACTGCTTGCTGAGTGACTTCTAAACTAAGTGCAAGTTCCTTTTGTGTTTCAGACGAATCTTCACCCAATAATTTCTCCAAATCTGCATCCTTGTAAATTTTCGGCCTTCCACTGCGATCTTTGTCTTTTATGTCAAAATCACCTTTTTTAAATTTTTGAAACCACTCACGACATGTTCTCTCACTCAAAGCATCCTCATTATATGCTTCTACGAGCAATCGATGCGACTCAGCAGCAGATTTTTTTTAATTAAAAAAATAAATTAAAAGTTCCCGCATATGACACTTAGTTGGCTCAAATTGAGACATTTTTAGATGAAGAAAAATATATGATGCTAATGCGAACTTAATAACATGATAAGGTTATGTTGTTCTGGAATAAACAAACTAATTTTCAAGAAGGTTACCATCTGCGAATTCCAACGTAAACCTCGTGCCACGCCATCTTTCTCAAAACGGCGGAAACTTATTTGTACACCTAATATATACCCATATCAAAAATCACTTCTCATTCCAATCCAAGCAGTTATGGCATTGTCTTAAACTTCTCAACACCCTAGCAGCATGGTATTCGGTTACTCTGATATAGATGCCGGGACATGAAGGGCATGAGGGCAATGAAAAAACGGACTCTCTCGCAAAGAAAGGTGCAGAAACTCCGTTTATAGGTCTGGCACTCTTCTGTTTGGTAAACAATAATTTCATAAATAACTTGATACACGTATGGGAAAAACAAAGTCTACTTGAGCATTGGAGAGCCCAAACAGGCATGCGGTAGTCAAGAAGATTCATTGATTCTTTCAGGTCGCAGTGCTTCTATAGCCATTATTATTATTAATAATAATAATATCCTCATATCTATTATATAAAAATGAATTCTTCTTTCTTTCTTTCTTTCTTTCTTTCTTTCTTTCTTTCTTTCTTTCTTTCTTTCTATCTTTCTTTCTTTGGACGAAATGTGCGTCTAAACCATTCATCCGATTTTGATGAAATTTTAGGGAGTTGCTGTGCTCACGCCAACTTAGGTTTAAGGCAAAGAAAATTTTGCCACGCCCACCTATTACGCCCACAATTTGTAAAACTAAGTTAAAATATTCGAAAATTTCTCTAATATTGCTCCAAAAAATCTGAAATTTGGCATCTGAATTTGTATTGGCACTGTCGATAACTTCCCTAAAAATGGGCATGGTTGGATCAATTTAACGAATACTTTCAAAAAAAGGATGGATCAATTTTACGCCTACCATCAGTGCTCAGGAACTTGATGCGCTATAGAAAACATGTAACGGGAAGCACCGGGAAGAATAACAGGAAATACAAAATTAGCCACGCCTACTTATTACGCCCTCAATTTATTTAATTAAGTTAAAATATACGATGACATTCTAATATTGCTCCTAAAAATTTGGGATTTTGTTTCTGAGTTTGTATACCGATAATTTCACAGCCGTTACTCAGAATCGCTACAACGGTGAGTACCTGGAAGTTCCGCTTACTAACCGGGTACCAGGAAGTTCTGGTAAAAAAAATTTTAAGTGGCATAAAAATAAATATTTGTTTAAGTTATATTTCTCTTTCTTTGTACTCTATGCGCCTCTAAGCTGTTTATCCAATTGGGATAAAATTTTTAGGAGTTTCTGTACTCACGCCCGAGAAGATTTTGAGATAAAAAATCTGTGTATTAAACAGGACGCTTACAATCTGAGAATATTTGATTATTTCTCAAATATTGCTTCTAAATATGTGGTATCTGTATTTATGTGGGCACTATTGACAACTTCACTAACTTCAATTTAACGCCCACTTTTAGAAAAAGATTCGATCAATTTTACGCCCACCACAATATCACAGGAACCTGATGCACTATATACGACACATAGTTATACATAGAGATGCACCAGGATGGAATATTAGGCAATATAAATTTGCCAAGCCCATCTATTACACCCAGAATTAGCAACTTTGTGTTAGAATATTCGATTATTTCACTAGTATTGATATTTGGTTTCTCAATTTGTATAGACACTGTCGATAGTTTCACCAAAAATGGGCGTGATTGGATCAACTTTTCTATTTAGAATAATATTGGTGCTTGCCTGGGAACGAACCTGCATCTGAGACGAAATTGTTCACTGACTGCTCGACTGATGTACAACTAAATTGTTCGAAGTTATTCATAAATTTTTTCGAACCTGAGAAGCAACGACACAACTCAGAACAAAGTGTTCTTTTTAGTTGAAATACTCAATTTTTTTCAATTATTAAATTAATCAATACAATTAAATATTTCTTTAATTGGTTTTTTTGTTGTAGTTATAATAATTTACACCTTTGTTCGATATTTGAAATTGAAATTGAAATTTTTCTAATAAAGTATTTGTTTAATTCGATTAAAAACTTTGCTGAATAAATGAACTGCTTCTCAATATAAACATAAATTTAATTTACAAAAACAATTACTTCTGTGTTTTACGGTAATTTCCACTTTTCACATTTTTCAGTTATTGCAGAAAAACCTTTCTGGCCGATATATAGTAACGCTAATAAGCATATGAGCGGAAAATTATTTTCGAAAGCAAATATTATACAATACTTTTCTACTCTAACTATTTATAACCAAACAAAGAGCTCGAGATTGTTTACAGCCATTTAGAGCGGGGCAAATCAACAGCAGCATCCCTCGGCTGGAAGTCATTCAGCTATTATCTTCTTCGCTACAGCAGAAGTAATCCGCTGGCCACCATCGTCATCATCATCGTGCAGCATAATTGTATAATTCGAAACGTCATTTGCATAATAACAATGTGTAAAGTAGTTGCCCAACTTATTTGCATAATTTATTTCTCAAATAAAAGCGAGTTTAGTTCACTTACTTATTCCATACATACTTACATACTAACATACTAACTTACTTACTAACGCACTTTGAAATGTATCTAAAACCATAAAAATGGCAAAAGTTTACTCTAAACAAATTGTCGCTTGAGGCTGATGAAAAACAATTTCATCAAGTTTTTTGTTTTGATGTTGTTGTCGTTGTTGTTGTTGCTGTTGTTTTTGATGGATTACAAAATATTCATTAAATAATGAATTCGTGAATAAACTACGCCAGTTGCAAAGCTAAATTCATTTCCATCGCATTAGCAGGGCACATTACACATACACACGCACACACATACACACACACACACACACACACAAAAGGTTCTTAGTTATTGTGGGTGAAAAACAATAACAAAGTCATTTTGTATATTAGCTTCTAATATAACAAGGTACATATACTTATATGTGTATATAAGACGTCATTACGATGGTAATGACTCTAGTCAAGGCCATGGCTTGGATTTTGTCTGGGGGGGGGAGAATTTGGTTTCAAGTAATTAAAATACCGTCAAACTAATTTAGTAAAAAACGAATTGTATTGGAAATCTTCTTGGGGAGGAGGGCGGTGTTTGAAGCCCTAAAAGCCTCCCTGGCTACGGCCTTGACTCTAGTCAAATGTTACTTACATACACAAACACAAAATGGTAACAAATTATAAGAGAATTATATTATTTATTTATGCAAAAAATGGTAACTAACGAATTTAGAAGATACTGAAATCATGTTCGTGTTGATAACTTCTTTTTACTTAGCTAAAAAAAACTTACGCCATCGAAGTTTTCTGTATTCTAACCGAAAAACAGAAATCGTAATAAACATGGTTGAAAAATGAGGTTAGGAAAGTAGAAATGAGAAAATTGAGCGAACTCACCTCGATGTCTGCCTTATCGTTCTGTCTTATTTTGAAGTTAGTTTTCTTTTATTTTAGACAACAAACTACGTTGTTGTTTTTATTTATCTGATAATTTTTTAGCAACCATGGCAACTGCAAACAAATTTTTTTTTTCAAAGAGAAAAAGAGGTGGAGACATTTTACTACTTTCTTCAGAATATATTATGGTTGGGTATACATAGCTTATGAACTTTTTTTCATAATTAAAAATAATGGCTTAATTTGTACACCGGAATGGAATCAAAAATCATACAACATTCTTATAAATGTTGTTTTTTTTATTTACTTTAAACATATACGAAAATTTAATTAAGGCACAAATTCATTTCACTTATACGCCATGGTTGTTATTAAAAATAAGAGAAAAAAATCACTTATTTTCCATGGAAAGGAAAGTTGAAGTGAGAACGAAAATTGAGCGAACTCACCTCGATTTCTGCCTTATTTTGAAGTTTATTATTCTGACTTTTGACAACAAAAAACGTTGTTGTTAGTTACATGATAATTTTTTAACAACCATGGCAACTATGTAAAAATTGTCAAAGAAAGAAACAATATCGAGGTGGAGAGCGGCATTTTTCTACTTTTCTCACCTTATATTTATTACACCAAAGTAATAGCTACAGGCCTAAATTCACCACTTAAAGTTCCAAATCACCGCTTAAAACAGGTCTGAACTTTAAAATATCATCGAAATTTGATTTAAAATCAGAATATAAAAATAAAGTCAGTATGAAATTTCGTCAATAAAAAATTTAAACTTTTTATCTATTAATTTTTGAAGAAGTATGCAAATGTAGAACTAAAAATTCAACATTTGTATTGAAATTTTGAGTGAGATTGAGGTCTGAATTAAACGCTTGAAGTCGAAATTGAAATCGACATCGAAATCGGCCGTATTACCATTTTGGGGCGGACTAAACAAATCAACTAAATATACATACAAACATACTGTAAAGTAAAAATCGATTATATTGAAATATTCATATTCGAAATACGAAAAAGTCAAAGATATAACAAATAAGGTCAGAGCAAAAATTACAAAAATTAATGCAATAAATCGATGAATTCGGCAACATCTTCAAATCGCGAATTTGGCTCTTCTTTTTTAATGCGATTGAAATATCTCACAAAAGAAAATTTCATTTCATTTTCATTTTCTTTTTTTTTTTGGTTTTTGTTTTTCTATTTTTTTTTTTGCGTTGGAAATTTCTCACAAGGTTTTGCGTCGCTGTTGTCGAATTTTCTGGTGCAAATTCAATTTGTGAAATTAATGTTCTTTCGGATGTTGTTGTCGTCGACATTAGCAGGTAGTGGGTGTGGTTGTGGGCGCGTGCGTATGTTTATTTGTTTTTTTGCAAACTTTCTCTCATTTGCAAAAAGTTCACAGAGAGTTGTAAGCGTTGGGTAAGCGGCAAAAAAAAAATAAACAGCAAACAGAAAAAAGAAAAAAGAAAGAACGTGTAATATATGACCCGCTGAGTTGCACAAGTTTGCCACTCGGCATTTTCATGCAGGGCACTGCAGGTGGCCTTCTGCTGATTGTACATACTCGTACATACATACACACATTCAGCGCCGCCTTCGTCATCCGCTTTTTGATGGAAATGCCGAGACACACACACATACATACATACGGCCAGACAAGCTTAATCGAGTCCGCCTCCGAAAGCCACCCTCCCTTTTAGAGTTACGAATGCCGACTTTTGTTTATTTTGGACCATCACAAATATTTGTTTTCGATTTGGAAATCCGAAAATGCTCTAAATTGACTTGCATACACAACAACAACAACAACAAAACTGTCCAAAAATGTTGGAGGAGAAAGTTTATTTCTTTTTTATTTGGTTTTTTATTTTTTTATTTTTCAGATAAAGGCATTAGCATTAAAGATACAAGATAGAAGCCCTTTAAATGCATCATTAATCCATTATAAGAATAGGTTTTTTATTAAATCGATTTAATTGTTTAAAAATTAATTTAAACATATAAAATAATAACATTAGCATAAATCAAATGAAATGTTTATCTACTTCAATTTTCTAAGCGTTGTGATTTTCATGTTTATTTTAGAGGAAAAACTTTAAAAAATGATCCTGAATATGTTTATATGTTATACTAGCATATAGTACCCGACGTAGTCCTAGTTTTGTTTTAAACAAAAGCATGTGTAAGATAATTAGTTAGCGGAATTGCCCAGTACTTCCCGTTGTTGTTGTCTTTCTGAGACACGACCGTGTGTGCGTTGAATTGATCCAACCACGCCCATTATTGGTGAAGTGGTCGATAGTGCCCATACAAACTCAAGAACTACATTAGAAAATATACGACGATTTTTACTTAATTTCAAAAATTGTGGGCTTAATAGATGCGCGTTGGTAATTGCTTTATCCCAAAATCATTCTTGCCATGAGCACAGCAACTCCTCAAAGTTTCATTGCAATTGCCTCAAAGCTTCATTGCAATTGGATGAATGGTTTAGACGCGCATAGGGTACAAAAAAAGAAGGATCTATAGAAAGAAAGAAACATTCATTTTTACATACTTGTATATAGATTAAAATCTCTCAAACTGGCTCTGATAACATCTCTACTGCCCATACCTTAACTAGACCTACTACACAGAAAATTTTCGCCCGAAGACTCCGGAAATTTGATCAATTTCCGGAATGTTCGTCCCTTTAGTAAATTTTTAATTTTTTAAAAATATGTTCATAGTTTTGAAAAATCAATACAAAATTTTTTTTTTTATTCGGATTACCCCACCTTGAGTTATTCAGTATACATCAGTAGATGATGAATTTAAACAAGTTAGCAAAAATAATTTCGAAAACGCTAACAATTCTAGTGAGCAGAGCGTTTTCTCGATATTGAAATCTGTTTTTGATAGAATGATGATGATAGGAAGAAATAGGCCAGAGCTAGTTTAGGCTGAATTAGGCTAGGCTGAAATTACAAAGTTTTTAGAATGCGTTCAGCATCCCGACCAAAACCAACTTTTTCTTAGTGCTTTGAAGGACCAAACTTTCAATTTCGAAAACTCTAAGTGGATCTTAGACTCAAACTTAAAACTATTTTGTGTTGTTGTCTCTATATCTATATATCCGTATATGTATATTATATATACATATATGTATAAGCATAGACTGTATGTATGTTTTATTGATTATTTTTATTGAACTGAGAATGTAACGAAGTACAAATTTTATTGTATTTATTTTAAATTATTTTGCTTTGAACTTATTTTTTATAAAATATAAAGTGATAAAATAGTTTTTTAAATATTAGTTTATAATATAAGGCCGAGCCTATTAAAAACTTTTTTTTTAATCTCCGAGTTTGGGCTTTTCGAACTCTGGCAAGCCTAACATCAACTCAGTTATTTGCCAAATTGCAGCCAAAACAGAGCATGGTAGAATGACATGCGTGATTGAACCACTTGACTACTCGGTTGTAAAATGAAGTACCGATGAAATTTAAAAAAGATATACGTTATATATATATATATTAATCCTGCAAAAGATAAACGAAAATTTTGGAAAAGGTTCAATTAATTTTTCATCTTATTAATACTTGACCTAAGGTGTAAACCAATTTTTAATTCGACATCTCTTAAATTACGACAGTTATCACTCGTCTAAGAGAAAAGAACGTCCAGCATTGCAATATCGACTTCACGTTTAACGATAATGATTTATATGTACGATGTACATACATACATCATATATGTGCCACATTTGTTAGGGGAGTTTATAATGAAAGGCCAAAATGAATATTCAATACGGTCAAATGTGTCTCATTTAAAATTAGCAAAAAATCCATTGAGAAAATTCCTTTCATTGCTAATTACGCTGCGCAATAGTTCCGCTTTGAACAAAACTCAACTCGAATGTGGAACAGAAAATTCCTTATCAAACAGAAATCCTTTCAAGGAAAGAACTTACAGAGAGCAAACGACGATAGACGAAACGTTTTTAACTGCAATTAATGAATGAATCAACTTCTTTGGGGAATTGATTGCAACAGATTTCTGCATTTAGAACATTTGTCAATACTCAAAGCGGAAACCATTTGAATGAATACAAAAACAAATTAGCAGTGAACCTAAATCATTGATGTAAGAATATTCAGCATAAAACAAAAAAAAAATTGCCGACAACTTCACCAAAAATGGGCGTGGTTGGATCAATTTAACAACCACGTTTAGAAATAAGTGAGATCAATTTTACTTGATTCGCTATAGAAAACATATATCGGAATGCATCGGGTAGAATAAGAGGCTATACAAAACTCTGCCACGCCCACAATTTGTGAAATTAAATAAAAATATTAAATTATTTCATTAATATTACTCTGAAATCTAAAATTTTATATCTAAGTTTGTGGGGTCACTGTCGATAATGTCACCAAAAATGGGCGTGGCTGTATTAATTTGACGCCCACCGCTGTAACTCTAAAAACCTACAACTGGAAGTAACTGAAAGATCCTCTAACTAATTATTTAAAACAAAACCTGAGTACTCTAAGCTTGTTAACATACAAAAAATCAGTTAATTCATATCAACCAGTTAATAAATACAAATGTCTACCCCAGCCTTAACGCACACACACCTTTCCGCCAACTCGAACACTTAACCGGTGACGTCGTGTCAAGCCAAACGTGCTAATTTGATGTGGTGCCATTTACATTTGCCAACCAACTTGGATTTAATAAAGTTTTTCACTTAACCTGACTATAGTCTGGCTGTGCGAGCGTGTATGTATGTGCGGGCGTGTATGTGTGTGTGCGTGTCAACAAGGGCAGAAGTGTGGCGCTATCATCATCATCATCACCAGGAACACTCAATCCTAAAGTGTTTGCTCAACACAAGAACTTCTTTCTAAAAATAGCAAATAAACCTCAGCTGGGAAATGAAAATACACCGACACAGAGAGTCAAGAGTCTCCACTACTAAAAGGCTGCTTGCCATCTGCTTAACTTCCATTATGTGACAATTCTTAGAGCAAATTCGTGTCTAGGTAACACTCACGAATGAAGCACTGCGCTGCCAAAAATAGTCAAAGAAAGAATTTTTAATAAGATGACAGACAGACTGACTGACTGTGAATTCGGTATTAAGTTTCTAAAAATTTTATTTTAATTTGGAAAAGGTTATGGTTAATTACACTGTGCTACAAAGTAAAAGTGAGATAAATTTAAAAGTGACATTGTGTAGGTTGTACTTCAATATAAACAATTTTATAACTCCAAAATTGTTGATCGGATTTACTCTTAATTAAACGAACTTTAAGAATTGTCGATGTGAAAGAAAGTTTCAATTTTAATTGATTGTTTTAACCCTATTTACCCTGGACACGTAGGCTTTGAAGGCAACGTAGTGCCGTATGAACTAGTAAGGACTGACTCCCCATACACAATGATAGTTCCCGAACCATTCTGTGGTATAAGCTGGGCATCAGTCATGGCTGTCATATAAAAACAGTTCCATGAAAAATAGAAACAAAATTGGACCAACTCTAGAAGTCTTCATCAAGCCAAGCTACTCGTGAGATTAAATGCCTCACAGGATAGAATCAGGCTAAGCAGATACAATTTACGACTATTAACCGGTTATATTACAGGATAGAACCGGTTAAAATATTATCTTCCCTAAAATGGGTCGATCCTAGAGGAGAATGAAACATCATTACGTATCTTCCGCGAATGTCCGGCTACGTTTTAAATATTTTCAGCACCAACTTCAATCATAGAATGCTCCTTCATAAGGTAGAAGAGAATGTAAAAGAGATTCTAGGGCTTTGAGTACAAAAGAGCTTTAATGGTCGCAGTGCTCGTAATCACTTATGGTAAGCCCTGAAGATGTCTTTACACCTACCTAACCGACTTTGATCTGTTTTCGCGTGGTCAACATGTTGCATAAATAAATATGTCCTTGTTCCAAAGTCACGCTCCCTTGATTGATTGATTGATTGATTGATTGATTGATTGATTGATTGATTGATTGATTGATTTAATAATTGTATGATAAAATTTTGACTAACAAATTTTTTTTTATGAATTGTCTTCAATTTTAGAATACGAAATATTAAAAAAATAAGGATAGAAAACAGAACTTGGAGACCTCGAGTGACCTGTTTGAGTGACCTGTTCAGTTTGTTAATAGGTTTGTTCAATGAAATAACTTAGCACTGTAAATGTGTGTGTGTGTGTGTCCAATTTCGTACTGAGGAAATCGCAAAAGGGAGCTGAATTATTTGGTGAAATGGTCACTGTCGCATTTGAGCTCTATCAATCAATAGCTGAACAAAGTATCCACTCTAGTAATGTATCGGTGTGAAAAATTTAGTACTTATAGTAATTTATATGAACAATTTGATAAAAAAATTCAAAAAATTTTAGGTAATGTGAATTTTCTATTTCATATTATTTCGTAATTTTCACAGTGATGTGAAATTGAAAGAACACAATTCTTAAAAGAATTTCGTAACTTGTAAAAAAAGTATCGCCAACGAACTTTCGTTAGTGAAGCAATTTTTGATTGCTTAAAATAAACGATAAATATTTTTTAAGAAAATTGTATATCGATGAATTATTTTATATATTTTAAGAAACTTGTATATCGATAAAATTAATATCGATATATTGACGCAAAAATATCGATAAATATATTTTGTATCGATATATCGTACCATCGCCGTTACAACTGCATATTAAGTCGTCCGAGAGATTCCAACGGCCCACTGCCTGATTCCCAAAAATTTCCAAATATTTTTGGCATTCCCAAAACTAAATTACCAATGTACCAACATACTCGTATATAAAAATCGCGACGTGAAATCGGTTCCGGTTTAAGCCAGAAAATGCATTTTTCAACTTAATCACGTTTCAGAGTGAAAATCAACAAACAAACAAACATGTTTATATGTTTATATTTATTTGGACATGAAACACTTTCATAAATATTCACAACAAAATTTCATTTGGCATGTTTGCAATTAAATATAACCAAGAAAAATGACAGCAGCTATAGCGGAACTCAAATACCCGACATCATACTAGAATGATATAACTTTTATATATATTATATGGCAAAATTTAAAGAAGATTTAATATATATATAAAACCCTGTTCATTTTCGATCATTGGATATTTATATTAAATACCAGCTTATGGTACCCGACATTGGCCGGGTTTTGTATTGAATACAAGTATGTGCAAAATATTTAGTTAGGGGTATTTCCGGTGCTCTTCCACTTTGTAAGGGCGGCATGTGGAATAAACTTAAGGGCGACATTTAGTTTAAGTGAGTACCTTTTTTTTTGTAGATTCTTCATCTGCATTCATGAAGAAAATGTACTGTACAATTTTAAAAAATTTTTCAACTTTCAACAAAGTACAATTTCATAAAAAAATATTTTGAAAGGGCGACAATATCCACACCTGTCCGGGCGCCAGAATTTTTAGGTACGGCCCTTTGCGAAATAAGTTTTTATAGTTTATTGTTATTTTTCTATGTATATACATTTATATATAGGTTTTGTATATATCGCCTCAAATTCCTAGACTATGGTGGTGGGCTTCAAATTGATCTGACCTATTCCTAATACTAAACGTTACATTGATCTAACCGCGCCCATTTTTGGTGAACTCGTAAACAATTTCTAAACAAACGAACGTGGAAACCAAATTTCCGATATTTAACTTAGTTTTATTTGTACAAAGTTTCACAAATTGTGGGCGCGGCAAATTTTTTTTTTTATAATTTAAATATTATAAGAAATTGCTAAAATTTTGATTAGTTTAAGCGAAAGAGTAGTTCGGATTTTGTCCAATACCAAACTGAATATACCCCATAGAAGTACGTTCGTGTACTGTAGGATATAAAATGCCGTTCTGTGAAATTTGATTTGAATGACAAGGTTGCCACTTCTGCGAAATATCAACATTGTTTATTGCTTGTACAACAAGTATAAACAAAAATATTTAATAAGTTTCTTGCCAAAATTTATTAGCTCCTTCATGCATATGGACATTGAAAAGCAGCGCGCGAACTTGATGAATTGTTTTCGCATACGAACAAATCAAAACGAATTAATTAAAGAATAAAAAAAAATAATCGAAATAAATTGAAAAATTCCAAATTCGTATGAATTTTTCGATTTTTTCAACTTTTCGCTATTTTCATATTGTGAAAGTAATTTTCACTTGTTTTTACATTTCGTAAACATAAATAACAACAACAATTTATATGTTTGTTGTTGTTGTTGTTTTTTTTTGCGTCGCATCGTTTCTTCGGATCTCGCAACGATTTTAATAAAAAAGCGTTGTGTATCGGTAGATACATATATACATATATATGTATATACATATGTATATATATCTGCCGGCAACATCTGGTCGAAGCAATTAAAAAGAAAAATTTAAAGTAAAACAAAAAAAAGAGACGAGAATGTGTGCAGTTTTTTATCCATTGGCACACGTGCGCGCTTCCTGAGATGTTCCTCCTTAATTGCTAATAAATCGCTTGTTTACAATGCCAACGTCATTGCAGCCGCCCAGCTCAATACGGGAATTCTGTTTCTGTTTTTATGAATTTAAACATGAACATAAACATAAACAATCGGGTATTAATGTCTTTCTTAACATTTTTTTTACAATGAACTGTTTTTTTAATTATAACTTTGAGATACATTTCAAAAGCATTTGCATCATTTAAAAAAAAAAGTCAGTCGTATTATTTTATATATATATTATTATTTCATTATTATATACTCGTATCTCATTACTCATAGTTAGTTTAAAGTAAGTTATTAATGGCGTCTCTTGTTAATAGACCCACTTAGGCCTGGAGCCCTTTGTGATGCCATGCGGTATATGAGTAGTAACGCTAACTGAACCATCCTGTACTGTTTATAAACTGAAGAATATTATTTATATTCGATTTGGAAATATCGACTAGGCCTACGAAGAAGTGCTTCCCCAGATGTACGAGTATATATTGTTTATTATCCAAAGCGGGGCATGTACAAAGAAGATGTATTATAGTTTATCCCTCCTCTTCATCTCTTCATATCTCATTAGGACTAAACGATTTCATGGGACATGTAGTGCGTTTCTGTAACAAATGTGACAAATTGTCGATTTTCATGACGTCACACTGTTTTGTTCCGCACTAGTCGATTTGTTCAAAATTGGTGTTTTTGTAAACACAAATCGAGTCAAATATAATCTGTGATGGAATGAAACAAAAATCGATAGAGAGTGAATAGAATCGAAACAAATTTTAACATTTTAATGTGAATGTGCATATTATTAGAAGCTAATCTATGCTTTGGTACCATAGCAAATAACATGATGAGCAACTCGAGATATTGTCTAATGTTATTCTCAATTGTTTACTGAACCCACCCACTCGATAAGATTGATCCTTTGCTTGACCTCAAGCTGAACATCATTGATGGCGTTAGTGCTAGTGCATAGGTAAACATGAACATGGACTCCGGAGCTCGGGTCTTCGAAACCAAGTACTTCATTGTGTTCTTATTATAGAATCAGTAGAATAGAATATGCTTTGCTGACTGCTGACGTTTTGCTGTCATTCATGTCGACATTGTCAGCGTAAGCGAGCAGCGTGACATATAATAAGAAAAATGAAATCGCCGAAAAGGAGTTACCCTGTCTGAACCTCCGTTTGGTCTAAAAAGTTCGGGAAACATTTTTCTATATTGAACCAGTGTCTGTAAAATCGAATGAGTTTTGTCAAATAACAAATTAACAAATTCAAATAAATCGGCATATATTCATGTTAGAATCTGCTTCCACATTTGAACAGATCAAACATATTCTGAATTATATGGTAGAATAACTAAATAGATCTGATAACATCTGAATTCAAAATTAATCATACATAACATACTATAATCAAATTTACGAATCTGATTTGGTCAGATCAACTTGGATCATATATACAATACATGAATGAATAAGATTAAAACTTTCACTAAATTTAATATTTTACATAATGTGGTTGAAATGGTCCTGCCTCATTTAAGTAAACAATATGAAAATAAGTAATTATTTACTTAATTTAATTGGTACACAAATTTCCAAATAGCTTCTATACTCTAAGTACTTATGTATGTATACATTGTTTATTTAAGTAGGAGTAAACTTGCATAAACAAGATATATAAATAGATTTTAAAAAATCGACTAACAACTTCGATGTATTTCACAGTTTTTTATATTTATTGTATATAGATAACACTTCCACTTACAGACGGAGTACCAAATAGAAGGAGTCAATTGCTTAGTGAGTTAGTACGTTTAGTCTGCGAAGCACGCTCGTTGTGTTTGAAAGCGATGTTAATTTGACCTTAAGAGTTTAAGTAAAAATTTAAATGTTTCTATTTGGAAAGATTGGAATCTAAAATTAATTTTGTACAATTTATTTATGAGGGAATCAATCTGCCATTTGAATTCGACTTTAAACTATAGAACACCCCACATACGAGTATGTACATATACAAAGTTTTATAAGTATATGTTAAGTGGTGGCCATTATAGTAAATATCAAACAAATACATAAATAAATAGAAGAATATCTCAACTTGACAAATAAACAAAAGCAAACATATGAAAAATTTCAACTTCAGTGTCAGATCCAAAAAAAAAAATGTTCACTTCGAGTTCAGTTCAGCGGTTTTGTTTCGCCTCATTCTGTTTGGCGTTGATAAACTTTAGCAAACTTTTTAATTTTGTTGGAATGCTCCCACAAAAAAAAATGGTTCTTTTTTGTTGTTATCTTAATTTAAGTTTCTCCATTGAAACGTTTTTGGACACTTTTAGCCACATTTGCGCCACTTAACCGAAAACAGTTCGTTCCGTTTGTGAATGTTTCTGTTTTGTTGTTGTTTACATGCGTTTCTAGCAATAATAGATTTGTTGTTGTGTACTTACTAAACGTATGTTATTGTTATTGTTTCAGTGTTTCAATGTTTCAATGCCCATGTGCGTATGTATTTGTTTATAAGTATTTATGTATCAATCGACATATTGGAAAATTGAATTGAAATTTTATGTTTTCCATTTAGTTTAACTAAAATTATTGCGCTCAAAAATTAATTTCCCTCCATACTAAATGAAAATGCATTCGAATTTGTATTTTGGCTAATTGCATGTGTTTCCAGTTAAATGGAATTGAATTTTGCTCGTTGTCATTACACGCCTTCCAATTAGTTGCACAGCGTGTTTAAATTTGAAGTGGGTTGCAAGTATTCCAATCATTAGTGATATTAAAATTTGTTGTGTTATTCCGAAAATTTTAACGTTACTTAGCAAATATTTTTACAACCTTAATCATTCTCGTTAATACAACAATAACACTCTGTGACAGTGAACATATAAAAGCTCAAGTCAAGCGGAAAAAAAACTGCATACCCAGAATTTTAAAATGATTCTCAAAATCTGGACTTAGGGCCAAAAAAAATCCATTTTTGACTGTTTGAAGCATTTACTTGTCAACGATTTTTTTTCAACTTATACTATTAATAGAATTTATAGATCATCCAAGAGGTGATCATCAAGATTACAACAATATATAAATTGTTAACATTTAATACTGCCGGAGTTAGAGAGCAAAATATAAGAACCATTTAATTTTTTTTTAACATTTAAGTTTGTTCTTCCAGTTTGAACGCCGATAAGGAGGCATGGTAGGTATGAAAATATATTTATATGTATATTTATGAGTCGAAGGACATCGTTATCGTCTGTCCCAGCGATTACAGCCGTAGTTTAGGATGTATCGAAAAATTTAGTATGTGAGCTCCTATTCTCTAAGCGAAGGCTAAGTTCAAAGATGGGCATGATGGGATCAAAACTACTGCTCCAGACATACGAACTCCACCTTTTCAAAAGAAAAGAGATTAATGAATATAGTTCCAGTATATTTAATCAGTTCAAATTCGGTTGTTAACGTTTCAGTAGTACTAAAAAATTGTACACAAAAAATGGGCGTAATCTGATAAGAACAACGCCCACTTATAAAAGAGACATATAGTAATACATGTGTGCTACAAGAAGCACATTTTTTTGTATCTCTAAAGTAATGGAAGTTATTTGAGCTTCTTTTTGAATATCGTTTTAAGTGATTAATTGGTTTACAGGGTGTGTGTATATAAAAGTTTTCGAGAATAAATTGTTTTTTGTTCTCAATGAGCAGTAAAATTTCAAAATCTTCTAAGATTTGGTTAAATTATTTAAGGTGTTTTTTTAATTAATTACTAAATTCAAATATGTTAACTTTTTATATGCATTTCGAAAATACCAGAAAAAAACCTACATTTAAAAATTTTCGAAAAATGTCAATTCAAAAAATTTGGTATCATTTGACGTGTTTATTCATTGACTTCAATATACGCTTTAGTAAGATTGTAAATACTAATATATATATATATTCATATATACAAATATATATCTATATCTATATCTATATACATAATTTTTTTTTTTTAAACAAAAGTAGACCGCTCTACTAATAAAGTTCCTTGAACTTATTTCGAGGTTATATTTCTATAAACCAGACTTGAGCAGTAGCAAGGACGAAACTTTAGAAAATATTCAAATATGTATGTATCTATGTATACGCTAATGTTTATATATGTAATTATGTATTATTAAACATAACCCCCCCAATTCCGCAAACATAAACTTAACTTAAAAAAAAATGCAATTACAATAATTGCTGAAATCGTTTTTGAGCATTTAGACCACATTCGGCTAAAAAAAAAGTTATGACTCAAAGCACTTAACCGCATTTTTTCAACCATTATTATATATATACAAGTATATAAGAGAAAAAAAACCTAGGTATATATTTCTGTTACTTACAAAGCTCATTTTTATTGCACTAAGCCACAGCTAAACGGCTGCTGTGCTTGAGTTGGTGAATACACACAAACACACAAACACATTTTCACAAACATTCGCACAAATGCTGTACACACACACACACACCTACACATTTGAAATGCAATCCTGTCTTTTTGACATTCACAATGCGAGCGTTTTTAAGCCAACCCACCACTCTCAACCACAGCGGGACGATACTTGCAACAACTTCTAGAATCGCACAGAGCAGTTATGCAACAATTTGAGACTTGCAGATTGCAAATTAAAGTTGCTACATTTTGTTTATAAACTTCATCGGCGTGGAAAGTTATTGTAGTGAAGATGTTTATTTTCCGTTTTTATGCATGTGTGCATTTGCACAAATTAAAAAAAATTATCATAACTTTTAGGATACAAAGATATTCTATACCTGTCAAAAAAATTATAAAATTAAGAGCGCCATTTTAAGACTTTGCTGATAACAATTCAAAAGGAAAACACTTTAACTTGACCTAGGCGAGATGAGGTTCATATCTCAATGAATCTTTTTTCGCCGGAATAAAAATTTGCTTCCCGACATATCTAAAAGTAACTTATTTCGATACATTTTTTTTTTCTAAGTTCTATTTGATTCAGTTTGTGGGTCCTATTGGAATCATACAGTCATGTCTGGATATAGGGAACTAATTATTGCAAGGAATGTTCACTATATACGAGTTGTTCACTCTTTCAAGGTGGACATTTGGACCAACATCATCCGAATAATTTTTTTGTTTGTGTTTTTTATTGCTATCTGCTTGAAGTTGATTTCAAAATTTTATTCACTAACCTCCAAATAGTGAAACAAATTTTGAAAATCATTTCGATTGTTCACTATTTAGAGTACTCCATGTACAAATTTGGGTGTTCACTATAGTGAGGTGTTCAGTATATTGGGTGTTTACTATACCCAGACACGTCTGTAATTTCAAAAGAGAAAATCCGTTTCTGTTTATAGGAACCAAATCAGGAACTTGCATCTAAAGCATATATAAAAAATATATTGAGGATTTGATCCTTGAAGTGGAAAAAGTATAGAATACAAATTTTCTTACTCTCTTCCAATCTACATAACAAAGCGAAGTAGAAAAGGTACTTTGGATTTTTACACAGTCAACTCAACCAAAGAATGTCAAACAATAAAAAACTCCCACAATAAATGTCCAAAACTTCGCTTCGCAAAAAAAAAGAAGCAATCGCTACGAAATTCCTGGACGAAATTGGGACAGTATCAGGAATTACCCTTCCCAGCTTTGCAATGCCAGCGCAGAGCGAAACGTGACCGACTTATGGACAGACTGAGCTACTGCCGCCGATGCGTTTTAATGTACAAATGTACGCTCACTTCAGAAGTGACTTAACTCAAGAAATTGCATCCCAGTAAACGATCTGAATCTTTTCCGACATTCCATTCTGAGTTTTTACCCCCATAAAGAGCACTTATAAGTGTCCGATATGAGCGTGTTTCCCTTTCTGTTAGGGCATGCAGATAAACGTCTGAAATATGCGTCTTATATGTGTCATATATGAGTCTTTTCATACTCTTATAAGCGTCTAAAATGTATCTTTTCTGACTCATATTAACATAGACTCCAAAATATGTTTTTTAAAACTGTCATAGATATGAATCTTTTCGAACACTTACAAGCATGAGCGTGTTTCCCTTTCTGTATCGGCACACAGATATGAGTCATAAAAGTGACATAAGCATGAGCCATTTCGGACACTCATAAGTATCTAAAATGAGCGAGTTTTCCATCTCATAAATATTTTCAATTAGTCTCTCGACTATTTTACAAGCATAAAAGACTCATAAAAATAATTTTAATTCATCCAAATTCACTTGAGACTTTTTGGTAAAACAATTTTGAAAGCATCCTCAGTTTTTTATCACCAAGCTCGGACACATCATTTTATCCTTTTGATGATACTGGAATATAGCATTTCATCCTTCGTTTCGTTTTCCGAATAATGACATTTTTTGGAAATGTGTCACTTTTGATGTGACTTTGCGATAAGTACATATGTATGTATGAACAGTTGAGTTGAAGTCATATGAGAAACTAAGTAAAACTGGATAACTTAACGCTTCTAGGAGCGAATGAAAATTGAGTGAAATTTTTTTTAGTATTTCTTTTATAAAAATGTTTGCTTTAAACTTTTGTTGAGGTCTTTAAAAAACATTTCCAAGTTGATAATATGACAAGGAAAATTCTTTTCATTCGAAGTAATTTCTATTTTATTTTAGAAACTTATTAATTCGCTGCTATTCACTTTTGTTCATTTTTATTCACTTTTATTCACCGCTGGCAATAACAATTTAATAGCACTTTCAAAAGCAAAATGGCGCTTTTACAATATTTAAAAGCAAAATGGATTCGCGTCATCAAATTTTGACGGTAAAGCATAAAAATTGCTGAGCACAATTGAATTGAAAAATATTTCACGGTTTTAATAGTGCCAGCAATTCGGTTAATCGGTTCTTTTTACGATTTTTACGATTCCGATAAACAATGAGTGAAATCAATTTAATGCAGACGATTAAATCCTAAATTGATCACAAAATTCAGTTGAAACGAATTTTTGTTCGCTTCTTATTCGCTTTAAAACGAACAGCTGAGTGCATGAACTTGCTTTAAACTAATGTTCCATGTTCCATATTTTTTTTTTACATTTGACATATGTCCACAAGTTGACAAGGATGCGCTGTGGACTTGACTTGAATTCTTCGCTGTCGGTTCTGTCTGGCTGTCGAGTTTGATTCAGTGTCATACAAAAAAATCAACTAATTTAATTAATTTTAGATATGTAAGCAATTATTTATTTGTTATTAAATAGTTTTGTTTGATTTTATTCGTGGCAAAACAATTCGAGGTACATGCAGTAATTGACTGCTACGTTTAATTGTCAAAAAGGGTAAGAGTAAGAGCAACTAACTCTCTCAATTAACTATTCAAATTGATTAAAAATTATATTTTTCATTCAATGATTAAATTTTTGTAGTTATCTTTGATGTTTTGGTGTTGTTCCTAGCTTAGCAGAAGAGCGCTATCACCACTGCATGTACCTGAAATAGTTGTGTCATGATTTTATTGCAAATAATTAAATGACAATTATTTGATAATTAAAAACTATTTTGTTGCAGTAATAAAAATGTTATTGTCAATGTTTACGTTAAGAAGCTCTTGACAGCTTCGAATTCATTTCAAAGTCATATTAAACTAGTGAGTGACTTATCTTCGGCTATGACGAAGTTCAAATACTCTTCGCCATTTTATAGACATCAGAAAATTTGGGTTTTATTGCATATATGCTATGTATATATATATATATATGTAACGGATATTATAAGTGGGCGTTGTTCATAACCAATATCATTCATTCTCGTTACTACTAAAGTGTTAAATATTACATCTGACCTGATTATCTACACTGCAATTATTTTTATTATTTTTTTAGCATCTTGCTTATATAAGAACTTAACCTCCGCTTGGAGAATAGAAGCGCGCATACCAAATTTCAGCTCGATATCTCTTAAACTGCTATCGTGACTGCTGGGACAAATAGACAAACAAATAGATAAACAGACGGACATCCTTAAATCGACTCATAATTCGATTGTGATCATTTATATACGAACGAGTATATATATTAGAAGCTCACATACCAAATTTCACTTCGATATCTCTTAAACTACGACCATAATTTCAGGGGCAAATATTAAAAAAATAGATAGATAGACAGACAGACGGACGGACATCCTTAAATCGTCTCATAATTCGATTGTGATCATTTATATATGTAAATATATATATATAATCATCCCTACCACGCCTCCTTGTTGACATAACTAATGGAATATATCCTACGAGACGCGCTATCGCATGGCGTAAGGTACAAAAACTGAAAAGATTAAAATCGTAAAATCATTTCCCTCCTGGCTTTGTACATTTTCACAGTTAACAAAATGAACTGCGAAAGAAAAAAGAAAAAAGAAAACTATTACAATTACATCCGCCGGGCGAGAAGACAAATCGCATTGGCAACACTTTTCACAATAATTTGCCGCCTTCTGCTCGTACATTATTGAGCAACTCCGACTCTTCGCGTGCACTGCACACACGCACATCAAATGACTTTGTAAAACGAGCGAAAGTGATTAAGAGAGTGAAAACAGAAGGAAAAAGAATAAAACGAGGAGGAAAGGAGTCAAAGCCAAAGCGAAAGCAAATACAACAAAAATTAATTAAAGACGCAAGCGGCATCAAAATCGTCCGCCGTACTTTCGCATCGTTTTACGCAAGTTTATGGCATTAAAAGAAAATTAAATTAAAAGTGTATCAAAAAATGATGCACAGTACTTTCGCTACATCGACTGGCATGGAATAATTAAGTAAACAATTTAAGCGAAGAGAATTTGACTTTAAATGAAATAGAAAAAGTTTTTTTAAATTGTTTATGAACTTAAATAATAAATAATATGTTTGTTGCAATTCATTCCCAATTTTTTATTATATATATTTCGATTTTTATTTAAATATCTCGAATAATAACGTTAAAAGAGTAGAAATGAGAACGCAAACTGAGCGAACTCACCTCGATTCTGTCTTATTTTTCTGCCTTATTTAGAAGTTTATTTTTCTGATTTTTGACAACAAAATACGTTGTTGTTTTTTTTTTAGTTAATAATTTTATAGCAACCACGGCAACTATACAAAAACAATGAGAGCAACAATATCGAGGTGAATAGAGACTATTTTCTACATTCCCACCTTGTACATAGTTATTACATCATGCGGCAAAGTATTTTTGAGCATTCTTTTGTATAGTTACACCCAGCAAACCATTTAAGTCTTAACAGAGCACTCAGGAGCTTTCATTATCCTAAATAATACATAAAAGTGTCGGAAACAATCGTTAATTCATATAAACTTGGAGTCTATTAATATTATGAATGTTAGAAGAAAATTTTATGATTCCTATACAAGAATTTATAAATCTGAAAAGTCACATTTATGACTCTTTTTAAGACTCTTTTTAAACTCACATCCAGCGAGAAAATATTCAGAAAACACTTATTTTAAGAGTTTGAATTATTGTGCTCATAAACACTTTCCTAAACGAGTTTGTTTTCATAATACTGTGCAAAAAGTGTCATCACGAAGTCACAATTAGGAGCGATCATAATTTGATAAGCTGGGAATGAAGATTTATTTTACGGTACTGCAACACAAATCCATGAATAAAATTGTATACATACAAAGCTACAAAATTGTCATATTGAATTTTGTAAAACTAACAATTGTCAGTGATTTTGTCACAATTAAGTAACAGTCAGTAGTTAAATTGTTACACACTACAAGTTATTATTATTCTGTGATTTATTTAAGATGTACATATATAATTATATATCTGTTCCGTCGTCTATGGTAAATAAATAACATATACTATATTTGCTAAAGTCTCACACTTTTAGAGTTGATCCACCTTTGATCGAATTTTAAACTTACGAGTATAGTTTAAAGTACTCTGCAGGCGCAGAGTTGCATTTGATGGCAATTCAAGTGCAACAGAAGGCAGATCCGTTAAACAAAAAAGTAAAAAATAAAAAAACTATTGCAGCAAAAAAGCGCAATAGTCCGACAGAAGGAAACTCTTATTTGCCGCCAATTAAATGGCTTACGCCAAGTGGACGGACGGACGGACGGTCGGTCGGACGTCCGCACATAACGAGACATTTTATTAATTTTTCACCTCGGGCGGTTGCAAAAATTTATTTAATTAAAAGCACTCGGCAAATGTTATTTAAATAATCGTTTTATATTTATATTATTTTAATTGTTGCAAATTAATTACAAGAATTCAATTATTTCCATTTAATCGATAAACATAATTAATTAAAATACCGAATATTTTGATTTGACATTTTTGCGCATTTCAGGATGTTTAAAAAGGATGTAAGTAAATAAGCATATCAAATATTTATTGTATATGTATATACTCGTATGTATATACTCGTATGTAATAACGTTGTAACCGACAGATTTTACGTTTTTAGTATCATACTATTTTGAGAATACAAAAAACACTTTAAAGAAACCAGTCACCAAGGAGGTCTTGATCATCCATACAAACAAAAAAGGAACTGTCAAGTGAAGCAGAAGACTAGTGTCGCCTCTTACAAAGCTCCTTGACAGCCACTAAAAAACGACTTCAAATCGGTTTTTGTTCTACTGAAAAGATAACATTTTGATGATTAGAGACTATGTACTCGTATATGTACATATAATTATCTGAAATCCACGATTCTGCTTGCCCTGGCATATTCTATTTAACTTCACCAAAATAATGAAACCTATCATTCAGATTAATTAATTATAAAAAGGCTCTAGGAGCACCGCGACCTGAAAAATCTATGGTGCAGCCTGGTTACCCTACAAATACAATTCTAAACTATTTATACTTAGATCTTGTATTTGTTGATGGCTTAATTTTAACGAGGTGATTTGGTACTAGAAACCCACAAGTAATTCAGAAGAGCATGTTCAGCCGATTCTTGCGCCTCTTGGCAGAGCCGACATGAATCATATTCTACCATTCCTATTTTCTTCAGATGGTAATTGAGATTTATAAAATTGTATACCTTGAAACAACTTTGTTGTTATTGAAAATTTTATCCTCGAAATATTTTATTTTGAAAGAATATGAAAACGTTTTCCAATTTTGAAAGAAAAATTGTCATTGGAGTGAAAAATTTCAAGCAAGAAGTCAGCTTTTATTAAATTAAATTGGCGTGAAAATTTACAACAATTTACATACAATTGGCGTTAAATTTCAAATCCTTGCATATCAGCAAATTCCACCTGATATTCCCTGAGCAAAGCCGGGAAACAATGTGCTCAAAATTTTGTAACAGAATACAGTGTCCTGTTAACAGTTCAGTGTAGAGTTTAATGTCTTTTCTGATAAGTTCTAGAATCGCTTATACCTTGATATGTACAGGGTCAATGAGTCTGCTTGACTGCCACATGCCTGTTTTGGCTTTACAATGCTCTAATGGACTTTGTTCTTACCATCAAGTATCAAGTTATTTATAAAGCGACTGTTTACCCCACGGAAGGATTCAGGACCTATGAACGGAGTTTCTGGCATTAATTCAGATATTGGCAATATTTTGGTAGACTTACAAAAATATCAAATGACATACTTAATACAATACATTAATTCAAAGAAGTCTAAGTCCACCGAAACACGTACTTATATACTAAATTTCTTCATTACTTTTTACATACATACGTTCTAGAAAGTTATATCCAATTATTTAAGATAAGCGTGATATTTGCTGATTTCCGCCCACTTTATAGAGAATATTAAATTTCTATACTCAGAAATCTGCATATAACAATTTAATTCTTGTTACACTCATATAAATGAATATATCTTGTATATGTATACTAAAAATACATGGTTAATTAGATATTTTAATATTTTATAGCACGTTAGATGAATAGTAGGCGTGGCACAATTAATATGATTTCTTGTGTTTCGTGTTTCATTAAGATCGGACTTAATGGCTTGTGAGTTAGCACTGCACTGCACAAACTTACTTAGTTACTTATGAATGGACTACAACAATTATACATAATATACTTATATACCATATAAAACATAACATAACATGAACATAAGAATGATATATCTATGGAACAAAAGAAGTAATAAAGAAATAAAGATTTATTTAATGTGGTTAAGGATTTCGTATGTTAATATGTAGTGTTTAATAATAAGGCTAGGAAAATAGAAATGAGAACGCAAATTGAGCGAACTCACCTCGATTGCTGCCCAATATTTCTGTCTTATTTTAAAGATTGTTTTTTGATTTTTGACAATAAAATACGTTGTTGTTTTTATTAACTTAATAATTATGTAGCAATCAAGGCAACTATAGAACAATTAAATTTTGAAAGAGAGAAACAATATCGGGGTGGAGAGGGAAATTTTTCTACTTTTCTCACCTTATAATTATTACACCATGGTGTACTCAACAAACTACAACATTTCTTGTATTAAGAATTAAAAAAAAAACAACAGTAATAATTAAAAGAGAAACCTTATCCTGAAAAAAAAGTTTAAACCATTTTTTGGCAACATTAAAAAAACAAATCCAACTTTCCTTAACGTTAGTTTACCGTACGTCAAGTAAAAAAAGTCTGTATTTTTCTATGACAATAAATTGTCAATAAAATATTTTCCTAAACTATAAAACTTACCTTTTGCTTGCTCGCTTGTTTGTCTCGTTCGTTGTTACTTATCCCAGAAGCACTCGTTAAAAGCGGCGCGCTGATAAGACACCGCAGCAGCCGTCAAAGGAGCTGGTGATGTACCAGAAGATGGTAAGAACACAGCGAACAGCGAAACACAAAGAACCTTATCAACGTTTTTCCCCCAGCTCGCACTGTGCACGCAGCTGGTTCTGGATCTGGATCTATTAGTAGACGAGTAAAATAAATAAGTTGGGAACGCGCAAATCCAACGGGAAAAAACTTTGTGCTGCCGCCGCTGAATAAAAAATTCAGTTGAAAATCCTTTCGGTAAATCCTTAAAGCCTGAGGCAAGAAGCACGAAACGAGCAAACGTCAATCACGGGCGCTTCGTGTTGGGCGCATCGAGTGGGTGGCAACGCGCAAATTGACACGACAAAACTTTGCAAAAGGGCGGCAATACTTTTTATATGTCTGTATGTTGATTTTTGATTTTCGAAATTTAAATTTCAATAAGAAATAAGAAAGAAAAAAAAACGCGAGATTTTATGTGACACACAGTTTAAGGACCTCGTCCTTTGTACTTGGAACTTGGTACTTGCGTGTACGTGCCTTCTTTTAAAATTGGCCGCAAACGAAAATTTCGCGATTTATGATGATGACGGTTTTTTTTGTTGTTGTTGTTGTTGTTGTTGTTGTTGTTGTTGTTGTTGTTATTTTTTGTATGTGAAAATTTTAAACTTTTCGCATTTTGTTTTGTAATTGAATTTGATTGTTAACTGCAACGAATTGGCTTTTTGTTATGTGAATTTGGCTGGAAAATTAACTCTTTTTTTTTGTGCTCGGAAACTTTTTTTCTTTTATTTGTATGTTCAGATTTTAACATAAGAAAGGACATACATATATATGTATGTATATATGTATATAGGCTCAGAGTTCAGGTCAAATATCGTTTAGGTAGGTACTTAAAATGTCATTAAAAGTTCACAAATATTTAACGAAATGAAGAAAAACAACATTTAAAATATTATTAACATTAACAAAGAGTTTATATCTTTCTTTACAAAAGTAAACAAAACCAAGAATAGAAAAATTGTGTCTAAAAATGATATTAATAATGTATGATTCCATAGAAATGCATTTCCAATGGATTAAATATTGCAAATAGAAAGCCGAAAACGCTTAAGGACAATTAAGGACAATGGATCATCAATTGAAATTCTGTTTAAAATTTACAAAAATATATTAACGCTTGATTTACAAATCCTAGGAAGACGTTGGTGTAGACTGAACACTGTCATGCTGCTTTGTTTGACTGTCATTCTTTGTTGTCAGAAAATGTCAGAAACGTTTAACAAATTTCTAATTTGTATTCGATTTTAATTCTAGGTTAGATTAGGTTATATTAGCTAATATAACAAGAAATAGTGATCACACAAAATTGTAGACCTTTAGTGGTCTTTAGTGTTACCAAGTTTATATAGAGGTATTCAAAGTTCAAGAGTTTGAGTTTGATCAAGTTAGCAGCCTTTTGAATAGAAATGTCCTGTCCTTCAAAGATGGAAAGTATCGTAACCCAAAATAGTTCAGTCTAGATCCATTGAAAGCTGGGCAATGACAAAGTCGGTGTTCCAGGGTCCCCCGAGCATTGTCTTCATTGCAGACTACACTCGAATCGCTTTGCACCAAACCTAAATTGGCCGCAAAAGTCAATGTACCGTCAGTATACCAACTATTAAGCTGCAGTCTTCTCTTGAGAGCGATATATTTTAATTCTAATTGTTATTAAATTTTAATTTTTTTGAGTTTTGAAATTACAAAAATTTGATTTAATGAATATAAAACATTATCATTAACAAATCGCAGCCCCACAGACTCCGAAGTTTCAGAACCATTAGTAGAAATGAAGTAAATGATTGATTTGTTGTTGTTATAATTTGATTTTATTTCTCTCTTCACATAACAATTGACACATTTCAACATCGCTGGTTGTTAAAGTGTTAATGTCGATTAGTAATAATTGGACATGTGACATCTTTGACGATAAAAATGGCTTTTTGAAAATGTTTCAGAATGTTTGTGTCGTTCATTGAAAAATGCCATTTTATATCCGTTTAATTTTTAAAGTGACTTTGCAATGTTTGTATTTAGTTATTTAATTAAACTAAAAAACAAGATTCTTCCTTTTTTTACTACTTTAAGGCATTCTATTCGAACCTCAATTTCAATAAAAAATGATCGTTGAAAGAGACTTCGCTCAGCTCTCTTTAGCTCTATAGATCCTATCATGGTTGAATAATAAGGTTATGAAAGTAGAAATGAGAACGCAAATTGAGCGAACTCACCTCGACTTCTGTCTTATTTTTTGTGCAAAGAGAGAAACAATATCGAGGTGGAGAGGGACATTGTTCTACTCTCCTCACCTTATATTTATTACACCATGGATTATATACACAATATCAAAACTTTGTTAAAGTATCTAATTTATATTTATTCACACCAAACTTAATTCAGAAATATTAGAGACAATTATCGCCTAATGCAAAATCAAATTTATGTTAAATTTTGAGTACTCTGTAAAAGTACTCACAATTTATTTAAAAATTAATCGCAGGCAACAACAAAATGATTATCTCTATGTAGACGGATATTCTTTGAAATATCTTTCAAGGAATATTAACCACTGGTTGTACTTTTCTCTTCGTCTCTAGTTATCGCAATATGAGGAAACATTTTGGCCGTATCGAGCAACCTTTACAAAATACTTCTACTATACATGCAACAACAACAAAAAAAAAATGTTGAAATTTTCCAAATTATTTTCTTTGTTCTTTTGATTTTTCTTTTCTGTCTTATGAAATTCTCATCAAGCTTAAACTAAAAAGATAACAGAGTGAATGCTGAAGGACTTGACAAATATTCAAAAGGCTTTTTATGAGAATGGCGGGAGGCGAGCTCCGAAATGCAGATTTCCAATTTCAAACGCTGACATAAGGGCGAAAGTTCTAACGGTCTTAATACTAAACTACTGGAATAACTTTGTTCACAGTTTCGTTTAAATTAACTTATTTTTGAATAAGTTATTGAAATGTCTTCGTTTCAATCATTTGAAGCTGTTTAAATGAAATGTATCTTTGAGATATTGATACTTAGAAGTTTAAAATGATTGTTGTTATATACATACATGTATATGTACATCCACTTTAAAAGTAAAATTCAATTTGAAAAATAACAACAACACAATCTGCCAGTGTTTTCCATTTTTCAAAATGCTGAATACTTCAGAGCACTCCTAAGAAAATTGTCCTCAACCAAACTCTTTTTCCATTTAACAAATAAATTCAATTTTTTTAAAAATATTTTTTTTTGAGGAATTTAATTTGACACTAAGAAAAAAATTTCCAAGCAATTTTAAAAACTTATTTTAGTATGTCAACTTTTCAATTACACTTAAATGCACTTACATACTTTTTAGAATTTTTATTTCCACAAAAGTACACTTGTTTACTTTCAGTTATAAGGGGCACATGTAAAATAAATTTTGTTTTCAAATAAATTTAAAAAATTAAAATTTTTTATTCTCGAATATATTTTTTAAATTCGAAACTAAATTCACTGTGTTTTTTTAAATGCGCGCTGCTATTTTGATGCAAGGACTTGACGTGCCGCCACGCCTCCTTACCTCTTTTCGCCCGAAACCTGTCAAAGGACAAATAAAACGCGCACAGTGTTGTTGTTGCTTTTTCAGCTCTGCACAGTTGTTGTTTTATTTAATATTTGAGTGTTTTTCTTGTGTTGATTTTTGAATTGATATGATTTTCGGGGAGATTTTTATCCGTTGGTCACATCCGTCGTTTGAAGAAATTCGTCTGCAACTGTTGCAAATTGGAAAAGGCAACTTGTAGCTGCTTTGGTTAATTCTCCACACGCGAAGAACGGCATAAATGAGAATGGCCAAAAGCATCTAACAAACGACCAACAAGAGTCTCAAGAAAAACGAGAGCGACACTCGTAAAAGCTTTCGGAGCGCGCGCGCACACAAGAGAGAAATAACATTTGCCTGTTAAATCTTTACCGTTGGATTATGACTTGCGCTCTTTGTTCGTAGGTGTGCTTTTGTTGTTGTTGTTGTTGTTGTTGTTGTTGTTGTTGTTGTTGTGATGCTGCGCTATTTAATAAGTAGTTATCGGTATCGTCCTGGTTACATTGCAACCGTCTGTTGTAACTTATTTAAAAAAAAAATTTATGTAAACAACTTTTTGTTGGTAAAAAGTTAAGTTAGTTTTGACATCCAGAATGTGTTGGAGATAAAGAAACATTAACGTGATCGTTAATCTATTTTACACCTTTAACTAAAATTAATACCAAAAAAATATAGGGGAGAGGCACCCAAGGTGGACATCCCCCTAAGGTGACACACTTGCATTTTTTGTTGGCAAAAGGTGGCAGCACTGTGCGCTCCATGTCAGTATTACAGTTTGATAAGACGCAGTTTTTGGTTATGTTATGAAGTGTCAACTCGTGGCGCGTTGTCCGCTGCAATACCTCGGACACGAAAGTGACCCGTAAAGTTTTGACGGCGCTCGTGAAAAGTGCGATCAAATGATCGAAAAAAGAGTTCGCGAGAAGGTAAATACCCTTTTAGCTTAGCTAACGTACCAAACAAACATATCGTAAACAGATTAGCTTAGTGTTGTTGTCTGATAATTTTCTATGCTTTTTCCAAATAACTTGCATTTTCACCCTAAGCTGGACACTTTTTGAACCCCAAGGTGGATACTTACGTTTTTCACTAAAATTTGTGCACAAATGGTACCTATTTGTTTTTATAAATTCAATTCAATTGCGTGCAACGTATGTAACCGAGAAGTACACTTGAAATGTGTGAAAATGCGCGGTTCTTGGTACACTTGTCCTCAGTGTACCTCCGACGATTCGGATTAAGCCCTTTTTTTTGTCTACTTCACGCTTGGTCGGCATTCATTTTGCACCAATTTTTTTTTTCGTAACAATTTGATGTAATTTCCAATGAAAAACATTGAACATTAAATAAACTTGTCGAAACATGGATTTTCTGTTTTTATTCCGACTTTTGGAGTGAATTTTTCAGGTGTGTCCACCTTGGGGGACCTTTTTTCAAAGTCGTCATTTTCGACTATTTTTTAAATCAGTCATAACTTTGGCTCTAATGATGATATCAAAATTCTTTTTCAGGGATAGTAAGCTAATGAGTTAAGCTTTCAGGAAATACATAACACTTCAAGATATCTTGTGTTGTTAAGATTCTACATTTGTTCAAAAGATTGGTGTCCACCTTGGGGGCCATTTAAAATACAATAAATTTTTTATAACCGATATTTAAATTTAAAAGTCTTGAGATTCTGATGATTTAATTTACTATTTTATATCAAATTCGATTTTGACATGTGGCCTTTTCTTTCTCATTTTTTACACAAGTGCAAAAGAGGTACTTACATATTATCAGTAACGACAATTGCTGAAACATTTTTTGAAACAGTATGTTGAAAAACTTTTCAGAAATATTTAAACATCTACAAAAAATTGGTGAATAAAATTTTTAAAGCAACTTTAAGCAGTTAGCAATAAAAAAACACACAAAAAACTGTACTGATAATTCTAAAGTAGCACTGCGAAATCGACGTAAAAAAGAGAAAAGCGGTCCAAAAGTCAATTTCTGAACGCAAGAACAACAAATGTCTACCTTGAAAGAGTGAACAACCCGGATATGCAGTCCTTGCAATAATTAGTTCCCTATATCCAGGCACGACTGTTTTTAAAAAAATATCTGTTCGCCAATAAAGTAACTCTAAATTTTTCTGTGGAAATAACATTAATTTCTTTTTAACAAGTCTATTTATATATTAATTTTTATTTTGTTATATCTTGTATCACCTATCTTATATTTTATCTATATCTTCTATCAAAGGCAAAAGGTCAATTTTTTTAAACTTTTTATTTCGACTATTTTAATGAATTTATCGTTCGATTATGTATTGCCTTAAACGTTTAATTCGTCAAAAATATTGATCCTAATAAAGCCAACTATGATTGATTTAAAAAATCCGATTTTGAATGCTTTTCCATTTCGTGATTCCATAAGCATGTCTTGAAAATATTTACTAAACTCAGTTAAACTTTCAATAATCGAGGGATTTACTACAGATACTGCGTAACCGTAACCGTGTCGGAATTGTGAAATTCGACAGCACTCGTAACAGTGCGAAAAGCACAGCGATGCATGAAAGCTAAATGACTGCTACAACACTGTAAAAGCTTTTTGATGTACTACCACCCATCACAACTAAGTTGTTGACTTGAGGAGCTCTTACAAAAACCAAGTGGAAAAACAAAATGCGATAAACAAACTTTCCGAATGCGGCCATTCAACGGCATCTTGCCTAATTAAGTGTAAGCAAAAAATGCGAAAGACTGGAGACGTCTCGAGTAAACAAAACAACAACAACAAAAAAGAAAAACAGCCAAAACAACAAAAACAGCAAAAACATGCAACAATCTGTTGTGGAGAGTTTTCTCCCCATTCGTGTTAAGCAACAACTGAGACGAAAAACAACAACAACAGCTGCAGCGACGAGAGCAACAACTGTCAGGAGACAGACACACCAAATGTACACTCCAATATATACACAAATACATACACATACACACCGCAGCTTCAATTTGTGTGCGTTAACTTGATTTCATTTCGAAGCTACTTTTCTGTAATTTCATTCCTTCGGGTTGTATACATTTATTTTATTTTTTTCTTTGATATTTTTTTAACGTGCTCTCGAACATAAAAAAAAAGAAGGCAAGAAACGGTGGCAGACATTTTGACGACATGTTGGCAGCAGCAGCAGCAACGAACACCAGCAGCAACAGCTGTTGAACGCCACCCTGCAGGGGAAAATACTAGTTCTGAACTAGCGAAACACTAGTTCCTTTTTTACCACCACTGGTACGCGTTGTATCTCTTTACCATTGAAACAACTGGCGAATTTAACATTGCGATGTCCTACGCGGTGGCAATTAGCCCGCTCTGCATCCCTTTTTCGCCAGTTATGAACTAGAACGTTAGTGGACTATAAGTAACTAGTTCAAAATTGGCACAAATAGAACTAGTTTGTAACTAGACATAAAGTCTCTAGTTCAAAATTGGTACAAAAATCATTAGATTGTAACTTCAGGTTGAAATTCGCAAAAAATTCCAGATTAATAAATTAAACAATAATTACTGCAGAATGATTTAAAATTGTTTTATTGAAATATATATCATTATTTAAACATAAACATTTTAAATTCGTACATTATTCAAAAACAATTTTAATTCCATTTGAACTTAATAACTAATTTGACAATTACATGTGTAGTTAAAAAAAAATACGAATAAATACATACTTATATGCTAGATACTTCTTCGAAAATAACATAATTAAAAGAGTCATATTTTTTGTGTAAGTAACATTTTTCTTTTTTGTAAATCTGCAAATATTTCGGTTGTAAATGCAAATTATACTCATTTAAAAAAAGAAACAGATCAATATTATGTAACTACCCAAAAGTGTTTGTTTTTCCCGTGTTCAAAGTAAGTAACATGTAAGTTAAGATCACTCCCAATGGGAGGATCAAAAAAATTAAAGTTGGTGCCAGCCACTTGGTCCTTTTCCTTATGTCTGTAAATGAAAGAAGTTAACTGCATTCAAGTAACGCCAAAATTAAAGTGGCAGAATAACTTAAGCTAACTTAAAATGTAACCTTAATTTATTATAATACATTATAATATTCCTAACTGCTGCCTTAGCGATCCCACGGTGACGATTTGCTGCAGCATGGAAATGTTGGCTTAGTGAAACTGCGGTGGCGATGACCAGCAACTGGGCCAGACGCGTGTGCATATCATATTGCACCACGCATATAGGCCACAGGCGAGCGTGTTAATTTGTATTTCCTCAAAAGATTGGCAAGATTCTCTAAATAAACTTTTTGAAGATCAATTTGTTGCAGCCGCACAAGGCGGTCCATTATTTTCTTCTAGCACTTTTTCTCTGGCGAAAATTTACGAACCACTTCCTCATTTATTTTGCTGACAAGTTCACTCGTTATATTTGCTATATAAAGTTCCGTTTCTTGTTTATTTAGCCTCCTTGCTATTAATTTTTATATTTTAAATATATTTCACAACAATCACAAAACTTTCACTGTTTACAAGTAAACATTCTTTGTTTTTCGATAAATTATATTTTATCGATAATCGCACATCACTAAAAAATCATATCATATCAGGTGACACGAATTTTCAAAACATTTACGCAGAAATTAACTTATAGACAAGCAAACTAGGAGCCGATTTAGTTACAGCCACTTGCTCGTTTTTTTTCCTAATAGTGACTTTAGTGTATTTTAGAAAAAATGTTGAATTTTTCAAAATTATTTATTTAATACAATTCAAAAACATCCAAATTTTTTCTTAATTACACTAAAGTCACTAAAAACTAAAAAAAATAATAATAAGACACTGTGACGCGAGTTTTGACAAGCGAACTAAAATCATTCAAAAAGTATTTTATTTAATAGTTGCCCAATTTGGTTCCTCTTTTACTAGTATATCCCTAGTACTTTTACGACTAGTTCAATTTTCACTAGAACAGGACTGGTGCAGAACTAGAACATTTTGTTACTAGAACGCGGTTTCCCTGCAGGGCAGCAACAGCGCTGATTGCTGCCAGAGTACACTGGCTCTGCTTCACACTAGAATTCGAATTGAATGAATGAATGAATGAATGAATGAATGAATAGATGGAAAATTAAATAAAACGAAATGTCGCAGTATCCGGAAAATTTAACGAGAAAAATTATTTTTCGAGATGTTTTCGATTTTTTCCATTTATTATCGAGATAAATCGATTTGATATGATTTCCGTTTGTGAGCAAAATTTAACAGAATCTCCGCCTACATTTCATACCAGCAACTAATTTTTTCATTCAACATTTTTTAAATAAACAATTATAAAATTTTATTAAATAATTTAACTATCGAAAATGGCCAAACATTATCAAAAGAAACATAACAACATAACTCCGCCCCTGAAGCACTGTGCATGGTATGGTATATATGTATGTGTGTATGTATATGCAATGTGTTGAGATGGAGGGTAAATGGTAAATGGCGGCCGGCAGGAAATGAATAAGCTTCGCTATTGTTGTTTTCTCTTTTCTTCTCTGAAACTATGAGAACAAACATTTTTTTTATTTGTGACGACGAAACAGAAATGTTTCGTCCTTTGAAGGATCACTCAAACAATTGGAAAATGTTGTTGAGGTTTCTTTCTACCGAACAACATTTAAACATTTAAACATAATCTATCTATATATACATATATAAAAATTAATGTATCTTTATTTCTGTCTATTTTGTACCTTATGGGCCTCGAAACAATTCATCCGTTCACGATGAAATTTTGGGAAATTGCTGTGCTCAAGTCGAATTTTGTTTTGGACTTAAACAAAGTTTGTGAAAATTTTGCTTCAGAATGTCAGAAATTCGGTATCTGCATTTTTATGGACACTGTCGAGAACTTCCCCATAAATTGGCGTGGTTGGATCAATTTAACGCCCACTTTTAAAAAAAATATTTAATCAATTTTACGCCTACCACTCATAAACTTGATGCGATCTATAGAAAACATGTATAGGAATGCACCGGGAAGAATAACAGTGTAAACCAAAAACGCCAAAAATTTGTTTAATTGAGTAAAAATATACGATAACATTGCTTACATTGCTCCTAAAAATTGTAAATTTTGTTTCTGAGATTGTATCACGTTACTTTCGATAATTTCACCAAAAGTAGGCGTAGTTGAAACAATTTAACGTCCCGGAAGTTCCGCTCCGCCAGCTATTAAAAGCTAGTTTACTATAAAATCATTTTTCATCGAGAACAATGATAATATGGACCAAAAAGTAGTTTGACATTCTCACTATTTGTATCGTTTCTCTTCTCATTTTCTCCTTCATTGACCCACACCAACATGTCAAAAGTTTCTCTATTGGATGACATCTAAAGTATATTATATTTCGTCGTTTCATGGATCTTTTGTGGTTTAAAAAAAAACAGCCAAAATATACCTAGAAATATGGTAGTTAGAGGGTTAATATGTTCTAGGAAAATGTTACTCATTCAATTTTACTATAGGTCACTAAATAATATATGAGGTGTGTCCAAAAAGTAAGATGACTTATCAAATTTCATCGTCCGGGCCATCTTGGAAGAGTTTGTACCACTTGTTAAATTTTTTTTTACTCAGAACAGTTTCACTGTATGCCACTGTCAACATTTCAAGTGTTTTGGAGCATTTAATTTCATTGTTGACACAAAATTTGACGCAAATTCTTTGATCCATTTTTTTTTCGATTTTTAGTCTGAGATGTAAAATTGTTACTGATTTTTTTAGTCAGATTGGGAGTCATTATGCCAACTTTAAGAGGCCATAAAAGAAAAATGAGATCTAACTTTCGAAAACCCTTTAAGGCGTTTCGTTTGCCTGAGGGTTTACTTTTATTTCGCGTATGAGTCATTGAACCTCAAAGCGATGAACCAAAATTTGTGGCATAGTGTAATTTATTAAAAATGGGATGAGCAAATGGAAAGCACAAAAAGAGTTCGACAATTCGGTGACTTTTTAATCATAGCCAATTGAGAATTTATATAAATGTGCGAAAGTTTTTCGATAAAATGAAATGAATTTCATTAGTATTTAGTTTTTTTGTTTTGTTTGCATAAGGACAATCGAAAGTAGAAACACGTGCCATATGCAAATGGACACTATGGGGTGTCGTGATGACAGACAGATCTCCCATTCTTCAGTTTAGTAAATACAATCAGAGACACGTATTGATGTTCTATTGAAGGCCCATTAAGACTTTGAAGGCCCATTAAGACAGACAAGCATTTTTTTATTGGGTTCTACACTGAAAAAACAAGTTTATTGGTCACAAATGTAAAAATATATTTGAGGTTTATTCTATTTGCATCAAATAAAGTTTTTATTTTGGCAAAATAATGTGATATGTTGTAAGTATGTGGCACTTACAACAAATAAATAAATAAAAACATTGAATAGATATTTAATTGTTTAGGTCAAACATTTTCATTTCATAAATATTATTATGACAAACAAAAACATTTATTTACTTGTCTAGACTAAATATTGTTTAGGATAAAAATTCCAAATATATTTATGTCAAACATATTATTTTAACCAAGACAAACATTTGTTTGTGTTAGTCAATAACTTATTTAAAGTTCATATTTTAATTTGATTGGAATACAGATGTTTTGAATGTAACATAATTGCAAGGAAAATATATTTTTGTTTGTAATATCTTACATATATATAGTTAATAGTTTATTTGACCCAAATACAAACTTTACTTTTCCCAAATGAAATATTGTTGGAGTGTTTTTGCTAAATAAACATTAACTCGAGACAAATATGTATATATACTAATACTTGTCTCAAATATACTTTTGTTTATTCCAAATAAAATATTTTTTGTACAAATAAATAAATTTAATAGACCCAATTACGATGGTATTTGCTGTAGTTTCATTTTGGGACAAATACATTTATTTCTCCGTGTATGAATATCGCACTCAAGGATATGTATATACTACAATTATATGTACATATATACTACCTACATACAATATATATGTAATACTTATACATAGATAGGTTAAGGTAATCTCAGAAAACCTGGTTGCCTTGTGAAAACTAAAAAACTCCATTTTTAAATATTATTTGCTGTATTTCAACTCAAGACTTGCAACAATTTGAATACAACATAAAATAATGGAGAAATAGCGGACACCGAACAACAGCAACAACAATAAAATTAACGGAAAACAACATCATCCTCATCACAGGCACAATTACAGCCACATGCGAAATGTCAACAGGTGACCGTGATGAGCTTCTCTGCTGGATTTACATCACGTTCGCATATTCGCTTTTATCACCATCGTCACACGCACACTCCCACCCAATTATACACACACAGACACACACACACACACACACATACAAATACTAATACTAATACAGAGAAACGAACGTAATTCCTAGTGTAATACCCATTAGATCAAAATGACCTCGCTACGACGTTGTTGTTGTGTGCAGACACAATCAAATGAAGCCAACGTACAATTAAAAGGATTTCTGCTTAGCTTAAAATTTCTCTCTTCTCTTCTCTTCTTTTTGTTTTCTTTTTTTTCTTCTAAAAAGTGAATAACGTCGCCACATGGCCAAGCGAGTAGCGAGTATCCTTTAATACCTCGATGGAATTTCATTTTTATGTTTGACGTGGTTGGAATCGGTTGTAGACAACAATAACCGGAATTCGTTGGAATCGTAGATATACAACAGAGGAGTTAAGGAATAATTCAGCCTTAGGTATTATTGTAAAAATTTGACATTTACTATATCTTGGAATATTTCGACATATCCTTGATGCTTAATAGAAAACTACATGTCAAGTCTCGAGTCCTCCTTCATCCTCAATACATTAGTACTCGTATGTTTTGCACAGCTGGTCACAAATTAGTTAATTAGTTAAAAGTTACTACACGAAGTCAAATTTTTTGATAATTTTTCCATTAATTTGTTAATAGAACTTGCGTTAATTTTTTTCCGTTAATTCAAGTACGTTAAAAAATATTAAAAATTTTGAATTTTATACATACATATATTGTATACAAAAAAAAATAACTTGAAAGAACGTACGTGAATCTATTTAAAACAAACATGGCAAGTGGGTAACAAATTGAAATTGATAAAAGTTCCAGGAGCCTCTCAGTCGAAATCCTTGGCCTCGTTTGAACCCACTTTTCGTACTGAAGAAATTAATGAGACACAATTTTTCGTTCACGTGTAAGCTATGTAGGCCGAAGATAGTGCATATAAAAATGCACATCTCAATCTCACCCACCCTGCTTCACTAAAAATGTTCCAAGAGATCACCAAGTTTCGGTATTACCAACACCGTCCTGCTCCAAGTCAACAACCCAGAAAACTATTGCCGAATCGTTTGCTAATATTGGCAAAGCGGAATACCAGACTGTCATAGCACAGCGTAAAGTTGAGTTGTTTGTATAATTTCTATAATTTAAAAGCTATGTTTTTTTTTTCAAATAAAAAGTGAATTCAAACCTTAATATGTAATTATGTACGAGTATATGCATAATTACTCCTTTTTTAACATGCACGTAAAATTTTTAACGAAGTTAACTTTTCAACGGGGTTAACGAAATTAACTTAACGAAGATAAGTTTCTGGTTAACTTTCCTTTGATTAATGAAGTTAAATTCCTTATTAACGAGGCCCACCTTTGATTTTATGCAGTTTATTTGGGACAAATACAATATATAAATTTGTTCTCCGTGTGTAATCAATTCTTTAGATTAGATAGAGAAAATGCCAATACGATTAAAAGTGAACAAACGTTAAGTGACATAATTTTTATCTTGGTAAAGAAAGTGTTCTTATCTGGCTTTAATGCCTTGGTGGGATGACTTTCGGAAATATGTGAAAGTCTTTGCCATGAATTTAAATTCAACGCATGATATCGATTAAAAAAAAGCATGCCTAAATTTGTCTAAAATTAATAACAAAAGTCTTTTCCGAAGACTTTAAGAGCTTAAATTTTGTATCATGGTTTTGTTTTCATCCATTCATTACTAAATTTATCATTAACAGATTATCAAAAATAACGACGGATTCAAAATTCGCAAACATTTTAACTACAGTTAAGGTCAACTTAGGCGATTGAGTACCTTTAGTCAGCTGAACATTTGGAACCAGAGATTTATTCCCACACGGAGCCGAAGTAAAAATTAAAATTTTTCTAATCGGGCTCAACTCTCGAAAAGTTTGCCAACTTTAAAGAAATTTATTTGCAGAAGTACAAGTTCAGGAAAACCTTCTCAATCTGGGCTTCGGCTTTATATTGAAGATTGTTATCAAGGTTCGGACCACAGCATTCGGCGTAGTAAATGTTTATAAAAAATCAGTAGATACAATATGTATGTCCTGGGCAGCGCAGCAGCAGAGGAAGAGCAGCGCAGCATCATAGGCTTATGGTTTGCCCCGAAGCGATGATCTCATTTCGGTAATCATGTCTTGAAAAGCTTTCACACGATCGGGTTCTATAAATTTTTGATATTCGATTAGGAAATTTTCTAATTCTACCGCTAAAACCATATTTGATTGTTTCAAGTGCGAGGTATACCATAAACGAATTTATTTATTATTAATACTTACACAACATCCGGTCTAGATAAGAAATTGCATTTTTCAACTCGCGCTGTAATGGGGAACACTATAAAACGTCAAGAAACTTGTTGACATTGCACATTTAGCAAACGTTAATAGGACTGCACGTTACTAAATATTAATGATAATAATAAATCGTGACAAAAAGTTTAACAGTGCTAGTTTATAAAAATGGAGTCGACTACAACAATAACAACAACACCAACTACATCAACAGCAGTAGTATCAACAGCATCAAATTTAACTAGAATTTCATCGGTATTTAATGAACGTATAGAATCATTTCTATACAAAAATAACAATGAGGGCTTATTGAATGCCGAAGTGTTTCTAGATAACGCTAAAACAATTGTTGTACAAGCTCTTCAGGATATGTTGCAGAAGCACATCAATTTCAAATTCAATATCGAATTGTTTCTCAAGAATGTGCCATTTTCAATTTGGATGATGCTGATGGACCCGGTACTCATTGGGTAGCTTATTATAAAAATAAAAGCTATAAAGAATATTCTGATAGCTTTTGGAAATTTGCAGCCCCCATTAGAACTCATCAATTACTTAAAGCCACCAAAATATTACAACTATGAACAAAAACAAAAATACAACTCAATTATTTGTGGACAAATATGCGTAAAATTCTTTATTTGTAAAGTATAATATTATAATACATAATATGTTTATTTATTGCTAATTAAAAAAATAAAAGATTTATCTTAATTGCATGTATAAAATAATTTTGTTTTGTTGTTTTATTTTTTCATTATATATTCTGTTTAAGCCACACGCTTGCACTTTGATATTTTGTAAACTGTTCGATTGAGAAAATTCCGTTTTTGAAATGCACAGGGCGCACAGAAATTTTCTTAATCGAATGTGTCATTTTTGATCGAAAGTGCCATTTTGAGGTATTTTTGTTATTGTAAAAATAACACTCTTGATTTTGGATACAAGCCGAACGGACATATTTTCCGAACTTTTTTCTGGTAATTTTCTTTTAAACAAATAAAAGCCACTTTTTTGCCCCATAAAAATTTGTATTTTTATTTTATCTTCTTTTTTGGAACTTTGCGCAACCGGCACTTAATTTCGAGCTGCATTTTTTAGATCGCTTCAACTTGGAAGACAACCCCCAGCACTCGATTTTTTTATATTCATTTAATAGTCTACGATGTCCCCATGCAAGGGTATCAACACCATTTTCTAATATATGACGTTTATCATCAGAATAACTTAGTGCAATTTTTTGTATTTCTTGTGTATATATCTTATGAATCTTAGATCTAAAGGTTAACATTTTAGCATAATAAATTTCCTTATTAAATAAACATTTTCGATAATCATCAATGCTGAGGGACATCAAAGCTGATTGTTTAACCCCTTTAGCTTTTTTGGTATCTTTATCGCCCGCAACACTAATAGAATACATTTTTGGCCTTAAACCAATGAATTCCCTCATTATTTTTCCTTTATTTTCATCTTTCATCAAACCTAATACCTTCTTATTTTTTCGTTCTATCTCATAAGGATTGTTGGGTTCGTAGTCAGATGTATCAAATTTTAAATTAATCTCAGGTTTAATATCATTATAGAAGTCTTCAGTCTTTATCGAATAGACGAAAGAGTCAGTATCCATATAGCATAAACTTAAGTTCTCTCTAAATTTTCGAAGCATGTAATCATAGTGAAAATCATACATTTTCCATTTGGAGAGTTCGAGAACTACAAACCCTATATAAATTGGTTTATCATATAGTGTATGTAATCTATTAAGTTGTATTGCTGCCATATTTTCAGTAAATCTAGTAGAGCTATGAAAATTTGGTTTAGCAATTAAGCTTCTAGCTCCCAATCGTTTCCCTTTACTCTCCCACTCGCAAACAATTTTAACATCTTTCCTTTTATCTACATTCTCCATGGTCTTACCATAGACAGCATTATTTAATAACTTGAAAAAGTTCTTTTCGAAATCATTTTTGGCTTGCGTTCTATGTAAAGTATTTAAGTCAATATATTTTTTTAACCATGGAGATTGTTTAAATTTCAAAATTCGATAAACCTTTTTAAGTTTAATTCCATTTTGTAAACATTGTTGTAAGTTTACATAATGGATGATATAATTTGATTTGTTATTCAAATCAATTATAAGTTTTTGTTGTTTACCGATCGGACTCTTTTTAATTTCTGAACAAAACGGTAAGTCATTATATACATCGTGCTTTTTAGGTGGAATCTCTAAATCAACTTCTAAAATATATCCTTCATCAGAATCTTTGGGATGCTTATTTAACTGAAACGTTGTTACATCATCAACCCATTCAAATTGTCCTTCAGGCAAATATTGTGACATTGCCCATCCATATAAATTATTAGCATCTAAATACATGAGATAATTTGAGGGTTTTGTAACATCAAAATCTTCCATATATTTATTATTTGCCTTAACATGTCTTTTGGAACATTGTACAATACCTCCCCTTATTCCTTTTTGAATGAATTTAATCATATCAATGTCTGTTAGCAGATCTAATTCAATTTGTGTGTACTTCAACATTGCTCCCCAAGATAGTCCGGGAGCTGTATAAAATTGACAAGGATCAAGTTTATAAATTGATTTACATACTTTTCTAAAATTTTCAAAGACATCAGCCAGAATTAAAACATCTGTTTGAAGGTAAAGTTCTAAGTAATCATGTAGTGTTGTACAATTAAAAGTTGACCATACTTTTTGAGCACGTTCATAGTCTTCTACACTACATTCTTCATTGGTTAGTTTATTAAAGAACTTTTCCCTCGGGGGTAAACATGCCTCTTGAAGACGTTCCATTCTATCGAAATAGTCATAGGGAAATATACCTTTTTGCTTCAAGAGATTGAATTCGATATCATCGTTAAACGTAGACCATAAAATATAAAAATCTCTATTTGGTAAATTATTGGCTAAGCTTGATAGACTAGAATTCATAAATCTAAAGGAATCCAAAAATCTTAGTTCAACACTATCACCACCATCGAAATGTATAAATTTTGAAACTGAAACATAAAGTTCCTTATTTATTGGTATTACGGTTATTCTACCTGGAATCGTTGAAAGTTCTTTAATAAATAAATGACAATCGTATGAAGAAAGATTGTGGAAAAAGATTGGGATGAATTTAGCAATTTTAAAATTTAAATTACATTCATTATGTGCCGGTCCGCGATATTTTCCAGTTAAATGACAATGATCTGCTACTCTACAGTCATCATCTGTAAAAGGTTTCTCACAAATATGACAGTTAGGGCTTTGATTTTGAAAATCTAACTCTGTTAGTGAGAGGACATTTATTGGTTTAATTTCACTTAAGTAATTATTATAAATTTCCTTAGCATCACTAACTAAGGTTGCAATAAAATGAATGGGTGCATCTTCACCTGTATAGATTCTAAACTTATCTAACGAATTATTATAACTGCACTTAATATAGTAACTATATGCGCACGGAATATGAACTGTTCTTATTGAATCCGAATTTTGAGTGTTTTCTGGTGTTAGAAAACATTCAAAATCTGCATATACTACAAAAGGAACGTCTAATTTTTGTTTAAAATTCTTAAATGAAACCTTACTATTGTTTACATCCGGAACAGTTGTGACGATTCTGCTACATTCCTGTTTGTGACGTTGTAATTTGTGGTCAGATTCAAAATTCTGCAGACAAGTATTACATAAAAACATTTGTTTATGATGCTTTGTCACTTGGCTCCGTAAAAGTCTGACAAAAAAAACAAACAAATTAAATATATATATATATATATAATATATAATATTTACCTACAAATGTTCTTGATCCAAATATAGTGAAATTTATCACATTCCTCGAGCAGAAGTAGATTTATGTGAGTACTCTTCTCCTCCGTTGTGAAATAGTACGGTCCAACTATACTCTTAAGCTCTTCATCGTATCCAAAGACATTGATGCTTATTTCCGGATTATTTTCCTCGAAAATGTGCACGTCTTTGGCTCTCAACGGAAAGATAAGCCCTTCGAAGTTGAGAGTTTTGCCATTCTCCAAATGTATTATAGAGGATTTTATATTCTCTACATTATAACTCGAACATCTTTGTGGAGTAGTAATGTCAGGATACAAGGCCGATATCATTGCCCATTTAAAACAATATTCATCAGAATTTTGAACATTTATACAAGCTTTTTTATTCAATAAATATTTGGGCAATTGAATATATTGAGAACCTCTTATTGGCTTGTATCGATTAATATTAATCTCCAAGTGTAAAATTCTGATCAGAGTCCAGCCGCTGTCACGTTCTTGAAACTCTGGCATTTTTTTTGTTATTAGATTGTTGCATTTGTCATCAAACATGGTGTTGAAATCTGTTGATTGTTGAGCCAAAACCATTTTTGTTTGATGAGATTTTATTTCAATTGTCATCTCATTTTCACACATTTTCACATATTCACAAAACAATTCGATATTGAATTTGAAATTGATGTGCTTCTGCAACATATCCTGAAGAGCTTGTACAACAATTGTTTTAGCGTTATCTAGAAACACTTCGGCATTCAATAAGCCCTCATTGTTATTTTTGTATAGAAATGATTCTATACGTTTATTAAATACCGATGAAATTCTAGTTAAATTTGATGCTGTTGATACTACTGCTGTTGATGTAGTTGGTGTTGTTATTGTTGTAGTCGACTCCATTTTTATAAACTAGCACTGTTAAACTTTTTGTCACGATTTATTATTATCATTAATATTTAGTAACGTGCAGTCCTATTAACGTTTGCTAAATGTGCAATGTCAAAAAGTTTCTTGACGTTTTATAGTGTTCCCCATTACAGCGCGAGTTGAAAAATGCAATTTCTTATCTAGACCGGATGTTGTGTAAGTATTAATAATAAATAAATTCGTTTATGGTATACCTCGCAATTGATTTGATGAAGTTGTCGACAGTGTTTATACAAACTCAGATACCAAATTTCAGATTTTTAGGGACAATATTAGCGGAATAATCGAATATTTTAACTTAGTTTTACAAATTGTGGGCGTAATAGGTGGGCGTGACAAAAATTGTCTTTGCCCTAAGCCTAAGTTGGCGTGAGCACAGCAACTCCCCAAAATTTCATCACAATCGGATAAATGGTTTAGACGCCCATTTGGTACAAAGATAGAAAGAAAGAAAGAAAGAAAGAAAGAAAGAAAGAAAGAAAGAAAGAAAGAAAGAAAGAAGAATTCATTTTTATATACATATATAGATAGTGCATTGAAAATATTCTACGAAAGTAAACTTAATGTCCAAGTCGGCAGCTACATCAACAATTTGTGTGAAATTCTACAACAAATTATGAAATAGTAAAACAAAAAATCAAATTGTTGACAATATATTTACTATCGAATAAATCGTTTCTTTTATCTAATCTTATTAACGTTTTTGAATTGTTCAAAAGGTTCGAAGAGGCTCTTAACAAATAAACATAAGTACTCGTAAGCTTCAGTCGATAATCAGACAGTCTCGAGAAAAGTTGTACGAGTAAACCGAAATTACACAACAAAATGAGTTTCTACAACGACGACGAGTTGAATGCGCCCAAATGGATGAACGAGGATTTCTTTGCGACGGCACTGGCAGAATACGAAAATAACACTAATGTGGAGGTTTGTCAGCGTTATAGAATATATTATATAAAAAAAAATTGTCATCGAATATGTTGTTTAGTTGGAATAAAAAATTTAAAAAAAATTATATACAGTATTACACTTTGTTTGGTCTAGGACTGGTCAGAACTTTGTTTGATCGAACCTTTAAGACAACAAGAAAATATTAAGCAATGATGCGATATACAACAATTTCGAATAGCCCGGAAAGCCGAGCCTTAAATTCTTCTCTGTCTCGAAAATTTTAATATCGTACAATATTTTTTTAAATATTCATTAATACAGGTAACAAAACTGGAGATAACGCCAGCGAGCATGAAGGGTGACCACTATGCCAGCATAATGTTTCGTGCCAAAGTTGAATATATCCTCTCTAGAAATGCACCCGCTATGCAAATATCTCTAATTGTCAAGACTATCCCCGAGGAAGATGGTCTGAAACGAGATATGCTGCAGGAGTCGAAACTCTTCGAAACGGAAATAGATATGTTTGCCAAGGTACTGCCAGCAATCGAAGCCATTCTAGCTGAGCACGGTGATGCATCAAAATTGGCGCCAAAGTAAGCTAATCCCTGGACTAACCTCCTTATAAGTGATAATAAGCTAAGGAAATTTTTTCAGAATTATTTGGCATGCGCTGCAGCCGCGCAAGGTTATCGTCATGGAGGATCTGTGTGTCTCAGGTTTTGGAACCGTACGTGGACGTTACCTCACCGATTCGGAGCTGATTGCGGTCTTTCGCAAACTGGCCAAATTGCATGCGGTCAGTGTGATGCTGGGACGCAGTAAACAACACGAAATGGTCACCACATTTAACGATGGTATCTTTAGCACTGACATGGTCATGACTAACGAAATGATTGCCGGCGGCATTTCAAAGTTTATCGATATGCTGTCGGTGCACGATCAGTTCGACGAGTATCTGCCCAAGTTCAAAGCGATCGAAAAGGATTTGTTTGCCGGGTGCAAGCGCCTCTTCAACGCCTATCAGAATGGATTCAAAGATGACCAATTATATGTGCTCAATCATGGCGACTTTCATATGAGGAATCTCATGTTTAAATTCAATGCCGAAAATGTCATGGAGGATGTGATTATGGTAGGTTGCCATTTACATACAACTACATACATATGTACATGAATGTCTTGGTCAAATTTGGCACGTGATAAGATAAACATAATACTTAGCACCCATGCTGACTTTACTACTTTCATTCAACATTCTCCGATAAGATTCTTATCAACGCTAAATTTGACAACTCATTCCATTGAAGCAAAAATTTATAAGAAGAAAAAAATATAAACAAATATTTAATAATTTTGTTAACCTTTTCTGATACGCACAGGTGGATTTTCAACTCTGCGTATTCGCGCCGCCCGTCATTGATATTATATACTCGACTTTTATGATTATGAGTCCAGAGCAACGAGCGCGTAAAGATGACTTCGTTGGAATATATTTTGACAACTTTATTGAGACATTGAAATTGATCGGCTACCAGGATGAGCTGCCGACGTTCTCCAACTTTCAGATGGCATTCGTACGATACAGGCATTTCGGTATGTTGGTCAGAGATTGGATATGAATAATAGCAATGGTTATGTATGACCGTAGTTAAGGTTGATATGTTAACTTCAGGAAGTTATTATCGTTAGAGTTGTAAAATAGATGAAAGTATTACGAAGGCTGGATTCACATGACACTAAGCATATACTTCTATGTATTGCACAACCAATTATTAGATTGTTAGTCTGGTAGAAAAAAGAAACAACAAAAAACAAATAAGAAATTTTAGCCAGTCTTACCGACTATTACATATGAAGCACATTGTTAAATAACACAATCAAATTAGGGTGGTTCATGGTTTAAAAAAAAACTTTATTATATATAAAAATATAAAAAATATATATTCAAAATTTGTATAGATCATGACAAATTTAATCAATGAGGTAGCTAACAGAGATCTAAAGTCTATGATATCTCGGTTCCAGGTAACTTCCGTGTTGAAGATAACGAAAAAGTGGAAGAATTTGCCCGTCATTTCGTCCGCCTTGTTAAAGAATCTTTTACTACACCAGCACAACTTAAATTTATTTATTTTTATTTTTTATATGTTTTGAGAATGGTTAAATAATATGGTTAGGAAAGTAGAAAAGAGAACGTAAATTGAGCGAACTCACCTCGATTTCTGTTTTATTTTGAAGGTTCATTTTTTTTTTAATATAGCAACTGCTCATAAATTAAAGAGTGAAACAATTCGAGGTGGAGAGTGACAGTTTTCAGCTTTCCTCATTATTACACCATGGATTCCAGAACAATAAATTAAAAATATTTTAAATATTCTTTTATTATTGCAATTTCTTTTCTATTAGCCGTCTTTATGTTATCGACTTTCCTACCCACAATCGTTTCAATGATGACTTTGAGACCGGAGGATATGACCAAAATGGATTTCTCTAAAATTATGGAAAAACCTGACATGTTTACATGGTTGTATCGCAAACCTGAACTGGTTGCCGAAGTTGGGCGTTTATTACCGGTATTTTTGCGTGATGGATATTTGGACTAAAGCTATCAGGATCTGTGGACAAAGTCATGCTTAGAGTGACCCTAACATGTGATTTGTAGATTTACTCGATAATAAAAATTACAATATTTTTTATTGAAAAGATTTTTGAAAGATGGATTTAATATTAGTTGTGCACTATTAAAGAGTATTTTTTGATGGGTTGAAACGAAAAACTTTGGACAGAATATGGCGTGAGAATTAGAATTATTTAACGTATCCAACAGATACAATATTAAAAAAAAAAAGTCGTTCGATGTATGAAGGTTCATTCACATGATCGATTTCCTAATCTAAAGTATCATGTACGTCATGATAAGATAAAAAAAACACACCCATTAATGGTAATAAAAATTTATTTATAAAATTTTTTAATAAAAGAGCACATTTTTCTTATCTTCCTCAAATATCTATGTAAGTAATTCTAAATTTTCTTATCTTTTATAATAGTATATAAGATGCCTTATTATTTTCTCGATCTGATTGTTATACATATTAATATTGATATAAATAGTTCAAAATTTACATTTAATGTTGAATGCTATACATTTAAGTCATATATTATTTTAATTTACGAATTAAGATTAACGATTTTTACACTGTCATCGCGGTTGTTTTTCAGTGTTGCCTCTCGAACCGTTTGGTACGTGTTAAGGCATGGGGATGGGATTTTGTCAGACGAGAAACAATAATCGCTGATTTCAAGAAAAATAAATCGTTTCAGCTTTTGCTTCACCAATACAAATTTTTTGGCAGACTTACTTTTTTGCTTTTCCATTTCATTTCTCCTACCAATCGATAATGAAATGTAATCGGTTTCTGACGGTCCTCTTTAACCATGATAGTTAACCTATGCTTACTCTATGTCATTTTGTAAAATTACTCCTTTCGTAAATTTCACATTCTCATGTTAGTTCAACCAGCTTTTAATACACGGCATTGCACGGGTTTGAATACAAATATTTGTAAATAAAATCGATTTAACCACTCCAATTTATTTTTTTGTGAAATTATCGACAGTGACCATATTAACTCAGATGAAAAAAATTTATATATTTACGAGCAATATAAACGAAATAAAAGAATATTTTTACTTAGTTTCACAAATTATGGGCGTAAGAGGTAGGCGTGGTGTGGTCACAGCAAATTCTTAATATATCATCGCAATCGAATGGATTAGACGTACATAGGGTACAAAGAAATACGAGAAATATTCGTGCTTATCCCTAGTACGGAAATTGAACCAAACATTTATATATATATATTTATATATATTCCGTGCTAGGGATGAGCACGCCATTGATTGCTCTTCGCAAAAATATATATATTTCATTTGACCTGGCGTCTTCCACTCCTACCAAGTCCAATCAGCTACTCCTCTTCGCTCTTATATATTCTACCTTGTAGTAGTTTCTTAAGATCCTCCTTAATTTAAATTTAGTAGCAAAATATTTAAACAATTTATGTTGGTAGACTGAGCGACTTTGCTTGCTTTTTGAACTTGTTCGTTCAAATTGTTTTATATATTTTAATTATTGAAAAATATTTTGAGTTGTTAAAAATTAAACATAATTAACAAATTTTTATAATAAAAAAAAATTATATTAATATAATAAATAAATGTTTATGTAATATCGATATTATTTAACAATATATCGATTCTAACAAGTGTCGTAAACGATAACACTTGCCTTTTTTTTTGCCCTTCCGAGAACTGAAGCAGCAACACTGGTTCCAAGTTTGACAACTGAATTTCTCATTTTACTTTTCGCATTCATTCTTCGTTCTGCTTTCGTCGCGAAGTCTAATTTGTTATTTCTGTTTTATTGTTTTTGTTGTGTTTCTTAATTTATTTAAATATACAGTTTAATTTTGTTAGCCAATTAAAAGAACACTTTTCGTCTGCCTTCCGAATGTGATGCGCTTAATTCAAAGTCGTAGTAAAACGTGAAGCAGTGAAAGAAGAACAAGCTAGCGGGAAAGTACCAAAAAGTGCGCGTTTGGACGAAACTTGTGGCAAACGCGGTCACACAATACTTGATATTAAAAAACTGAACTATTGAACTGGTGAGAAATTGACAAATTGTTAATAAAAGAAAAACAAAAACAAAAAACTGTGAACACAATGCAATAACAAAATACCGATAAAATATTTGCATGTTTTGTTAATTATCGCGATATATGTACGTTTATATTTACTGTGTGTGTGCGAAGAGATAGACAAAAATAAATTAACAATTCCACCAGTAAAAACAACAACAACAACAACTACAGAAACGAAATTGTAAGCGACTCGCGAAGGTGAACCAAATTTACGAGCAAAGCAAGTCGTAAATATTATTCGTGTGTGTTTTGTTTTTATTTGTATTTTAATAATAATATTCACAATTGATTTAAATATTATTTTTGTTGTGTTCCATTTACAGTTTCCCTACGCACCGTGTATCCTATCTATTCCCCTCGCGTTTCTCTGGTAATACGCTCGGAACAGAGCCGCCTTTCACTCAACGCCGCGAAGCGTTAAAGCTAATGCGCGACGCAGCCGTCCGTGACTATCGTCCGTCGCTATCTCAGCATATTGTCGCTGTCGCATTTGGTCGCTGATAATCTTGAATTTTTTTTTCGGCTTTATATATACGTATTGTTTTTTTGTTGTTGCTAATTCAGTTAAGCACAAAATAATTACAGAGCGACAGCAATAAAACAAAAAACAATTCATATTACGATTAAGTCGAGAAGTTAATTTTATGCCGCCGCTACCGAAACTTGAACAAAAAAGCAAACAAACCGCAAAAGAGCCTCCCAGCTCAATATTCCAGTCTTGGCGTTGTCGCTGTGCATCACAAACAACGAAGCAGCGCGGCTTGCTGTGTTTGGATTTGCCCAGAACTCGTATGTAGACCTAGTACGTGTATAAGAAATAATTTAAAATTCAAAACAACTGAACTTAACAAATATAATCGCTGACCTTGTTCTATTTTTTTGACATCTCATATTATACGATTAAAATGTCTCCATTTACTGCCACTTGTGAGGGTGGGTGTCGCAATATATATATTTTTTAATAATCATTTAGATTCAATTAGAACAATTTGTGTTCAATTTTTGTTAGTTCAATTTATAAGATTTTAAATTATATATTTATATAACTTAATCGAATGGGACTATCAAAGAACCAATAATCAGTAACTCCAAAGATTTGATTGTGCTAGAATTAAACGATTTAAATAGTGACGTCACGATAGTGTTCCAAAAAAGTTGATAATAAAATTGTTCAATATCGCTTTTTTTAGTTGAAATTTACGTACATAAAATTAAATTAATACAAGCGGGCTATAAAACGCCGCTTTGATATTTGAGATACTTTGGACATTTTTACATATATTATATGTAAAATATACAAATTTAATGGTCGACGCTAATAACTTTAAAACAGCTTTTGCGAAATGCGTTTTTCAGTGGAATCTTATGTGACGGAAATTTATTATCTTGCTCTTACGCGCAAGCACGTAATGTTCTTAAAATTGTTTATTGTATTTGAAACGTCCACAAGGAGGCGTTTTAGAAATTACAACATATATAAATGATCTGCGTCAAATTCTGAGTCGATTGAACGATGTCCGTCTGTTTGTCTGTGATAACAGTCGTAAATTCAGAGTAACTTACCTAAAATTTATATGAGCTCCTATTATCTAAAGGGGAGGTTAAGTCCTAAGATGAGCAAGATCGGACTGAAACAATTCCTCCCTCCCATACAAACTAAGTTCAATTCAGTTCATTTGGTATCTCTAAAATTCCGCAGGATATTAGAGCTAATATAATAATTTTCTTACTAATTTAATTGTAGTTCTATACTTAAAATACAGTTGTTAGCCACTAAGGTAATAAAACTAGAAACTTTAAAACTTCAACAAAAAAAAAAAACAGATTGTAACTAACCATGCGTATCATAACCATGTTTTTACATATGTATGTATAAAGTGAGCATTCTTTACAATTGTTTTAAAATTTAAGATTCATATGTACATTAAATTTTTAACAAAAAATATTTGTCTTACTCTTCTTTTGGGATTCCAATGAAACATATGTTGACAATCAATCGATCAAGGGGGGCGTGACGTTGAGACAAGTAAATTTTTTTTTATCCAACAAGTGAACCACGCGCAAACAGATCAAAGTCTGTTAGAAAGGTGTAAAGACATCTTTAGGGCTACGCACTGCGATATTCTGTACTCAAAGCCCAACCACCAAACCAAAACCTTTTCTAGCTTCCTTGTGAACGATAGAAGAATAGATCTGTCGAGCCCTTAATAATTGAAGCTGATGTTGGAAAAACCCTGCTGAAAATATTTCAGACGAAGTCTGGTCAAGCCTAAATTATTAAATAATGATTCATCTTCCTCTAAGCACAGTCTAGTGTGTTGGCAACAACAATGCAAAAATAAAATATCGTTGTTTTTCTTTTGTTTTCTTTTCACATTTCACTTAATAGTTAGTGTGAAATTCGTTTACATTTTAAATGATTATTTCACTTATATGCTTACTTATTTGTGAATTTGAAAATGGTGCATATTAAATCCAAAAGTTCACTCATTTACTATAATCTTATTTGATTTTTTATATGAGTAGAGAAAATTTAGATTATTTTTAAATTACGCAACCCTGATAGCTAAAACTTATTCAGTCAGTTTGTTTGTTCCGTTTACTAACTTTATTTAATTTTACTATATAATTTATTATTTCAGTTGATTAACAACAAAAAATGGTACAGAGTCTCACAATTTCCAACACGCCCAGCCCCGGTATGGACGTCCTATCTTCAGTAGAAACGCAACCGCAGTCGTTTTCTGAAATCCCAATCACTGCACTAAGCCAGAGTACGCGCCGTCAACTCTCGGCAACACTTAATTCAAAGAAAACTCTTCGGTCCGAGGATGGCTACGAGCGTGATTGGCGCGGTATAGTGGCGCTGGCGCATATCGACAGCTACTGCGATGAGACAGCGCTCAGCGGCGGTGATTCCATTGCCAGAGTGTTACAGCTGTGGTGCAGCCACAATCCAAAAACGGCAACATTGGCCCATTTGGAGCATTTTTTGGGCATTATCGATCGCTGGGATGCACTCGATGATATCTACGAAAATTTAGGTGAGTAATGCAATTTATTTATTATAAATTTGTTGAAGCTGTAGAGATGATGAAGAGAAAGAAACTATAACACAACTATAGCATGTATATAGAAGTTGTACATGCCCTGCTTTGGCTAATAAACGATGGTTCAGTTGGCATCACAAAGGACTTCTAGCTAAAATGGGTCTCTCCTCAAGAGACAGCCAATAGAACCTAACCTAATTCAATTTATTTAGTATGCAAATTTTAAGCGATTCTAAAAGGTTCATTTCGCATTTGAGAAATTCGTTAAGTTCTTGCAAACATTAAAAGATAATTCTGTTTATTTGGTTTTCTGCTTCTTTTGTTACTTTGTTTGTTTTTGTGTTTTTTTAATTTTATGTGTGCTTGTGACTTTTATCAGCTTATCTTGTTTAATAAATATATATGCCGTTTATAATTTTCTGCTGCTCTCGTTTTTTTTTTTAATATATCTATTTTTATTTTTGTACTAAAGACTGGAGACAAGTGATGTTAAAAAGTATTCGTAATTTAAAATTTATCTTATTATCATATTAGTTATTTAAATATTTGTATTTGTTCTTATTAAACAAACTTTTTTGTTTTAACATTATTTTATGGAACAATTTTATTTAAAATTAGTATATTTTAATGGCCCAAAAACTACTCAAAAGTTTGTCATATGTATTTCGCACATTGTCTTACAATTGCTGACTAAATTCATTTTGTTTTTGCATTAAGCTGTGGCTTGTATTTACTAACTTGTATTTTTCTTAACTAAACAAAAAAAAAAAATTCATCAAAACAGACACGGGCGTTAAAAGCTGTAACTATCTGATTAGGTTTACAACCAACGGCTGTTATGCACTACGGCATATTGTCTTATTAATTACTGACTCTTGTGTATCGCTAAATATTTGCTTAATCATTTTATTGTGCTGTGCATTCAGCCAAACAGAATGACGCCTGAGCTATCAACTATGTGGTTTATTCCACAACATTTATGTGGTTTTTCAAATTAAAAACGAACAAATATTTTGTTTAATATAAATAGTTGATATTTTATTAAATGCTTTTATATATAAATCGACATCTTTTTTAATTGAACTAAATTTTCTGTTGATCTCCGTAGCTGGAAAGAAGATCCAAAAAGAACCCACAAATTGATCACGCGGTCTTAAAACTCTTTCTTTAGAAATGTAAAAACTTAATGCTAAAGAACCGCACAGCTCTAAAAAAAAGTGTAATATAGTAACTTTGGTACTTGCCACAAACTTACATTTTAGATAAGTTTTCTTTTTTTGTTGCTGTCGCTATGCCGTAGTATTACACTTTTTGTTTGTATATACAAATGACTAGAAATGTTTTTAATTTGTTACTCGAGTATTCTCAATTATAAATAATGAAAACTCGTCAAACTCATTGCTTGACTTTATTCATTGATTAAGCGTTACATTTTTTTAATTAATGAATCATTTATGTATGTTTATACAATGTGTTAATTAGATCTTTAAATAATCTACATGAGAAATATAATTCGCAATTGAATATATGCATACATACAATATACATATGTACATACTTATACATGTACATTATGTTTATTCGTGTGAAAAGTTGTCGTAAATTTAAATGGCGTTATTTTGACAAACTGAACAACGTAAATTAGTATGTGTATATGTACATACATATGTACATGTATTCTATTTTCATTTAATATTTGTTATGAACAACATTTGGAAAACATTGACATTGATTAAACGCTTTTGTTTTGTTGTTTTTGCAAAAAATATATCAACATTTTTGTGCCAATATCGATATTATAATATCGATGTTTATACATATGTATCGTTAAAGTCATGCTTTTAATCGGATATTTAGATAAATCATTTTTGAATACAAATTTCTTAAAATACATTTTTCGTTTATTTTGATCAATAAAAAATGTACTCAATAATAAAAGTTGAATTCTACAAATATATTTTAGTGAGTGATCAGCATTTTTATTAATTATGTAATTTTATTTCGTCGAAATTTACTTTTTGAATTGATAAAAGTATCGTTCAGTGACGTATTTTAGTTTTTTGAATTTTGGTAATACAATTTAATTTGAACAATATGTATGCCATTAATTAATGGCACTAGCAACAGAACCTATTGACCCATATCGTTTTAATTGCATCATTTAATAATCGTGATGATACATTAAATTACTTGGATATAAGTGCAAGTTCCTTTTGTGTTTGAGACGAATCTTCACCCAATAATTTCTCCAAATCTGCATCCTCGTAAATTTTCGGCCTTCCACTGCGATCTTTGTCTTTTATGTCAAAATCACCTTTTTTAAATTTTTGAAACCAATCACGACATGTTCTCTCACTCAAAGCATACTCAAAAAAAACTGAATTTATATGGGCACTGTTGACAACTTTTTCGAAAATGGGTGTGGTGTTCTTACGTCCACCACCATAGCTCATTAACTTAATACACTATATAGAAAACTTCGATATTGCATCGCTACTAATGAAAGTCGAGAGTCTTTTTAAAAAATAATTTTATACTTTTAAAATGTAAACAAATTTAATTAAGTGATGCATTTTCTGAGCTTAACATTTTAAAAAATTAATTGAAATATGTAGTCTTCGACCGAATATTCGGTTTCGGTCGGACACTAGAACTATGAAATCTTTAATAATGAGAATGTCGTATTTGGAGGAGGGAAAGGCAAACAAATAAATAAAAACTTAACACATTGTAAACTTAACAAAATACTTTTATTTGAAACTCAATAAATATTGTTGTTGGTTGTTTTTTTTTTCATAACTACTTTATTTTCAACTAATATTATTATTTTCAATATTACAGTTCGAGACACAAAAACCTACAATGAAAAGCTCCATCAAAAAAACTTGGTCCAAAACGATGAACCGGATACAGCGCACAGTACCGGCGATACCAGCGAAGGCAATTACGCAAACGGCTCCGATCCAAATATCCTGACAAAAGACGATGTATTACGCGCACAGAAAGGTCTGCCGCCGCAGAAGTACGACGCATTTGTCCTCTTCGCAGATGTTGATATAAATTACGCCGCCGAAATGCTGGCTAAACTGGAAGATAACACACAAAATAATTTTAAGGTAAAATTGAAGAAAGAAAACAAACAATTGTAATGTTTAAATTCAAAAATTTTCTACAGCTGTGCCTAAAGAATCGAGATCTGTTGGCAGGTGTGTCTTTTGCCCACGTCGCATTAACGCAACTGATTGAGGAGCGCTGCAAGCATTTAATTGTGATTTTAACAGATGATTTTATGAAAAGTCCAGAAAACACCTTTTTAGTCAATTACACACAAGCGCTGCAAATACGTGAGTATCTTTAAAAACGAAGGCCTCAAAAAAAATCGATTTATTTTTATACTGATTTCTTTCAGAGCATAAAACTCGGAAAATCATACCACTGCTGTACGATGACACCGTCGTCATACCAAGGACACTCAAAATCTACACGCATCTTAAGTATAATCCGAATTCGAATGGCCTTGTCGATTTCTGGGGCAGATTGGCTTCGTCGATACGCAATGTTAATATCTCAACCGAAACGTCACCTCCCGTTTACACAAAAGAAGTTTACAAGTAAGAATCAGAATTGTGCTAAATATTCGAGACAGCCGAGACAGAAATTAATTCATTATTGAGTTGCATTTTATTCGAGTACGTAACTCGCATACGAATCGTTAATGATATGGCTCGCATAAAGGATAAAGCGATTCGTAAAAGACTTACTTTTACGATTAATTTACAAGCCGATTTATTTATCTATCTATCGAAAAAAACCTAGATTGTCTTCCTCTATTCGTATGCGAATGTTGTTTGTAAATATTCATTAGCGATTCGAAACGATATCATTTTCGATGTTGTTTCAGAATCGCATCGAAAATTTATCACTTTTAAAATTCGTAAAAGAATCGTATACCTGTGATGGAAAACTATCTGTGTCCTTTTGAAAGTATCTAAAACCATTTGACATTTCTTTAAATAAATTTGACGTTTTCAGTTTCAGCCCGACAACAGATATACCGAGCATTAATATAAATGGACACGTTTTTGTACCTGAAGATGATAAGCCGAAGAAGACGCAACGTGATAAATTCAAAAAACGCTCCTCACTGCGACAAAACAACAACAACACAGAGCAGAAACAGGCCGTCAGCGTTGGCAGCGGCGATAATCCGTTGCTACGCAATGCGCACTCCACCAGCCAACTAAATGCAATTGCCAGCGGTGGATATCTTCACGACCCCAATGCCAACGGATCGAGTATTTCCGACCTCTCAACCACGTCTGGCTACAGTGAACCTAAGAAAAAGAAAAAGTGGCCAGGCAAATTATTTAAGAAAGTCTTCAGTCGCAGCAGTTCTAAATTACAGGAACCGGCTTAGGAACTTAGAAACATTATTTTACAGACCAGCTCAATGAAAAGCATTTTTTTTTTAAATAATTTAGATTTTTATATAAAAACAAATACGAGTAATTTAGGCTAACAAATTATTTTCATTTTGACCGATGCTACGTTCACATATTTAGAAGATTCAATTTTAATGAAATTATTGTCGTATGCCACATTAGCCTGGACTGATTCGTTCTATAACTTCTAAATAAAGTAATCCAATTACCTAAAGGAGAAAGCCATTAAAATATTTCAATTTAAATAAATTGTTAAAACCGTTTTCTTACATGCACCAGTGAATTGTCAAACTAATGTTCAATACGGCAATAATTTCATGAAACTGCTTCCAAAGCCAATCAATATTTAAAATACAATTCATAAAATCTAGAATAACATTAACGTAATTAATAACTAACGAATTACCCTGAATGTGATTACAAAGCATCGATCGTCAGTGTCCTCCAGTGTTAAAAAGCAATTCAATCGTAATCGCATTTTTTAATTTTCGTATTGTGCGGCTTTAGTACATCTTAAAGAGTTTTATGAAAGCTGTTAAACAATTTTTAAATGAAAGATTTAATCTTGAAAAAATGTTCACCGTTAAAATGCTTTATATTAATTATACAAAAATTATGTACCTATGCTTAAATTATATCACTATAAGACAACGAATAAAGACAATAAAAATAAAATATTTCATTTGATTTGATTTGAATTGATTAATTTAGCTTTGAGGTCGAATACTTAAAATAAAACAAAAACAAACTTTATATAATAACATATTCCGATTTGTTGTTTGCCTGTTTTTAACTTAGAAATAAGTTGTGATCTTCCAACGCGATCGCTTCAGAAATGAACCACAAGCACTGAAGATGTCCCTGGATCAACCTTTGTCTCCGAACAGCCTGATGCAAAATGAGTGTGTATTCAACAGTAACTGGAATGCTGTTGAAACTTTAGCATCAACAATAATGAAGCGCCTCCGGTACATGAAAACTGAACGGCAACAACACCAGCGAACCAGTAGCAGTGCAGAGTTTCAGTGGAGGCGAACTATCTGAGACGAACTGACGATAATCGCAGACCTTTGAGTTAGTTCTCACGACGGTATCAAACAGTTGGCAAGTCGAAAGTGTAATACACTATCGCATTTTTCCGATGTTTCACCTACTCCACTTATGAGCAAGGGACACTATCAATAACGTCCATACGTTCATAGGAGAGGAACCTAAATCTTTCTAAATAGACAGATAGTTAAAATTTAATTAGCGAAATTTAATTTTTTGCTTCAATTGAACTTTTCCGTTTATTTCGAAAACGATTAAAAAGTTAATTAACTCGCGTTAAATTTGTTCTGTTTATTCATGCTATAGTTAAATTTTTAACGATGTTAACATTTCAGCAAGTTAACGAAGCTAATTTAACGAATTTAAGTTTTTGTTAAACTTTTCTCGGATTAACGAAGTCAAATTTTTAGTTAATGATGCCTTCCTATAACTGAACCCAATAATAATGAACTGATTAAGGATAGGAAAGGAGAACTGAGAACGTAAATTGAGCGAACTCACCTCGACTTTTGGCTTATTTTAAAATTGTTTTTTTGTTTCTTTTTTTGACAACGTTGTTGTTTTTATTTACTTGATAATTTTGTAGCAACCATGGCATACTTCATTTAAATTTGCAAAGAGAGAAACATCGTGGTGGAGAGGGACTTACCTCACCTTAAATTTATTACACCAAGGCTTAACCCTTGTTCGAGTATACAAAAAGAAATGCTCGATGAATTAAAAAATTCAATTTGTATTTTTCATAAGTTGTAATTCAAATGCCCCTCGCCCCCCTCCACTCACACTTTTGGAAGTGATTTGCCTTTAAAAATTCAAACACGAAATGTTTTATTTTTTATTTGTTTTTTTTTATTATTTTCATCATAAATAACTTTTGTTGTTGGTTTTATTTTTATTTTTACTTTTAAGTTTATGTCTCATGAATTTGTTTTGTTTTGTTTTTTTTGTTGTTGTTGTTATTATTTGCTTTTGCATGTTTCGTTCACTCCAATATTAATTTTTATGGTTTTATGTAACTAATGCATTTAAATTTAATTTTATTGGTTTTCGGTTTTTGTTTTTGTTTTTTTTTTGTTTTTATCCAATTTAATTTTTTGTTGTGATTTTCTTATTGTTTGTTAATATAATAATTTTTTGTTTAGTTTTTTTGTTTGTTTTACATTAATTGAAATTAATACATTAATAATACTTATGCTAAATAATATTTTTTGTTGTTTTTGTTTTTATTATGCTTCACTTGTTGGTGGCATTTCCTTTTTAAATGTTCTAATTTGTTAATCTTTTATGAATTAATTAAATTATTGAAAACAATTTAATTGATAAAAATTTTTCTAATTACAATAAGAAACTATTTTGTGTTTTTTTTTGTTTTTTGTTTTTGTTATGGTTTTTTTTTTTCTTCTTTTAATATTACTTTTTGTTTAACTAATACGAAGTTTATGCCTACAGTACGTGTGTGTATGTGTGTGTGTGTTTCTTTTATTTTTATCATTTTGTGATGATAACAAAATATTTAAAAATTTTCAAATTATCTCATATAATTATTATTTTATTATTATATTTAGTTAAATTCATCAACACTTTTATTTTTTATTAAAATTTTAAATATTATTATTTGTTTGTTCTTTTTTTTCCATTTTGTTTGTTTAATTCTTGCTATAATATTTTCTTTTATGTTTTAACTGATTGCATTTACACCGCGAGAAATCAAAATTTTGTTTCATACGAATTTGTTTATTTTTATTTATTTATTTTTTTCATTATTTCTTAAATCTATGCTCTAATTGTGAGTGTATCTGTGCGATAGTTCGTGTGTGTTTGTGAAGTTTATATTTACGTTTTTTTGTTTATGTAAGTAGGTAGATCCACAAATATTCCCCCACACCCAAGAGGTTGTTGAAAACCTCTTCTTCAACATGAGGCGTGTCATTTAAAAAATTGTCGTTTTTTATTTTGAATCGAATTTGTAATTTTTTAAATAATATGCTCAAAATTCAACGAACTTTTTTGAAATATTATCAAAACTTTTCAAATTTTCATATTAGAGAGTTATTCTTAAAGTCCGGTTTCATATCAAATAAGATCTTATCGTGCTTTGATTCTTATATAATCGACTCTGATTCCAGATATTATCAATTCAATACAATTGTCAAATTGCATTAGGAAACTAATTTATATATATGGATTTAATATTACTTTGACATGACATCATATTGAAAAATTTAAAATCAGATTTATTATGTGTAAAACCAAACGTAATCAGTTCACGGCTCTGATTAGATCGGATCATATAAAGATACTTGTATATGCAGATTTTTGGAAGACCTCTTTTTCGGAGTACTCCAGTACTCCATTTTCTGTTTAGATATAACAAAGCACACCACCAGAAGTGCTCCATTTGTAAACTTTTAATGGTTGAGGTTTAGAACTGTAACCGGGTCAAATCACAAATTGTGTTCCATATGCTGGTCTTGGGAAACCTCCTTTCCGGAGTACTACAATCTATTTCTTAACATAACAAAGCACAGCACCAGGAGTGCTCCATTTGAGGTTCAAAACTGTGACCAAGTCAAAATCACAATTTAACAAAACGTTTAAGTTTTGGAGCTATTCGAATTTTGGAAACATTCGGTTTTTCAAATAAATATTCAAAACTTTTGTTAAATTTATTTTAATATCCAAAAAAAAAATCCAACTATTATTGAAAATACTTAAGCAATAATTTTAAATAAATTACACATACTCAAATTAGGCTGGCCGCCCCCGTAGTGGAGGGGTGTGGGGCTACCAAATGTATTTTAAGATTTTTTTCGTTTTTTTTTGTTGTTGTTGTAACTTTTAGTTATTATTAATTTGCAATCTTTTTCGATTTACCGTTTATTTAGTGTTTGGTTAATTTTTGTTTTGTATAATTTTTTTCATTTGAACGTTTTCATGAAATCGTTTAAACATTAAATATTTATGTTTTTTTTTACCGTTGCCAAAAGTTGTATTTTTAATGCATCTTGTTTTTAATTGTATTTATTTTAACAGTGTTTAAATTTGGATTTTGTTTCAGTTGTCAGTTTTAAAAAACTTTAAAAAAAAATTCAAATCAATTTTAAAACTATAATACAGTAATTGCTAACTAAAACTGAAAACCAACTTCATAATTTCAATAAAATACTTTCAAGCCAAGATAACAACAATTTAATATTTAATAAAACCACGGTTGAATAATAAGATTAGGAAAGTAGTAATGAGAACGCAAATTGAGCGAACTCACCTCGATTTCTGTCTTATTCTTCTGTGTTACTTTGAAGTTTTTTTTTTTTAATGTTTTACAGCAAACTACGTTGTTGTTTTTATTAACTTGATAATTATGTAGCAACCATGGTAACCGCTAAAAAATTGAATTTTCAAAGAGAGAAATAATATCGAGGTGGAGAGGGACAATTTCTTCTTTCCTCACCGTATATTCGTTATACCACGAATTAAACGATGTCGTTTTGAAAGAACTTATAATGGCGTTCAGGTTGTTAAATTGCTTATAAAGAAAATTTACACTTTGAAATAAATAAATTATAAAGAATAATTTTTTATCAACGGAATACTAGAAAACTGTCCCTCTTCACCTCGATATTGTTTCTCTTTTTGTAAATTAAATTTGTGTGCATTTGTCATGGTTGCTACAAAGTTATTGCCGCAAAAATAAAAATATCAAACTTTAAAATAAGGCAGAAAATTAATCCTGAAATAGAGGTGAGTTCGCTCAATTTGCGTTCTCATTTATAATTCAACCATGCACAATACTATCCAATTAAATAAATTAAATTACATAAACAAATTTAATTTGTTAAAATTATGCAAATATTAGTTAGAGCACTTCTGTAACTCGCAAATGAATTTATAAACAAAAATAGTTTTAAACTTTCACAAGTTGTTAGTAGTTTTCTATTGAAGAGTTTAACGTTTTATTGTTTAAATGTTGTTAATGTTTTTATAATTATTCAGTTAGGTAGTATTTAAAACATTACTAGTTTATCTAAATATTATTAATTATTTATGTTTTTAGACTAAATGTGATCTTCACTTTCACTTAATTTTTATTTATATTGTATTTTTGTTTTATATGTTTTGTTTTAAGATGCTTTTTTATTATTATTATTATTATTATTTTGTTTATTATTGCTAACAGCACTCGATGCAATGAGGAGCAAGCCATTACCCGATAATGTCCAACTTCGATATATATACTACGATACATAGCAATACTACAATAAAATGAAATCATATAAAATGCTTAACTTATTAATTAATTGAAAATGATTTTATTTCTGCAAGGGCATAATCGTATTGTACAAACATGGTGTAAAAAGAATAAGGTGAGTAAAGTAGAAATTTTCACTCTCCACCTCGAATTGTTTCTCTCTTTGAAAATTAAATTTTTAACATAGTTGTCATGATTGCTGCAAAATTATTAAGTAAATAAAAACAACAACGTTGTTTGTTGTCAAAACCAGTAAAACAAACTTTAAAATAATGCAGGAAAATAAGAGAAAACTCGAGGTGAGTTCGCTCAATTTGCGTTCTCATTTCTACTCTCCTAAACTTATTTTTCAACCATGGTATTGTGGCTACACGACGCTATGATAGGGTAAACTGAAAAAAGTGTTTTACAACTGTTTCACCCTTAATCTGAAATACAACTTTGATTGGAATCGAATTTATCGGCATGAGACATAATCGGAAGTTTGTTCGATTTCGAACCGAGTCAGATTTCAGAAATGAACCGTTTGTGGTAGTGTGACTATTTGCAGAAGACTTCCTGGAATGTTGCCATGCAATGGCAATGCATCTTGTTGCATCGAGTGCTTTTTGTTCATTGTTTTACTGGTTACGTTTTGTGCCTTGGACAAATACTACATGTTTCATTAATCATAACATTTCGTTAGTTTCAAGGTTTCTCAATAGGTATTTTCTTGTATTCGCTTGTAATCAATTCGTCTTCAAACTACATACAACTATGTATATCGATGATGTATTTGCAATAGTTCGTATGTATTAGAGGAAAACTTTTTTTTTTTTAAATGTAGGCATTATTACGAAAAGTCAGAATGCATTTTTCATAATAGAGTTAAAGTATTTTTAATTACAGCTGTACAAGTGAAACTAGAAGAGAGTAGCAGTTCTGAAATAGTATATGAAGAAGAGAGTCAACATTAGCAAACCCAGTTTATAGCTAGACTGACAGGGTTTGCTGTGAATAGTTGTGTCCATTTAAATATAGTTGAAACTGCACTCTTCTAATGTCACTTGTATAGTTGTAATGTAAGCTTATCTTTAAAGTATCCCGACATTAAACATGTCTTCTAAATTTTAATACACCGATCCTACTGAATCTCTGGCGCTGCTTCGTTTACCTCGCAGAAGTACCGAGGAAATCGGTCTTCTTCTGAATGGAAAGTTGAAATATAGAAAATGTTCACTGCTCACTGCAATCCGTATAATCTCAGTCTACGGTTGATTTTCGTTTCGTTTTTTTTGGTTATGGCAATCTTTCTTGACAATCCCTATTGAATGACTCAGAAAATCTATCATTGCCATGTTAACATTTTCCTTTATAGTTTAATACATACATAGGTTAGGTTAGGTTACGTTGGCTGATCTAACAAGAAAGAGAGATCACACATAGACCTTTAGTGGTCCTTAGTCTAATACATATTTAGACGTATAATTTAGACCAAAATAGTTCTGACATGTTCTTAAAATGTTGGGAAAAAGTTTTTTCCTTTCTCAGCGAATCTGACAATTTAAGGATCGATCGATTGCATATCTGAGTTTCTTCCAAACATTGATCCGATTCGTCTAATACATACGAACTTTTGTAGCTACATAGAGCATGAACTTTTTATGGTTTCTCATTTGTTATTATTATTATTATTAGTATTAGTATTAGTATTGTTAATGTTTATTTTTATGTGGTTTACTTCTTGCATTCTAATTGTAATAATTTTGTATTATTTACGAGAACAAATCGCATTTATTATCTAAATTGTTTGCTTAAATTTTCTTTATCTGTATCTATTCAGTTTTCCTTTTGATAATAATTTTATTTAGCACTAATTTTCATTTTTATTTTCAATTTTCTTTTTCATTTTTCTTCTGTTTTCTTTAGGTATATTTTTTGTTTTGTTTGCCTCTTGAAGTGATTTTTTAGAAATTTTCACATGATGATCGATTTTTTGAGTCTCTAACACAACTTTTATTGGAGTTATAAAAATGATAATTTTTTTTATATTATATGTTTTTTTTTTTTGGTTTCATGGGGCAAATAACGGAATTTCTTTGCTTGTAATCAAATCTTGTTCCAAATTTGTTAAAGAAAAAGCTTATGCTGGCAGTGCTTCTTTTATATTATTTATTTCTTTTGTTGTTGTTTTTTCTTTTTTTTGGTACTGAGTACAAAAACAATATCCCTACGGGAACAATCAAATTTCCTTTTTATGGTTTTTTTAGATTTTGTTTTTGTTTTCTTGTTTGTTTGTTTTTGCGTTTTAATTAATAATTATCGTATTCTACTAATTCTGATATTTATAAATTATGCGTGTTTTGTTTGTTGTTGTTGTTGTTTTTATTATTATTCATACAATGGCAGTTTTGTCAAAAATTTATTACTTGTTGTTGTTGTTTTTTTTTTGATGAAAACATTTACAAATTAAGATTTCTTATGCGTAAGTTTGAGTGATTAAGGAAAATGATAATGGGAAATTTTTGTTGTAATTCATTCACGTTTAATTGATTTAAAAACTTGTCGATTGAATAATTGGAAAGTTAAATCGATTTGAATGTTTAATTTTTAGTTACACCTTTTACAGGTCTTTCGTAGTTGTGGCTAGCAACATTCAATTAGACTGGTGTATCGATGAAGAAGAAAGGTTTTTGAAATAATTACAAAACATTGTAAAATGTTCGGAAAGAATTAACATCACAAAATTATTTCCTACAAGCGATAAGGAATGGTCGCGAAATTATTAGGACAAAATTAAATAAGTTTTGTCCTTGTCAGCGGCTAATCAAGCGGTACCTCGTTGCAAACTTTTTAATAGTTCGAACATAGCAGATGTTTAAACCGTGTCAAACTTTATGTTGAACTAACTGGTTTTCAAAAACTGTAATTCAAAAAAAAAAAAAGGTCTCGATAATATAATAGAAAGTTACGAAGGTGGTCCGATAAGTACTTAGCCTCACCGCCTGATGGATGCCTTCTTTGCAGACCTCGAGAAAACGTATTTTCACAAAGGTTAAAGAAGTTGGAGCATCACTGGGTCAAGTGTATCGGGTTAAGAGGAGACTATGTTGATTACTTATCAGGCCACCCTCGTATAAGCAAAATATTAAATGTTCATACACGAAAATTGGTAGAAAAGCGGGAACATAAAGAGCGACTGCAGGAAGTATAAGTCTTAGTTATCCAAAATTGTTGGAAAAGGTCGTTAACAAATTTAAGAGAGCAAGTTTTTTCATACAGAAAAGTTTTGTCCAAAACAAAATGTTGGCCGTGAAGACAAAAGTTCTCAGATATAAAAAAAAATGATTTAATAAAAGTATTCAATCAAATTTGTAAACAACGTTGTTGTAACTTTTTTAATTTAGAATATTTTCCAAATATTTGTAAAAATAATTTCGCGACCATACTTTACAAGCGCTTAGCATTGAAAAGCTTTTACGAGTTATAACGAAATCATTATCCTCCTTCTTTTGGTTTTTGGAAAAGCACAATGTCAATTAATTTCTAAACATTTTTCATTACATTCACAAAAGTCTTCGAAACAATCTAAAATACAAAAAATGGACTTAGTCATTACCGCCGACAAATGAATTTTGGTTAATTTGATGATGATGATGATGTCTGTCTTTATTTTGCTTTAAGTGATAACCTTTGGTAAGATGGACTTATTTAAAAATATCTCTCACAATTACAAATATTGTGGGATTATTTTGTCTAATCAAAGTCGGAAATATGAGGCTTACTTCCGAAACTGTCCCACTCGATAAAGGCTGTCATCACAGGAAACAAATTGAAGACAGTCATTGTAAATATTCAAATTGACCAAAGTTCATTTCCGCTGCGAACTTTTGAGAACTTTTTTTGGTCAGACACTCTGAACAAATTCGTTTTATACAAAGTTGGTACAGAATTCATAAATATTTACTGATACTACAGACACTTTCAAACTGGCGTATTTCATTTTTCAAATAAACTTTAAAAGCAGTTAACAGAAATTTCTGTTCTAATGAAATTCTGTCACCGTTCAGTTTACATTAATTTATATCAATTGCATCTAATAAGTCATTAAGAGTAATTATGCTTAACTGAGTAACTTAACGTCTACTAAATATTTAAACTAATACATACAACGCAACAAATCACATTCGATTGTAAGTGTATTGAAAATAGTATACTGACACTTTTTTTTACCATTTCGAACGCTAAACACTCACTCAAGCGACATAATTAAGAATCGGCGAATGTCAGCCCTAAAGAGATCCTCACTGAATATTGTTTAGGCCTGATTGACCAGCTTTGAATTCACGACTGAAATGGTAACCGCTGATGAAATTGTCTGCTGGGTTTACTCATTACATTGATAAACGTTTTTGCCATAATTGTTAACTCTGCTAAAATAATTTTAACTGTATTTGGTAAGAGTTGAAAAATATCTTTCAATTTGGAGTGACAAACTTCTTTACTTATATAGACAGAAATTTGACTAAACTTGCAGATTTCATAAGCGAATTGTCTTAAAATCCGCGATCTAAAATTCCATTTGACTTGAGTTCCGACAAAATTAAGTTAGTCAAAATTATCTAGAATTCTTGTTAAGAGTTTGGTTAAAAGAAAAAAATGAATTGGTTAAAAGGAAATGAATTTGAGTGATTCGCTTTTAGTCAGTTGACGATTGTGGCTCAATATCAATTAACTCTCTTAAAAAAACCTTCAATTTTGGCTGTCTGTCTGCACCTGTTTATTCTTTTATTTTATATAACTGGGCTATGTCTGAAGTCATGTATGTGTGTATGTTTGTGTGTGTGTGTGTGTGTGTATGGTTTCTAGGATAAGTGTTTTTTTTTTGTTTACTGAATTTATTTGATCTACTACAATTTTCCGTAAAATCTCATTTACTAAAATTTCTGTTTTCTGTTTTCACTTTTTTCTGCTTGAATTGTTTTTAGTTTTATATATTTTTTGTTTCATTCCTTAATTTTAATACTAGTGTTTCTTATTTGTTGTTGTTGTTGTTGTATTTTTAACTTTTTAAATTTGTTTTTTTGTTGGTTTTTTATTTAAATTTAATTAATTGCATTTCTATATTCGACGATCCTCAATTTCCTCATCTTCCTCCTCCTCGACGTCGTCGCCGAATTCTTCGACCTCTTCCTTGTAGCCGGGATGCTCCGAGATAGCATAGTAGTTACCGTTATAGATGACGCCCAGCTCACGCAATGTATCGCCGCGTATTGTCGCCTTTATCGTCCAATTGTAGCAATCATCCGAATCAGATTCGCGATCGAGTCGCTCCACGTCGAGTATCTTCGTACTGAGACGCTCCAGTATGATGCCAATGTCTTTGATGCTCAAGTGGCGCTTCTGTTCGACGGAAAGCTGATCGGTTAGCAGCAGGAATTTCTCTGTCGTTGTTTTCTCGTCCTCCATGACGGTGTTCTCCGTTTCGCTTTCCGAGCTCTCGCGATCGGGTGCATCGAGGAAGCGCACGTGCTGTCCCTTTGCGCCCGACGAACGTCGACTGCTACTGCTGGAGGCACCCATCATCAACGGATCGCCTCCGACGCCCATTAACGACGATGAGGACGACATCGACATCTGGAGCATGGCGTGCTGGTGCGCAGCGTGCTGCTGCTGCTGTTGTTGTTGCTGGAGCTGGTGCTGGTGGTGCGACTGAGGACTCGAGGTACCGTCTTGAATGGGTGAGGTCGCGACCGATTTGTTGTGCACCGCACAAATTGGTCGTCCCTCTTCGTGCAGTGCACAACAATGAAAATCGCATTCGGCTCCGCTCGGGCTGCCAGCACGACTGGGAGTGTGTGCGTGGTGCGCACATTCGGGCGTATGTACATGCACTGCACCGACTGCACTGTCAAAAGAGCCACCACCGGCGGCGCCGCTGATTTGTTTCGAAAGACGACGACTTGTGCCGGGCACTACGATGCCTGGTGGCAAAACCATGCTCCCACGGTAGAGGCCGCCCGATGTCGATTGCAGGCCACCGTCATCGCTGATAACGGTTATTTGTGGGCTGTGGTGGGAGTAACGTTGCTGTTGTTGATGTGACGATGATGCTTGTGATGACGATACTGATTTGTTGTCAAGTGAACTCTGCGCCGAAAGTCCTTTTTTTGACGGTGAGTATTTATCCGATGACATGAGACCGTTGCCTCCGACGCCGCTACTGATCGCGCCGCCCCCTCCTCCTCCTCCTCCTCCTCTGTCTCCACCTCCTCCATGACGCTGGTCCCAATGCAGGACCACCGTAACACGTCCCTTATTATCCATAATCTTCCAGGATGGCGTCTCATCGTGTAGTTCAAGTGCATGAATCGTCTCACAGACGATTTTAGGTATAGCTGATATCGCTAGAGGAATGAGAAGATAGAAAGTTAAGAAAAGCAAAAATTTTAAAGACTTAAGGAAACAATGTCCAAATTAAAAATATTCTCTCGAGGCTTTTCCATGAGAATTCAAGAAAGTTCGCAATCAACGTAAACCGAATTCCATGAAATTTGACACACATACACAAATTTTAGAAGAAAAAAAAACTGCATCAAACTTTTTTAAAGCCAGCCTAATTGCGAATATTTAATATCACATACATTGACGTAGTGATATACCAAATACACCGGCGTATCACTGATCTACAAGAGATCACAGTGGGGAGTAAATAGTCTCAGCCAACAGTGCAACATCACCACGACAAGTTGTGCCGTAACAATGCTTCGGGTTGTTTGGATTCGATTAGTGGAGAGTGTTCAGTCGAACTGTATAGATTGTTAAATTAAAAAAATCACAATGCCGGTTTCGGCTCAGGTTAGACCTCTCCATTGGATCGAGTCGTTCTATATCGCACACCCATAAAAGTGACTCAACTCAAAAAATCTTTTAACAGAAAACGCAAAAAATGTTTCTTAAGCTCAAGAATTTTGTTTGAAATAAAATGTGGATCATTATCGTAATAAACAAGCAGGAAATTATAGTCGGCCCTATTACAAATGGCTCATATTTTTACATTTCACAATCAAAATAGGATGTTTCATGATATAATAATTTTTTCAAATCAATTTATTTTATATATTTATATCAAAAAATTTTAAATCTTAAACCACCCTAATATTAATATGTTTACTCTGCTTATTTATGATCGTTCGTGTACCAAAATATCCTATTAAAGTTTGAAGGGCTTTATTTAAGTATATAATGAAAACAAAATAGGGACCACCCTAATCGATTCCAAAATTTAAACAGTTGTTCCCAAGCACAACAGAAGTTTGTATAAAGTTTCAACCCACTATCTCCACAATTTCTCAAGATATCGTATAACACAAGATCAGTATTTCTTCTTTTGGGCACTTTACATAGTTAAATTTTCTAGTGTGGACTCTATGTTTTAAAGAACACTTCGTGACAAATTTGTTTTTCTAAAAACAAAAATATCTAACACAACTTAAGTTTTCCTATAACCAAAACTAATAACCTAAGTAAGATGTATACGAATATTTTTTCAACACAAGTGCTTATTTAAGTCATCAATTATATAAATTTTTCCAAAAGAATCCCTGAGTAACTCTCAAGAATGTGAGGGGCTACAATTTTAAAGGGGCATATTTGTAAATTTGTTTCTCCTGTCACATAAAATATTTCCTCTTTTATTTGATAACCATATTATAACATTAGACGTGTTTAAGTTTTTTAGAAAATTTAATTCGTTCATGGTCATTGAAAGTTTGAAGAAAACAAGATCAGACAATTATAAACTGAAGATGTTATTTACCGCATTGGGTCTAGATTTACGTGTATACAGATTTGTTTTATGTAAGAAAAACATTTTATAGCGTTATTCGGTTATAATTTTCTGTATTTTTTATTTTCGTCTAACGTGTCGATGATCGATCCTAGGCAGTCCCATAATAATATCTTTTTAATATGATATATTTCGAATGAAACTCCGAACCACATTCTAGGACAGTGTTCTATGCTTATGCAAAGCCGGAAAATGTACCTGGGAAATTATCAAATACCAGACGGCATGCTGATATATTTAGAAATTGGCTTCATACTAAAATTCATAACGGTTGTAGAACTTATAGAAATACTATAACTCTTTAAGGATTATTGGGCTCATAGGAATACTAAACTATGATAACACTATAAAAAGGGGGACAATAGTTCTTTCAGGACGCGGGGCACATCCCCAAATATAATAATAATAAGTAGCAAATTTTGAAAAGAAATCGGAAAAGGAAAAATTTAATATTTTGAGATGTGTTACTTTTGAAGTGTATGGATGATATAATTAACCAAAGTTAATTTTTCTTTGGGCATTGCGATATTAGGGCGTTCCATAACGCAAACTTTTAGCACTTAAATTTTCTATAACTCGAATTTAATCGAGTTGGAATAGCGTCTTAAGTGAAATTTTGTGGCGAAGTCTAAAGATTATGAAGAACGTCACCGTCTGTTTATAAGTTTGAGATAGTGTCCGACCGAATATTCGGTTTCGGCCGAAAATTTACGAGGATGCAGATTTGGAGAAATTATTGGGTGAAGATTCGTCTCAAACACAAAAGGAACTTGCACTTAGTTTAGAAGTCACTCAGCAAGCAGTCTCACATCGTTTAAAATCGTTTAAATATTATTTTATTAACAAAAAACGGCGGAAACTTATTTGTACATTTATATATATATATATATATATATATATATATATATATATATATATATATATATATATATATATATATATATATATATATATATATAATAGGGGGTAAGTGGATGAAGATGGTATCTAATATAATCAAATTTGCTATTCTTTTTTTTAATTTAATCAATTTGTACAATTTTCTTTATTTCAATCAAGTTGATTTTATATATTATACATACAGGGTGTACCAAAAATAACGCAAAATAAAAATTTGTATAAATAACTCTGCTATTTTTGGGTATTTTTTTCTATTGCAAATTTAATCGCAACGTATCTACTTTATAATTCAATAAAAATATCAGAAATTCCCGAAAAAAAAATGAGAATCGTACTCTTATTGAAACACCCTATATAAGAGAAGGAAATGGAGAAGGTCATTTAAAAAAAATATATTTTTTTTTTAAGAAACACTTTTTGATTAATAATATCTAGTGATGAATAAATACGTTTTAGCAGATATATGCTCAAGGGTGATTTTCCAAGAGAAATCAAAATGTTAGTTACTTTTTCATATACCTATTACTTTCGTTTTTGTAAAGGTACAAATTTTGATGCAGTTTTCTTTTTCTTCTTGATTGTTTTTGGTGTGCCAAATTTCATGTTCGAATCGGTTTGTGTTCGGTGATTTTTGATTTCTCTTGGAAAGGACAAACATTTTTGATTCCTTAAAAAAATGCGACATTGAAATAAAACCTCTCTTTTAAGATTAAGCCCCAACCATAACAGCCGTGGTGGGCAAGCGTATACGTATTTATATTTGAATTTCTAAGTTCTGCATAGGACATGTACAGAATTTTAACCAGTTCTGGATAAAAAAAATCTTTATAAACTAGTGCAAAGAGTATAAATACGAGCTTCAGGAAAACATAGAAAAACTTAGAGCTTGTATTTTTCTTGTTTGTATAATCGCTCGCATTTGCTCGTATTTGAAGTTCGTGACAAGGCCTTGTACATATCTGATTTTCAATAATCCCTTTAGTAATAATGAAGGTGTTAGTACCTTGTATTATTATATTAGTTTATAAACTAATGACACAATGTCAAATAACAAGATCCATGCATGGCGCACTATTGCAAGACTAAATACTATAATTAATAATTAAGTACATCAACAGATCTGTTGATTATGTTGATTAAGTCGGTTTTACGGACTAGAATTTCTTACTTGTTGGTTTTTGGGTATTTGTTGGTTTCACAAATTTGTTGTGCATTTTCTTTTTTTTTTTGTTTGCTTTGTTTTTATTGTTTATATTGAGTTAGTGGCGTAGTGATCCTCTAGATCATCCTCGTCGGCGTTGTCTTTGACCTCTACATAGTAGCCAGGATGCTCCTTAATGGTGTAGTGGGTGCCTTCGAATGTTATGCCTATTTCGTGCCATATTTCGCCGCGTATGGTTGCCTTTAATGTCCAATTTGTTAATCCCGGATGGGGTCTGTCGCGGTCGAGCGATAATATCTCTTGTATCTTTGGCTTGAGGCGACGCACTATTCTGCCGACGTCCGTTATTGTCAAATGCTGCAACTTAATATCGGACAACTGATCGACCAGCAATAGATACTTCACCGTTGTCATCTTCTCTTTCTCTGTGAGTGTATTATCATCCGATTCGCTGCCTGAGCTATCGACTCTATTTATAAAAATCACCTCTCCAGGATTAACGACCTTACTAGGACCAGGCATAACCAAGGGGTGCGAATGGGCGTGGTACTGTTGGGACTGCTGCTGCCGCTGCTGCTGCAGCTGCTGTTGCTGCTGCTGCTGTCGTTGCTGCTGCTCCTGCTGCTGGATCTGCTGTTGCTTCTCTTGCTGATGCTGTTGCAGACGCTGTTGCAGCTGGCTAGAGCCTAGTATTAAGTTCGTATAATTATTTAGAATAAATTTTGTTATACATTAATAAGCCATTCCAATTTGTTTCAAATAAAAAAATATTTTTAAAACCAAAAGAGAGCTTAAACCAACATTTCAAGTTGATGTCTACAAATACAAAAAAAAAATTTATATAAATTTATAAATAATTAAAAATTAATTTAATGTTAATTTCCATTCAACATGTTTTTTATGTTAAACGATCCTCGATTATAAATTGGGATCCGACCGAAGTTATGTCAAAATCGGCGTCATAGCACTATAGCAGATATTTGGTATAACACATTAAACCAGTTACTCCCAAATGGTTTTAGTTCGCGCCCCCCTTGAGAGATTTAGCAGAAGGCTTTGGGGGTGTAAACATTTGTTAACCTTTCGCATGATCACCCCATCGCTTAGTAAGCTCAACATTCGACTGTAGTCACAGTTAAAATGGTATGGCTAAAACTAAAAATTAAGGTATCATTTGTCAAAAACGAATTTAACCAGTTAAAAATAAGAAATGAAAAAATTTTGTTTTTGGAGTTTAAACATTTTTGAAAAATTTCTACATACAGCACTCTATCTAGAAGTTATTCAGGGGATTGGTAATAGTTTTTTAAATTCAATAATAGGAAGTAGCCCAATCTTGTTCTGAAACAATTTTATATACCGATAACCACGGGCCCACAAGTATCGTACGATATACTGAGTTTCGTCTAATTTTGAATTTGGTATAATTATAATGCCCGTAATGCATGATAGAACGTTAACTCTTAACAACAACATACGAACATACGAATGTACCACAATAAGCTTAAATTTGTAGGGTGTTTGAACTTTGAATAAGCCGAAGTCAATTCTCTTAATAGTAAAAAATTAAATTTGGTTAGACCTTATCCGTCCTCCTCATATTGAACTTATATTATTTGTATACAGTATTCCACGCTTACGTTCCTTTCCATTTAAGTATTCAATTGTTGGGCATAATTACACATAAATGTTTCCTCTTAAGAGCGTTTCCGCTTAAGTGCCTCACCCGCTTACCTATCCACTATTCTAAAACTTTAATATACAATTTTTATAAGTGCCTAACCCGCTTAAGTACCTACAAACCCGACAATTTTAGGTGGAGCCACTTAAGCAGTACAGTATTCCCGTACCTAATATACAAACATTCATATATACAGATATTTTCGATATCCTTTGTTAACTTCTTCTTTGCCATTCAAATTTTAACGTAGTAAAACATTTCAATTCAAATGATACCAAAATTATATCATTTGAACAAAGTTTTAAGTGATATCTTCTTAATTTCGTTTAGGTGCACCACATTTCATGAAAATCGGTCAACGTTGAATGTTGCTTGACAAAATTTACGCTTAACATTTTCACTTTTTTTTTTTCATTTCAAGTTCTTCCAGTATTGAAATATTTTAATTTACCAGCTTTTATAACATCAACGCCAGTTGGATACCAACGTTCTCCCTGTCTTAACAATAGTAGCACCGTATTATTGGCTAATGTACGAAAGTATTCGCCGTCTTCTATTTGGGTTCCATCGCACTCCAGAACAACACGTACCGGTTCTGAGGCCGGAACCCCTAATTTATCCTTGCCTGTTTTAATAAACAATTTATAGAATGTAGAATTATTCAATAAAATATACAATGATATGAGCAGTTCATTTGAGTTCATTTGTGGTTCACTCACCTCGCACTAATAACTCCTCGAACGAACCGACAACGACACCTTTGCGCACACTACGCCTACTGTCCCAAATTTTAAGGGGTCTCTTTCCACGAGAATCCTAAAATAAAAACATTAAAAAAAGTTGTACAGTTAGTTTTAGTTTAAGACAAACAAACAAATATATAAGAAATGTTATGTCTGATCTATGATATTGAAAAATGTAAAATTGATATTTTCTAGTTTTCTATATTCAGTTAAAATTACTTTTAAAACCTGCCACGCGGACGCACATTGATTTGTAATACCAATAATCCATTGTAGCTATGCCAATAAAAAGCCGAGCTTTTTTTCACACACGGAGACTTTTTTTGTTTCTTATCAGATTAGCGATTGCTTAACTTTGGCTTGAACAGCAACTGAGAGATGACTTGAAACATAGGCAAATGAAGAGAGAGACGCACGTTTAGCAAGCAAGCAAGCAAACACCGTTTGATCTCGGAAGTTTAAGCACGCCGATCCACTTCGGTCGTTAGTTAAGTTCCAAGATGAGCAACATCGAAAAAAAAACTTTATGGCGACGGCGCAGCGCAATGTTTAAGGCGGTGCCCATCGACGCATAACGTGGTAGGTTCGATTCCCGAATCAGAAGATACATTTACATATCTCTTCCCGTACTAGTTTTAACAAGTACAAAAACGTATTCCATCTCAAAGATGGAAATGATTTTGTTTTAGGGAAGACTCTATTATGGTACAACAACAATATGTACTATAGTTAGATTCATTATATTTTTCGTCACCATTTAATTTTTTAAACTTTTTCAAAGAATAGTTATTTAAGGACATTGGAAGACTCTTAATAGATAAAAAAATGAGCTTTACATTAAAAACCTATAAAAAACGTTTCTAAAGATTGATAGATTCCGACCTAGAATTTAAAGGTAAAGTCTGTAAGGACACAAGTCAGGTGCTCGTTTGTGCCCACAACAAATTAGTTTTTAAGTTATTAGTATAATTAGATTAATACGGGTATCCCTTTCTGCAACGATTAAGTTGGTATGCAACAAAAACAATATACACACGCACAAACAAAAACAACAGAAAACGGAACTAACGGAAAGAGTCGGTCAGACTTTTGTAAGAAAGTGTTTGCCAACAGAAGTTTGCTGTTGCGAAAATTTAGTTCTTAAAATTAATCTTGTGCGGGAGCTTCCCAAGGACAGCAGCAGCTGCAGAAGGTTCAAAATTAACTTTTGCGAATATAATTTGGTCATCGCTTTGTCTACGACAAGCAGAGGAGCAAATTCTACCAAATAGATACAAGTGTTTGCTGAAGGGGCGTGCGTTCAGAGGTCCTAAACTATTTAAATAAACACGCTCAGTGAATTTATTGTAGTTTGGCTACGCCAACTATTTTATAATAAAGGGGCACGGCGCCCGAGCGGTTGTATGTTATTTTCAGCTAAAGTTGAACTAATTGTGTTTTCAGAGTCCCACCAATCGTGGAGGGTTCTTTTAAATAAAATTTTAGTTATTTAAGTTTAATTATATAAGTAATAAAATGTCATTAAAAAGGTTAATTATTTTTGAGTTCTCTCGTTACGGCTCTAGTTTCTAATTTATAAATTTCTGTAGCGCGAACCTTGGACACGGAGCGTCACCCCAGTCGAAGGTTCGTTACATGTCAAATAAACTGCCGAAAACACGCGGAAATAAATTTTTTAATAAGCTCACAAGTTACTAAAGAAGATTTGGATATATTGGGGTTTTGTTTTGAAAGTTTATGATTTGTCGGTGTTTGCAAAGACATTTTTGTATTCATCGGTTTTTGATATTAAAACCCAAAGTTTTGAGCGGTTAAAAATTTGTTATATATAAACAAAAGTTTGAATTAATTTCAAGTATCATTTAAGCTTTAGAAATAAGCCTTTGAAAACGATTTTCGGCAATGTTAATTTTTAACGTTTTCCAAAGGAATCGACATTTTTCAGTATTAACAACTTAGTAAAAGGTTTTTCAGAATTCTGAGTATGGGGTCAGGTGAAGATTATCCTCAACTAAATTGCAACATTAAAAATTGAATTTTTAGATTATTGAGTTAAAGCTCTTCAAATCTTAAACGAAGGAAATATATTTCATACTCCAAGAAATAAATTAATTTCACTAGCTGTATAAAATCAGAGAATTTTTTTTTTAATAATACAACCCTGCAAATATGTATCAAAATGGTAAAGAAGTTTTTTTTTCGAACGATAATTTTGTCTTTCTCTAGGATCTGGTGTTAATAGAACCTAGCTTATAGTATCCGTCGTTGTCCCTGTTTTGCATTAAACATGTATAAAATAAAACGTTAGTGAAACTTTCCGCTACTCCCCGTTATAATGTTTCCGAGTTACGGCGGTGGGCGTTAAATTAATCCAACCACGCTCATATTTGGTGAAGTTATCGAAAAAGATCTTACAAACTTGGATACTAAATTTAATATTAAAAATAATCGAATATTTTATTATAATTACACAAATTTTACCCGTAATATGTAGGCGTGGCCGATGTTGTATAGTTTATTATAATTTGTGGGAGTATTAGGTGGTCGTAGCAGTTTTTAAACCTTCCCGGGTCTGAGTACAGAAATTCATAAAAATAGTTCAGTAGTTCAAAAAAAGAAATATAGAAATCTTCATTTATATACATTTATGTAGATGAAATTACCTCTAAAAATATTTGTACCATGGACTCTTCTACTTTTATATATACTTAACCTAACATACTCGTATATCGCTAGGCATTTGACATAATTAAAAATGCAAACCGAGGTTATGTCAGAAAACAGTTCTGTTGTTGTTTTTTTGTGCAATTTTATGTCACCCTGTTGTCTGCTCTGTTATTAACATAAGCTCAATATAAGATAACATTGCCATTTCATTTCTTCTGTTAGATTACATTGCCCGAGAGAGATAGCGAAAACGAGTGTCACCTAACAGAATCTCTTGAGTAATGGGTTTCTGTTAGAAATTGTTTAAATGCATTTACTATCCAAATGTTAAATTATAAAAAAAAAACATAGTATATATGTACATATATCTATGTAAGTACATATATATGTGTGAACATATGTATGGATGTATGTACATATTGTATATACACGTTGTTATATATTATATATATATATAAATACATATGTATATACTTATTTACATATGTACATACACACATACGAATGTACAATTGCATCGACATCGAAAATAAAAACGCATTGCAAGGACATGAGCGAGAGTTCTAGTGACCTAGTAAGCTAAACAACAACAACAACAACAACAACAACAATAACAACAACAACAACAACAACAACAACGATAACAAAACAAGAAAAACAACAACGACACAAAAATAAAAAGAAAAACAACAAAACGAAACAATAAATGCTTATAAGTTCGTTCCCTTGATTCGATTCCTTAAATCGTTTCGTTTTCATTTTGCATTTTGTTTCGTTTCGTTTCGCTTTCATTTGTCCAAAGACCACTTCGCCCTGACCGCACCACACCATTTTTCCCACATCTCTCTTAACTTGGTTTTCTTTTCATACTTTTTGATTATTTTATTTATCATTTTGTTGCCGTCTTTCTTATTTTGTTTGTTTGTTTGTTACCTTGTCCCACTAACGGTTTGTCTCTTTCCTGCGTTCATTCCATATGGTGCCTAATTAATCGCCCAATTTTAAATTTGTCATCAGCTGTGCATGGTCCAAACCACGACAATAATCAATACTAAATCTAGAATCGACATGAATTTGGTCAGCGCAATTAGCTTTTATAGAGATTCTAATGGTTCCTAAGAGGCCTGTGAGAGCTTACAAAAGTCTTGTAACTAAAATTGAATCGTCTACCTAAATATTGTAGTTGCTTTAAGCAAGTCACCCACTTACGACGTGTTTACTTAAATGATTTTAGTATACTTGAGCCACAGTAGCTACTAATGCCTTCGCTTTACAAAGCTGGAAAAGCTGTACAACCCAAAATAGTCACCAAGATAAACAATTTTTTTTAAGATTAGTACTGGAAATGAAGTTTATCTTTATGTCTCGCAAAATGCTTGTTCGTTCGGAGATTATCCTGGTCTTGCGTTGGAAAATTAAATAGGATACTGTTTATAAAGAATTGAGATAGGTTCTTGGATTGGGTGAACAAGTCTCCTATGTAATATAACTATAATGATAACCGCCTTATTCATAACTGAATTTTAGTTAAAATACTTATTTCCTAATCAAAATCTCTTTCAAAGTAAAGCGTGTAAGAAATTGTGTTGTTTATAGTTGAGAGTGGGCTGGTATGGGACCATAGCCTCTCAGTCCTCATGGATCATCGAGCTTGTATAATGAGTTTTTGTATAATGAGAAACTTGGTGTTGTATGCACCAGTCGGTGGAACATATCGTTATGGTCTGCTTCAACCTCATGTTAGTAATATTGGCCATTATGGTTCCCGAACAATAAAGATAAATGAATATTTAAAGGATTTAAATGCGGATACGAGGTTACAGTTTTACAGCAAAATAATGACGATTTCGATTATACGAAAGGTTAAGTGAAATATTATGTACGTGGACGAGCATGCTGCAACCTTTCAACATAGGTGTAGAAATTTCCAATATAGATATATATGATACACAAGGCAGACATACACCAAGCCTTGATCGCGCGCACGATATTTTGAGAACTGTTGGAGCTTTTGTGTGAAAAGTTTTCTGGTATCCTTAAGACAAGCTAAAAATTGTTTGAAATCAATTGGGTTTGAAAGTACAAATTATTTTTGATATATTTTAGAACCGTATCTTAATAGCTTGATAGTATCAACCAAAATTCAGTCTATAGACTGTTTTTCTACTAGGAGATTTTTTTGTATGCTTTAACACAAGGCAACTTTTCTCGTTTTTAAGTCGACTTTATTGAAGAGCTAGAACAATTGCTGAAGAAAAATCGCCTAGTGGAAACAGTGACTTAGAGAGGATAAAGTAGAGCTCGTTATCATTTCAAAATATATTTGTATTTTTATTTAATTATAAGCCATATTTATCTGCAAAGAGTTAAACAAATTGTAGCCAACAATATGATTGAAAAATTAAAAAAAAAAAAATAAAACAATTTTACCAAAGACAGAAATTGTGAAAATTATATTTCTCAATTTATGGTTATATTTTTTCAATTAATAGTCAGATGTAATATACGAGTACATAAGGTCAGGAAAGTAAAAAAAATGTTGCTCTCCACCTTGATATTGTTACTCTCTTTGAAAATAAAATGTTCTTATAGCTAACATGGTTGCTTTAATATTATTAGGTAAATAAAAACCACAACGTAGTTTATTGTAAAAAAAAAACTGATGTATCAAAATAAGGCAGACAAATAAGACAGAAATCGAGGTGAGTTCGCTCAATTTGCATTCTCATTTTTATTTTCCCCTTACCTCATTATTTAACCATGAGTGAATGTATTAAATGAAAATAAATTACAAATCACTTTACTTAGTTATTACATTGTCAGCAGACGAAATAAATTTATTAACATTTTATCTATATATATAAAAATGAATTCTTCTTTCTTTGGGGAGTTGCTGTGCTCACGCCAACTTAGGTTTTGGGCAAAGAAAAATTTGCCACGCCCACCTATTACGCCCACAATTTGTAAAACTAAGTAAAAATATTCGATTATTTCACTAATAATGCTCCTAAAATTCTGTAATTTGGTATCCAAGTTTGTATAGACACTCTCTAAACCTTCACCAAATATGGGCGTGGTTGGATCAATTTAACACCTACCTTCAAAAAAAGGGTGGATCAATTTTACGCCTACAACCATTACTCAGGAACTCGATGCGCTATATAGATAACTTGAAACGGGCTGCACCGGGATGAATAACAGGATATACAAAATCTGCCATGCCCACTTATTACGCCCAAAATTTTTTTAATTAAATGAAAATTCGCTAGTACTCAATAATAATTTCCGAAAGAATTTTAATGAAATACACTTCAGAAATGTTAACTCTTGCTTTTTATATTAGTACTTATATTTGTCGTTAAGATATTTTCTCTTTCAGCATCATTGCATACTTTTAGGCATGTTAGAATTGCAAAAACAACACACTCACATTTCAAGAATAAACAACAATGCTGCACAACTTTTCGTATGAATTCTTAGCTAATAGAGAAAGAAATTGAAATAAATTTGTGAAACAAATTTGATTATTTACCCCGGAAATATTGTTGGAAGATGTTGGACCCGTGGTGATGGCCGCGCCTTGGGACGCTGCTGCTGCCGCCGCGGCCGCCACCTGCCTTATGCTGAGGCAATTACAAAGAGGTTTTGTGACGCCCAATGTGCATAAAGCATTGGACCACATCGTTTCGCCTTTGCTATCCACGTTTAACGATTTTCTATAGTTAGGTTAACAATCTGAAGTAGTTGAGTTTGTGTCTGGTTGTTTTGTTTTGTTTTTTTTTTTGTTTATTTATTTATTTATTCATTTCTATTTGAATATTTCTTGATATTTTTTTAAATTGATTTTAATTTTACAAAAATATTTTGAAGACAACTTTTATTCAAGGTAGGAGGTACATATCCATTTAATGTTATGTCTTGTTAAAACGTTGAATTACTTGCATATTTTAAATGTTAAAATTTATGTTTATGTTTTTGTTGTTGTTTTTGTTTCTTATTCGGATGACGTTTAACATTACCGACCGAATTGTATTGATTGCCTGTCAATAATTTACTGGTGATTTCTTATTGAGAACGCTTCATTTCAGTTAAAAGAACGATCACTTCTATTCGTTAGTTAGTTTGTTAGTTAGTTAGTTACGTAATAAACTTGTTAATAAAACAATTGCTTTCGTTTTTGTTTTTGTTGTTTTTGTTGTTTGCAAGTAGAAAATTTGTTGTTATAAAAATTAAAAATGCGCTTATCAAAAGAACTTTTTTCGTCATATAAAAATGTAGCTTATAAAAGTATTAAAGTCAAGAATTACAAAAGTGTTCTCAAACAATATTGCAGAATTTATAAAATGTACTTTTTTTTTATTCGAACGGTTGTGTAATTTACAAAGTATACTTTTAGGCGTTTTAAATGCGTTTTTATTGTAGCTTAGATTATGCTGTTGGAAAATAAACGGAATCTTTAGTTTTGCAATTGAGTAAGTCAGTTTTGTTTGGTAGGGAATGAAAAGTATTTTATGCCATCGCGAAAAAATTACATCGGAACAAGAATTTTTTGTTAATAAATTTTTTACTCTAAAATCGTCTTGTGTGATTGTTCAACAACAACAACAACAATATTGTAGTTAATCAAAGTTTGTGATAACTACATAACTAAGTTGTTATATTTAGAGAACTTACAAAACCGAATACAGTCGTGGCCGGGTATAGTGAACCCCTCGATATAGTGAACAACCAAATTTTTACATGGAGTACTCTAAATAGTGAACAATCGAAATGCTTTTCAAAAAAATTTATTTCACTATTTGGAGGTTAGTGAAAAAAATTTTGAAAGCTACTTCAAGCAAATAGCAATAAAAAACAAAAAAAAGCTCTACTGATGATGTATATACATATATATACTAAACTATATAGTAGCACTACGTGGAAGAGCGGTCCAAAAGTCAATTTCTGAAAGAGTGAAGAACCCGGATATAGTGAACAGTCCTTAGTTCCCTATATCCAGAAACTTTTTTTACTTCAGTTTATTTATACAATCTGTCTTAAGTTTAGACATTCAGTATTTCTTAAAGATTATGTTAATATAAAAAACAAATGACTTTAAGAGAGATATCCAGTGACAATTCAAATATAGAATTTCATAGGCATAATGTTACATTAAGTTATCAACATTTTATTATGAGAATTTTGTATATATTTATGTTTATGAGACAGGTATTAGTGCCTGGTCTGCAGGTCTGACGGATTCAATCCTTTTAATCAACTTGGTTGGGAAGATGTTTCAGTCAACTTTATTACGAGGGTGTTGCATAATTTCGATATTTGATTTTGAGGCTGAGCCCCAAAGCTGAACCCCATATATCCATACAGGCTTAAATAATCAGACACGACTATATATGAATACATTGCGAATACTATTGCAAAAAAAGAGTGTGGAGACCTCTTTGGGTCGCACTTTGGTAATATTGCCAGACATTAGCAGACAATATTTTTAGAAAATGTTTACAAAAATAGTTAAAAATTATTAAACGAGAAATGAAAATTTACTACATATGTTGTCCATATATTTTGTTCACAACGTTTTGACTCTGCTTAAAGACATTCCAAATAATATGTGCCTAAATATATGCAATAGTTTTTGAATTTCTACATATGTCGAACAATTTTTTTACATATCAAAATGAAGTTGCAGTTGTATGCAAACCAAAAAGAAGAAGCATTTTTCTTTCAGTCCAGCATAAAATACTTTAAACTCTCTAAATAGGTTAGAAAAAGTTGTTAATATGAAAGAAGAAGAAGAAGAAGAAAAAAAACGAAACGTTTTGTTCTTGAAACTCACAACGTCAGTTATTCACAGTTATATTCAATATTTCAAGAGAACACATTTATTAATAAGTTTTAATTTTAATTTAAATTTTTCTGAAGAATTTCCGTTGAAACCACATAATTTGTTTATAGCACACACACACATGCACACAACGAACACGTTTAATTTGAGGCAGTATTAATATCGTATTTCTTTTAATTTATTATTTTTTATTTTTTTCAAATTTCAATTTGTAATAATTTTTCTTTCGGTTGGTTGTTTGGTTGGATTTTTGTATAATAAAAATAGTTTGTGTAGTCTTCGTCGTTCGTTTTAGAGAGATGTCCTCCGCACCAGTGTCACACCCAGTTAAAATTTAATATTTCAGAAAACTGCCAGCGATAAAGTAAAATACGAAACGTTTCTCGTACATATGTACATATGCAGCAGTAGCATCATTGCATACTTTTAGGCATGTTCAAATTGCAAAAACAGCGCACACACATTTAAAAAAAAATACAAAAAAAAACACCATCAATGCAACACCGCACACACACACACACACGAGCACGACGAGCATAAAGAAAGAAAACAAAAACAACACTGCACATACGACGAGGTCGAAGGCGAAGACGAGGAGAGTCTGTTAATAGGCGGAAAAGCGTAAAACGACAGAGAGAAAGAGAGTGAGAGAGAGTTAATATCCGAACGAACGACAGAACGCGACGACGAGACGACGACGACAATTTCGATGATGAGTGAGAGTGATGATAGTTGTAGTTGTTATTTTTATTGTTGATAAATAGTTGTTGTTGTTGTTGTTGTTCTTTTTCGCACGATAAAAGATTTAGGGATTTATATGGAGTGTTTAGAAAAGAGCGTAGCTTACTTTTAGGAGTTACTTTATATATATACTCGTTTATATATAATAATATAATTTATTTATTCTATTTTTTATTTATTTTGATAAAAGTTTAAAACTATTTTCAATTGTCACTTGATTTCACGAATTTCTTGTTGTTTTTTTGCTGTTGTAATCGTGTCTTGTTTGACAGCGCCTAAACATATGCTTTGATTTTTGTGCATAATCTTCGCATTGTACGTAAATGTGTGTGTGCGTGTGTGTGGTGGTATCCAGCACAAAAGTATGCTTCCTTTTATTTGTTATATGCAGCTAACAATGCATATGGGTGCTGCTGCAGCTGCTGCTGATGCTGATGCTGTTTGTTGTTGTTGTTGTTGCTGCTGTTGTTGCACATGGGAGGGGTGTGTGAGTCGACGATTTTAACATTTGCTTTGGCCTACATTCGAGTGATATAATCAGGGCAGTGCACACATATATATACATATATATATAAACGCACACACACACGCACATATACACGTGTATATAGAGAATTATTGAACACACACACACACAGAGAGACAGAAACAAATTGCAGCTGCTTCTGCTTCTGCTGATGATGATGTTGTACAAGGTTTTCTTTTGTTTTTGTTGTTGCAGTGATAATGATTTGTTGTTGTAATTTGCTTTTTGTAAGTTTCTGTGATTTTTTCGTTACGCTGGACAGTAAGCAGGTACCCGCATTTAGCTACTACTACCATTACGAAATATCCACTTTTTTTCTCACAATTTTAGCATTCTTTTAGGCGTTCGATCGTTAAATGCTCTGAGGCTGTTACGCTCGCGATTACTTGGATTTCTTGACTTAATATTGTGCGTAAGATTTCGTTTAAACTATTTTATTGTACAAGTCGCGGAAGTAACTGTGTGTGCACTAAAGTTTGTTCTTGAGCGCTTTAACACTGATTAACCTAAGCAGACGCTATTTGGCGCCTTTCCTTTTACAAATTATTTCAATTTATTTTTTTTAAACCACAACTTCATCAATTTCCTTTTCAATTTGTCTCCGCGTTTGTTCAGTTTGATTGCATAAATCGGTTTAGAATTTTCTTTTTTTATTTTACAACCAAGCGCGATAGCGTGGCAGCTCCTGAAAGACGACAGCGGCGGCAGCGGGCGTTGAAGACGCTGACTTCGATGCGTAGTAGCAGGATGATGAAAATGTTGCTGGTGCTCCTGCTGCAGTCGTTGTTGCTGCTGCTGTTGCTGTTGCTGCTGATGATGTTGCTGTTGTTCCAATTGGTAGAAGCGTTGCGCCCGATAGTGCTGCGGCCGAGGAATACGAAGACGATGATGAGGCTGACGACGACGATGATGAGGAGGCAGACGAATACGAGGCGGATGTACGCTTTTTTGTTGTTTTCATAGTTGTAATCGTTGTTGTTGGATTTGCATAGCCCCCAGTTGTGTCCTTTCGCTTTTCCGTGCACAGCATACAAATTACGAACATGCACATTTTTACGGCATTTATTTAATTAACTGTCAACGTTTGTTTGTATGTATGTAAATATGTTTCTATGTCTTGTTTAATTTCCAATAGTTGTAATTTTTTGGAAAATATCTAAATTACACTGGCGAAATGTTGTTCGTGTATGACTAAAAGCGTGCACGTAGCGTCGTAGTCGCAGTCGTAGTCGCGCGTTATACACTCAAACTGTTGCACAATTTCAGGCGCTGTTTTGCTGCGCCTGTTGGTGTGTGTATGTGTGTGTGTGTGTGTATTTGAGTGTGTATGTGTGTAAGAAAAGTGGCTGCTGCGCTCTGGCTTTTCACTGAAACCCTGAACTCTTTCGAGTGCATTTCAAATTATGTTGCATAGTTTTAGGTGTACATGAAGTCAGGCCAGCGGAATCGAAAACTCTTTTCTTAAGTCCGACAGTTTCCAGAGGACTGAGATTTTTTTACGTTTTTACTTTTTTAAATTAAAAGTTGTTCATTGTTGTTGTTGTTGTTTAAGCTATTTTATTTGAATTTTTTTAAGGTGTGTCTGCATAACTTGTAAGTCCAGCATTTGAATTTGCGTTACGCCATTCAATTGCAAACGAAGTATTTACAATTTTTATATTAACAAAGTTTAGCATAGTTTTAGGTGTTTTCGACGAAGCTGCACTTAATTTACTGTTCTTTTTTTTCTATCGATTTCTCTATAACGCTTCCAAGTTAGTGTGTCACTTTTACTTTTTACTATCGTTTGGTTCGTTCTGTCATTCCTTCCTTCATTTCTGAGTGCCTGCCTGCCTGCCTGCCTGCCCGCCTGCCTGCCTGACTGCCTCCTACCTGCTAGCTGGCTGCCTGGCTTTATATGTATGTTTGTGTGTATATGGCTAATTTTTTCACTGCAACTGCGAGAAATTCGTTTTTATATTTCACTTTACAACCGTTTTAACGCTCACTTAGAATATTCAATTAGAAACTATTTTTGCAATTGTCGAAATAATCGTTTTACATTTTTGGGTGGATACCAAATGTTGTTATTTGGTTTTGTATTTTTTATTTTTGATTTAAGTTAATTTTATAAATTGTACTAAATAAATCCGTAAAATGATGTTGCGAGTTCCTTTCAGTTCAAATGAAAATCACAGAGTGCACTGCCCTCATGACCGATAGACAGAACGGAACTCAAATGGTCCAGAGCAGCAACAGTCAGCATCGCCTGCTCTCACTGCAGCTGTTAGCAACATTTCACACTGACACTCTGCTCGACTCGACTCGAGTCGACTCTGCTCTGCTGTTACACTGTTCGCGCTGTGACCCAATTACACTTATAACGATTAAGAGCCGAATCGGAATAGTGTTGCAACTATAGCAATGTTAGTTATTCTCAATTATTTATTTAGTTGTTGTAACCTTTTCGGTAATATTTTTTGGAAAAGTTTTTTAGTTGAACCATCTAAGCAAAATATTGGCGATTTTTTAAAGATTTTATCAAGTATACTATTATATAAATGACCATTTAAACAAAGTACTGAAATTGTCTTTTCGGGTCTCCTGCAGTTTGTCCACCTCCAGTCGTTATCATATGGTAAGTCTCTTTATAGCCCATGAATAAATATCAAAATTGTTATAAATTAAAGAATTTCAATTAATGTTTAACAAAACTTGTGTTATTGTGTCTGATAAATGATTTTAACATGTTTTTACATCCATATGTAACAACAATTAGGAGTCCGTATGTCTGACTATATGTCTGCCTGTCTGTCTGTGTCCCTCTGTCTGAATAATTACAGCCGTGACTTTAGAGATATCGACCTGAAATGTATTTCTTAAAAGAGGCGTAGGGTATTTGTATCAATAATTCTCATATTAGTTTAGAATTGTTTTCTGAAAATTTTCAATTGTTTATACAAACGTCACATTATTTGCATACAATTCGCGACATACTCGTACATTAACAAATCTTGTATCTGGTCCTTAAAAGGCCAATACAATGACACAGCATATCAAATCGTGGTTCAGTATCCGAAACGTTGTATTCGCTTCACAAGTATTTTTCGATGAATGCATCATCTATCAGATAAGACATGATCTCAACAGACAATGTACCCGGATCGGTTTTATACAAAAACAATGTACTCGCAAAAATTCTTCGCAGACAGATTCCAAAATGGAGTTTTCAAGTATTGTAAAAACTGCTTCGGTAGTTTTGAATAGACCATTACTAAATGGAAATTTGTATGAACATATGTACTCATACGAGTATATGTAAATTTGCTTTAAAAATGTGCATATTAGTGGTATTACATGTTATTATATCGGTATTTAACAGTCAATATAGGAAAGAGCAAGGCGTTATAAAATGTCATGCATGGGTCTAGGGTATATCCATGTATGTATGTCCATGACCTATGTATAGTCCAAAAATCATCCAATTATTGCATTTGTGTATATTAAGTGTTAATATTTATGTAAAATGGTGTTTCCAACCAATCAATAAATCTAATGGTTCTCAAAGTATCGTGTTAACAAGAAATCAGTATTTTTTATAGTGGGCGTGTTCATGGGCGAATTGGTTTCAAAATCTAATCAGGCATAAGAACAACCAGTCTACAAAATTTAAATTCAATTCTCTATCAATTCTCTTACTATCGTGCTAACAAAAAATGATGACGGACAGACAGACGGACATGGCTAAATAAACTCCGTTTTTTTATTCTGAGCAAGAATATATATATTGTATAATATATTCATATGTCTATATCTATCTTGAATATTTCTCTACGTTACAAATTTTGATGTACATAGAGTTGCTAAAGAAATTATCTCGAAATTTTTCAGCGGTTGAAGCGCTGATTTCTAATATCAAAAAACAATTTTTTGAAGTTCTATCCCGAAGAGAAAGATCATCACGCAGGCTGAAAGGGAGTTTGTGAAGTTGAATCAAGCGTTGAACTCAAAATCTGTTCATGAAAGATAACGCTCCGTTGTTGAGGTAGGTAGTAGGTGTCAGATGATTTGACAGCTAACGTCATTTCCTATTTTAAATATGCTTCACTTGTAAGTGTCGAAGTGGAGAGATTTTTATCTACGTGGAAAATAGTTTGAGCCTATTTGATATTATTAATCTAAGGATTTTTCTTAATTGCCTAGCAAAATAATTTAAAATATATAATTTTTTTTTCAGTTAATTTTTTTTATAAGCGTTGAAATAAATGTTATGCTGGAACTCTGTTCTTCTAGTAAACCGGATGATCAGTTCACATTAAATGTAGATAATATTTTTTAAATTTTGAAAGTTTTAAAATAATAAAATGTAAAACAACAATAAAATCAACTCTCGACCCATACATTTATACAAATAGGCTGGCATAGGGTACACACACGGGCATGCCAGCACATTGCGACACTCAATGGCAAATATTGAAATTCTGCAGTTGTAAAATCGTTTTCGAAGCTTGCAACGGAATTTATATGGCACCAACGCCAACAAACACAACAACAACAACAGCAGCAGCAGAAGCTAGAAAAGTAGCAGTAGAAGAAACAGCCGCAGCAGCAGCAGCGCGAAGGGTTTTGGTATTGTGTCGCAAATAACCGTACAACTGCAAAAGACAGTAGCGGCAGCAAAAATTGTTGGCAGCGACAGCCAAAATCGTAAAAAAAAACAACAACAACAACAACAAATAGTATTTAAAGTCGTAAGGAAAAAGTTGCGAAAATCTAAAGAAAAAGTAACAACAAACAAACAAACAAACAGAAAAAAATCCAAAAGCGAAAACCAAAAAGTGAGTTTTTCTTTTCCCTCGAGATATATTTAGGTCAAAGCTAGTCACTCACTCGTGGCTGGTGCCTGTCCCTCCTTCTGTCACCGCTGCGCGCAACAACGAATGCGATACTTCTCTCGTTTTGTTGCACCATATTAGGAGTACCGATGGGGTGGAGCAGATAGTCGATTGCAGAGCAGAAACGTTGGCTATGGCTATGGCAGGGAGCGATGGTTTTCCTTGAACAGAATCTTGCATCAGTGAGCAGCGATGATACCACTAAGTGAAGCATGCGTTTAACGGATACAGCTAAACGCTGAAAGAACCACCAGCCAACAACCCAACTCCCCCCCCCCCCCTTGTCTAGGATGACCAACAGTGATATGTGATAATAAGTTAGTATCTTCATTGAAGAAGGAGACAGACATTTAAAAAATTCAAATCGAACATGTTTGTTTGTAAGTACACGAGATCACCATCCACAAAAAACAATTAAGAAATTATAGTCGGTCATACCGACTTATACAAATGTACTACATTGGTATTATTCACAATCAAATTAGGGTGATTCATGATTTAAAAAATTGTACTATACATTTTTCAAAATAATATTTTATTTAAAAATATAAATATACAAAATTTTTAGCCAACCTAATTTTAGAAAACACGAACCACCTTCATTGGATTACTATACTTATTTAAGATCGTTTGCATACCAAAATAACCAATTATGGTTACAAGGGCTTTATTTTAACATATAATACAAATTAAAAAAAAAAAAACATGGACCACCCTAATCGTTTTAAAAATTTGATCAGTCTTCCTCAAAAGCATAACAAAAAATTTTGTACAATTTTCTCAATATTCGTGTTAACTAGCAATTAGTATTTTTTGTAATATTGGGCGTGATCATGGTCGGATTGGTTCCAAAATCTAATCAATTCGTCTAGAGCATAAGAGCAACCAGTGTTCAAAATATCAGCTCAATATATCTCTCGCACTATTGTGCTAACAAGAAATGTTAACAGACAAACTGAAAGACAGGCATACAGACAGGCATACAGACAGACAGACAGACAGACAGACAGACAGACAGACAGACAGACAGACAAAAAGGCTGACATACTGACAGACATCGTCTCAGTTTTTGATTCTGATCAATAACCTCCTCGTATTCTGTCATGTATATCTTGAGTATTTCTAAATTCGATATTTATATACATATTTCATTCATTAATCACATTAAGGGTATTCCTTTAAATGTGAAAACTCGAAAAAATTTGTGATTCTTTTCGGGAACGCACCTTTTTGCGACCTCGAAAACATTTTTAAAATTTATAAATTTAACAGTTCTGTCAGCTGTTTTCAACTAACAGCTGTTAATTAATGTTTGATTGAATCAAGTACGCAAGCTGTGAAATATTTACTACAAAACAACTTTTTTCTATTTATAACTTAATTTTTACTCACTTTAAAACAAACATTTATTTCTATTTATTATAACTTGAAGTACAAAGTGTACTTTTTCATGGCATTTTTATGTAAAAGTGCACTTACCGAAGGGTATATTGAGTTCGTTCTTCAATTTGTAACGCCCAGAAGGGGGCATAGTAGATATGACAAAGTATATATAAAACTGATCAGCTTAGTTTAAGAGCTATAGAGCTTATATTTGGTACGTGAATCTCGATGGTTTATTTCTTGTTTTCTAAAGTACAAATGTATTGCAATAAAAACGTTCTTACAAAAATTTATAAAAAATAATGTAAATCTCTTTAAATACATTGTTTAGAAATCGCGAAATGTTAATTAATTCTTAGACTGTAGGAAATGATGTCAAAAAACATATTGAATAAAATATCGAAATTCTAATAATATTTTTTTTTGACTGTATTGATACTGGCAATATCGATATTTCTTTTTCGATATTTCCATTCCTAAACGTGTGGTGGAAAAAAATAGCGATATTTTTGTTCAAAATGATATTATTGTAATGATTTAAAAAAAAAAAAAATAATATATTATATTTTATATTTCACCAAAAACCAAAAATTTTCATCGGTCCTCTGGAAAATGTATTCCAAACTGATATTTTTAATCAAACTTCAGTTTTTAACAGATATACTTTTTGCAAAAAATTTAAATATACTTATAATATTTACTTTTAGGAAAAGGAATATGATTATAAGTTTCGCACTTCAGTATTCTGAAATTGCTCCGACCTTATCGTCCTTGGCAACTCAATCAATTTGTAATGGTAGAAACTATAAGCCTACCTAAAAGTAAGTTTTTACATAATAATAAAAAAAATTACCTTAATTTTATATATAAATAATATTGATTTTTAAACAAAAACCTTATTTTAAAATGGAAATACCCACTATTGCTGAAATTTCATTTAAAGAAACTTTACAAAAATGCATTGAAATTTAGAGCAACTGGCCCCAACCTAACAGCAGGGTTAAGTATTTAGAAAAAAGTTAAACCTACCAAATGGTTCAATATTGGGCGAACGGTGTTACGAGGATATCGCGGATCATTGGGCTCTCTGTAATATTGGGACATTTCTGATCGAACCGGAAGGCGTAACTGATATCATTTTGCAAATCAATTCATGAATAATGGATATATTAGGATCTGAAAAAAAATTGGATATACAAAAATTAATTTTGTGAATTTTGAATGTGTATATCAAATACATTTGCCAATCATTTTAAAATAAATCGAACAAAAAAAAATATAAGAATACGTAAATAATTTCCAGTTATGAACGAAAAAACTTAAACAAATATGAAAATAGGTATTAAACAAAAATTGCCCAATATTAAAGAATAAAGTATAATGTAGCCAAATACTAATCAAGTGGCCATATACACGCGAAACATATTGGTATTAGGTCCTCTTATTTTGTTAAAAAAAAAACAGTATCTGAAAGCTGTTTTATGGTCAAACCATTTTAACCCTAAGGAATAAAAATCTTTTACCAATAGTCATGCCATACAAAATGACATTCTAGGCCTACTTGTGCTGGATGTAAGCTTGCTGAAATAAACAAGTAGATTGAGCTAGCTCACCATATGAGCTAGTTAGAAGGTTAAGCTAGTTAACAAATGAGCTTGCTCACTCATTTTGCTTGTAAACTTAGCTAGCTCAAATGTGGGCTAGCTCAATCTTCTTTTTGATTTAACTGAGTCGTATGTGAACTATTTTACAACCCTGGTATATATTGTATCATAGTCCGTTCAGAAATAGAATATTTGCACATAAATTATTGTGTTGAAAATGTTGTTTTACGAAATATATTACAAGTAGCTCGATGGACTTTTACAGATCTATTCTGACGACGTGATAACAAGTGACCACAGTCAAAATTTCATAATTTGGTGGCAGTATTGACATTTGATATTCTAAATTCTTAAGACCGTGAAAATTGTGACAAAAAGTATTCTACAAATACTCGTTAAAGTACACTATGCACCAAATTTTGGTTCATCGCCGTAATCCTCAATGACTCTAACACTCGTAAAGATTTTTGCATAGTAAGTTCGTCTTTTTATGGCCTAGTGTTTTCCAATATAACAAGTATATTTTTAACATCTTAGATTAAAGGTGTATTCAGTGACCTAAAAGAAAACTGAACGAGGAACATTTTCTTCCAATATATTAACCCATTATTCTGGGAATAATTTGACTATGAAAAAAAGCTTAAAACGTCGAATTATAGGGCTAATATATTCTAGAAATATAATCAAAATCAAAATTTACTGTAGATCACTGAACAGCAGTCCAAAATGCAAGTTTGTGATCTCAAACCACAAATTACAAAACATGGAAGTATCTATGCAAAATTTAAGGAAATACTAGGAAAGACAAGAAAAAAGTTATCTCTCTTCACCTCGATATTATTTTTCTCTTTGAATATTAAATGTTTATGTAGTTGCCATAGTTGCTACAAATTTATGTAGTAAATGAAAACAACGATGTAGTTTTTTTTTTTCAAAAATAAAAATATCAAACTTCAAAATAATACAGAAAAATAAGACAGAACTCGAGGTGAGTTCGCTCAATTTGCGTTCTCATTTCTACTTTCCTAAACTATATAAGAGCACGTTCTGAACGGTTGAAATATTTCTCGTATACGCACTTAAATTCTTTAGTGGAATATAAACCCAGTATCGACGATTTATGTGTAGGTATTTTATTGTCTTTTTAAGAAAACAGTTAAAATAGTCACAACAAAATTTAGTTATTGTGTTAATATGTTCTAAGCAAATGTTCCTTGTTCAATTTTACTATATATATCTCAGATATACATACTCGTATATAACTGATTTTTAAGTTAAATTAGAAAACATTATGCCAACTTGAAGAGGTCGACACGATACAAGTTAACTTTGTACAACTCTTTTTTGTTTTTCGTTTGTCTGACGGTCGACTTTCATTTAACGCATTGGAACCATTGAGACTAATTTTAAATGTTGCACTGTGTTATTTACTCAAATTCTAAATTATTCTTCTTTTATGATGATTTTTTTTTGTTGCTAGGATCAGTAAATACTCATAAGATCGTTATTAAGGTAAAAATACTTTCTTGTATCGAAAATGGATCAATGATTCATCAAGCAAGTTTTTGATAAATTTACTCTCTCGACCATTTTCTAAATAACTATTTTAATAAAAACTTTTTATATGAACATTTTGAATTTTGCTCAGAATACGAAATGTATTAATTGTCTTCAAAGTCATGGTAAAATAATAAGGTTCGGAAAGAGAAACGCCAATAGAGCGAACTCACCCCGATTTCTGTCTTATTTTTATGATTTATTTCTAAGTTTGTGTTTTTTATTTTTGACAAAAATTTATGTTGTGGTTTTGATTTACATAATAATTTTGTAGCAACTATGGCAACTATACAAAAATTGAATATTCAAAGAGAGCAACAATATCGAGGTGAAGAGGTGGATTTTTCTTTTTTCTGACACTCTCATTATGGTGTTTATATTTTTACATTGCGCCAGAATAGATCTGTCATTCAGTCTTTAAGATTCGACCAATAGATTGCAAACTCACCTCCCTTGCCATTACGACATGCCTCAACAGAGCCCGCGTTGAGGGTCTGCCATCTGGTCTGGTTGACGCGATGAATGTCCACCACAGCTGCTGACCGCATTCAAATTAAAATCTCTGGCGCACAAATTCAAACTGCTCAAAGTTTACATTTAAAACAAAAAAGAAGATCAATTTCGAAACGATCACTGCAGGATGAAAACTTCGGATTTAATTTGAATACAATACAAATTAAAACGGTTTTTGTGTTTTTTTCTTTCTCTTTGTCTCTCTCTCTCTCTGTCTCTACTCGTGACGTTCGTTCGCTCTTGCGCAGTTTGTGTTTTATTGCTTTTCCGTTTTAAATTTTTTTCTTTACACTTGTTTTCTGGCGTTTTATTATGTTGGATTAATTTATTTTAATTTTTTTGTTTAGTGCGGAAGACTTGTGTTAATTTTATTAAATACTGTCACTCACATTAACCGTTATGTATAAACGTTCGTTTTAATGAAATTGCCGTTAGCTTTATCTCGACCGTTAACTCCACATTTTCGCTTTTCGCTTTACGCTATTCGTTTCGTTTTGGTATCGGTTATCTTTTACACTTTATGCATTTTATATCGTTTCATCATTCGTCCACTTTTGGCCAACTTTGGCATTTCCGTTTCAATTCTCGCTCTTCGCTTCTTCGGCTTTTAGCAGCTTTTCTTTGTCACTGAAAATATTTTCGTTGTATTTTTTATTATAATTTTTTGTTTTGTTTCTACATTATTTCATTGCTCCGTGAAGTAAGCCGCAATTTTTTCGAAATATTTTACGTTCGTTCAGCGTACTTTGCTTTTGTTGATTTTGTTCTCTTTACACATGATTTTCGCAAAATATACTTAAATTTTCTCTACTACACGTAAATTTTAGATTTTCCCACTATTTTTCTTTCGGTTTTTTTTCTTTCTTTCTTTCTCTTCTTCCTTTTGTATCCCTTTGCCTTTTTCAAGTTTTGTGTGTGGGGTTTTTTATCCACACGCATGCGTTTATATGCATGGCTGTCTGTGTGTGTGTATGTGTGTTTGTGTGTGTTTGCGAACGTGTATGTGTGTATTTACATCTGTTTTCTCTGCAGTAATAAAAAAAAATAAACTACAAATTTAAATTTGTTATTTGAAAAACAATTCGAGTGCCCAAAAATCAAGATTTGTCATAAGAAATTTTGTCTTCCAGTTGCAAAATTTCTTAATTTGAAAGTATCTCAACGTTTTAATTTGGCAACACAACAACAACACTTTTTGGTCGGTTCATTTTGGGTTGGGTCTGAAATGTACGGCAAAAGGTTTCTTTTAAAAAATTATGTTAATTTCAAATACCAAAAATGTTGTTTTTGTTGTTTGTTTCTCCAAGCTTTATAGTTCCGTTTTTGCATGGAATATCGCTTGAATAAACATTATTGAATAATTCAAATGAATTATTTTAAAGCATATCATATACAACATTTAGAGAATTAACAATACAAAGTTGCCAAAATGCACAAAGGTTCTAACCAAATTTGTATTTCTTCGATACACGTTTTTTTTTAGTTCACAGTAGCCTATACTAAAATACACCTACGCACAAAAAATTAACGCCTCAAAGCCAGAAATGATTTCTTTATTTTATAGCCAATATACAAAAGACATTTACGAGGGTGATCCGTTAAGCACTAAGCCAACAAAAGAATATCGAAAATTTTGGTAAAGTTGCTATTTATTTTTCAATAGAGTCTCCTTTTAGCTCGATACACATGACCCAGCGATGGTCCAACTTCTTTAAACCGACTGAAAAATACGTTTTCTCGAGGTCTGCAAAGTAGGCCTCCATCGGGCGGTGAGGGTAAGTACTTATCGGACCACCCTCGAATATGACTTTTGTTCACATTTTATAATGCTTTTTGGTTTTTCCTGTATAAATTTCAGAAATGTTAGTTAAGGCTTTTTTGCATTTTAGAAACATGAGAATAATCGAATTCACTAACTTTGAAGTGGTGATCAGACACGCCCAATTGAGGAGCTTTACAAAAATGTTGCATATTTTTTTAAATATATATATCAACATTTTAAATTATTTGAATATCGAAATCATTTTGTTAATATTCACAATTATGAAACATCCCAACAAACCATATGGCGAGTAGTGATTCGTTAGCGGTTCATTAGCGACTCGAAAAAGCGATTCGTAAAATGCTATTCTAAAATGATTTCTCAAATGATATCGTCATCAAATCGCTTGTAAACATTCGTTAACGATAATGGCATATAAATTGCAAAAGTATCGCGGCGATAGTTGGAAATCCACGCCAAGTCGGTAAAACGATTCGTTTAAGAATAGCAATTACGATTCGTTAACGAACGTGGATTTCCACCCATCCGCGATATCTCTAGCGATTCATATTCTAGAGACGTTTTCTCCTAAAACTCGATTCGCCAATGATATCGTTCTCAAATCGCAAGGTTTGTCGGAATTCGCGAATCAAATAACAGTATTTTGAATGAATCGGAATCTGAAATTGTTTCGAGTTGCTTTGTTGAAAGTTCTTGTTGCATATTTGAAATTGATTAATCGACTTCAATTAATTTGAAATGCCGTGAAAACGTGACTTTTTGTTTTTGTTATTTTTAACTGTTCAACGTTTTCGATATCGACTATTAAAATATTTTAAAAATTTCAATCATGTTTTGTAGTTGGTTTTTAATATCTTTGAAAAAGGATTTTATACCGATTTTACTATATGCTGGTTTTATAATGATTTTATTAACCCTTTAATCCGGTTAAGCAAATATTTTTGTTATAGAGAGCGTTACATACATATCAGCATCTAACAGAAAATTGTTTTCATTAATTTTATTGTTAAATATTTGTTAATATTTTGTCACTTGGAGCAAAACACTCACTCACACACACACTTAAGGAAAATTGTTGTTTAAGCCGAAAGAAAAACCGAATTTCTCCAAAAGGTACTCAACTATGAATTAACTCCAAACGGAAGTAGCTAATAATAAATTCTTTAAATGTATTTTGTAGCATGTATTTTGAACTAATTTTTTACATTTTCATAGCCCACTAACAATAGCAAAGGTGGGCAGGAAAAATCAAAAAAAAAAAAACCAAGAAGAATTTTCATTGAATTTTCATTCTTTTTTTTTCACATACGACCAACTAAGAAAATCTGGTACTCCAATGTTTCGCACACCCCACTTTTTCGTCTTCTTCTTTCAACTACATATATAGACTTTTCTCGTTTTCCAATAAAACCGAAGAAAAAAAACCAACAAAAAAAACGCTTTAATTTCTAAACGAATTTACGCGATCAAACTGAGACTGAAACGTCGAACTGAAAATGAATTTGGCGAATTGAAGACTTCAAATTAAGCAATTTATTGGTTTATGCAATTATTTTCGAATTTAAGATGTTCAAAACACGAATTTATAGCGAATGCTTAAATATTAACGACACGAAGTATTTGACTAAATAAAAACACCCTTTTCCGTGCACCGAATCGAGGGTAGATTTACTTACTTTGTCCAAATGGACCAAAACCAAAGAATCACACGTAACGACACAGAGCGGGTGCGAGAGAGAGCTAGAGGGGGAGGGAGTGAGAGCGGAAGCTGCGTTGAATATGGGGAAATTCGCATGGGCGGAAATGAGGGAAATTCTGCGCAGCGCTTTGAGTGGGTGTGCCGATAACAAAGTGTTGAACGAATGAGACTAAACGAGAGTATTCAATTTTGATGCAGTATGTAATTGGGTTTTAGTTCTTAGGCACGGTGGAGCATACGACGATTCAATGATGGACCAAATGAACGATTCAATATTCAATTGGTCCACAACAATTAATATTTTTAAGCGGTTATTTGATTTTTTAAGTTTGGTGTCGTTTAAAACAAACTTTAAAAAATTATATTACAATCTTATTTACATCCATATAAATTGTCCCCTCGATATTTCAGGGAGTCACAAATATTCGAATATTGCCTTAATTATAATTCATTTTTGTCTTATGTTCGGAATCGAAAAAATTGTGTACTATTTTACTATACTAATACTAATTCTTAAAAAAATTCTCTTAATGCAAATCTCATCTTGTTTACTTTTGGAATTTAATGAAATGACATTTTTATATTCATCAAATAAAACAAAATATATTACATACTAGCGAATGCCCGGCATGCGTTGCAATGCCACTTAAAAAAAATGTTTGTTTTTGAAATGTATTTATTCAAGTACATTTATTTATATATGTATATGTATATAATTAGTTAGCGGAACTTCCCGGTACTCCCCTTTGTAGAGGATCTGAGTTACGGCGGTGGGCGTTAAATTGTTCCAAATACGCCCACTTTTAGTGAATTTTTCGAACAGTAACCAGACAAACTCAGAAACAAAATTTTTAGGAGCAATATTATTATTTGTAATCGTATATTTTAACTAAATTAAACAAATTGTGGGCGTATAAGTGGGCGTTGCAGATCTTGTATTCCCTGTTATTTTCCCCGGTGCATTCCGGGTAGCGCTTCTGAGCAATGGTGGTAGGCGTAAAAATTTATCCAAACGTTTTTCAGAAGTGGGCATCAAATTGATCCAACAACATCCATTATTGGTGAAGTTGTCGAGAATGCCCATACAAAGTCAGATACCAAATTTTTATTTATACTCTTCGCAAGTGCACGTACCGAATGGTATATTGAGTTTGTTCTTCCGTTTGTAACGCCCAGAAGGGGGCGTGGTAGGTATGACAAAGTATATATAAATAATCAGCGTCGGATTCTGAGTCGATTTAACGATGTCCGTCCGTCCGTCCGTCTGACCGTCAGTCTGTCTATCCCAGCGATTACAGCCGTAGTTTATGAGCTATCGAACTGAAATGTATATGGTATGAAATGGTATGTGAGCTCCTATTCTTTATGACGAGGCTAAGTTCTAAGATGGACCAGATCGGATCAAAACTACTACCACCTCCTATATAAACCACCCCTTTCCATACGAAAAAAAAATTTATTAAAATAGTTCCAGAGCAGAAATCCAGTTCAAATTCGATAATTAGCACTTTAGTAGTAACACAAACATGCTCACAAAAAATGGGCGTTATCGGATAAGAACCACGTCCACCTCCCATACAAACCACCCCTTTCCACTAGTTATTCTTCTAAGGAGGCATGGTAGGTATGACAATATATATATATATATATATATATATATATATATATATATATATATATATATATATATATATATATATATATATATATATATATATATATATATATATATATATATATATATATATATATATATATATATTATTATATATATGTATATAGCAATGATGTCGAATTCTAAGTCGATTGAGTCGTAAAAGAACAACGATCACTTATAGTCATATAGCATATCCATATGTGCTTAAAGCAGCACTTTTTTGTGTCCTTAAAGTGGCGAAGGGTATTTGAGCTTCGGCATAGCCGAAGATAATTCATTTGCTACTTTTATTTATCTTCACAAATTGTAAGCGTAATAGGTTAGCGTGGCAAATTTTTTTTTTGTCTAAAACCATCCTTGGCGTGAGCACAGCAACTCCCCAACATTTCATCGCAATCGGATGAATGGTTTAGACGCGCAAAGGGTACACAAATTGAAAGAAAGATACATTCATGTATATATATACAATAGAAATATTTAAAGCCGCCTTACAAGTATCAATAAAGTCGCTTAAATGAATTAAATATTGTTGAAATAATTCGCGACCGGTTTAATCTACATATCCATTCTTATAAATTTGCAATATTATTTTCTTTTCTGAGCGGCATTTAAAAAGCATCAAAGACCGAAAAAAAAAACTATTAAAAAATTCACAAATAACGGTCGCGTCAAAAATAAATATTCAATTGTTTGTTATGCAGAAATTCTTTTAATCTCTTAGTTATTAAAAAAAAACACATTTGACACAAGAAAGTGGTTCCGACGGCTTGAAATTAGCGCCGGAAACAAGTTGGGGAAATTCCAA